>CM046876.1:439276327-440521327 GCA_025667525.1 Glebionis coronaria
TTTTGGTTGTAAGTTCCCGTGGCCGCGTAGGCACTCTAAGTGTTACCACCATTGGTAATGCACTCGGAGTAATCATGACCTCCACCACAATACATACATGAAACCTCAACCGTTTTAGTCGTAGCGGGAGCACTTGGTTCTCCAACTTTGAACTCAATCAAAAGACCTTTAAGCTTATCAAAGATTTTGTTTTCCAAGTTCGCCTCAGTTTGGCAAGCATCGATGGTAGTAGACAAAGAAGGCGAAGCCGAAGACGAAGCCTTACGAACACTAGACGTGCTACGAGGACTATACACCGTAGATCTATTCTCAGTTATCACCAAAGCTTCCTCAACGGTTTTACATAAAAAATTACCACCCGCGGCGGCATTTAGATAATCCCTTTCATGATCATTAAGTCCATTGTAAAATGTGTCAATTTGATGCAAATCGGAAAAACCGTGATGAGGACACTCATGTAACATTTCCTTAAACCTATTCCAAGCCGTTGAAAAACTTTCATTAAATTCTTATGAAAATTTTGAAATCTCGTTTTTCAAATGTGTAGTCTTAGAGGGCGGAAAAAATTGGTTCACAAACTTAGACACGAGATCCTTCCACGTCAATATAGAATTGGGTGGCTCTTTCTCTAACCAAATTTTAGCGGGCCCCACTAAGGAATACGGAAAAAGCATCATCTTAATCGAGTCATTAGAGACGTCCTTAAACTTGCAAGTGGCGGTAAGACGATTGAATTGGCGGATATGGTTGTGTGGATTGTCCTTCTCATCACCATGGAATTTGTTGTTTTGGATCATCGACAACAAACCCGTTTTCACTTCAAAATTCTCCGCAAGGATCGCGGGAATCACAATAGCCTCTCCATAAACCTCGGTGGGTGCTTGAAGTAATGATATGAGCAAAAACTCATATCAATTTATCAACAAATCACCCTAAAACACAAGAAAAATACCTAAACTTTGTGCTATAAAGCGGAATTATGTGGTATGTTTTGTGTTTGTGTGCAAATAGGTAAGAAGGATGCAAATTCAAGCAAACAAAGGAAAAATCAAGCTTAATTGGATGAAAAAGACAAAGAAGAATCAAAAGTGACAAGACTTTGAAGATAAAGGACCTATCTTGACAATCTGCCAAAGATGAAGGACCAAAAGTGTAAATATGACAAAGTCAAGATCAAAGTCAAATCTGGTCAACTTTCAGTCAACTAAGTCAAAGGGATCAATTTTGTTCAAGAATGAAGTTTGAAGGACCATTTATGCCAAAGAAATGAAGATTATAGCTTAAATCACAAAACTGCCAAGTACAAGGGCCATTTATGCCATTTTTGGGAAGTCTTATTGTGCTTGATCCGTGTGACTAGCTATCAACCAATGGGAAGCAAGGAGTAATTAAACAAGGATTGCCAACTCAAGTGCCACCTGGCCACTAGCGCCGCCAGCAATAAATAACTAGATCTTAACAGTGCTGCGCACTCACCAGTTATCCACCAATCAAACAACGCCACTCAATAATTCCTTTTATCCACTTCGGATAATGATCTGTGTGCTTCTCCCTTAACCAACCACAATTGGACACGTGTCATCTTCTTCAACGAAAATTGCCAGGATCGGGTTTGAGCTAGGATGCGTTTCAGAGGATGATATAAACATGAAAAGTGATCGTTTTTGAGAGACGGATACAATGGACACAATCAATTAACATGAAACCATCTCAATCAAAAAAACCCCAAAATTGTTCTTCACCTGCAAAATTCAGTTATGCAGAATTGTCCACGTGGAAGCTTTTGATTGGTTCTAACACGTCACCAATCCTAACCACTTTACATTTCTAGTCTATAAATACCTTAGATTAGCCTTCATTTCTGTAATGTAGAAAAGTGTGAAACCACACACACTTTTAGTTTTCTCTCATCTTTGTTAGTTTTTAGCTTAACAACTCAAGAGTCTGACAAACTCTTGAGTCTGTTATTAGTTGTAACCAATTACCAGCTTTATAACCAACTCAATTCCTAAATCAATAAAATTTCCATTTTCCCTCTAAATTATTCATTGCTATTCTACTGTTCCTATCCTAAATCTTGTTACTCTGTTGTTGTTCTAGTTAGTTATGATCACTATCTGATCATGATTAGCTAAATTTTGGAGATATTATAGCTGTTGAAGTGTTCTGTTCAGCCAATTCCAGTCCTAGTTGATTTTGAAGAATTCAAGTTCAACAATGGTGATTTAGTTGATTGTAGCTGATGATTAGTAGAAGTTTGGTTGTTTCTAGTGCTAAGGTGGTGGTTAGCACTAGCTTAGAAAGCTCAGCGCTTCTCTACTCCCCAATGGAGGCCTAAGCTAGAAGGTTTCACATTCTGAGTTCTTATTCCACTGAATTGTTGCTTGCATGCTTCATTCCTAGTTAATCCTTGATTGAATGCATGATAAAATGTGTTTAGCTTGTCTTTGATCTGATTTTAGTGATAGAGTAGCTTTATTGTAGCTTATAACCTGCTTATTAGTCTTATTCTTGTCCTGTATTTTCAGCATTTATCAATCAAAATAACTTAACAAGTCATTTTGAGTCTTAGCCTTTTAAACTGTTTGAAACTAGTTCAATTACATTTCATTCTAGTTAATAAACTTAGTCTGATATTGCTTTTTACTCAGTTGAACCAATTGCTTAAAAACCTTTCATAAAAGTTTGAAAAAGATCAGAAAAGTGGTGTTTGGGATTAGCCTACAATTTGTTTGTTAAGTGTTAGTTTCTAGTAAATTTTGGTTCATTTCAAGTCACTTAGTCATAACTAATCTAGTTCAATCATTTTTAAGTCAAGGATTTGGTCAAAAGGAAATTGGTACACAAAAAGGTTTGGGTCAGATTTTTCTAAGTGAATTTTCAGAAAGTACTGATTTCAATTGCTTGGCAAATTTTTGTTTCTTGATGAAATTCCTTCAAACCAGCTTTTAATCATCACTCAATTTATGAACTTTTAGTGAGTAAAAGGAAAGTGTATAGTATCTTGTTTTGAGTGAGAAATAAGCCAATTAATAAGCACTTGAGCAATTGCATTTCCCTGTGATAAAAACATGGACTGATTTCTTATATCTACATTTCCACTTCATAAACTTGCTGATTTTCTTTTACATTTCCATTTAGAAAGTGTTCTTGAGTAGGTTTTGAGAGTTTGAGCTTTTTAAAAAATCTGGTCAACAAAAGTCAACATAAGCTCATTTTAGCTTATTTTTAGATTTAGAGCTTAATACTGGATCATTTTCCTTGAAACTAGATTTCCTATTCTTCTTTTGAGTTGTTTAACAAGTTTCTTTAATAAAATCAAGTAGTGCATGTTCAGCTTATCAGTTAGCTTATTTTGAGCTTATTAGAAATTGCTTATCAGAGTTCTAGGCAGTTTTAGCTTAATTCCTTTGACAAGTCTAGCTTATTTTTGAATTTAAGACGTTTGAAATTGGTTTGAGCTTATTTGGTTAAGAAACAAGCTCAAACGAGCTTATTTCATTCCTTAACCCGTTTTTGGTTAAAAACTTTTGAAAATTGCCTTTGAGTCCCTAGAGTGTTAAACAGTTTCTAAATCTAGCTAATATTTCCACTAATTAGCATTTTACTAGAGTGTTATATTTTCATTGAATTTATATTTTCAGTCCTTATAGTTTGTAGAATTTACATTTTAGCATTTTACTTGAATAAAAATTTGGTTTATGCACTTTGTTTTACGTATAAGTAGACTTTATATTTTTCATTTTAGCAAGGTTTTGTTTGAATTAGCTATAGAATATTCAAATACTTTACCAACCAAAAACAATAAAAAACTCGATCTTGTTAGGACTTTCAATTTGTTAAGAACTGAGAAAAACGAACTTCAACTATACACATTTCAAATGGCGCCGCTGCCGGTTCGTTGACTTTACGAGAGACTATCGGTTGACGGTTTTCATTGGCTTTTGGGATCCGTTCACCTAGTGAACGTTATTTTTACGTATCATAAATAAAAAACAAATAAAAAAATCAAAAATATAAAAATATATAAAAACTAAAAAATTAACAAAACAATTCTTTTCCTAAAGAATTGACCAAACAAATTAAAAAATCCAAAAAGCAATCTTTTTCCTAAGAGATTGCACCCAAAAATATATATTATTGGATTCTATCGGTTTTTATGTACATATAGTATTTTCTCTTAAAAACTCATAAATACAAAAATATTTTCCATATATTATTATAAGTAAATACGTATACGTATAAGAACAATCAATTCACATATTCTCCATAAGTATTGCCAAGGCAATACACCGTGTTGTGGGGCGTTCCGGTCCTTGACACGTGTATCGATCAAACAAAATAAAGCAAGAATAGATAAATACTTCCAATAAGCAACAATTCGAAGAATACAAACAATTAAGTGAATAGAAAGGCGATGTGCTATAAAATGCCATCTAAGGGTCAATAGGTACTTAAGTGCTTCGCGCCACCTAACCCCCCGTTCACTTGTGAGTATTCTAAGAAGGAAGGCTTCATTGGGGGTCTTGCACCCAAGTAGTACATACGTATATTATTATTTTCTTGTGGATATTTCATATTGAAACTCGAAGAGGATAATCCTTTTCTCTTCAAAGTCACACGAGAGCTTCTCTCTCATTCCTCGTATTGAGTTGCATGCTCACTCACGGGCGTGCACAAATACCGATTGGTGTACAACCTCTTCCTCCAAAAAGGAAGAAAAAGAGAAAGAGTAGGAACACCACCGTCCATCAAGCCGAACACGAGAATCGTGCTTTGATTCATCCACAACAAGAAGCCATGGCTAGAGTTGATACTCGTTCTTTGATGGAACGTTTGCAATCCAATGTTCACGGATATGCCGATGCTATCAAGATTCCCGATATTCCCGCAAATTAATTTGAGCTAAAAACGGCTATGATTAACTTGGTTTCAAACACACCTTTCTATGGAAACAAGAATGATAATCCTCATGATCACCTTAAGAGATTCCTTGCTCTTTGCAATACCATTAAGTACAATGGAGTTCCCCATGATGCCATTAAGTTGATATTGGTGCAATTTTCACTAGAGGGACCCGCTAAGCATTGGTTAGACACACAACCACCCGATAGTATCACCACATGGGATGGTTTCACCACTAAGTTTTTGAACAAATTCTTTCCCCCATCTAAGACCACGGCTTTGAGGAACTTAATTATAGGCTTTAAACAAAAACCTAGTCAAACCTTTAGTGATGCTTGGGAGGAGTTTAGAGAGTTATTGAGGAGATGCCCTAACCATGGATTGGATGAAGTTCACCAAATCAATACTTTCTACAATGGCCTTAAACCTCATCACCAAGACTCACTCAATGCTTCCGCGGGAGGGAATATTCTTCTTAAATCCATTCAAGAGGCTTGGGACATCATTGAGACAAAGGTAATGGTTCAAACAAACACATAATTTGATGAAAGAGTCCATGTCATTCAAGAAGGAAGTTCTATCCCATTGGAGACTCAACTCATTTCATGCATGCAAGCATTTACTCAAGCTCAAAAGGAAAGTCAAACATTCATGCAAAATTCTCAAAAGATGCAAGAAACAATGATGAATGACTTGATGAAGCTTTCTATGGGAAATCATTCCTCAAATGATGTGCATGCCATTACTCTTTCTTGTGTGACTTGTGAAGGCCCCCATTCCTATGAACAATGTGATAAGGTACAAGGTTATCAAGGGGAATGTTATGCTTACCAAGAGGAACATCGTGAACACTTCAAGCCAAATATCAATCCCAATAACCTTTCTTACAAGTCCCAAAATTACCTTACTCCACCGGGATTCCCACCCCAACCACCCACCCAACTTCAACAAAATCCTCCTCAAGTGTTACAAAGGAATCAAGGTCAAAGACCACCTTACCAAGGGAATAACTATAGACCACCAAATACCTTTAACAATCAAGGAAATACCTTTCAAGGTAACAACCAAGGGTTTTACAATCAACCTCCCCCTTTCCAACCCCAAGGTTTTCAAGGAAATGTGCCACAAGATTATAACACAATTGAGCTTCTTCACAAAATGAATCAAGAGAATGAAAGGAGGTTCCAAGCTAATGAGAAAAGAATGAGAGAAATGCATAAAGCTAATGAGAAAAGAATGAGAGAAATGCATAAAGACACAAATAAGAAGTTCATGATGCTTTATAATCAAAGACCACAAGGGGATTTACCATCTAACACACAAACAAATCCAAGAGGAAATGTCAATGCTATTACAACAAGAAGTGGAAAGACAACAAAGGATCCTTCACCTACTAAGCCTCCTATTGTTCCACCCACTTTTGTTCCTATATGTGACAAGCCTTCTACATCTACTTCACCACCTCAAAATGCTCCCATTCAATCAAACACACCTTCTCAACCTATTCCTACTTCTCCTCTACCTTCCACAACTCCAATGAAGAAGCTATCAAAGACAAATCTTCCACTACAACACCTACTCCACCTACACCAAAACCAAATCTCCCATATCCTTCAAGGTTGAAAAAGGACAAGTTAAAGAACAAGGATGACTTCCAAGTCTCAAATTTCTTAAGGATGTTCAAGCAACTCAACATCAACATATCCTTTGCGGAAGCTCTTACTTATATGCCAAAGTTTGCTAAGATGTTCAAGGATTTACTCTCAAACAAGGAAAAATTGGTTGATTTGCCTAACACATCCCTTAATGAAAATTGTTCCGCCGTGCTACTTAAAACCTTACCAACAAAACTTAGAGATCCGGGGTGTTTCTTGATACCTTGTAATTTTCCTGGTGTAGAAAATTGCATGGCTTTGGCGGATCTAGGGGCAACCATAAACCTCATGCCTTTATCGGTTTGGAAAAAAACTCTCTCTTCCCGAGCTCACTCCCACTAGGATGACCCTTGAGTTAGCCAACCGAACCATAGCTTACCCCGTAGGTATCACGGAGGATGTGTTTGTAGGTGTGGATAAGTTTACATTTCCGGCCGACTTTGTAGTGGTCGATTATGACATGGATCCTAGAGTTCCTTTGATTGTTGGTAGACCGTTTTTGAGAATGGGTCGTACCTTGATAGATGTGGCGGAGGGAGAACTAATCATGAGAGTAGAGGATGAGAAAGTGGTTTTTAAGTTAGGGAAAGTTTTTGATAGGATAGAGGTTAAGGAGTCTAGACCGTGTGAGACTATTAACATAGTTGATGTGCTAGATGAGGTGTGTGATGAACACTTTCATGATGCTTGCAAGAGTACTAGTGATGAAATGCCCCATGTTGAAACCGTGGCCTCAATTGCTCCCTCTTTAACACCTTTTGGAGAGAGTGATTTCCTCTTGGAGGAATTTGAGTCTAATTTTCTTGGTGATGATGATTCTCCCATTAATTGGGAAGAAGATATTCTTACTATCCAAAAGTTGTTCAATGAGGACCCTATTCCTTCTCCTACTCCACAAGAAGTTACCAATGAGAATCCTTCCATAGTAAAACCTTCCATAGAGAGTCCACCTCCACTTGAACTTAAGGACCTTCCATCCCACTTAAAGTATGCTTTCTTAGAGGGCAAAGACCAATTACCCGCGATCATTGCTAAAGAGTTGAAAGAGGATGAGAAGGAGCAACTCATTGAAGTCCTTAAGAAACACAAGAAAGCCTTAGCATGGAAAATATCCGACATAAGGGGAATTGATCCACATTTTTGTACACACAAAATCCTTATGGAGGATGATTACAAACCCGCCATTCAAAGTCAACGAAGAGTTGACCCAAAAATCCATGAGGTCACTAAGAAGGAAGTGATTAAACTCCTTGATGCGGGTATGATTTACCCCATTTCCGACTCTCCATGGGTTAGCCCGGTACATTGTGTTCCAAAGAAGGGTGGAATCACCGTAGTGCCTAATGAGAACAATGAGCTTATTCCTACAAGACTTGTTACTGGTTGGAGAGTTTGTATTGACTATAGGAAACTCAATGAGGCTACTAGGAAAGACCATTTCCCATTACCTTTTATGGATCAAATGCTTGAACGCTTAGCGGGAAATGAGTACTATTGCTTTCTTGATGGCTTTTCAGGTTATTTTCAAATACCCATTGACCCTAAGGATCAAGAAAAGACCACATTCACTTGTCCCTACGGTACATTTGCTTACAAGAGGATGCCTTTTGGCTTATATAATGCACCAGGGACGTTTCAAAGGTGCATGATGGCGATTTTCCATGACATGATAGAGAAAACTATGGAGGTTTTTATGGATGACTTTTCCGTCTTTGGAAATTCATTTACCTCATCTCTCACCAATCTAGAGAGAATGCTTAAGCGTTGTGAGGAAACACGTTTAGTGCTTAATTGGGAGAAATGTCACTTTATGGTGAAAGAGGGAATTGTTTTAGGACACAAAATATCCAACAAGGGATTAGAAGTGGATCAAGCTAAAATTGATGTGATTGCTAAGCTTCCCCCACCCACTTCGGTTAAAGGTGTAAGGAGTTTCTTAGGTCATGCGGGGTTTTATAGGCGCTTTATACAAGATTTTTCTAAGATAGCTAGACCGATGACTCACCTCTTAGAAAAAGATGCTCCTTTCATTTTTAACCAAGATTGTTTGGAATCTTTTGAGACTCTTAAGGAAAAATTGACAAAGGCTCCCGTTTTGGTTTCTCCAAATTGGGAATTACCTTTTGAGCTTATGTGCGACGCTAGTGATTATGCGGTGGGGGCCGTCTTAGGTCAAAGAGTGAATACGCATTTTCAACCTATACACTATGCGAGTAAAACCATGACCGGTGCACAACTTCATTATACTACCACGGAAAAAGAGTTGCTTGCTATAGTCTATGCTTTTGAGAAATTTAGACCATACCTTGTGCTATCCAAAACCATAGTGTATATAGATCATTCCGCTCTCAAGTATCTCATGACAAAACAAGATGCTAAGCCTAGGCTTTTGAGATGGGTTTTGTTGCTTCAAGAGTTTAAGATAGAAATTCGAGATAAGAAAGGGGCCGAGAATTTAGCGGCGGATCACTTGAGTAGACTTGAGCATCCTTTTCAAGGAGATTTTATAAAACAAGAAATCAATGAATCCTTTCCATTAGAGGAGCTCATGTCTATCTCTTCCCAAGAGGATACCACTCCTTGGTTTGCGGATATAGCAAACTATCTTGTTGGGAATGTGCTTATTGAGGGTCTTACTTACCAACAAAAGAAGAAATTTCTTAAGGAAGTTAAGTACTACTTTTGGGATGATCCTTATCTTTTTAGGCATTGTGCGGACCAAATCATTAGACGGCGTGTAGATGGGACAGAGGCATTTAAGATCTTAGAAGTATGTCATAAAGGACCTACGGGTGGACATTTTGGGCCCAACTATACCGTAAAGAAAGTCTTTGATTCGAGTTACTATTGGCCTTCCATTTACAAAGATGCCCAAGAAATGGTGAAATTTTGTGATGAGTGTCAAAGACAAGGAAAAATTACGCAACGTGATGAGATGCCACAAAATTTTATTCAAGAGTGTGAGATTTTTGATGTATGGGGCATCGATTTCATGGGACCTTTTCCATCTTCTAAGGGAAACAAGTATATACTTGTGGTGGTGGATTATGTGTCTAAATGGGTGGAGGCTAAATCCTTACCTACCAATGATGCTAGAGTTGTTGTGAAGTTTTTAAAGCAATTGTTTGCTAGATTTGGTGTACCTCGGGCCATCACAAGTGATCGTGGTACGCACTTTTGTAATGATCAATTCACGAGAGTTATGAAGAAATATGGAGTTAATCATAGACTTTCTACCGCGTATCACCCTCAAACCAATGGTCAAACCAAGGTCACAAATCGTGGTTTAAAGAGAATTTTAGAGAGAACGGTGGGAGAGCATCGAGCTTCTTGGGTCGGATAAGCTTGATGATGCTTTGTGGGCTTTTAGGACGGCTTTTAAGACACCAATTGGTTGTACTACTTATAGGCTTGTCTATGGTAAAGCGTGCCACCTCCCATTCGAATTAGAACATAAGGCATCTTGGGCTCTCAAGTGGGCTAATTTTGATTTAAACCAAGCCGGTTCACATAGGAAAGATAAACTTAATGAGATGGATGAATTGAGAGCCAATGCCTATGAAAATTCTTTGCTTTACAAGGAAAAGACTAAGAAATTGCATGATGCTAAGATCAAGAACCATGAGTTCAAAGTTGGAGAGCCGGTTCTCCTCTTTAACTCAAGGTTGAAACTTTTTGCGGGCAAGCTTAAGTCGAGATGGTCCGGTCCATTCACTATTGCTCAAGTATTTCCATATGGAACTATTGAGTTGTCATAACCCGATGGTCCTAACTTTAAAGTGAATGGTCACCGTGTGAAACATTATTTTGGGGAGGACATTTCCGTTGAAATGGTCCAAGAGATCCCCATTTTCCCCATGAATTAATTCATTGAGGGACGAGTCGAGCTAGAGACTCCTTAACTCAAGCATCGTATAACTAGGTTTAGAGTGTTGTAGGTTAGCAATAAGGGTATAGAATTGGAGATAAGTGTAGGGAGACCTTCTTTTGTCTTCATGTTGTTTGTAGGGTTGCTCACTCATTTCATGCTTTGGAGCTTATGGAGGAGGCCCTTGTATCCGGTTCACTTCGTTACTATTGTGATCTTTCATTGACACCTTGTGCTTAAACATGATTTCACCAATAGTTGACCTTTCCTTAACTTGGGTTAAGCAAAGTCTATTCATTGTCATAAGTGTAGGGGAAGTTTTTATACTTCCATGATCTTAAACATTGAGGACAATGTTTAGCTTAAGTGTAGGGGGGTCTTCTATCGAAGTGACCTTACCTAGAACTTGTCATTGTCCTTCATGATAACTTGGAAAATTAATTTTTCAAACATTTTTCAAATTTTTGATCTATTTTGGCCACCAAAAATATGCATTCATAATTTTTGCATTAATCATTTTTCATTTGCATAACACATTTGCATTGTATATATTTCTTCTTTTGTTTTTCATCAAAAAGATATAAAAAGAAAAAAATATAATAAGAACATGGTTTAACAAATTTAGACTTCTTTGACATATTAGGCCCGCCATGGATATTTTGACTCAACCCGAGTTTGCTTATCTTAGCACTCTCTAGCTAGTATCCTTAACCATGTAGTCCTTCATTTGTCTATTAGGCTAAGCATCCACCAATCTCATTCTTTGAGATTTTAAATTTGTAGAGAATGGGAAATGATAGAGTTGAAGCAAGTATAAAAGGGCTAGATAAACTTCATGATAATTACTTGTGGCTAAACCCTTCTCTTCTTTGCCTCTATTTTCTTTGCATGTATATATGTTAATAAATAATCAAGAACGGTTTTAATTGGTTTGTAGTCTCTTATGCATTTTTTTCTAATCATTCATGGTTGATATAAGTACGTCTTAAGATTCTAAGTTAGAACGTTTTATGTGTACTAGACTTATGTCATGCTTAATATTTAGCGGGTGTTTTTCCTTTTATTCTTTTCAACTTTCTTAGTGAGGAATAAAAAAAAATAAGAGCGGCTTATGAAAAAATGAGTGGCTAGAGAAAAAAAAAGAAAAGAAAAAAAATATATATACAAGACTCCCAAGAGGGGCAGTGTGGTGTTAAGTATATTGACTATTGAGTTCCAATATTACCTTGACGGGTTGCGGGGATTCAATAGATTGCTCCAATCCAATATTACCTTGACGGGTTGCGGGGTTGAAGATCCAAAGTCTCAAAAAGATGGCGGATGTAAATTATTGCGTGAGTTTTATTTTTCTTTCCTTAGCGAGTGTGTAGCTACTTATGAAAGCATGACATGAGGATTTTACACATAAGGCGAATGACTTATTACTCTTGAAACGGACTTATATTAATTGTTAGCGGTTTTTCAAGTAATGGATGAGAGGATTACTTAGGATTAAAACCGTGCTTCCTTATTTTTGGATTTTGCATTTCTTATACTTCACACTTGAATAAATGACAAATTTGCCCATAAGCAATTTGCTCAAATAATAACCGGTTCCACATTTAATTGTCATGAATAAGTTGATGCACTTTTTACTTGTGAATACAATGATCCCATTTTTAAGCTTGGTATGGGGAAAGTGAAACTTGAGGGTGATAAATGTCCATGGTACCCAAGCCCTAATCAAAGTCATTGAATTCTTTATGAGTTATTTCCATCAAACCTATTTCAAGAAAATACAAAAAGATGTAGATAGAATTGTATTTTGTTCATTGCATTGTTAAAAATCAAAAATCATGCATCATATAGTGTAGAGTAGTTTAGATGCATTCCATAATGGCCAAGGTGGATTAATTATGAGGAGAATGTAAACTTGTGCTTTAAAATATAGCATTGCATGAGGACATGACAATGCTCAAGTGTAGGGGATTTGATATGAGCAAAAACTCATATCAATTTATCAACAAATCACCCTAAAACATAAGAAAAATACCTAAACTTTGTGCTATAAAGCGGAATTATGTGGTATGTTTTGTGTTTGTGTGCAAATAGGTAAGAAGGATGCAAATTCAAGCGAACAAAGGAAAAATCAAGCTTAATTGGATGAAAAAGACAAAGAAGAATCAAAAGTGACAGAACTTTGAAGATAAAGGACCTATCTTGACAATCTGCCAAAGATGAAGGACCAAAAGTGTAAATATGACAAAGTCAAGATCAAAGTCAAATCTGGTCAACTTTCAGTCAACTAAGTCAAAGGGATCAATTTTGTTCAAGAATGAAGTTTGAAGGACCATTTATGCCAAAGAAATGAAGATTATAGCTTAAATCACAAAACTGCCAAGTACAAGGGCCATTTATGCCATTTTTGGAAAGTCTTATTGTGCTTGATCCATGTGACTAGCTATCAACCAATGGGAAGCAAGGAATAATTAAACAAGGATTGCCAACTCAAGTGCCACCTGGCTACTTGCGCCGCCAGCAATAAATAACTAGATCTTAACAGTGCTGCTCACTCACCAGTTATCCACCAATCAAACAAAGCCACTCAATAATTCCTTTTATCCACTTTGGATAATGATCTGTGTGCTTCTCCCTTAACCAACCACAATTGGACATGCGTCATCTTCTTCAAAGAAAATTGCCAGGATCGGGTTTGAGCTAGGATGCGTTTCAGAGGATGATATAAACATGAAAAGTGATCGTTTTTGAGAGACGAATACAATGGACACAATCAATTAACATGAAATCATCTCAATCAAAAAAACCCCAAAATTGTTCTTCACCTGCAAAATTCAGTTATGCAGAATTTTCCACGTGGAAGCTTTTGATTGGTTCTAACACGTCACCAATCCCAACCACTTTACATTTCTAGTCTATAAATACCCTAGATTAGCCTTCATTTCTGTAATGTAGAAAAGTGTGAAAACACACACACTTTTACTTTTCTCTCATCTTTGTTAGTTTTTAGCTTAACGACTCAAGAGTCTGACAAACTCTTGAGTCTGTTATTAGTTGTAACCAATTACCAGCTTTGTAACCAACTCAATACCTAAATTAATAAAATTGCCATTTTCCCTCCAAATTCTTCATTGATATTCTACTGTTCCTATCCTGAATCTTGTTACTCTGTTGCTGTTCTAGTTAGTTATGATCACTATCTGATCATGATTAGCTAAGTTTTGGAGATATTGTAGCTGTTGAAGTGTTCTGTTCAGCCAATTCCAGTCCTAGTTGATTTTGTAGAATTCAAGTTCAACAATGGTGATTTAGTTGATTGTAGCTGATGATTAGTAGACGTTTGGTTGTTTCTAGTGCTAAGGTGGTGGTTAGCACTAGCTTAGAAAGCTCAGCGCTTCTCTACTCCCCAATGAAGGCCTAAGCTAGAAGGTTTCACATTCTGAGTTCTTATTCCACTGAATTGTTGCTTGCATGCTTCATTCCTAGTTAATCCTTGATTGAATGAATGATAAAATGTGTTTAGCTTGTCTTTGATCTGATTTCAGTGATAGAGTAGCTTTATTGTAGCTTATAACCTGCTTATTAGTCTTATTCTTGTCCTGTATTTTCAGCATTTATCAGTCAAAATAGCTTAAGAAGTCATTTTGAGTCTTAGCCTTTTAAACTGTTTAAACTAGTTCAATTACACTTCATTCTAGTTAATAAACTTAGTCTGATATTGCTTTTTACTCAGTTGAACCAATTGCTTAAAAACCTTTCATAAAAGTTTGAAAAAGATCAGAAAAGTGGTGTTTGGGATTAGCCTACAATTTGTTTGTTAAGTGTTAGTTTCTAGTAAAGTTTGGTTCATTTCAAGTCACTTAGTCATAACTAATCTAATTCAATCATTTTTAAGTCAAGGATTTGGTCAAAAAGGCAATTGGTACACAAAAAGGTTTGGGTCAGATTTTTCTAAGTGAATTTTCAGAAAGTATTGATTTTCAATTGCTTGGCAAATTTTTGTTTCTTGATGAAATTCCTTCAAACCAGCTTTTAATCATCACTCAATATATGAACTTTTAGTGAGTAAAAGGAAATTGTACAGTATCTAGTTTTGAGTGAGAAATAAGCCAATTAATAAGCACTTGAGCAATTGCATTTCCCTGTGATAAAAACATGGACTGATTTCTTATATCTACATTTCCACTTCATAAACTTGCTGATTTTCTTTTACATTTCCATTTAGAAAGTGTTCTTGAGTAGGTTTTGAGAGTTTGAGCTTTTTGAAAAATCTGGTCAACAAAAGTCAACATAAGCTCATTTTAGCTTATTTTCAGATTTAGAGCTTATTACTGGATCATTTTCCTTGAAACTAGATTTCCCATTCTTCTTTTGAGTTGTTTAACAAGTTTCTTTAATAAAATCAAGTAGTGCATGTTCAGCTTATCAATTAGCTTATTTTGAGCTTATTAGAAATTGCTTATCAGAGTTCTAGGCAGTTTTAGCTTAATTCCTTTGACAAGTCTAGCTTATTTTTGATTTTAAGACGTTTGAAATTGGTTTGAGCTTATTTGGTTAAGAAACAAGCTCAAACGAGCTTATTTCATTCCTTAACCCGTTTTTGGTTAAAAACTTTTGAAAATTGCCTTTGAGTCCCTAGAGTGTTAAACAGTTTATAAATCTAGCTAATCTTTCCACTAATTAGCATTTTACTAGAGTGTTATATTTTCATTGAATTTACATTTTCAGTCCTTATAGTTTGTAGAATTTACATTTTAGCATTTTACTTGAATAAAAATTTGGTTTGTGCACTTTATTTTACGTTAAGTAGACTTTATATTTTTCATTTTAGCAAGGTTTTGTTTGAATTAGCTATAGAATATCCAAATACTTTACCAACCAAAAACAATAAAAAACTCGATCTTGTTAGGACTTTCAATTTGTTAAGAACTGAGAAAAACGAAGTTCAGCTATACACATTTCAAGTAACTCCATCATAGTACGATTCGCCATGGTTGGTTCCTTCTCTACAATGGGTTCAACAATGGGAGATTCTTCACTAGAAGATGTTTGGTTTCCTTCCTTTTGACGACGTTTACGTGCACGTCTTGCTTTGGAGCGAGTTTGCATAAACGTCACGTACAACAAGGGGATGAGCAAAGAAGATTCTTTTTGGTGTTTTGTATTTTTCCAATTTTTTTTGTGCTTTTTGATTGTTTTTACTTTTTTTTTGGATTTTTGTGATTGTATTAAGTAGACCAAAATCTACAAATCTCCTCCTTAATCAATTCTCTTGATTAAAGAAGCCTCAAGGAATGAAAACGGTCACGTGAAGTGAACGCCTTCGATGACTTTAGAACATTGGTGGAACACCAAAACGTTCAAGAGGGTTTAATCAAATGAAACCAAGAAAGTATATATGATACTTAATAATACTTTGGGCGGCAAAACCCTCGATTAGCTCTCAAAATCAAATACTCACAAGCAAGCGGGGAAACGAGGCGGCGCGAAGCACTTAAGAGCCTTTTTCCTTAGGAAATATTTTATAATATCCGCCTTATACCCGCCTTATAGTTTGTATTTTTCAAAATCGAGCTTCACGAAAGTATTTATCTATTTTTTCCTTTTTCTTTGGTTTGAGATTCGAATACAATGATTGGGTAATGACCTCCCAAGTCAAGGTTGTGATTTCTCACTTTTGGAGTACTTGTGTATTTATTGTAAAAACAACAATTTCCAAATCAAAACACAACACGCCTCCCTGGCAGCGACGCCAAAAAATGATGTTGCGTTTTTACACACCTTTAGGAAAAGGAGGTATAATAGTGGTAAGTGTTAACAAGTGACTTAGGAAAATCACAAGTTATGACCCAAAGTGGGGATCGTTCTCAAGGAGGCTTGTGTGTTGTGTAGAGAAATGATTAGTGATGTGATTATATTTATGATGAGAAAAGAAAATAGAAATGAGGTAAGAAGAGAATGACCGTTACGATGACGGATTACACTAAAACGAAAGGGTCGTACACGTAAAACCGTAAAAGCACCAAAATTAAAAATTTACTCTAAAAATTCCTAAAAAATTGAAATAAATCCTAAATAATGTATTAAGAGTTTACAAAAAATCAAAAAACACCCAGCCCTTTTATTTAATTAAATAATGATTTTTTAATGCTAATTAAAGCCCTAAAAATCAATTTAATTAACAAAAAGCCCAAAATGAGTTTTATCACTTTTAAACCTCTAAAATGACCTAACTTAATTTAAAACTATTTTTGAAAATTTTAAAATTAATTAAAACTATTTAAAAACAATTAAAAACTATAAAAACTCAAAATAATTCTATAAAATAATTGAAAGACCCTAAAAATATTTAGAAAGTTGTAAAATTCTTAATTAAGTGTCTAGACTCTAGAAAAATATAAAAACTTAGAAAATCAGAATTTTAATTTTTAATAATAAAATAATATTAAAATATTAATAAAAATCCAAAAATCCTAAAAAAATTCTAAAAAGTTGCAAACTAGCTAATTTTAACCTAAATAAATAGAAAATGAACTTGAAATTACATAAATACCCTTATTGGCCCTAGAAAATGGGCTAAAGTCCAAACAGTCCCTTAATGGACTTAGAATTGGCCCAATAAGAAAAAGTGGCCCAAATTAACCCAAAAACCACTACTTGAATCAAAATTTGATTCTGAACAACTTTTTCCAAAGGCCTAAAAGCTGAAAATGTGAAATAAGCAAGCTTATACCAAACAGCTTATTCTTAATGGGCTTTTTGGCCCATTAAGCTATAAGCTAATGCCATAAGCTCAAATTAGACACACAAGCTTCTTTTGAGCTAACTAAGACTTCTGTAAAAAGAAATTTAAAATAAGCCAAAGGAATAAGCCTGAAAATGCAAAAATCAATCTATAGAAAACGACAAAATAGTCGTTTTTGAGTTCTAGGCTATCCCAAGAGCTGATTCAAATTGCAAAAGCTTTTAAATGACTTAACTAAGCTTAATCAACAAAAAATTTTCAAATAAGTTGACTCAATAAGCTGGAAAAAGCAAATAAGCACTTATGAAAAATTCAAATAAGTTGGTTTTCTAGCAAAAAGTCAAAGTCAAAGTCTAATAAGCTCCAGTTCAATCAAATGGGTCAAATAATGAAGATCTATAACAAAAAATAAGTTGTTGCAGGTCTGGATAAGCCAAAATGGCTTATTTATAAGCAAACAGAAAAATTACACTAGCAGGGGCTAGTTTTGGGTGTTGAGCAGTGGAAACTTTTTCCACTGCTTGACTTGTTGACTTTTTGTCTTTAGTGATTTTTTTGGAGAATCAAGTTACACAAAGGCACCCAATTGATCAGTGGATCAAGAGGAGTCAATAACAATCAAAAAATCTCAATCAACAACAGCCAATTAGTACAGTTTAATCAATCAATCACCAGATCTGACACAGACATGAACAAATAAGCAGTTGAGGTTCAATAAGCACTTAGAGCACAATTCAGCCAACCAAACTTAACCAAATGCATACACAAGCAATATTAAATTTAAATAAGCAAGTCTAAACAGGTTTCATGCACTGATTCAAAGTATTAAGCAAGATTCAAGCACTTAATGTTACTGATGAACACAAACACATGCAGTTTTCAGTTTGCTGATGCAATTGACCAACAAGCCAGATTCAAACACTCAAATCTCTAAGATATGTTATGATAACAATGATTTAACAGTTATATCCCTAAACATGCATATACTCTCAGTATTCCCAAAATTTTAGGTCAAAAATAGTCAAACTCAACAAGTTATAGCACAATATTTGATTTCAAGGTTTAAGCCCAAAAACTTGCAGCAAATAACTCTCAACCAAGCATATATCAGATACCAAGCATAAACACAAACTTCTATCCATAAAATACCAAGTTATGATTTCAAACAGGTAATCCCAAACACCCTTTTAACTTTTCAAATCAAGATTTTCAAAGCAAAAATGCATTCCAAGGTTACCCAAGCCCAAATTAACACGATAACAGACGAGATAAGCAGATTCAAGCAAGATTAAGCCACAAAATTCACAAGAACACAAGTCACACTCAAATATCACAAATATCCAATATTTTATTAGATTTTGAGATTAAGGCTGTGTACCTCATGGATGTACATCCACACCTACGAATTTTGAGCTTATGTACTAGCAAGAACAAGTACAAGCTTCCACAACAAAGCCTGCTAAGATTCAACAAGGTTAGAAGCAAAATAGTAAAATCAGAAAAGTGAAAAGCCTTGATTAATGCAACTCTTGTCCTCCACACTTGATTATACCCAAGTTATAAGCTTCACCACACCTTGATAACACAATATCAGGATGCTATGATCAGCCCTATAGCCTAAGAATTCCAAGATAGACCAAGAACTTAGCAAAATATCAAGCTTGAAAGGAAATATGCAAACTTTTGCACACTCCTTAAAAACAGGTTTTGAGATTCAAAATTATCAAACTAAGAACAATAATAAGCAGATATAAATGATGGCACTTGAGCTTTCTTCAACATTTCAAACACATTTCACTAATACTGAAAATGGATTTACAGAAAAGTAAACCAAGGAAAATTCAAGAGCAAGCTAAAATGTAATGAACTAAGGCCTTTATATAGGCATACAATGAACTAGTTAAGCTGAAAAAAATGTAAACCCTAGCTAAGGAAGTCCCCAAATTACCCTTGTAAAGTTTGAACTTTTTGGAGAATCATGTGACTAATTTTAGAGTCTTGTTGTAGCTGGCATGTGAAAACTTGATCAAAGGGTGTGAAATAAGCTTAGGATGTTAGCTGAATCCCTGGACGTTGGATGACTGTCCTCTTCTCGTCTTCTTGCTCAAAGGTGTATCAGGGGAGGTCCCATGTAGCATGTGGGTTGCTGAGGTGGCCAATGTTAAGGCTGGGATGTGATTAGGACAAGTTTAATCACTAATCTAGAAGGTTTTGTGGCTTAATTGTTACTTAATTAAAAACTCCAATTTGTGTTCTTGGCTGATGAACACAGGTTTTGATCTTGTTTGGGGATTAATAAAGTGTTAGGCGCCATTTGTTTAATTAATTATATTTTGAAAATATAGTTAATTAAAACGGGTTAGTGGGATGGTGATGTGGAGGCTGGGAGGATTTTGATTGGTGGAGAGAGTAAGTGGGGTGAGGTGTCATCCATTGGTTGGTCTAGGTAAGATAGTGTGTCGGCCAGGATTAGTCCCCCATTTCTTTCATTCTTTTCACTTTGTACATAAACTGTCAAAAGTGGGATTCCTTTGTATTTCAAGTTTTACTTTTCAGATTTTCGCCCCAAATACTTTTCCAAAGTATTTTCAGGGGTATTTCTTGCCATTTTGTGATTCTTGAAGGACTGTTTTGGCATTTTCTTCAAGGATTATGGTCTTGACTTGTATGATTGGAATTTTGGAGGACTAAAATTGCCAAGTCTTCATTCATGAGGGACCAGTTTTGCCAAAAGTTAAAAGTCAAGGGTCCTTTTTGCAAATTAACATATTTCAAGGACCAAACTTGTCTTTTCTTGTTCTTTGAAGGACTTCATGATATATTTGACTTTTAGGATGATAATAGTGACAATTTAGCTTTGTTGAGGGGCTAAAATTGCTAATTCTTCAAAGTTGAGGGCCCTTTTGGTAATTTTGACAAACTTTAGGGACCAATCTTGTAATTATGAAGATACAAGGGTATAAAGTGTCAATTCTTCCATATTGGAGGACCCTTCTTCATAAATCTTCAAGTCTTCAAGGGTTTGTCTTGGGAATTTCTTCATTAGGGCTTGGTTCGATGTGCGGCTTCATTTCCCGTGTTCGTTTTTGCATGATTCTTGTGATCTTTTGTCATTTTCTCAATATCCGTACCTAAAATACACAAGTAAAAAACACAAGCATATATATGGGTATTTTGAAGATATTTAATGCATTTTGAGCCCTTTTGGACGATGAGACTATGAATAAAAGCAGTCTCATCAACGGGTTTTATAGTCTATCAGATGGATGTAGAAAGTGCCTTTCTTTATGGTACTATTTTCAGAGGCGGTATATGTTTCATAACCTACATATTTTGTAGATCCTAAGTTCCCCAACAGAGTCTACAAGGTTATCAAAGCACTTTATGGTCTGCATCAAGCTCCAAGGGCCTGGTATGCAACTTTATCCAATTTTCTGTTAGAGCATGGATATAGAAGAGGGACCATTGACGAAACTCTGTTCATCAAGAAGAATGCTAAGGATATTATTCTAGTACAAGTCTATGTTGATGACATCATTTTTGGTTCTACCAAGAAATCATGGTGTGAAGAGTTTGAGGCTTTGATGAAAGGAAGATTTTAGATGAGTTCTATGGGAGAACTTACTTTCTTTTTGGGACTACAAGTCAAACAAAGGAAATATGGAATATTTATCATCCAAGATAAGTATGTTGCTGAAATCCTGAAGAAATTTTCATGTATGGATACAAGGAGGAAAAGCACACCTTTTGAAGCTAAGAAGTCTTTATCAAAAGATGAACATGGTGCAAATGTTGATATTCATCTATACAGGTCAATGATTGGTTCATTGATGTATCTTACTGCTTCAAGGCCAGATATTATGTTTGTTGTATGTGCCTGTTCAAGGTTCCAAGTTAATCCAAAGGTGTCACATCGACATGCTGTGAAGAGGATTTTTAAGTATCTTAAAAGTCAACCCAATTTAGGTTTATGGTATCCTAGAGATTCAACCTTTGAATTGGAAGCTTACTCAGATAGTGACTATGCTGGAGCTAATCATGATAGGAAATCCACAATAGGAGGTTGTCAATTCCTAGGCAAAAGACTCATATCATGGCAGTGTAAGAAGCAAACCATTGTTGCTACTTCTACAACTGAAGCTGAATATGTAGCTCCTGCTCATTACTGTGGACAAGTACTTTGGATTCAAAATCAGTTATTAGATTATGGGTTTAATTTCATGAACACCAAGATTTACATTGATAATGAAAGTACAAGATGCATTGTCAAGAATCCAGTATTTCACTCCAAGACCAAGCATATTTAAATAAGACATCACTTCATAAGAGATGCCTATGACAAGAAGCTTATTCAAGTCTTGAAGATTCATTTGATGCAAAGATATTTGAATTCTTGGTAACACATATTGGTATGCTCAACCAATAGACTGCTGCATATGTTGAGGGGAGTTAACAAATTGTATAATTTTTATGCTAATTTTTATTGTATAGTCTATGTTTTTGTGTTTTTGATGTGACTGCAGGTTGATAGAATAAGATAAAGAGGTTATTCTGATAGTGGAATGCATGAACAGGTCAAAATTGTGAGGTACCGTTATTGATCCAAGTACCGCTAACACAAGTCCAAGTACCGAGTATGTTCTATGTACTGCTACATGTCCGTTGTACCGTTAAGGGTCTCTTTTGTAAATTTGGCGGTTTCTTCGCGCTTGGGTTTGTTATTTACTTAAATACTTACTCCAATTACACAATTGATTCACCTAATCTTTTATTTTTATCTCTTGATTCTATAACCTTCTCTCTAATTTTTTGTTCATCAAAAATACTTATGGCTGCTTTACAAGTGATCTCTAAGCATAATTTGGTTGTGAATCTTGCTCTAAATGATGACTCTCTTGGATTCCATGAGATTCTTGGATTCTTATCTCGAAGTCATGTTTGTTTCACACTTGCTGTAAGTCCCATTGTCTCTGTTCCCATTGTTGAACAATTTTGGAACACTGCTGTGTTAGGTACTCGGTTTGATCAACCTTGTATTAAGGCTAGGGTAAATCATAGAAATATATATGTGACTGAGGTACTGCTAAGGGATAGTTTGAGATTAAATGATGAAATGGACTTAGTATGCTTAATACTACAGAGATACATGATGACCTTGGAGCCATGGGCTATGGAGGTGGTAGGGAAAGTCTTACTTTCTTTAAAGCTTTGTTTTCACCTCAATGGAAATTGCTTTTTCATGCCATTATTCACTGTTTAAGTTCCAAAAGTACATCTTTTGATCAAATTCCTGCTGCATTGGCATCAGCTGGTATTTGTCTAGCAAATAACAGGGTTTTTAATTTTTCAAGATTAATTTTTGAAGGCATGACTAGGAATTTGGAAGGAACTAAAAAGTTTTTAATGTATCCTAGATTCATTCAGAATTTAGTTAATGACCAAATCCCTAAACTACCAGAGTTAACTAATACATGGGATGTTCCTACATTCACAAAGAGAACTTTCTCTTTCTTGACCAAACAAGGCAATGCCTTTACAGGAACTGTTACACCATTATTTGCTGACATGTTAGCCCAACCTGCCAACCAAGGAGGTGAGGAACCTAGCAATGCTAGTACTTCTCAGAAAACTCCTTCTAACCAGAGTTCCCATTCCTCAGAAGATTCTCAATCTTCTTCTTACAATATTGGTGCTCTACCAAATACTGATGAGATGATTGATACACCTGCTGCTTCCATTGCTGCTAGTGGTTCACCACTAGCACAAGCATTAGAGGTGGTGGATGTTACAAATTTAACTGCTCTATGTACTAGTTTGTCACAACAGGTACAGGTGTTGCAAAAAGAAAAACTTGTTCAAGACAAGAAAATTGCTGAATTAGAAGCTAGCCTAATCAAGTTAAGGAACAAAGTATCACCTTGGATGAGGCATAATAGGTCTATTCAGAAGGCTGCACTTAAAAAGAAAAGGTTCAGAAACCACAAGAAAAGGCAACTGAATGCAACCAAACAGGGGAGGAATTTTGAAGAACAACTACCTTCTTCTGATAATCAAACAAGGGTCTCTGGAAATGACATCAATTTTTAGTTGGATGATGATGTCATTGGGAATTTTGAAGATAGAACTGGTTTAGAGACTGGTGTGGATGAACCTAAAAACATGGAGGTTCAACAGGAAGAACCACAACCTACTTCTAAGGAGCCACAAGTTGAAGAAATGATGGTAACTCAGCCAACACCACAAAATCAATCACCACAACTTCAAGTGAATTGGAGTACTTTCTATGAGAAGCTGGAGGAGATTAATGTTCAATTTAATGTATCTTCAACTCCACCACCACAAAGACAAATTTGGTTTCACAAGAAATAGTCTTTCCAAGTACTGTCTAGATCAAGAGTGAGCAATGAATCAAACAAGACTGAAGAGGTGCATGTTGAAAGGATAACTTTAGTGGAAGAAAGGGTATCTGGAGATACACAAGTGATTGAAGAAATAAGTGTGTCTAATGCTGGTGAAGTCAACATTGTTGAAGATCCAAGTACTGCTAAGCCAACTAAGCCGACTTCAAGTACTGCTGACATTGTTGAAGACCCAAGTACTGCTAAGCCAACTAAGCCGACTGCAAGTACCGCTGGTGATCATCCTTCACTAGAAAGTCAAACTCCTTTTGGAGAGGATGAGACTTTAGCCCAAATACTGCTTGACTTAAGGGAGAAGAATTCAGCTGAGAAAGCAAAACAAGCAGAGGTAGAGAAAAAGACCCAACAAGAAGTTCTTTCTAAAAAGGATCAAACTGCAGGTAAGAAAGTTCAAGCTTCACACCCTACTAAAGGTATAGTTATTCAACAGTAAGCTGATGAGGAAAGACCTTCCAAGCTGAAGAAGAAGTTACTTAAGATTAATCCAAAGGACAAGGGGAAGAAGTAAATACAATCAAAATATGAAAATGAAAGTGACTCATATGAAGATATCAGCAAATTCATGTATAGATTTAATCAATTAGACCATGATGAGGAATATACTCTAAGGATGTAAGCTCAGATTCGTGAATAAGACTTGCAAGAAGAACTTGAAGCTAAGAAGCATTTGCTAGAAGCTAAGAGAATACAACAAGAATGGAACATACAAGAGTATGATAGGATTCAAGCTGAATTACATGCAAGTGAGCTTCTTGCAGACTCATTGTTAGCTGAAGAGAGAGATGCTTATGATGAAGAAGAGAAATCAAAACTGATTGATGATCTGGTAAGGGAGCAAGAAAGATTCTTTGCTGAAAAGAGAAGAAGAGAAAAGATTAAGCCTCCAACTACAATGCAGATTAGGAATCAAATGATGACATTTCTCAAGAAATTTAAGAATTTCACTCATACTCAGCTGGTCAAGAAGAATTTTGAAGAAATCAGGACTTTGTATGAACAACATAAAAGAGCTAAATTGAATTTTGTTGAGATTAGATCTGAAGCAGATAGGATAGCTGTTAAAAAATCTAGAAGACATCTGCAACTACAAAGGAAATTTAGACGTACTCCTAGATTTGAGCCAAGTACTGCTGAACCTACAAGTACATCTCCACCTATCAAGACCACATATGTGAGGAAAAGTAGAAAGGAGAAGGTAAGTTCAAAAGAGGAAGAGACTGCTCAAAGAATGAATGAAAGAGATAAAGCTCAAGATGTTGACAAGACTGAAAATGTACAAGTAGTACATACAAAGTAAACTGTAACACCCCCAAATTTATAGTATTCAATACAGCGGAAGACTCGTTGGTGTTACGGGATAGCACATTACTCACATCATAGACAACGCTTGAAAATCGCGCCGTTTAATAATAAAGCATTTCCATTCATAAATATCAGATTTACATAGGTCCCAAGTCATTGTATTTAATACAGGTTTTACAAACATTTGAATGGAAATTTGTTAATTAAGTGCGGGCCATGAATTCTTGTTGTCTTCCCGAGAATTACCTTCAAGTACCTGAGATAAGACATGTTAAAAGAAAAGGTCAGCGATAACGCCGAGTGAATTCATAGAGTTTAGTAAAATCCATCAATATAACATCGGTATAAAATTATTACCGAAAATCATTTTTGTACAAAAGAACTTGTTTACCTTTGATGTTTTTTTAGCAGATTAAATCAATAACAAGCTTGAGGAAAGAAATCAATGGCGGCAAAGGTTTTGTGGTTTGAGTTTGTTGTTAAACAGAGAAACGATACTCAACAAATGGGGGGGGGGGGGCGTATTTATGTGTTTGACTTAGGTAAAAAAATAAGCCTTTTCCCTTTTTACGCAATTAGTCCTCCTATTTCCGTATATTTGCGTTTAGTGATTATCCTATTTAGTCACACTCAATCCAAACCACGCAATTGACCTCCTATGTATTACCCGTCATTAATTATATTATCACGAAGAATCCTTAGACCGAGTCACATAAATCACGAAAGGTCACGAAGCACAATGAGTACACACGAAGAATGATACACCATAAAGCAAATAACCAATTAATTTTTCTGAAAGACTTTTGAAAACCAATTTGATGATGAAAACAATTTGACATTTTCTCCCCCTTAAATACAGACCCGTTTTCTAATTAAATAGTTGTAGTCTTTGTATTTAAGAGAACTGATGAAAGACCTTTTTGTTTAAGATGATATTGAAACAATTCGTGGTGGCAATAATATTTCTCTTATTTTAACAAAATAAGTGCACTGAAACGTACACAAATTTGTGTTAGACCAAGTTATGAAGTAAACTCGATCCCTTGTATGGTTTTAAAGTAAACCATACCCGAGAAAATTAATTCCCGTTGTGAGCCAACACTTTCGTAAGAAATACGTGACTTTAATGCGAAAAGCGGGTTGTAGTCAGAACTAACTACAAGCCATTTGGGCATGTTTTAAAATATGTAAGACTTTTATGCGGACTCTATTTATGGCGCCGTGTCAATTTTAATCGACATTTCTAAGGCCGAAATATTACCGTACTAAAAGACATGCCCGTTTTAAAATGAAAAATATTTTTGGATTTTCTTGATTTTTTATTTTTTATGGTTTTACTATGTTTTATGGTTTTCTATGTTTTATATTTTTTATGGTTTTCCTATGTTTTATATTTTTGTATTTTTCTTTTGGTGGTTTAAATATATACGATAATATACAAGATCACGATCAAAGGATACTCTAGAATAGGTTACCACCACTATTCTTCAGATTCTTCTGCCAACTCCTTAAGTGTTGCTGGTGAGAATGATTTCATGCCTAGCTTTTCGATCAAAAACTCGATACGTCCTCGATCTAAGGCCTTTGTGAATATATCTGCCAGCTGATACTCAGTGTTGATGAAGTACAGTTCGATCACTCCATTTTCCACTTGCTCTTTGATGAAGTGGTAGCGTATGTCAATGTTATTTGCCCGGGAATGTTGAACGTAGTTGCAGCACAGAGCAATTGCACTTTTGTTATCACAGTACATCGGGATTTTGTTGAAGCCAAGATCGTAGTCAGTTAATTGTGATCTCATCCAAAGAACTTGAGCACAACAACTGGACATAGCAATGTATTCAGCCTCTATACTTGATATCACAACGCTTTTCTGCCTTTTAGATGCCCAACTAACAAGTCTATCTCCAAGAAGTTGCACACTGCCAGAAGTGCTACGTCTAGTATCTTGACACCCAACATAATCCACATCTGCATATGAGATTAGTGCAATAGAGGAATCCTTCGGATACCAGACCATGATTAAGTGTTCCTTTAAGATACCGAAAGATCCTTTTCACAACATGTAAGTGCTTTTCGGTAGGCCGAGCCTGATATCGGGCACACATGCATATAGCAAACTGCAAATCAGGCCTGCTAGTAGTCAGATAGAGAAGGGTGTCGATCATTCCACGGTAAAGTTTAGGATCTCCAGCTATCCCTTCCTTATCTTCATCTAACTTGGGTCTCTCCACCATTGGAGTATCCACGGCGTCACAATTTTCAAAATGATATTTCTTTAATGATTCAAGAGCAAATTTGGATTGATTAATGAAGATGCCTCTGGGATTCTGAGAAATTTGCAACCTTAAGAAAAATGAAATTTTTCCCATCATCGACATCTTAAAGCGTGTGGACATAATTTTCTCAAAATGGTCAAACAGTCTTTGAGTAGTGGCAGCAAAAATTATATCATCAACATAAATTTGTACCAGTATCATGTCGTTGTCCTCCTTGAGAATAAATAATTTTGGGTCCACTTTACCTTTGGAGAAGCCTTTTGAGATGAGATACGATGATAGGAGATTGTACCACGCGCGCGGAGCTTGTTTCAACCCGTAAAGAGCCTTCTTGAGCATGTACACGTGATTAGGATACTCCGAGTTGACGAATCCATTCGGCTGGCTTACGTAGACATCTTCCCTTAATTCACCATTAAGAAATGTCGTCTTAACATCCATTTGGTAGAAGATCATGTTCATGTGAGCAGCATAAGCAAGGAATAGTCTAATTGCCTCCAATCGTGCAACAGGAGCAAAGGATTCTTCAAAGTCAATACCCAAAGCTTGTTTGTAACCTCTAGCAACTAATCTAGCTTTGTTCTTTAGCACTCCACCTAACTCATCTAGTTTAACCTTATATACCCACAATAATGTAAGGATTTCAACGTTGTTGGGTAAAGGAACTAATTGCCACACTTCAAGACGTTGAAATTCATTAAGTTCCTCTTGCATGGCTTCAATCCAAGATGATTTAGTCATGGCTTGTTGCCAGTTTTTAGGTTCAGTATCGGAAAGAAATGCCTCAAATTAGCAATATAATGCATTTTCTTGGAGTTGGTAGCGAGTTAAGACTGGTCGATTGATGTCACCAATAATATTGCGGATTGGGTGATCCTTTGTCCATTTTGTGTTGTGAGTTTCAATCCGTGGTGGTTGGAAGTGAACGATTGCAGGAGCTTCCTCTAAGGTAGACGCACCGTTAGGGTTTTCAGGTATTTGTGAACCAAAGAAAGGAAGCTCTTGTAAGTGAGGAAATTCCAAATCGTGATCATAGTGATCCTCTTCAACATCATTAGGAACGAGTGGGGGTGATGATTCAGGTGTAGTTTGTGAATTGGTGGGGGATGGAACATCTGGTTCAATAGTAACAGTAGATGTCTCGTACTGATTTCCATTATCTTGTGAAACAACTTCGGGAAACGGAGCTACTGCTGCAGGTGCTGGAGAATCCTTACTAGGTGGATCAAATAATTCATCAAACATAGGTTGAAATAATTCATCCCACTCGGGCCTTGTAGGTGGTATAAATGATGGAGAAGTAGGATCGTTGGGAGTTAATCCGGAACTAATCGTACCGGTTCCCATCTCATGTAATGCGGGTTCAGAGCTGCGTTGCTCAGAAGCCATCGCTGTCAGCTCATCAAAATCGGCATCCAAAGTTTCTACTATCTTGCCAAGACGACGGTTATAAATTCGGTAAGCTTTCTTTGCAGGTGAGTAACCAATGAAAATTCCAATATCAGCCTTCGGTTGAAGTTTGCCTAAATTCTCACTATTAGTATTTGGATAACACAGTGCACTAAATACATGAAGAGATGAAATATCGGGTTTGTGTCCATGAAGTAGCTCATATGGAGTTTTACCATGGCGTTTAAGAATGATGGAGTGGTTTTGGGTATAACATGCGGTTGCCATTGCTTCAGCACATAAGAGTAAAGGAGCATTCACATAAATCAACATAGTTCTAGCACCTTCCATTAGTGTACGGTTACGTCTTTCCACGACACCGTTTTGTTGTGGAGTGCGAGCAACAGAAGTTTCATGTGAAATACCGACCTCTTCATAATAGTCTCGTAGAGTTTGATTAACGAACTCAGTTCCATTATCAGTGTGAATGCGGTGAATAGTAGCATTAAGACGTACTTGGATCATCTTTAAGAAAGTAATAATATACTTTGGTGCTTGATCCTTGGATGCTAAAAATTTTACCCATGTAAACCTTGAGAAATCATCCACCATGACGAGGATGTATTTTCTACCACTCACACTAGTCGTACGCATTGGTCCACAAAGATCCGTGTGCAAAAGATACAGTGGTTCTTGCTTGGTGTCTTCAGCTTTAGGTTTGTATGATTTCTTGGTGCTTTTCCCCAAAGAACACGCGGAACATAAATGATCCTTGTCGAACATAAGTTTTGGAAGACCAAGAACAAGTTCGTTTTTAGCCAAATGGTTTATAGCATCAAAGTTAAGATGAGATAACCGACGACGCCACAACCATGACTTGGTCTTAGATGCTTTGGAAAGAAGGCATACAGGAGAGGCGTCCATCATGTTTTGAATGGACAGTGTGTAGAGTTATCCCCTCGAGAACCCTTTAACAAATCATTTCCTACAAGATCGCGAATAAAGCAACTATGTTGTCGAAAAGCCACTTCAAGGTTTGAACCGCAAAATTGTCCCACTGAAAATAAATTATGACCAAGTCCCTCCACATAATATACCCTTGAAATCGTAACATTCCCAATTTGATATTCACCGTAACCCATGATCTTCGCAATATGGTCGTTGCCGAATTTCACCGTTCCTAGAAACTTGCTGATGAAATTTCTAAGCATCGAGCGATCTCCGGTCATATGCTTTGAGCATCCAGAGTCCAAGTACCACAGGATGATTTGGACAACCTGAAAATATCACCAGACAAAGACGATGTATCAGAATCTAGTAGTTCCTATGTGTTAGCAGGTACATATATAATTATCTTAGATTTGCTAACCGAAGAATTCTTAGGCTTCTAGATTTGCTTCCTAAATGTCGGCTTAGATTCTAGTTGTCTAAGATCCTGAGGTACTTCTTCACTGGTAGGCACAATAGTGGGGGCAGACCTAGTTAAAGGGCGTTTTTTTCATTTCTTAGTGCTAGAGTTCCTATTTAAAGGACGCTGAGACCTAACTTCTATGGATGTGATCCTAGTTAAAGGGCACGTATTTCCATTAGCAGTGAAGTTCCTACCAGTGGGTTTCCATTTCCAACCAACTTGGGTGAATTTCTTCCCCGTTGGAATCTATTTAAGATTTTTCCTAATTGCATTCATTTCATTCACGTGATCAACAAGGCATAAATCATGATGCTTAGAAAACATGCATTCATTACAATTCCAACATCTCAAATTAGAATTCACATTTTGCATAGGCTGCTGTACAAGCGCAGGGCCTCTAGTCATAGTTACATGATTCTTTTTATTCAAATTTGAAATAACATTCCTAGGGTGAACTTCTACTTTCTTCTTCGCAGTCCTACGAGTAGAAGGCTTGATCCTATTCTTCTTGTCTTGAGATCCTTTAGCCTTAGTAGATACAATTACTCTTGTAGAATCCAAGGGAACGTTAGTGACATATTTTGATTTAGCCTTGATGGGTGTGTTTAATATAGGCTTAAATCCTGGATTCTTATTGAATGGAGTCATGGCAATGGTGGTGGTTTGTTGTTTAAGTGGTGCAGAACCCGGTAGTCCTATGTACTTTAAGTTCTCTAAGCATTGTTGTACCCTCTCAATGAAAGCGTGAGCATGGTAATAGTGACTATTCCTAGGTTCAAGTTCACAGAGATCATCTAACTCTTCCCTAGCAAAGTTCGCGTACTTAACTACGTGCTCCATATAGGACTTATATGATAGTGGATTGTTCTTATGGTACGGGTTCTTAGTGATCACCACCTTGTTGGTTTTTGGAGCACTAGAGGTCAGGGCAGAGATTGTAGCTGGATTATCAACAACTTCTTGTCCTTTGAGTTGAAGTGTCTCCTTTAATTCAGCCAAAACCAGGTTTTTGTCTATGAGTTGAATATTTAAGTCAGAGATTTCCTCACACTTATGGTTCAGTTGGTCAACAAGTGACTTTTGCTCTGCCGCATTAATAGGGAAGCGATCTTCTAACGAACCATAAATTTGTGAAAAACCCTGCTTTACTTTATCAAACTTCCCTAGCATAGAAGTAATTCTATCTTCTAGGGCATGATTTTTAATCTTTGCAGCCTCTAGTTCCAATTTTTCTGCTACGGATTCTCTCTTAAGTCTCATAATTTCTTCCCTAATGCCTGAACCACCTGAATCATCTTGTCACTTGTCTCAACGGAGTTTTCACAACCATTTGTTTTTGAAAGAGTTTTATTTTTAGATTAATTTTCAATTTCAAGAGATATACAATGTTGTTGAAGCTCATTAAAACGTTTTGAAAGTGTGTTATAAGAATCTTGAAGCTTTAAAAAATTATCGTTAGATTCGTGACAAGAATGATTATCTACAGTATTCACAGGTTCAATAATATTCACAGATATATCATGCACATCATCACATTTATTCACAGTAGATGAAATCTCATGAGCATATTCAATAGTAACAACTTGCATCACTTCGAGAGACACTATATGTTCTAAGAATCGGTCATATTCGGATAAAATCTTTTCTTTCTCAATTAAATGTTGTTCATAAGCATCATCCATTTCAAAGAAAACTTTTCGAACTTCACCCATTTTAAAACTCAGATTTCCCGCGAGATAATAAACTCCATTTTTAATATTGTTTACAAGCGGAACGATCTCTTTCTCAAACACCGTTTTCATGTGTTCGAAAGTGTAGCAGTTCTTAATTTTCGGATCCATATTTATAAGCCGTCTTTTATTTATCATGTTTGTAATTATAAAATAAAAATAATAAAAATAAATAATATATATTGAATTCTCGGTTAACGGCAAGGTTAAGCTTAACATATCAAATATGTGTCTTTTATTACTTACAGGCAGTGTCTAAGTTAGACATCGATCGTAAGTATTTTCCTCATGACATAAATATATTTTTATTGTCGTCGTTTTTATTATATTTTTTTATTATGTTACGGGCATTATTCGTCAATTTATGATAAACCTTTAAACGTCTTTACTTTATATACAGCGTTAACGCTTATTAAATAATAAGCCCTCATTTATATATAAGAAAATAAATGTTCTCCGAATGCCGAAGTTTTTATTTTATATTGAGGGTTTATTTTTCGTGTTCTACGTGTAGCCTTTTAATCGCGTAACTTTTAAAATATCGGGTTTCGATAATACCCGTATATCGACAAAAGAACAAAAGAAAAACTATTAGCTAACTTCTTTTCTTCCTTATCCGGTTATACTACATATTTTGTATAAATCAGAACATATGTTCATTCTTATCTATAATATGGCTATGTATATATGCTAGACTATAATTTGTCTTAGACATGAATTTTCATAATATAAAATACATAGTATGGTGCCAACTTGAAAGAAACAAAAATACATTTACTAGATCAAAAACGTAGTATACTAGAGTGGTGACCAAGTACATGTAAATATGTAATAACAATGACTAAGATGTCATGTAGGTAAATATGTACTCTTATAAAAAAAAGGAGCTAACTTACAACTCATGTAGCCTATGAAAATTTGGTGTCAACTAATTATAAAACGTGGCAAGCATATGGCAACTTATACATTAGTTATAATAATATATTTGATATTGTATAAATAAAGTATCCGTTATTATTTTCATTCTCATCTTACGCATCAATTCAATATTACAAAGTTTACTAGTGTTATTTTTGAAGTACAAAGACATAGTTAATTAGGTTAGCAGGATCGACATAAAAGGTGGCATAAAGCATGGTAATTAAACATGCGTATATGTGAAGTAAGAAGCCAATCATCTTATATATTGAGGTCGCGTTTAAGCAAATATTTGTTCGAGGGATTGTTGTTATACATTTGTTGTCTCCGCGTCTTCTATTTGCTCCTTACTCGTTAAGGTGAGTTCATAGCCTCGCTTTTACTTTTTAATTGTTTTATTAAACCCGCGAGGGGGATACATGCTACTTTTTACGAATGGACGCAAGTACTTGAACTGTATGCTTATTTTATCCCTTTTAGTCATGAACCGTTAATTACTTGGACCGACTGTACTGGTCGAGTAAACGTGAATGCTGTGAATAGATCTATTGGGATTGACCTCTCCGTCCGGGTTTAACGGAAAACCGACTGGACGCACTGTATTTGAAACTTGAACGGAATAACGGATGTTAATGTTCGGTTTCATGAGCTAAATGCGATAACTGATGCTATCTGACCTTGGAAACTGAATACTTGAAATCTTGTGGTCCACTACTTTTATTTGCAAACCTATGAATTCACTCAACCGTTGTGTTGACGTTTTAGCATGTATTTCTCAGGTACTCAGGTTTAAGAACAGTTGGAGCATGGAGTCGCACTGGATATTTTAAAGGCAATAAAATAGTGATTACCATTCGATAAACTGTTTGAAACTGTTTATTATTACAAAATTGTTGGGACCTGTTTCTGCTTGTAAACTCTGATTTTAATTTATCGAATGGATTAAACTTTTTAAAACGTCTCTTTTTGAGTCGTTTTCTGTAACTTGTGTGTTGTGCTATGAAGTAATACTCCCAATGACCCTTCCGCTGCTATCCGAAATTTGGGAGTGTTACAGATTGGTATCAGAGCACTTGTTATAGAGAACTAGGTTGTTTTCAAAACCTAGACTATAACAGATTTTTCGCTAAAACAATTTTATTGCCTTGAAGATCATCCGTGTGCGCTCATGCTACCCGAAAACTTGTAAAATATGTATATAAATATATATTTCTTTCTCGTTAGTACGTTTATATGAAGGGATTATTTATATAAATATTGAGCTCTTTCAAGACATTGCGAGTGAAGCAATGGTTTTTGCAACGTTTTCATGTCTTTTATGACACTACTTTTTTTTAAACATGAATTCGCCGCCAAGTGCCGATTACATTGTTTGCCACGTTACATTGGGTATTTACCTTCTGATTGCGAGTTTGAGTACTCATCTTGTGCTTTGGAATCGTATACGTTGTTTTATAGACCTCCCTTGTAAAGTCTTCTAGTTGATTGTAGTACGACTTTGACTTGTCACCTCGTCATATGCCAAGTTGGGGCATTTATTTCTTTTGAAACATTATCGTGTTCCTTGAATTTCTTACCACTCCGGATGATTTGAAGAATCATGCCGCAAATGAGATTATTTCTTTTATAGAACATTTTGTTTGGCCTCGATCTCGTGCTTTGTGCAACGATGCTTGGGTAGGCTAACTTATAATAATCTTGTTGAAACGACCTCGTCACTCGCTTGAACAAGAAAATTATAAATTATAGAACCATTAGTTTTTAAATATTAATTAGATGGACCTGACGAACCCATATAATTAATGATTTATAAATGAGTGGGCTTAAGCATGTGGCATTTGCATAAACTGTTTCCTTCCAACTCGTAGTTCGATTGTACGGTTCGTCCGTTGTCTATCGCTATTCTAATTCGTATCGTTATTATCTTGTACGGATGACTCTTTAATTTTTATTTTATTTTTATACTTTTGATACATTTGTATGGATTATTCAGAGCGTGTGTCGGCTCTTGTGAACTTAAAAGTACTCTCACCTTTTCTTGAAAGTATCATGAACATTTAAAACAACTGAACTCTGGGACAGAGTTCTTTTAAGGTGGATAGACTGTAGCAGTTCTTAATTTTCGGATCCATATTTATAAGCCGTCTTTTATTTATCATGTTTGTAATTATAAAATAAAAATAATAAAAATAAATAATATATATTGAATTCTCGGTTAACGGCAAGGTTAAGCTTAACATATCAAATATGTGTCTTTTATTACTTACAGGCAGTGTCTAAGTTAGACATCGATCGTAAGTATTTTCCTCATGACATAAATATATTTTTATTGTCGTCGTTTTTATTATATTTTTTTATTATGTTACGGGCATTATTCGTCAATTTATGATAAACCTTTAAACGTCTTTACTTTATATACAGCGTTAACGCTTATTAAATAATAAGCCCTCATTTATATATAAGAAAATAAATGTTCTCCGAATGCCGAAGTTTTTATTTTATATTGAGGGTTTATTTTTCGTGTTCTACGTGTAGCCTTTTAATCGCGTAACTTTTAAAATATCGGGTTTCGATAATACCCGTATATCGACAAAAGAACAAAAGAAAAACTATTAGCTAACTTCTTTTCTTCCTTATCCGGTTATACTACATATTTTGTATAAATCAGAACCTATGTTCATTCTTATCTATAATATGGCTATGTATATATGCTAGACTATAATTTGTCTTAGACATGAATTTTCATAATATAAAATACATAGTATGGTGCCAACTTGAAAGAAACAAAAATACATTTACTAGATCAAAAACGTAGTATACTAGAGTGGTGACCAAGTACATGTAAATATGTAATAACAATGACTAAGATGTCATGTAGGTAAATATGTACTCTTATAAAAAAAAGGAGCTAACTTACAACTCATGTAGCCTATGAAAATTTGGTGTCAACTAATTATAAAACGTGGCAAGCATATGGCAACTTATACATTAGTTATAATAATATATTTGATATTGTATAAATAAAGTATCCGTTATTATTTTCATTCTCATCTTACGCATCAATTCAATATTACAAAGTTTACTAGTGTTATTTTTGAAGTACAAAGACATAGTTAATTAGGTTAGCAGGATCGACATAAAAGGTGGCATAAAGCATGGTAATTAAACATGCGTATATGTGAAGTAAGAAGCCAATCATCTTATATATTGAGGTCGCGTTTAAGCAAATATTTGTTCGAGGGATTGTTGTTATACATTTGTTGTCTCCGCGTCTTCTATTTGCTCCTTACTCGTTAAGGTGAGTTCATAGCCTCGCTTTTACTTTTTAATTGTTTTATTAAACCCGCGAGGGGGATACATGCTACTTTTTACGAATGGACGCAAGTACTTGAACTGTATGCTTATTTTATCCCTTTTAGTCATGAACCGTTAATTACTTGGACCGACTGTACTGGTCGAGTAAACGTGAATGCTGTGAATAGATCTATTGGGATTGACCTCTCCGTCCGGGTTTAACGGAAAACCGACTGGACGCACTGTATTTGAAACTTGAACGGAATAACGGATGTTAATGTTCGGTTTCATGAGCTAAATGCGATAACTGATGCTATCTGACCTTGGAAACTGAATACTTGAAATCTTGTGGTCCACTACTTTTATTTGCAAACCTATGAATTCACTCAACCGTTGTGTTGACGTTTTAGCATGTATTTCTCAGGTACTCAGGTTTAAGAACAGTTGGAGCATGGAGTCGCACTGGATATTTTAAAGGCAATAAAATAGTGATTACCATTCGATAAACTGTTTGAAACTGTTTATTATTACAAAATTGTTGGGACCTGTTTCTGCTTGTAAACTCTGATTTTAATTTATCGAATGGATTAAACTTTTTAAAACGTCTCTTTTTGAGTCGTTTTCTGTAACTTGTGTGTTGTGCTATGAAGTAATACTCCCAATGACCCTTCCGCTGCTATCCGAAATTTGGGAGTGTTACAGAAAGCCCATTCTCCAGCGGTTTGAGCCGTTGAAGTCGTAGATTCCAGGATGACCTTGTTAAACTCGGTTAGGTATCGCTCAATCTCTTCCAAGCTTAGCAATACCATACTTACCGGTGGAAGATTCTTAGGAATTTCCTTAGGTTCGTCCGAATTAACAAGTGTAGGAAGTATACTAAGGCTTTCTCTAGTAGGCATGTAAGCGGGTGTATGGATAAATTCCTTTTGCATATTAAATTGAGTTATAAGATCTATTTTTGCATATGTTGCATTCATTTGTGTATAATCATACTCAGGATATGTAAAAAGTACTTTTGACCGTTTCTCTTCATGTAGTGACATGCTCTCAGATTCATTTAAGAACAAAATTAGATCTATGACCAATCCTAACTTGGTTGCATCATAAAGTCGTGGGTTGTGGTTAAATGCTTGGTTTGCATACCCCGGGTTAGGTGGTAGGTATGATAGACGCGATAGATTGAACTCTTGAAAAGAAGAATGAAACAAGTGTACTAAATGGGAAGCAGAGTATTGTTTTAAAAGAAAATTTTCAGTCTTTTTAACTTGCTCAGACGCCTTAATTTCCGTTTCAACCCTTTTAGACTCGAGAATTTCGAAATCCGTTTGTAGTTTTTGAAAATTATTAACGACTGACTCTCTTTCTTTAAGTTCTTTCGAAAGATTTGCTATTAAACTCTCAATTTCTAGCAGATTATCCATTTGGACTTTCCTAAACCTATCAAATTCAGGATTGGTTAAGGTAGTGGACACTGGAGTTAATTCCAAGGTTTTAACCTTTTCCTTATGCAAAGCAAGCTCGGCAGATAAAGTCTGATTAACACTGAGGGTTTCAAGGACCGCATTATTCATTTGGCTAAGCATAGATGCCGACACCATAACCAAATCGGGTTGAGCAAACAAATTTGTAGTCGTAATAGCTCCCGGTTGTGGTTCACTAAAAGTCTGGGGACTTGCATTGATATTGCTATCATTGTTTGTCTCCTCGTTTGAGTTACAAACCACCAGAGGCTGTTCCGGATACTTCGACACTTGCTCAACTTGATAAGGTACAATACTAGTATCCGTGGCAGTATTTGGTACCTCAGAAATTGTATCAGCTCCATAAAGTGATATATTTGCCATGAGAGCTGCCTTGATGGTATTGAAGTCATCACAGTCAGAGTCGTATGCATCCAGATCATCACATTCATATGCGGCATTGTTTGTGATGGCTGCTGTGAGACCGTCAGTGTCCGCGACTCCCGGATCTGCGAGAAATGCTAACTCTTCTTCATCGAGCTCACGTCCTTGGGCTTGAGCATTCACCAAGTAGATCTTCTCCTGAAACCTGTGCTATCCCTTTTCCTCTGGGTCTGCTTACACTCTCGAGCCATGTGCCCTTACCCTTTGCAGTTATAGCATATAATCATCTTCATTTTGCCAGTGTTATTACCCCTTGTAGCAGCAGTGTTAGATGGACGTGCCCCAGAAGTAGATGAGCTGGTCTCCCCTGAAGTGGTTGCACCATTACTCTGACATCTTGAATTGTAGCTTGTTGTCGAGAGTTAGAAGAGTCTTAACTGATTGTTTGTTGGAGCTGGTCCTCTGTAACCTCTTTTGTTCAATGTTTGAGTGAGATAAGCAGACATTTGAGCAAGTATATCAGTAGGACTATCCCCTTGTCTAAACTCAGGGACAAGGATCTCATCATCACAATAGAATGTTGGTGCTGATTGAGCTACAAGTTGATTTGAGGGAACACTAACATGTTGTGAGAAATAGGGTTGGGGAGCCTCAAGTTGTTGATAGGTAATAGCAGGGTTGGTTGGAGGTTGATAAGGTGAATACTGATGTGAGTTTCCTTGTGATGATGTTGCTGGTTGCTTGTATTGTTGGTGATAAGATGTAGACGGTTGTGGCAAGATTGAATACTGTGGGAAGCTTGGTGTTTGATACAATGGTTGATAGGAAGATTGGTGTCCCAACGCAAACGGAGAGTTGTGATATGACAATGTTGGATGGTTTACCATTAATGCCAATGGTTCTTGATAAGATCCCTGAGAGATGCGTTTTTGGATCACGTGCTTCTCGTGTCGTTGCAAGAAAGCATATAGTTGATCTAAATTTGACTTGTGCAAATCTCGAATCATCTTAACATTGGTGACATATTGACTCCATTCTTGGGGTAACGTGTTCAAGAAATTTGTGTTTAGTTGAAACTGAGCAATCCTTAGATTATACATGTGACAATCCGTCAATTTATGGTTGATATTTTATTCTTGAATATTATTTAAAAACATTATTTTAATGTTACAATATGAACTCACTTATTTTTGGGAAGAAATTTGGATTTACGTCTTGAAGTAGCATCGACTACGTCTAAACCGGAGGATTCAACATTACGTGCTTACGTTTACATACACCGTCGTTGGTGACAGTCCGATATTTCAAAAAAATAAATTTGTCCGTGAATATTATTTTTGAGTTTTAAATTTGTGTTAGTTTATAAACTCACAAATTTACGAGAAGAGATTAGGACTTACGATTTTATTTTAACGTCCTTTACGACTAAACCGGAAACCTTAGGATTACGTATTTACGTTTTCGAACTCCGTTTTTGATGAGACAATTTTTATTAGATTCGTTTTGTGACGTCGATTCATAATTTATAAAAACGTTTTTCGTAAAACGACCCGAGGGCACAAAAATCGAGGAAATTAGAATCGAGGAGTACCCGTAAATAAATGGGGATGAGACAAGTGGGACACTTGTCCCACCCCCACATCAAAACCGGCCATACAAACTAGCTAAGCCATGAGGTGTCACAACCTCATAAACAAGTTAACACATGTTAACTTGTAGCTTACAAAATAAGCCACTAACTTCACAAAACCATCAAACCTTCACATACTTCTCATTTGCAACATGCAAACAACCATCAAAACTCTCTCTACTCTCTCAAAAGTGCCGTCCCTATCCTCCCCTTAAACACCCTCATTTGATCAAAATCAACCACAAATCTCATGTTATTTACACACATGTTGATGCCCTCTTGAAGCTCTCTTGAATGGTGGTGATTATAACATCCAAGGAGGAGTTTCCATGGAGTATTAGGGCTGATTTTCCACAAGGTTTCTATGAAGAATGGTGGTCATGAAGGTGGTCTTGGTGCATCATAAGTTTCTCCATCCAAAACCATGCCAAACTCATAACCTACATCAAGTTGGTGGTATAAAGATTGTCCTCCTCAACTTCTTGTTATTTTGATTATGTAAACATGTATTTTATTTCCTATTGTATATATTTATGATGATTATATGATGATAAAAATGTTATGTGGGGATTTGTTGTTGATAATCATGGATAAAAAGGTGAAAAACCATAAGAAACAAGGTTAAAATCTTGGTTAAATTTGATGGCTGTATAAAACAGTAAAGAAACATGTTATGAACTGATAAAATGATGAAGTAGAATTGATATACAGTAAGCTATGAGTCTTGTACACATGTGAGAGTTGGCCATGCAATGGAATCAAAGTAATGAGTGAGATATGATCAAAACAAGTTTAGGGTATAAATCTGAAGTTACTGTTTTGGACGATTTTTAGAAAATACTTAAAGGATGATTCAACAGTAGCCATAGAATAGTTAAATGTAGCACATATCATGTAGTTTATGTGATAAATATTTGAGCTTCTATCTCCATGTAGAACTCAAGATATGGCAGTTTTGGTGAAGATGAAGTTAAAAAACAGATTTTTGGAAATTAAAGAATAATACTATTATATAAGCACTCACATTTTAATATATAAAATGTAAAATAAAAACCCACTAACTTATAAAACTTATTTATATAAATATATATAAAAGATTAATCAAATGGATAAATTATATAAATAGTGGTGAAATAATGTTTATAAGTTATAAAACTATAAACTTGATTTTTACGACTTTTTCGGCTATTGCCGTAAAATTAACGTTTTTGTTAAATAAAACTTAGATGGTTGGAACCGTCTAATGTAAACTTTATAAAACTTATATACTGATATATAAACATGTATAACAAGTAAAAACCGATAAAACCCGAACTATAGGGCATACGGACATTAACGAGCTAAGTAAACATATTGGACTAATACTTGGACTAATACTTGGGCTAATAATTGGACTAAATAAGATAAACACTCCTAAAAAGAACTTATTGGGCTTAACCCATTTAGGCCCAACTTGTAAAGTGTAGATACTGATAATGTAAGTATAACAAGGATTAATACAAGTTAAGAACTTATAATAGGCTTATTGGACCTAAAACACGTAAATAGGTAAAACGAGGAAACTAGTATAAAAGTTATCAACACATAACTCTAAAATGAGTAAACGAGAATATGTAAACCCACTTGATCATCATATATATATAATCATCATATGTATACATAATTGATATTTTTATAAAGTCATTGGACATGAGTCTAAGACCGATTATTATTCATATAGGTTTCCGTGATTGAAGCACGTACCGTACGTCCGAATTGCCGATAACCCGCCTTCCCATATCAACGTGAGTTCATAGCCTCGCACTCTTTTAAATGTTCTATAAATGCTTTATAAACCAGCGAGGGAGATAACATGTTAGTTTTTATAAAAGTTTGGACACCATTTGTCCCGATTTTTTGTTTATTGATTTTGGACCCGAATGATTGAATGACCCGATTGTATGACCCGATAAATGATTAATGGACCCGATAGATGAAATTAAATGGATTATTAAAGTTAGGTTATGTCACTAAAAGTCCCATTAGCATGAATTGTGAACTACCGGGATTTGGTAGACGCTTATGCATTTAATAGTACTATTTGGGGACGATCACCCCAGTTCGCGCCTTGACGGTTGATCCCCGTCGTGCCACATTGATTGGTAAGTGAATTTATGTATGAGAAGATTTCAATAGCGTGACCTTTGTGATGACACGCTACTTTAGATGGGCAAAATTGGTATCGGGTTAGCTACCCGTTGTTGGTTAGTAAGGTAACAATGTCATGCGGCTTGTAATAATCCAAAACTAATGAAATACTATTAGACGCTTCGAATTACAATGTATTGCCTGACTAGCAATACAGGGTCATACTATTGATATTATGTTTGTGTTTTGGTTTTCATAACCATATTCATATAACGGTTTTTATTTGATTTTATACAACGTCATAAGACGTATTGTATGATGTTTTTACGACATTGGCTCGTACAATGATTTTTAAGGCAAATGCCTATATTATGATTTTCGATAAGGATTTGTATAAAATGATTTTGGCTATTTCATGGCCTATCAAAACGATTTGAACAAAATGATTTTCAGTAATACTTTTATACTGATATTATATTGATGGAATATATTAAACTCTATGAATTCACTCGGCGTTATCGCTGACCTTTTCTTTTAACATGTTTTGTCTCAGGTACTTGAAGGTAATTCTCGGGAAGACGACAAGAATTCATGGCCCGCACCTAAACTATATTTTCCATTCAAATACTTTGTAAAACTTTGTATGAAATATAAATGACTTGGGACCGATGTAACTTTGATGTTTATGAATGGAAATGATTTATTATTAAACGACGCGATTTTTATGCGTTGTCTATGATGTAAGTAATGTGCTATCCCGTAACACCAACTAGTCTTCCGCTGTACTAAGTTGTATAAATTTGGGGGTGTTACAGTTTGGTATCAGAGCTCTCGTTATAGAGAACGAAAGATTTTTAAAACTAAGGTTTTGAATAAAACTTTTTCAAAATCTTTTAACCAAAAACATTTTTCTAAAAATGTCTAAAAATCTTTTGACTATAACAGTGCCGAAGAATTCCCGAGTTACCGACAAGGCCAGACTGAGAAGTGTTATTTTAATATATATATATATATAACTTGGATTATATGTATATATATATATGATGTAATTTTATTACATGATTGTTTGATGATTATTTTGATTTTTATACGAGGTATTTATACGACGTCGGTTGTCACAAGTAACCCTAAAATCCCCTAGTAAATTAATCGAAGCTATTCTCGTAGGAATTCTAGCTATCATAGATCTAAACCAAGTTGTGGATATTTATAATCCCAACAAATGGTTGATATTCGTAGAAATGTAGATATTAGTTGATGGTGATATTGAAAAAGAATTGGCGAGATTAAATCTGATATCGATGTCATGACGATCTTTTCTTATAGAGTGGAGTTTGACAAAACATTACCACCTAGAAAGATGTCATCTGATTCGTTGTCATCCAATTCTTAAATTTGAAATCCAAAGGGTGAATGTTGCACTCGAGGCTGTTATTGGAACCATTACCCAAAAGCCTCATGCCACTAATACCTTTCCGAGAAGTCTAGTTGAATGATCAAGTCATTTCATGCTAGTGACTCATTTGATAATTGTTGTTGTAAGAGCTAATAGGATTGGAAATTAAGTGTTGATTCATATTGAGATTGTATTGCCTTTACAAGGCCGAAGAATAAGGTTGTAAGTATTGGAAAATGAGGTAGGATATCGAATTGAGTATAAAATTGGTTGAAACTTGAATAAAGTAAAACTTAACCCGTATGGAATATGAGATTGTTAAGAGGAAATTATTAAGTCATGTGATTGAATTATAAGGTTTTAAATGATTGTTAGTTTGTGTTAAGGGTTGTTCCTAGACCATTTTCCACTAACGAAGATGTCCAGTGTCCAATAAATAAATTGAAGAAATCTTCTTCTGAATTGAGACCGATGGATCTTCCGGGATATATGGAACACCTAATGACTCTTGTAGATTAGTATTCATTGTGGTATCTTTTAAAAATAATCCCTAACTTAACTGAGACATCAGTTGGTAGGATGAGTTCTGAGAATTGTATGACATAGTGACACGTAATGTGTTACGGTACAATTTTGACTTGTTTGTGATTAATGAAAAAGACTACCTTTGATTGCTAAATTCGACATGTATCGATGTTATCTATCTTTTCTTGCTTCTTCCTAATGCTCGCATTAGTGATGCAATCATTGAACAAGTACTCATCTCGAATTGAGTTACGTTGTGGATTATTCTTTCTGAGTGCCATCGAGGTCATGAACCTCATGATTAAGTGGCTAAGCTCATTTCCTGATATATAGTAGTTAGTTCTTGGTGAACAACTTTTCATCACTCTTTTGCAGATCACTCATTGTTTTTATAAGATAAAACCGTATCCAATGAGAAAAATTGAATTTTCATCACTATATGGATTATTTAAAGTGAGATTTATAAGTGATTGATATCAAAATGAAGTTGTTTATGAGACGCTTTGGAAAACTTAATTGTTTTCATAACAAGGAAAATCTTGTAAATTTATTTTTGATTCTTATTTAAAGAATTAAGCATAAAAATGTTTTTATCATAAACATGATGATAAAATTTTGACGAACTGAGTATTGCATCGTTAATCTTGAAATTGTATATAGTTGCGCGCCTACATACAATTTGGAATGGACTATGCAAGACTGATTAGTAGTCACCATAAAACTAATGAATAAGCACAAAATTTTCTTTGAAGATTGTGAAAGAATATATTTTATGAGATCTGCAAGAAGTGAAAATAAGGACATAGTGTTAGGGACACCTACATATGTGCCTGTAGCATCTATTCTTCTGAGTTGAATTTACTCATCTGTGGAATTTGTCTTATTTGACAATTGACAATTCCTCCTTGTCCAATTCCTTCTTGTCCAATTCCCCCGTAGTGAGATTCTTAGGAAAAGTATCTGATTACCGAGTGTTGATACCCGACTGGATGTATTGACGTTCTTATCATTTCTTATGATTTCATTTCATTTGAATGACCTGGGTAACGATCCGAGGAGCTTTCGAATGCGTACTCAAATTATGAAAACATGGGATATATTCATATTCGTTAAATGTTTCCGTTTGTATCTGATTTGAAATTCTATCGCGTAAATCATGCGTTGACCTTACTCTTTAGTTGATAGTTGTGTCTCCATATATCCTTGAATTTGCAAAGGATTATGAATTTTGAGAAGTTCACATCTTATCGACGGCAATAAAACTGAAAAGTTGATAGTGCCAGTAGAATGGATTGATTGATTGTGACATGACGACATTGTCTTAATTGATGGGAACTCGAATAGAATTTCCCTAAAAAGATAAGATGTTGATTATCAAAAGTGATCTAAATAATTCTTGGTGGATGACGATATCCTGTATTTAGACTTGAAATTATACCATGAATGGTTGTTAACTAGTCATAGATATTATAACCTAGAAGAGCCTAATATGAATTTATTAAAAGATATTTATCTTATCTGAAACTTTAGGAAGTATTTGTTGGTGAATCACCTGGACTTTTGCCATTAAGGCAAGTTGAAATTGGTATTGATTATATTCTCGGTGCTGCACCCGTGGCTTGTGCACTATACGTCAGCACCATCTAAATTAAAGGAATTACCGTACAACTGAGAAAGTTGTCGGAGAAAGATTTTATTATACCAAGCCTGTCATCCTGAAGAGCTATGGTGTTATCTTTCCTTATATTAGATTACTGTGACTGAGTAAATTGACAATCGAAAACGATATCCATAACTCGAAATGGAAGAATTGTTCGATCATTTACAAGGCTCTAGCAAATTTGATCCATAGCATGGTTATCATCAACTTCGCATCTGCGAAAGAGATTATTTATTCCAATCACTACATCCGGTACTTGTAATGAACATTATGAGTTTCACGTGATGTCGTTTGGATTGATCGATGCACATGTAGTATTCATAAATTTGGTGAATCACGTGTGTAGGCTGTAATTTGATAAATTCATGCTCGTGATCATTAAGGACCATTTGTTTGTTTATGAGAATAAGAATGAAGTTAATAATTATTTATAGATTGCCCTGAATTGGCCGAACGATAAAAACCTGTACCTTGAATAATTAACACGTGATTAAAGACTTGAACCTTTACATGATTTGACTATGTGATTAAAAGGACAATGGAATATAAATTGACTCTTTATAAATTAAGAGCCCTTTTAAGACTTTGAGTTATACTAAAAAGAAAGTGCAAATATATTTTGACAAATATTTTAACAAAGGATTTTAAGGGATTATTCCCTTATACACAAACCATTTAACTAAACTTCTGTTTAGGGGTAAATGTTTGTGTATACTTCTAGACAACCTAAGAGGAATTGAGAAAACCATTTATACCATAACCTGAAAACTTAAAACGACAATTTTTGCTTTTCAACTAAGAAAACTTTGACCAAAGTATAAACAAAGGTTTTTCGAACATTTACGAATCTTATTAATTATTTTCGATAAATCAACGAAAATCTTGTTAATTAAACTCAAATTTATTTTGAACATTTTATATAATTGGTCAAACTAAGAAATTTAAAACTTTTACGTTTACGCTTCATAAAAATTAACTAATAATTATTTAATTAATTATAATAATTATCGACGCTTTAGACGGCGGATTGAGTAAAACGGATAAAAATGATAGATGAGACGAAACTGAAACTTAGAAAATATGAAGAAAGTTGAACGTAAATACTGACGCATAATATAGAAAGAATATCTGAGTGAATTGTGGACATGATAATTATAACATCATGAGAAGTGAATATAGATACTGACATATTATATAAAAAGGATAAAGAATCAATTAAGATGTATTTCTTGATAATGAAGGTACAAAATAATTTGCCGAACGATATAAAAACAAACAATGTTTGTAAAAAGGATAATATAGATTATAAAAGAGGTTCCCGGCTAATGTGAACCATTAAAAATTGAGAAGCTGATAACGTTAAATATTTTAAAGACCACTTATGATTGTCTAAATGTGGAAGATTGTGAGATATAGTTATGTTGGAATTTGTAAGTATAAGTATTCTATTTAAGTCATTTTATGACTAAATGTATCTTTGTCTGAAGAAGTTGTACTAATGGCAGATTATGAAGGCAGACATCGCCTCATACATTAGTAAACGTTTAGCTATTGCAAAGGTCATCATCTGAATTTGATTCGATTTGGGTCATCGTCGACAGACTGACCAAATCTGCTAATATCATTCCCGTTAATGATAAATGCAAAAGAGTTATGTAAACATAGTGTGCCTGTATCGAACATCTATATCAAGATCCTCGATTCGCATCGAATTTCTAGAGATTTGCTCAGAAATCATTGAGAACGAACCTTGATGAGAGTACTATATACCACCCCAAATCGAAGGGACGAGGTAAAGTAACGATACAAGCAATATAAGTGCTGTTTTATGTTTGAATGATTGACCTTTGGTAATAGACCGTATAATCGTTTTCCTTTGGAAAGATTATCATTGATAATTATCGTATTAGGATTGAGATCGAATCTTGTTAGGATCTATATTAGAGCATCTATAAGCAAGAGTTGAGATGAAGACATCCGACATACACCCACTGTGAGTTGGACATGTCTTTTAGGTTTAAGGTTTCCTATGATGGCAAACCTATCCTTGCAAAATACCCGACCCGCGAGATCTGAAATGATTGTTGAAATTAGGATCTGATTATTGACTGCCGATAGTAGGCAAGAGGTTATGTGAATGTGAAATGTAGATCTTGAAGTGCCAAATGGGTAGCGAAGTTATGCCACAAAATTTTAAACTTGGAAAAATGAATTCATGATCTGACAAATCATGGGATATAAGTCCCCGTTGTATGGGACCACTGAGATGATGTAAAAGTTGGGATTGAAAGGCATATAAGCTGGATCTACCCTAGGACTTCAAGAACCGCGTGAATTATGTTTCGTAAATAGAACTTGATGGAATATCTATCAAGTGAAATTCTGATTATTCTTAATAGAGCTTAGATCGGCGAAAAGTTGCATTCATCAGAAACCCGTGAACATCATGGATAGAGAAAGTAAGTCAACATTAAGCCTGATCTTATTCCCGTAGTTATGTTTGATGAAACTCGCGTATTGAAATGAATTACACTTGTGAGAAAAGACCGAATGTGGAGGAAATACCCACATGGCTTTAACTCTATAAGAAGCGAGTAGTAAGATGATCTTTGAGGACAAAGATCCTGTTTAGGGGTAAATGCTGTGACAATCCGTCAATTTACGGTTGATATTTTATTCTTGAATATTATTTAAAAACATTATTTTAATGTTACAATATGAACTCACTTATTTTTGGGAAGAAATTTGGATTTACGTCTTGAAGTAGCATCGACTACGTCTAAACCGGAGGATTCAACATTACGTGCTTACGTTTACATACACCGTCGTTGGTGACAGTCCGACATTTAAAAAAAATAAATTTGTCCGTGAATATTATTTTGGAGTTTTAAATTTGTGTTAGTTTATAAACTCACAAATTTACGAGAAGAGATTAGGACTTACGATTTTATTTTCACGTCCTTTACGACTAAACCGGAAACCTTAGGATTACGTATTTACGTTTTCGAACTCCGTTTTTGATGAGACAATTTTTATTGGATTCGTTTTGTGACGTCGATTCATAATTTATAAAAACATTTTTCGTAAAAAGACCCGAGGGCACGCAAATCGAGGAAACTAGAATCGAGGAGTACCCGTAAATAAATGGGGATGAGACAAGTGGGACACTTGTCCCACCCCCACATCAAAACCGGCCATACAAACTAGCTAAGCCATGAGGTGTCACAACCTCATAAACAAGTTAACACATGTTAACTTGTAGCTTACAAAATAAGCCACTAAATTCACAAAACCATCAAACCTTCACATACTTCTCATTTGCAACATGCAAACAACCATCAAAACTCTCTCTACTCTCTCAAAAGTGCCGTCCCTATCCTCCCCTTAAACACCCTCATTTGATCAAAATCAACCACAAATCTCATGTTATTTACACACATGTTGATGCCCTCTTGAAGCTCTCTTGAATGGTGGTGATTATAACATCCAAGGAGGAGTTTCCATGGAGTATTAGGGCTGATTTTCCACAAGGTTTCTATGAAGAATGGTGGTCATGAAGGTGGTCTTGGTGCATCATAAGTTTCTCCATCCAAAACCATGCCAAACTCATAACCTACATCAAGTTGGTGGTATAAAGATTGTCCTCCTCAACTTCTTGTTATTTTGATTATGTAAACATGTATTTTATTTCCTATTGTATATATTTATGATGATTATATGATGATAAAAATGTTATGTGGGGATTTGTTGTTGATAATCATGGATAAAAAGGTGAAAAACCATAAGAAACAAGGTTAAAATCTTGGTTAAATTTGATGGCTGTATAAAACAGTAAAGAAACATGTTATGAACTGATAAAATGATGAAGTAGAGTTGATATACAGTAAGCTATGAGTCTTGTACACATGTGAGAGTTGGCCATGCAATGGAATCAAAGTAATGAGTGAGATATGATCAAAACAAGTTTAGGGTATAAATCTGAAGTTACTGTTTTGGACGATTTTTAGAAAATACTTAAAGGATGATTCAACAGTAGCCATACAATAGTTAAATGTAGCACATATCATGTAGTTTATGTGATAAATATTTGAGCTTCTATCTCCATGTAGAACTCAAGATATGGCAGTTTTGGTGAAGATGAAGTTAAAAATCAGATTTTTGGAAATTAAAGAATAATACTATTATATAAGCACTCACATTTTAATATATAAAATGTAAAATAAAAACCCACTAACTTATAAAACTTATTTATATAAATATATATAAAAGATTAATCAAATGGATATATTATATAAATAGTGGTGAAATAATGTTTATAAGTTATAAAACTATAAACTTGATTTTTACGACTTTTTCGGCTATTGCCGTAAAATTAACGTTTTTGTTAAATAAAACTTAGATGGTTGGACCCGTCTAATGTAAACTTTATAAAACTTATATACTGATATATAAACATGTATAACAAGTAAAAACCGATAAAACCCGAACTATAGGGCATACGGACATTAACGAGCTAAGTAAACATATTGGACTAATACTTGGACTAATACTTGGGCTAATAATTGGACTAAATAAGATAAACACTCCTAAAAAGAACTTATTGGGCTTAACCCATTTAGGCCCAACTTGTAAAGTGTAGATACTGATAATGTAAGTATAACAAGGATTAATACAAGTTAAGAACTTATAATAGGCTTATTGGACCTAAAACACGTAAATAGGTAAAACGAGGAAACTAGTATAAAAGTTATCAACACATAACTCTAAAATGAGTAAACGAGAATATGTAAACCCACTTGATCATCATATATATATAATCATCATATGTATACATAATTGATATTTTTATAAAGTCATTGGACATGAGTCTAAGACCGATTATTATTCATATAGGTTTCCGTGATTGAAGCACGTACCGTACGTCCGAATTGCCGATAACCCGCCTTCCCATATCAACGTGAGTTCATAGCCTCGAACTCTTTTAAATGTTCTATAAATGCTTTATAAACCCGCGAGGGAGATAACATGTTAGTTTTTATAAAAGTTTGGACACCATTTGTCCCGATTGTTTGTTTATTGATTTTGGACCCGAATGATTGAATGACCCGATTGTATGACCCGATAAATGATTAATGGACCCGATAGATGAAATTAAATGGATTATTAAAGTTAGGTTATGTCACTAAAAGTACCATTAGCATGAATTGTGAACTACCGGGATTTGGTAGACGCTTATGCATTTAATAGTACTATTTGGGGACGATCACCCCAGTTCACGCCTTGACGGTTGATCCCCGTCGTGCCACATTGATTGGTAAGCGAATTTATGTATGAGAAGATTTCAATAGCGTGACCTTTGTGACGACACGCTACTTTAGATGGGCAAAATTGGTATCGGGTTAGCTACCCGTTGTTGGTTAGTAAGGTAACAATGTCATGCGGCTTGTAATAATCCAAAACTAATGAAATACTATTAGACGCTTCGAATTACGATGTATTGCCTGACTAGCAATACAGGGTCATACTATTGATATTATGTTTGTGTTTTGGTTTTCATAACCATATTCATATAACGGTTTTTATTTGATTTTATACAACGTCATAAGACGTATTGTATGATGTTTTTACGACATTGGCTCGTACAATGATTTTTAAGGCAAATGCCTATATTATGATTTTCGATAAGGATTTGTATAAAATGATTTTGGCTATTTCATGGCCTATCAAAACGATTTGTACAAAATGATTTTCAGTAATACTTTTATACTGATATTATATTGAAGGAATTTATTAAACTCTATGAATTCACTCGGCGTTATCGCTGACCTTTTCTTTTAACATGTTTTGTCTCAGGTACTTGAAGGTAATTCTCGGGAAGACGACAAGAATTCATGGCCCGCACCTAAACTATATTTTCCATTCAAATACTTTGTAAAACTTTGTATGAAATATAAATGACTTGGGACCGATGTAACTTTGATGTTTATGAATGGAAATGATTTATTATTAAACGACGCAATTTTTATGCGTTGTCTATGATGTGAGTAATGTGCTATCCCGTAACACCAACTAGTCTTCCGCTGTACTAAGTTGTATAAATTTGGGGGTGTTACAATACACGTTCATATCATTCATCAAAGTAGTGAAACGTCAGTAGTAATCGTGAAGAGTTTCCCCTGGAATGTATGTAAACCTATCAAACAAGTCATACAATTGACACTCTCATTGTTGCTTAGTTAGAGAGGTCCCTTGTAACAAAATAGCTAATCGATCCCAAAGATCCTTTGCCACTGTGTGTTCACTTACCATTCTATAGATATCGGGTGGAAGAGCTTGAAGTATTGTCTGAACAACCCTTTCATCTGCATCGGCAATGAGTTTGTTATCATATGGTAACTCATGATACAACCTTGGTCGCGTCACATTGTTGACAGTAACTTCTCCCCAATCAAGTGGACCTTTTTCAATGGATTGAAGCATAAGTCGACCATTGAGTTTTCCCATGATGTAAGTTTTCATACGGCCTTGCCATGCTTCAAATAAGTCTTTGATGAGCAACGGTGGGCGAGTGTCGGTACCCGAGATGATTGAAATATCAGTAAGTGATGTCATTGTAGGCATGAATGAATGAGGATTCATTTTTTGAATACTTGATTGAAAAAGATTATCTTTTGATCATTCAATGAAGTAAGGATGTGAAAAAAAATGTTGTTGTCGATTTAGATCGTGTGTTGATGTATCAGTATTGAAATCCACTAAGAATCCTAGAAAAATGTTCTAAATAAAACCAATCACTAATCTTCGGAATAATCCTCTATCTTCGGAATATCCTTATCTTTGGAATAACCTGGATTTTCAGATAAATGATGGATTTTCGGAATACTAGGATTTTCAGAATAATTGGGTTTTCAGAGATTTAACCAATTTCCGGAATACTTGATCTTTTCAGAGAAATCCTCAGAATAAATAACCCTTTTACGAAAAAACTAATTTCGGACTTATAAACCCTTTTCCGAAAGAAAAATTTCCGAATAATAAACCCTTTTCCGAAATTTCTGGTACGTCTTGATGTAAAGTAACTGAATAATAGCAAAAAATTACCCAAAAACACGAATTTTTTTTGTGATTTCAACCAAGATAATCAAACCAAATGTTTTGTTTACCGATTTAAACCATAAAATCACAAAAATTTTCAAGATTTGAGATGGATTATCGTAAAACACCCACTAACCCAAACAAACACTAAACAACACGAATCAACATACCTTAAATCATCCCATGCTCTTGATACCAATTTTAGAACAATGATAATCTTATAACTAATCAAGAGGGTTGTTGTTATTCTAGAGAGAGAAACTAGAGAGAGAAACAAAGAAACTTTTATTAATGTGTAAAATGAAATAAACAACCAACACCTCTTTCCATGGTAGAAAGAGGTTTATATATATACCCAAGTCCTTAAATGGACTTGGGCCTCCGGCCCATGAACATGCTCATGGGTCGGGCTTAACATAAATATAACTTAAACAATACTACGAGCCTATAACTATATTGTTGGAGTGACCGGGACTTTCTTTATACGTAAAACGTATTTCCAACAAAGAACTTTCAAAAGTGCGGTTTTTTCATCATTAGCAAGATCTTTTGCAATAATAACCGGAAACTTGTCATCACCTTCCAAGAATGCGTATTCAAGGTGAGATGGAAGATCTTTCAATTCAAGGATAGGTGGTTCCTCGATCGAAGATTTTTGTTCAATACTCATAACTTCCATCAGCGGAAGAAATGGTGGAATAAGAGTATCATTAGCAATAATCACCTCATCTTCATTGTCAATCTCATTTGAAGTAAAATCGCCTCCTTGGAATGTAGTGAGATTTGGTGTAGAATTAGCAAGAATCGGATCCAAAATAGTGGGATTGCCACTTGACGAGCTATCGGAAAAACCTAACACTTCTTGTGAAAACTCATCGCAAACCACATCAACTAAGTCAATGTGATTGATCGTAGCGATTGCATAAACATGAGAAGGTGTCGAGTTTTGAGTAGCGTTTATAACAAGTTACTCTTCGTTGAATCTCAAAGTAATAGTTCTTGCATGAACGTCGATAAGCGATCTCGAGGTGTCTAAAAATAGACGACCTAAAATTAGAGGAACTTGAGGATCCGCGAGGATGTCAACTACTATAAAATCAACGGGATAGTAGAACTTCCCCACTTTCATGAAAACATCCTCGGCTACTCCACATGCTAAAATCGTAGAATGATCGGCCATCTCGATAGACATGTTCGAAGGAGTAAGACCCGGAACCGAAAGCGATTTCCAAATGGAAAATGGCATCAAATTAATGCTCGCACCAAGATCTGCCAAGGCGAGGCATTCTTTCATATCTTGTATATCACAAGGAATGAGAAACTTCCCGGGGTCACCAACTTTTTCTTGTATTCGATTAAGATAAACCGAAGAACAATTAGATAGCTTTGAAAGCTTTTCCTTATCATTCATCATACCTTTAAAAGTGGAAGCGAAACGAGGCATGTATAACAACGCGTCGGATAAACTTACATCAAAATGAACTTGTTGAAACATTTTTATAAAAATCTAGATTTGTTGTTTGTTAAGTTCTTGCATTTTCTCTTTGTGTTGTCTCGATGGGTAAGGTAAGGGTGGTGTGGGTTGGGGCATAGGCAATAGCTTTGGAATCTCGGGTTCCACAATTGGTATTGGTTCAACCGTAGGTGTGTTATGAGCGGTACTTCGTGGGCTTGTGATATGCTCCTTTTCTACCATCACCTCGGGATCTTTCTCGATTTCCTTCTCCGTAGAAGTACTACGACGAGAGATTGGTTCATTGAAAGTTTTACCACTACGAGTAGTAATAACCTTCATTTCTCCCTTCGGGTTTGCAATGGTATCACTAGAAAGACCACCCGAGGAAGAGGGTTTACACATGATTGCTTCAAACATTTTTACCATTCGATCTTCACATTTTGATTGCCTTAAATCCGCTTTTAACAATTCTTGCTTAATCTCATGTTGACCTTGTTCCATCTTTTGTTGATTTTGTTGAAGACGTTGAACGTTTCCTTCCATTTTATTTGCATGAGTTTTCAATTCATTAGCAAGTTCGTTTTTATGCTCGTTTTTCAACTCGGATCTTAAGCTAATCATCTCACGTTACATGTTATCAAACTTAGCATCGTTTGCTTTTGCATAATCCAAAAATTCTCCATTAAGATTTTTAGTGTGAGCATTTTGAAAACCTTGTGTAGTGTTTTGAAAATCACGGTTTTTGTTTTGATTTTTAATTTTCCCATTCCCACTTTGGTAATTCCCGTCGTTGTAGTGACGTGAATTGCCTTGATAACCACAATTTTTATTGTTGTTTCGATAGTTGTTAGCATTTTGGTTTTGGGGAGCTTGATTTGGGCGGGAACCTTGACCGTTTTGGTTGTAAGTTCCCATTGCTACATAAGCACTCGAAGTGTTACCACCGGCGGTAATGCACTCGGAAAGATCATGTGCTCCACCACAAGATAAACAACTCTTTTCAACCGCTTTAACCGATGCGGAATTCAAAGCATCTTGTGCTTTCCAATGTGTCATAAGCTTCGAAAATCTATCGAAAAACCGATTTTCCTCATTAGCTTCATCATGTAAGGCATTAATGTTACGAGACGATGACGATGAACCCATATTGGCAACACTCGGTGTGTTACGAGGGTTATAAACCTTAGATCTATTCTCGATAATATTTAATGCCTCAACGGTCGTTTTGCACAAAAAATTACCACCCGCGGCGGCATTCAAATAATCTTGTTCATGATCATTAAGCCTATTATAAAAAGTATCAATTTGTTGCAATTCCGAAAAATCATGGTGTGGACATTCATGTAACATTTCTTTAAATCGTTCACATGCCATTGAAAAACTTTCATTATTACGTTGTGTAAACCTTGAAATCTCATTTTTCAGATGTGTTGTCTTAGATGGTGGAAAAAATTGGTTCACAAAACTAGAAACGAGATCACCCCATGTCAAAATCGAATTTAGCGGTTCTTTCTCGAGCCAAATTTTTGTGGGTCCATCCAACGACTATGGAAACAACATCATCATATTGGCGTCATGCGGAACATCCTTAAACTTGCTTGTTGCGGTGAGACGATTGAAATTCCTTGTGTGATAATGCGAGTTGTCTTTTTCATGACCTCTAAACTTGTTTGCTTGTAACATCGACATTAAACCCGTCTTAATCTCGAAATTCACCGCAAGGATGGTGGGAATCACAATAGCTTCTCCAAAACCCTCGGTGGGTGCTTGAAGCAACTCCATCATAGTACGATTAGCCATGGCGACTATTGGTTCTACAACAGGTTCGACAATTGGAGTTTCCTCTTCAATCAAATGTACTTGGTTTTGACGATGTTTGCGAGCTCGCTTTGCTTGATTATGAGTTTGCATAAACGTGACGTAGAATGGGAGGTGAGCAAAGAAGATTCTTTTGGGTGTTTTGTGAATTTTCAATTTTTTGTGTTTTTGATTGTTTTTAATTTTTTTGGATTTTGTGTGTATTCGTAGACAACAATATACCAAATCTCTCTTCGAATCAAACTCTGATTAAAGAAGCCTCAAAATAATGAAAACTATCACGTGGAGTGAACGCCTTCAATTGACTTTAGAACTTTGGTGAAAACCAAATTGTTCAAGAGGGTTTAATCACAAAGAAACTAAGCAAATATATATGATACGTAATAATACTTTGGGCGGCAAAAACCTCGATTAGCCTTCAATCTCAAAATACTCACAAGCAAGCGGAGAAACGAGGCGGCGTTAAGCACTTAAGAGCCTTTTTCTTTAGGATATATTTTATAATACCCGCCTTATACCCACCTTATAGTTCGTATTTTTCAAAATCGAGCTTCACGAAAGTATTTATCTATTTTTGCCTTTTTATTTTTGATTGAGATTCGAATACAATAATTAGGATATCAAATCCCAATTAAGGTTGTGTTTTCACACTTTTGGAGATATTTTGAATTTTTTGTGATACAGTAATACTATTTCACAAGAAAAATTAAAAAAATACGTATTAGTAGAGTTCTACTAATACAAATACTATTTATGGTTAGATATTAAAAACAAAATGACAAATTAATCACGACACACCTCCCCGGCAGCGGCGTCAAAATGATTGTCGGAAAAATACGTCTCTTGCTTGGAAAAATAAAAAGAGCGTATATTAGCGGTAAGTATTAAGTGATGATTTAGGAAAATCAAGCACTAATGACCCAAAGGTGAAAGTTCGTTTCCCAAGGAGGTATATGTGTGTTAATAACTCGTAATGATTTTGGATTAATATGAAAGAAAGAAGGGGTGAGAAAAGAGAATGACGGTTACATGAAAATTAAACTACGACGACAAAATTAAAAACCGTAAAAAGTGACAAAATAAAAATTAATTCTAAAAAATCCCAAAAAAATTACCAAAAATAGCTAAAAATAAACTAAGAGTATACGAATGATCAAAACTTTTTCAAACCTTTTAATTAATTAATTATTAATTTTTAAATGCTAATTAAAGCCCTAAAAATCCAAATAATTATTAAAAAGCCCAAATAAAGATGTTTTCACTTTGTAAAACTCTAAAATGACTAAATAATAATAAAAACTATTTTTATGAAAATTTTAAACTAAGGAAAACTATTTTTAAATGATTAAAAACTATTAAAATACGAAAATATTTCTAAAAATAAATAAAATGATGGGAAAATGTTACAAATGCAAAAATGTTAAAATTGAAATTTAATAATAAAATAATATTAAAAATCCAAAAATTATAAAATTTCTAAAAACTTGCAAACTAGTTTATTCTAACCTAAATAACCAGAAAATGGAAGTGAAAATACCAAGATACCCCTATTGGGCCCCCAAATGGGCTAAAAACAAAAACAGTCCAACTTATTGGGCTTTTTGGCCCAATAAAGTCCAATTCAACCAAATGAGCTGAAAATCACTAGTCCAGCTTAAAATCCAATTCTAAACACAGAAGTCTGAAGGCCCAAAAGCTGAATGTGAGCTTATCATAGCTTAAATGAACAACAGCTTATTCTTAATGGGCTTTTTGGCCCATTAAGCTATAAGCCAATGCCATAAGCTCTAATTTGACACACAACCTTCTTTTGAGATGCCTAAGAGATCTGTGAAAATAAATTTTCAAAAAGCTCAACTAATAAGCCAGAAATAAGCAAAGTAAAATTTCACTAAAAGACAAAATAGTAGACTTAGAGTTCTAGTCCACCTCAGACCTTGATTCAACTTGCAAAAGACTCTAAATAACTTAAATAAGACAAATCAATAAATAAAAGTTCAATAAGCCAAGCCAAATAAGCTGAATAAGCTGATAAGAACTTATGTAAAAGTCAAAGGAGTTGGTTTTCTAGTCAAAGCTTAAAGTCAACCACCCAAATGCTCTAGTATGAACAATGGGTCAAATAAGGAACACCTATTACAAAATTAAAGTTGTTGCAGGTTAAAATAAGCTAGAACAGCTTATTGATAAGCTATCCCAAAAATAACACTAGCAGTGGCTAGTAGCAGGGGAAAGGAGTTCCCACTGCTTTGACTTTTTGATTGTTGATTTGTGAGAGTTTCACTTAGATTCAATGGAAAAAAAGGGAACCCTTACAACCAATGAGTTGTAAGAAGTCAATATCAAGCAAGAAATCACAAAATCACCAAGCCAATAAGCACAAAATAAGCAAACAGTGCATAGATATGATACATACCTTGAAAATAAGCAGTTATGAACAAGCAGTTTAAGCATGAATAAGCCAACAAAAATGAACCATATGCATACACAAGCTATAATAAAGTCTAATAAGCACAAATAAACTTGTTTCAAACAATGATTCAAAGATTAGAACTTGATCCAAGCTCAAACAGTTACTGATGAACAAAGTGATATCCAAAATCCTTTTTGCTAATCTAAATGACCACAAATCCACTTTCAAACCCTTAAATCCCCTTCCCTGGTTGTATTAACTAATATTTAGCACTTTTTAACCCTAGTCTACCCTTAGATCTAGGTGTCCCCAAAATTTTAGTCAAAATCACCAAGTAAAACAGATTTTAAAGCCTTTTGATGGATTTAGGTGTTAAGAACCTCAAAACTTGCAGATAATAGACCAATAACACAAGAATAACAAGAACAAACCAACAGCACAAACCAATCCCTACTCAAGTCAACACAAAACAAGGATATGCAGTTAACCCAAACACCCCTTAATAATCTAATTTAACAAATTTTCAAAGGATGATTCAGATTTTACCCACAAACCAAGCTCAAATCAACTTAGTATCCACAAACAAACCTCAAAACATAAGATCCAACCACAATGACACAGATTCACAGACCAAATCACAGATTCAACATAAAACATAAAAAAAAGTTAGAAAATGAAAAAGGATTTAGAAATGAGCACCTCCAAAACATACATCCATGCTTTGGGATGTGTGAGCTTAGGTGCTAGCTAAACAAGCACCAGCATCCTTGTACCTGCTAAGAATCAACAAACACAAGGATGAACAAATAACAATGAAAACTGATTTTTTTTTAAAACAAGAGTTTTAAACCATAAAACCTTTCCTCAAAAACAATCAAACATATTAATGGAACTCAGACTTTAGCTAATCAAAAACCAAACTTTTAAAAAACACAAAAGGGAAATCACAATTTTCAGAAGACCAAACTTTTATTTCATAAAAAGGAATTACAAGGATTTAGCTAAAATCTGGAACAAAGGGACTTTCACATGTTGAGGTCTCATTTTATAGACTACATAGACGATTCTAGAATGAAAGATACATGAGAAACCCTAGCTATGAAGTCTCAAAAATTCCCTTGGCCTTCTAGACGCGTTTGATGTGTATGAGCTGTCCAATTTAATCCTAGCTGTTCATTTTAGCTTTGGGGCCAAGCAAGGAGTGAGTTTAGGCGTGGGAATGATTTGTGAGAAGGTGAATTATCATTTGGTTAAAGTAATTTGGAATACCCTTTTGATGGTAAAAAGTTAAAACCAGGTTTCATACGTTTAAACAGTGCCACGTTTGATCCGAAATCAGTGGGGGTAAGTGTGTTTGGCGCAATTAAGCATTTGAATGTTTGGTTTTGTCAATATGGGTCCTCGAACTTTGGGAAAAGTGGTATATAATATTTTCAGCCTTGTTAAACGCATTCCCTTTGTTGTAGAAATTTCAGAATTCATGTTTTGGCCACAAAAAGTTTCCAAACAAGGATTTAGGGCTTTAATACTTTGATGTAATTACAATTTTATTCCTTTTGATGTTTAATCCATTTTTAAAGGACTAGAAGTGTAATATTCTTGAACTTCAAGGGCTTCTTTGGATCTTGGACTTCATGAAGGACCATTATTGACAATTTAGTTTTGTTGAGGGACTAAATTTGCCAACTCTTAAAAGATGAAGGACCTTTTTGTCATTTTGACAAACTTAAGGGACCAAACTTGTAATTATGAATATACAAGGGTATTAAGTGTCAATTCTTCATAAATGAAGGATCAATCTTGTACATCTTCAAGTCTTCAAGGGTTTTTCTTTGATAAATCACAAACTAGGGCTCGGTTCATTGTGCGGCTTCGTTTCTCGTGTTCATTTTTCCTTGTTTCTTGTGATCTTTTTCATGATATCCATACCTAAAATACACAAGTTAACAAACACAAGCATATATATGGTATTTTTATGACATTTAATGCATTTAAAGCCCGAAAAGAACGATGAGATCATGTATAAATGCCATCTCATCAGGTGGTAAATCTGGAAGACGCTTAAGTTCTAGTTCTAAAATGAGTTGGTTAATAAATGAACCGTTCTTGTAGAAGCATATTGTTGTAAAAGCTGTTAACTCTCATTTTAAGAAGTTTGGTAGCATTAATTTCTGATTCAAACTTTTTAGACTCGAGATTCGAAATACGTTTTATGTTTTTGAAAATTATTGAGAACGGATTCTTTTTATTTTAGTTTATTTGAAAGATTAGCTCTTAATGTTTCTTTTTCTTTTAAGTGTTCCAGCCTTTCAAAACGAAATTTGTCAAACTCTGAATAAGTTATCTTTTCAGCTTGGGGACCATTTCAAACGTTTTGACCTTCTCTTTATACAACTCAAGCTCAGCAGTAAGGTTGGTATTCGTATCTAAGGTTTGTCGGACAGCCATATTCATGTTTTCAATAATATGTTTAGGCACCTTTACCAAATCACATTGATCATAAAATACCATACCTGTCGCAGTATTTGGTTGAGTTTCACTCAAATGTGAAGGATTGGATACCACATCATTTGAGTTACTATTTACCGAAGGCTGTTTGGGGTTGTTATGTTCATGGCCAACAAGATGTGGATTATCATTATCAATATTGGTTGTGGTTGGTACCTCACTGACACATCAGAACCGTAGTGATGAAGATTAACAACAAGAGCAGCTTGGGCTGAGTGAACATCATCACAATCTGATTCATATGCATCAAGATCATCCGCTTGATATGCTGCATTCGAAGAGAGGACGTCAGTGCCTTCATTATCTACTACCCCTGGGTCTGCAAGAAATGCTAACTCCTCTAAATCCAAAATCATTCATTGAGACTAGGCCTAAACCATGAACATCTTCTCCTGAAACCATGATGCATCCATTCTCCTTTTCGGTTGAGTATACTGCCTAGCCATATGACCTTGTCCTTGGCAATTGTAGCAAGTCACAACCTTTTGAGGACCAATGGAGCTTCCACTTCCACGAGCTTGAGCATTCACAACTGGAGTATGCAAGACTTGAGCATTCATGGGTCTAGTACTCGGTCCAAATGCATTTTGCCTTCTTTGAATAGATTGTACTGTCACCTGACCATCTTGAATAGTGACTTGTTGGTGAGGATTTGAAGAAGTGCGGAGCTAATTGTTTGTGGGTTAAAAACCTCTCGTTACAATAAGTTTTGAGAAGTAAGTAATGTGGTGGTTTAAAACATCCATAGGAGAATCATTAGGACTAAGGACCGATACTTCGATTGATGGGTATTCATTCAAATAAAATGTTTGTGATTGTGGTGCTGCACTTGGAACATATCCTTGCTAAAGAGTATAGCCCATTGGAGAAGTCATAGATTATGATGAAGATGCTTGATGTGTTAGTTGCTGTGGATAAGGTTGTTGAAGAACACTTGGTTGTTGATAAGCATGCTGTTGAATCATTTATGGTTTATATGATGGTTGCTGATAAGTATGTTGATGCTGCATATATGATGCTTGTTGATAAGAGTAAGCCAAGTTGCGTGGAGTCATTTGATGAGAAGCAATCATGGCAAGTGGATCATAGACTTTCGGTTTAGACAACTGAAGCTCTTGCACATGGCATTCATGTTGCTATAGATAGGCTTGAAATTGATTCACGTTGGTTTGATGCAAGTCCTTAACCAATTTAACTCCAGTCACATACTTGCTCCATTCGGTAGGAAGAGTATTCAAATACTTGGTGTTGAGCTGAAACGGCGGTATTTTCAGGCTAAAGGTATTATGCTCGTTTAGCAATAAAGTGAACCTCAAGTAGTAATCATTAAGAGTCTCCCCGTGAACATAAGCAAACTTGTCAAACGTATCATATAGCTTACACTCGCGTTCTTGCTTAGTTAACGTGGTTCCTTGCATCAAAGTGCGTATCCTCTCCCATAACGGTTTAGCAACTTATAATAACTAACAAGTTTGTAGATATTTGGAGGAAGTCCTTGGATAATGATATTTGTAGCTACAATATCGCACTTAACTCGAGTTTCATCATCGCCGGACATGTCTGTGCGAGGACGAGTAACCGTACCCTCCGTCATGGTACCATAATCAAATGGTCCATTTTGAACCGATGCCAAAATAATATGTCCATTAGGTTTGTTTAGCATATAAAGTTCCATTCGAGAAGTCCATGCCTCATACATTGACTTCACCAACATAGGTGGACGATTGTCCGTACCCGAGAGGATGGACTTATCCGTAAGCGAGGTATACTCCATCTCCATAATAAAGATTTATAAATGTTGATCGAACAATTAGAGAAAGTAAATGTGCTTGCTGTAGACGATACGGAGTTTTACTAACCGTGGAGAAACTGACAAAAAAATTCGCGGGATTTTACAAACCACCGATTAAACCGTAATTTTCCAAAGTTCATGTTTTGAAGTCGAGAAACGTTTTTGAAATCCCTTAACAATGTCTTCTTGAGAAACCAAAAGTTTTTAGACCAAATAACTCACGAGTTAAAAAAGTTCAAAATCACGTTTTTGAAATTTTCTGAATTCGCAATATTACAAAACCTAACTTCGTATTAATAGTAGAAGCCAAGTTCGCAATATGAAGACCTAAGTTCTCAATAATGGTAGAACCCAAGTTCGAAATATGAAAACCTAAGTTCGCAATAATTGTAGAACCCAAGTTCACAATATGAAAACCTAAGTTCGCAATAATGATACTGACATCGCAATTTTTGAGCTGACTTCACTAAATTGAGCTGACTTTGCCAAATTTCACTAAGTTCGCAAAATTTACACTGAGTTCGCAAGAACACTTACATTGAGTTCGTAAAAAAATTACTTACTTCGCAAAGTTCTGGTTTCGCAATACTCTGACTTCGCAAAAAACCAATTGACTTCGCAATGTTTTGGCTTCACAATACTCTGACTTAGCAAAAAACCCACTGACTTCACAATGTTCTGGTTTCACAATACTCTGACTTCGCAAAAAAACCCACTGACTTCGCTATGTAACTCTGTTCGCAATAACTAGGGTTTTCAAATTCGGAAAAAATCTGGAAAATTGGATCTCAGACAAAAGAAGTAGTTTTTAGAATATTCACCAAAATCGATCCAAACGCCAAATTTTTTTGTGTTTTTACCGGAACAAAGATCCCAAATCACAACCACAACTATGTTGATGAATTTAGGAAATATTAAATCACAAAAAACACAAAAAAAATTGGGACACGAGATCAATGGATCAAAAACACACGAATCAATACCAAAACAAACACATAAATAAGACAGTCATCCCATGGATCTTGATACCATTTGTAGGATTATGTAATCTTGCTTAAACTAGAGAGAGTAGAGAGAGAGAGAGAGAGATGGTGAGAACACACACACAATATGAGAGAAAATATGTGTAAAACACACTTTTACTATATGAAACTATGACTGAACCACACCCTCTCCAACTAAGGAGAGGGTTTATATACCAAGCCCATGAGATTGGCTTGGGATTACAATGTTAGACCACCATCCATACATCCATGTACCGGACTTTAGTTTTGTTTAATTAACTTAATACATTGACTATGAGCTACTAACTAATATATTGCTGGAGTGACCGAATTTTCCTAAATACGTAAAACGTATTTCCAACAGACCATATGACGTGTGGGATTTTTTCAACCAAGTTCTTGGTTCCTTCCAACCTTGATTTAATTCCTTCCCCTAAAATTTTATTTGCTCTCTCGACGAGTCCGTTTGTTTGGGGGTGTTTGACATAAGAGAAGTGTTGTTTGATGCCTCTTTCTTGGCACCAGTATTTGAATGGATTATCTCGGAATTATTTGCAATTATCGGATATAATTTTTCCTGGTAGTCCGAACCTGCATATGTTATGTTCCCATATGAAGTTTTTATCCGAGCTCCTGTTATTGTTGCTACGGCTTTTGGTTCTATCCACTTTGTGAATTAGTCCACTGCAACGATTAGGAATTTGACTTTGCCTCGTCCTTCCGGGAAAGGTCCGACAATTTCTATTACCCATTTGTGGAACGGCCACGACGATGTTATTGGTGTGAGATTTTGTTGGGGCTACTTCGAGACTGGCATGTGTACTTGAAACTTTTGGCACTTATCGATTACTTCTTTGGCATCTTCGTGCATTGTCAGCCAATAGTACCCCGTTCCTGTTGCTTTGGCCCCCACGGATCTGGCATGCATGTTGCATAATTGTTCGTGGATTTCTTGTATGATATACCTGACATGGGTTGGCCAGCTCATCATCGTCAGGGTTCAAGAAAAAATTTCTTGTACATGATTTCATTCATGATGGCATATTGTCTTGCCTTGCCTTGGCTTTCAGTTATTTTGATTTTCTCCTTTTTGTCATTAGTGTTCCTTCCTATAAGAAGTTGTATATTAGGGTCATCCAGTTATGCCCTGTTTCTTCTACTACCGCTAGGATTTCTGTTTCATCAGTCGATTTTTTGGTCAGTACTTCCACTAGCACTTGTTTGGCTAGATGTGGAAAGCTCGTTGAGGAAATTTTGTTGAGCGCGTCTGCTTTTTTGTTTTCGCTTTGTGGAACCTGGTTGATTGATAATTCCTTGAAGTTACTGATCATTGTTTTCGCCCCTTCGAAATATTTCTTCATGCTTTCTTCCTTGGCTGTGTATGATCCTTTTATTTGGTTCGCCACTAGCCTTGAGTCCACGTTTTCTTGTAGGTTACCGATTCCCGTTTCTTTTGCTATTCTAAGTTCAGAAATTAGTGCCTAATATTCTGCTTCATTGTTTGAAGTTTTAAACTCGAATCTTAAGGCATAGGTGAATTCTATACATTCCGGATTGGTTATTATGAGGCATGCTTCTGAACCTTCCATGTATGAGGAACCATTCGTAAAAAGTATCCACGGTTCTGGCTGTTGGCTTTGGGCTTCCTCCATGGGAGTGTCTTTATTTGGTGCTTCAGCTATGAAGTCTGCCAGAATATGTCCCTTTATTGCAGTCCGCAACTTGTAGTGAATACCGTACGCATCTAGGGAGATTCTCCATGTGTGTATTCGTCCAGCTGTGTCTGGGTTCGACAACACTTGCTTGATTGGATGGTCTGTGATTACCTCTACGGGATGCGCTTGGAAGTATCTTTTGAGCTTCTCAGTCGCATGGACCAGGGCTAAGATTATTTTCTCGATGGGGGAGTAGCTCTTTTCGGGTCCTGTTAGGGTTTTGGTTATGAAGTAGATTGGTAATTATTTCGAGTTTCTTTCTATTAGTAGGACCATGCTTATCTCGCCCTTGGAAGCGGATAAATACATTATTAGTTCCTCTTTGTGGATAGGACGGCTAACATTGGTAATCTTCAAATGTGTTCTTTGATGTCCTAAAACGCCTTTCGGCTTCCTTTTTCCATAGGAACTCGTTTTTCTTTATGTAACCTTTCAATGCTTAAAAAAGTGGTAGGAATTTCTCCGCTGGCTTTGACATAAATCTGCTTAGGCTTGCGAGCTTCTTATTTAGTTCTTGAACTTCTTTGAGGTTCGTTGGTGAAGGAAAATTTATAACTGTTGCTATTTTTTCTGGGGATGGCTTTATGCCTTTTGTGTTTACTACATGGCCCAAGAATTCTTCTTCTTCCACCCTAAATGTGCATTTTCTTGGGTTGAGTTTTATGTTTGCCTTTCTTAGGGTTTGGAATGTCTCTTCGATATCTCTAAGGACTTCCTGCTCTGTTTTTCTTTTGATGACTATGTCGTCTATGTAGACTTCCAGGTTGTGGCCTTGCTTTCTTTTGAAGATTTTTCTATCATTCGTTGGTATGTGATTCCAGCGTTTTTCAATCTAAAGGGTACTCGTTTGCAGCAAAAGATGCCTTGACTTGTTATGAACGCTGTTTTTTTCTTTGTCCTCCTCTTCTATCTGTATTTGATGGCATCCTTCATAAGCATCTAGGAAACACTTGAGAGGGTATCCACATAATGATTCTATTTTATGATCATCTTCATGGAGTGGGTAGCATTCTCTTGAGGAGGCTCTATTAAGGTTTGTAAAATCGATGCACATTTTCTAGCTTCTATCGTTTTTCTTTATCATCACATAGTTGGACAGCAGCCCTGTGGTAGTGTACTTCTCTTATGTTTCCTGCTTCACGTAACGCCGTTACTTCTTTGTGGATTGCTTCATTTCTTGCCAGGGCTTGACCCCTCCTTTTTTGTCTGACTAGAGGATACCCTTCCATGATTTGATATGATGTTATGCTATATTTCTTGGGATGCCTGTCATATCCTTTTATCCCCATGCGAATATATCGAGGTTCTTTTTAGCAGATTGCATAAGCTCTTTTTTCCCTCATCAGATAATTTTACTCCGATCGTGATCGTTTGGTCCAAGTGTCCTGGGTGGATTGTTATTTTTAGACGACCCTTTGTAGGTTAGCTCTTCTCTATTTTTTATTTATCCACCATTACATACTCGATCAATGTCTTTTCTCTTTTGTGGAGTGTAAGTACGCCTCCATCTACTAGAAATTTAATCATTCCGTATGCAGTGGATGGCATCGCTTTCGTTTGACGGAGTCCTGGTCTTCCAATAATGATGTTGTAGGGTGAATGCGGCCGTACTACCATGAAGTTCCTTTTTTGTCATTAATGAGTGATTTTCATCTCCTATTGATACTTGTAATTTTATTTGTCCGATCGGCCATATAGTTTCGCCATTAAACCCACCAGAGAGGTTGTGGCTGGGATCATTTGTCTTTTGATTTCCGACCGAAAATGGTTGAAGCATTCATACATTATTTCGGAGGGTGATCCTCTATCTATGTATATTCTATAGACATGATGCCCTTCTATCTCTGCTTCAATTATCATCGGCTCTTCTCCCGCTTCTAATCTGTTTAGTGGTGGCAAAAATATTTTTGGGTTTGGAGAGAAGCTTTTTGTCCCTTGTTGTGTTGTTACTTCTTTACTTGACCGTATCATCAAGATGACTGCAGAATCGTTTTCTTGTATCGGTCAACTTTATTTTCTTTCCTTACCCATGAAGGTTGTCTTTTATTTTTTGCAAGTTGATTAATCTCCCTTTTTAGGTGTGTGCATTCATTGGTGTTGTGCCCAATTTCTTTATGAAACTCACAAAAGATGCCCCATTTCCTTTTCTTTAGCGGAGTGGTCATGGGGGGGGGGGGGGGGGGGCGTGTTTTCAGTCTCTTCCTTTCGAGTGATATGATTTCTGTATCCGTTTTTAGGATTTTGAGCCGGCTAGTCACACGCTACGATTTTCTATAACCTCTAAAGTTATATTTCTTGTCAGGCTGTCGCTCTTGACTCTTCCTCCGCTTCGGATTGCTTCTCTGCTGAGTCTCTCGGCTGCTTCTGCTTCCCCTCTAAGGAAGGCTTCTGTTATTTTCATTATTTCATTCATTGTTCTGGGATTATCAACAAGGATGCGTCTGATCAACCCGGGGTGCATTAATTACCCCATCCATGAATCTGGAGATTTGTACGTCGTCCGGGACGGCTTCAACATACTTCTTCCTTCTTTAGAATCGTTTTATGAAGTCTTCGATTGGCTCTTTTTCTTTTTGCCTTATATGATGGTACTTTGTGTTTCCTTTGATGTTATGACGAAAGTTAGTCAAGAACGCTTTTCTTAGTTCTTCGTAACTGTCAATCGTTCCTGGTGAGAGGTTATCGAACCATATCCTCACGCTGCCAACAAGTGTTGATTCAAACATGCGACACCATGTGGGCATAGCCCATCGTTCTACCGAGTCCCGTGCTTGAAAAATCATCAAGTACTCCTCTAGGTCTCCGGAACCATCATATTCTACCATCTGTTCTGATTTTCATACTTTCCTTTGGGAGTTAAAATTCCCTATGCGAGACGTGAATAGATCAACGTCCCCGTCTTCCAGGTCGGCGTAATTTTTGTGTTCTTGTATTTTGATTTTGTTGGCACCTTTATGTATTTCTGAATTCAGATGGCGCGGAGATCGATCTCTAGGAATTTCGTTAAACGATGCCTCCATTTTTTGCTTAATCTCCTATATACCCCTCTGTCTCGCAGACCCAGCCTTGTGAAGATAAAGTCTCTGCTTAGATCTTTTTGGCCAGGGGGTCCTCAGTTTATCCTCGAGAAAACACTCCGGCTTAGTCCATGACTTCCTGGCTTGTCCGGGGACATTGGCCTCTTTTACCCTTGTGCTTCCGTCACCCTTTGTGCTGTAGATTTGTGTGACGAGGGCTTCATCTACGTAATGATTCCTCTCCGCGCTTACATAGAGGGGCGGGCGGTCTCTAGAAGATATCGGTTATTGGGAGTGTTGCTTCTCTTTGCAAAGCTTGTCGAAAATATGTGGTAATAGATGGTCTAATATTCGTCGCAGAATTCTTTAACTTCAACGTCGGACGCCATTGTGTTCCACACGGCAGACGTATTTACACGGGGGGTTTTTATGCCAAGGTGCTCATGTTGCAATGAGATTTCTTATGGAATGCAGTTGTATATCGGGTACCACGAATGGCGCCACTTGTTAGTAAAACAATCTGTACAAATCTAAATCCTTCGCTGAAAAGTACTTAGATGTCTTGAGTTATGGTGGATCTTGTACTATCAAGAGATGTTATTGACGATTTTCTGCATAAGTAAAGTATACCATTAGTCCTTACTGTGTGGACGAACCCCACGATTAGACTCTGGCGTGAGAGTAAGTATTTATATCGTTAGAGATTTATGTGTGTGTAAAGATGAGTGAGAAAATCGTACCTTGTTTGGAGTGCAGTGGAGTTCTTTTTATAGAGGAAAGTAATGGGTTTTCCTCGTATCTCGGATAGTACTTTGGGAGTGGGCCTTTATGGTCCCAAAATCCCATTTTTCCTTTTCTGTCTAATCGTGACCTACGAAGTTGCTCCTGAAAACATATCCACAAGGGTCCCGGACGCATTCTAAGGGACGCGCATCTAGTGTTTGTGTTGCGGATGAATCCGCTAGGGATTAATCCGCTTGGAGATTCGCCATCGGGTTGGGCTTTCATGTACTTGGGTCTAGGCCCAAGGTTTTGGTGTATGGTTTTAAGCCCAATGAGCCACATCATGCCATACGCCATCAAAACCAAAACCTATTTATCTCATCACACTTTGGATAAAGCTCCAACATACACTGTCATAAGCTTGTTCAAAGTCCACTTTGAACAACATGCCTTGTTTTCTATGACTTTTTGTTGGGTCAAAAAGTTGATGTGGCAGAAACTCATAATGAAGAAACAATACATTTGTTCACGTGACGCTGACATGTGAAAGCTAGGCGTTGATACATGTATTTTAGACGCTGACATGTAAAAGCTAGGCGTTGATGGATGTCTACGGTTTAACAAAATCTTCTATTTAGGGAATATATTAAATATATTATTTAGTATATAGTTATCTAAATAGAAGATATACATGTTATTCATAGTTATCTCTTGTAAAACCCTAATCCTTAGTCTATAAAAGGAACCAAGGGTTATTAGGTTTTTCATAACTTTCAATCATAATGTAAACCTAAAGCGTGTGTTGTACTAGACGTGGGATTAATGTATACACGTCTAGTGGTTGTTGATTATTAATATATTAGCAACCCTTTGATTAATTCTTGTGTTCTTGTGCCTCAAACACCTTGTTTAATGATTATTGTTCTATTCCGCTTTGATTAACTAATCATATGAACAATGGTCTTCCTAGTATCTAAAAGATCGAGGAAACCAAGGTTTCCACAGTTGGTATCAGATCCTCGTGGCTCGTGATGCTAGGACAAACAAGGTGTTCGTGTTTTGAGAAGAAAAGAAAAATCCGTCTAGGGTTTTTCTGGGCATTTTTGTGTGCACGGCAGTATTCAGAAGGCCATCACTTTTTATTGAACCGTTGGATAGCCACGAAATTGTATGTGTGTGTTCTGCACACATATATCTAGATATCCACCGGAGGGATTGTCGAGATCTATCCCCTAGAAAATGTTATTAAGCGTCGAAGTCAGCAGTGATCATATGCTGTTTTCTGTGAACAGTTATAGTAAAAATGGGATTTCACCTTCGTTAACCGTTGGATCATCGTGAAATTATTGCTGTAGGTTCTTGACACTTGTGTCTAGGATCTCACTGAAGGGATCTTCGATATGAGCTCTCATGAAGAGGATATTCGATGTCGAAGTTCGCTACAGTTTATGGTTTTTAGAGAAAATCATGATTTAGGGTTAATAAAACCCTAGATCAATTAGCCGCTGATGTGTGTTATTTAGACACTGATAGATGTTGGTGTGATGCTGATAGATGTTGGTGTAACGCTGACAAGGCATGGATGAGACGTTGATGGTCAGGCGCTGACAGGTTTAAAGATGGTGCTGACAATGTTATACATAGGCGCTGATAGGAAAATCATGTGTCATCCGATATATTGATTTTTTCAAACGCTGATAAGTGTTGTCCGATATTGGACAACACACACTGATGAGATCTTGGACAGTGAAGGATCTTAGATGACAAAGGAATAGCTGATATTTGGAAAATTGGTTAGATTTTTGCACACAAAAAGAGGTATTTACACACGAAGGTACATGGGATCTCTGTTTTAATACAAAATATCAATTTGATATTTATGGCTCGGATATTTTTAAAAGGGTCAATGATTTTTCTAAGTTAGCATCAATTCTTGAAGTATTATTGGAGTAATATTTATTATGTAATCGGGGTAGCCTTGTGAAAGAGTTATTCAGTAACAGCTTTTAAATATGAAGGTATTGTTTCATTAAGACTTGTCATGAAGAGGTGTTGGCTTAAGGGGAAGAATTCTTATGATAAGTTTGATGTTTGAAGAAGATTTTCGCGAGGTTATGTTCTATCATATCTTAAAAGTAATTAGCATGACAACTAACTTTTAAGATAACTTGTTTGTGCTTTGATGGTTGGTGACGAAGACTTGTCAAAATCTAGCAGTTGAAGATGCTATCACTTAAAGGAGTTACATTATCGTGCTAAGTGTCTCACAAAGGATGAGGATTTTGACAATGGGATCGAGGTCTACTTATACTTTGTGCCATAAGTATAAGTTCTTTATCACGTGGATAGTACAAGACATGGAACATAGGTTTGGGTTACTCTACTTCTACATCAAGAATATTATAGTTATTTTTCTTCAAAATGATTACATAGAGCCTACATTTGGAGAATCTTCGATTGCATACACTGTTTCCTTCCCTATTGATGTGACAAAAAGGGGAAGACATGCATGCTACACCTGAGGGGAAGCAATTTGAAGATGATGTACCACTTACAAGAGATACACAAAGAGTTTTTCCGACATCAACTAGGGGAAGAATGTTGGGTCAAAATGTTGATGTGGCAGAAACTCAAAATGAAGAAACAAGACATTTATTCACGTGACGCTGACATGTGAAAGCTAGGCGTTGATATATGTATTTTGGACGCTGACATGTGAAAGCTAGGCGTTGATGGATGTCTACGGTTTAATAGAATCTTCTATTTAGGGAATATATTAAATATATTATTTAGTATATAGTTATCTAAATAGAAGATATACATGTTATTCATAGTTATCTCTTGTAAAACCCTAATCCTTAGTCTATAAAAGGAACCAATGGTTATTAGTTTTTTCATAACTTTCAATCACAATGTAAACCTAAAGCGTGTGTTGCACTAGACGTGGGATTAATGTATACACGTCTAGTGGTTGTTGATTATTAATATAATTAGCAACCCTTTGATTAATTCTTGTGTTCTTGTGCCCCAAACACCTTGTTTAATGATTATTGTTCTATTCCGCTTTGATTAACTAATCATATGAAAATGGTCATTCATAGTAGCTAAAAGATCGAGGAAACCAAGGTTTCCATACTTTTAAGATAATCGATTGTCTCGTTAGCCATCCACGCACTATCCAGAATGTAACGACCCTTAATGAAAGCATTTTGAGCCTCCCCGATCACTTTCCAATAAAAAATTTTATTGTTTCAGCAAGGAGCTTTGCTAAAATCTTATAATAACAACCGATCAAGCTTATAGTTCTGTAATCTCTAGGACTCAGTAGATCTAAGATAACTGGAATTAAAGAAATAAAGGAAGCATTACATCCTCTACTAATTTCTCCATTCTCACAGAACCAATCTATTTTTGCCATTAAATTGTCCTTCAAAATTTCCCAATATCGTTTAATGAATTTTAAGTGGAACCCTTATGGACCTGGAGCTTTCGAGCAACCGCAACTTTTGATAACACCACATACCTCCTCTTCACTAAATCTATTTTCTAATTCCATAGCTTCATGCTCAGAAATTGATAAGAATCTGTCACTTCTCACATTTGGTATCTTCGTGTTACTCTCCTTAAATAATATGCGATAGTGTTCTCCCATACCTTGCTTTATATGTTCGGTATCTTCTACCCAAATACCATCCACCAAGAGGCCTCTAATCATGTGGTTTGATATTTTTTTTGCTTGGTGGATGAGAGTTATCAAAATCGTGTATGCCGATGTTGGAGGTGTTAATGGTGAGAACCATGCTAGTGTGAGGGGAAGGGTTGCTTGTAGAAACATCATTAAGGTGGGTAGCAAAATGGACAAAATAGGCCTAAACTTTACTAATTCCTTTAGAAGAAGAGTTGGTAACGGGGAAGACTCTATATTTTGGTTTGATAGATGGGTTGGTGAGTTTATACTTTGTGATAGATTTCTTAGATTATTTAATCTTGGGGTGAAAAAAGTGTCACCATAAAGGGAAGACGTGGATGGAGAAATAGTGCTTGGGTCTGGGTTTAGGACTGTAGGGGTAATCCTAGAGGGATATCTTTAGGTGAATTAAATAACCTAAATAATTTGTTAAGTGGGTCTTCTTCGGGTTAGAATTCTATGGATACCTGGTTTTGAACGATGAGTGAAAATGGTGAATTTTTGGTTAAACCTCTTAAACAAATGGCGAATTTGAAAATCCTTGGTGAGGAAGCTTATTTGGATGAAACAAAATGGTGAAAATACATTCCAAACAAGGATAGTGTTTTTATGTGGCGATGGAAACATGGGCCTCTTCGTGTTAGATCTCTTCTTGATATATATGAGATATACTTAGACACAACTTTATGCCTCATGTGTAATGAGGTGGTTGAGTCGTCGGAACATTGTTTCGCTTCGTGTTCTAAAGCTAATTCAATATGGTACAAAGTTTTTGCTTGGTGGAGCTTGGACAACTTTGACAGATCTAGTATAACGGACATCTTAAACGTGGATGGTAACGGTGTTTTTCCTTTAAACCCGTCTCGCAAGCTATCGTTTTGCCAGCTTTCTATTTTCTATGGAAATTCAGGAACAAGGTCGTGTTCCTGGGCCATCAAAACAAGGAAGTGGATTTAGTGTTCGATATACAACTTATGACGTTCTTTTGGATTAAACATCGAGCTAAGTCTTTAGGTTTAGATTGGGTTGAGTGGTGTACGTGCCCAAATCACTGACATAGATAATCTGGTTGTAGTTGTTAGTTTTTTATTTTCATTTACGTCTATTAGCTTGTAATTTATTTTTTTAGGGTCTCTCGCTCTTTTAATTGTCTTGTTTAATTGAGGAGAGATGTCGTGTTTTTGTATTTAGTTTTTCCTATCTAATTAATTGTTGCCTTTAAAAAGTATTAATAATTAATATAGATATTTTATTTTCTGCATATTTGTTGAAAATTTTCAATATTTTTAGTATTTCAACAAATTTATACGCTTTCAGATATATCGATTAAAATGATGAAAAATATTACATCCCACAACCACGATGTAAAGCATGAAATTAAAATGACTTAGAGCCATCCAAAATTTACTAAGTCCAAAAATAAGTCTACGAAAAGAGAGGACTCAATGATTATTCGTTCGCCGGAACTAGAAGTAAAAGTCTTATCTATACTATTATATAAAAGGTGTATATTCCTTTCCTAACTACGTTCTTGATACCAAACCTAAATTTATTCTTCCTTTCTTAACTCAAACCTAACTCTAAGTTAAAATTAAAATAAATATATGGGATTTGAGTCATTACATCACTCTTTATCAAACTGATCTCATTCCTTCATTTTGTTTGTAAGAAAGTTTTGTAACAAACCATTGATAACTGAAATATCTTTTTATCTATTTATTTTTTTCTAAATCTAATTTCATCATATTTTTTAAAATTCTATTTTCTTTAATTTAACATCAATTGTTATATAATTTTTTAATCAAATTTAAGCCTTTTTCAACTTTATATAAATTTAACTTTAATTTAAATACAATCCTAGTGAGGTATAGTGTGTTGTCCCATATATTACGTGATGATTAAACAAGAAAGAAAGGTAGATATGAGATGAATTCTAGAGAGTGAAACTAGAGAGAGAAAAGAGAGAGAAGTGTGTGAAAACTTGGTGAAATTAGATTAGAAGAATTAGAGAAAATGAGACAACCAACCTCTCCTTACATGCAAGGAGAGGTTTATAGAGCCTTGCCTACATGTGGCATGATGGGCTATATGATAATGGGTCGGGTTTTCCTTTTGGGCTTTGGTTACTTACGAATGAACCTTATCTTTAAGTTAAGCCTGTAATACACGACTAATCTACTACCTATTACAACGTTCTAATATACGATACATAATAAAAATATGACCGAGCATTCTTGTTTGACTCAATATTTTGAGGCTAACAATCTCCCCCAATGAGAGGTCATTACCCTTTGTGAGAGGTCATTACCCTTTGTCATTTGGAGAATTGTAGAGATTACTAATCTCACCATAAGTGAGTCTTAAACATGTAATAGTAGTCTTGTTTCTTCATGCTTTGATCTTTGAGCCATTGTAGTTGTCTTTCGACTTTGTCTTTAATCTTGAGATCTTCAAATCATCCTTGACTTGTCTTTGCCATCTTGCGATCTTGTGTCTTCATCCACATGCTCACACTATTAATTGTCGAATATGTCTTTAGGCATGAGTATGTGGTTTTGAATCTTTGACTTTGCTGAGTACACCTGACGCCACCTTCTCGAGACAAAACGTAGACACGGACTGAATGGCTTTGACATTCGTCCTATATCGGTAGCGTTTTACCTCCGGTCGGTGAAGACCGTTATACGATATTAAATATCGTACTTGTGATAGGTTGATTCAGTTAAGAATCTCCTTGACAGGGTTTCGCGGCTGTACTAGCCGTTCTCTTTACTCGACCGTCTCAAAGCAAGACTGCGAACATAAAGAGTGAATCAATTGGATAGATATCCGCTTGATTAAAGTCGTGAATTCAAATTCCTGGAACAAGTGTGATTCGTAAAGAATCTTACCATTGTTTCTTTCCAGTTGACACAAGCTTGATTCATAAGAATCTTACAAGTCACCTACTGTTGCGCTGTTTGATGTTGACGCTAGAAGGATTTCCATTCGTCACTGTGAATATTAATGAATATCACTCTGAATGTTCTGGCAAGACCATAAAGATATTGCGTAGAAACCTGAAACGAGTTTGAATCAATTAAGAATCAAACCACTGTTGCTTTTCAGTTCTACATATGTTTAATTCATAAAGAATCTTACATATGACCTACCGCAGTGCTGTTTGATGTTAACACTGGAAGGATTTCCACTCATCATTGTGAATACTAAGTAGCATCACTCTGAGTGTTCTAGCAATATCACAAGGATATGGCGTAGGACTCTCTTGTTCGTCATCCGTGTGTCTTAACGAGATTTGATTGATCTCTTGGCTCTAGACTCGATTTGTTTACTTTTAGTGGTCGGAGGCTGGAGCAGATGACACCTATTCAATATCAACTATCTCGGAATGAGAAAGCTAATAGAATTCATGTTGTTCTCCGTGACAATAAAACAAACTTCTTTTGAGAGAAGCCTAAGTAGCTAGGAAAGGGTTGTGCTTCACATCACTAGGTCCATGATGAGTTGTCTTTATGATGTGTTGACCCGGTTTCTGCCTAAGTTGTATGGAGGGCTTCTTTCTTTACACCCTTTATCCTTACATTTCTTTTTCATTCTTCAACCCCTTCAATGCTTACCAAGACATCATTACTAGCACCTTGTTGTGATTGTTCCAGTGCTAGCATCAGTACTTAGTCGGCATTCAGCTACGTTCACATTCTACTCCATCTTTCCTAAGGACTTCTAATAATCTATTGGAATGTCCCAGGGAAGATCCCTCCGGTTCTGGTTGGATCATAGGACTTAAACCTAACCACCCTTTTGACACCAATAACGTCGTGAATTAAAGATGTTGTGGGTATTTGATCGTAACCTTTAATACAAGGGATTGCCTCGTAATAAAAAGATTCGTTATTCCAGTCTTTTCGAATTGATTACTAGTTATTAGTGCAACTCAGTCGTTCTTGGTGGAAAATAAAATGGTTTGATTATCTATTTTAAACTAAAAGTGAAAATGTAAATGTCGTTGAGTAAAAAAATGAAAGCTTTAAAATATTTAGACTAAAAATAAAGACTTTAAAAATTAAAAAATAAATGATGAAAACTTATAAAAAATGTGAACTTTAAAAGTTAAACTAAAACAAGATGAGTTAAAAAAATGCTAAGTAAAAAGACGGGAAAAGTTAAAGTTTGAAATTAAAACAGGAGACCAAGACACTATTCGGAATACACAAAACTCATTCTATCCGGAATACGAACTCATGTTGCTTATCCAGAATCAGTGTTATCCGGAATCCAGGAAAAACTTGCTATTCGGAATATGATGTTCTTGAGGTTATCCGGAATCCATAATAATCTTCTTATCCGGATATTTATTTGTAGCTTATCCGGAATCCAATCTTCGAGAGCTTATGCGGAATGTATGCTTATCCGGAATCCACCCTTTGGACCACTATCCGGAATCCAAAATAAACACCTTATCTGGAATTGGGGATTTGGAGACTATCCGGAATACGAAATGTGAAGGTTATCCGGAATGTATAGCAAGATGCTTATCCGGAATAATCAGAACTAGTTGCTATTCGGAATCCTGAAAGATGCACATTATCCGGAATGCAGAATTGGAGCTATATCCAGAATAAATTTAAACACACTATTCAGGATGATGGATAGTTAGCTATATCCGGAATACACTGTTATGGCAACTATTCGGAATGTAAGGGTTTAAGAAACCCGGATAACACAAATATTAAGCAAATAAGCAAATCCAAAATAAGCACTTACGAAAACTTTAACCAAAAAGATTTTTAGGAAAAACTAATAAGCCACAATTTAAAAACTATGAAAACACTAAATAATCAAAATATTGAAAATCAACTTTTTATAAGAATATTAAACTTATCAAAATCAACATATTTTAAAAACTATTAATCATAAAAATTAAGAAAATAAGCACCTTAATCTAAAAACTTTAAAACCACCAACTCAATAAGCACAACCAAATAAGCAAAACAATCACATCATCAATAAAATTAAACCATCTACATGATTAATTAAGCAAAACAATAGATTATTAAGAAAGGTAGAATGAGAATTAAGAAATTAGCTTAATTAAATTAAAGATTAAGATCAAAAGATTACAAGATTAATGTTTGATAAGCTTGAAAAACTAGAGAGAAGAAAAATAAAAACACACTTAAAAATAAAAACTAAAAATTGACTAATTAACCAACTAACACCCCCCTAATGTGTCATTAGGAGGGTATATATAGGAGGTGGGGAGGTGCATGTGTTGCTTACTTTTTCTTTCTTCACGTATCGACTCGATTTAAGTTCTTTGTCTTTCTCGACGTCGTCTCGGGATTTGTTGATATACATTGAACTTGTCTTATAATTTTCTTCTTCTATTAGACTTGAGTTCTTCGACTTCATTAAACTTCCGTCTCTAGACTTTTTCTTCGATAAATCTTCAGAATAGGCCTTGGACTTTCGTTCTTTTGACTTCGTCTTTTCTCGTTTTCTTCGATAAAATCCCGTGATAGGTCATGTTTTCTTCCTTTTTCATATTTTTATCCTGAAACACAATAAAAACACAAACCACGCATAATTACGACTTTTACGACATAAAATACACGTTTTGGTCTTGTTAATATTGGAAATAAGTGGTAAAAGGATAAATGTTTTCACACTTATTAAATCCCCTACACTTGACCATTGCAATGCCCTCATGCAATGCATTAATTTCAAAGCCAGTTTACATTTCTCATCATAAATAACCCACCTTGGCCTTTTTTAAATACTAAACTTTAAGGAAATTAAAAAGATCGAAATATGTACAAAATGTGTAAAGAAATCGAAGACTTTCATTGGGGTTTTGGTGGTCATGAATGTTCGTCATCCTCAAGTTTCGCGTTCCCCATACCAAGCTTAAAAACGAGATCATTGTTATTATAAGTTAGCAAACTAACACGAACTCATGTGGCCCAATTGTTCACTTAGACTCCCTTATTCCTAGGTGTATCTCTTATATTTTATGATTGTCTTGAATGATCACGAGGATGCATTGTATGACTTATTTCGATAGTTTATTTAGGTCGAAAATAAAGTGGGACGATTTAATCAATAGTTAGCTAAAGGACAAAATCTTTTAAAACTGCTTCTCGGGACCTCTTAAAGTTCGTATCTTGGCATAACTTGCTTCACGATTTGAGACCTTTCTCGGACCGATATTTGGCAGTGACTTCATAACTTTGAATCTTGAGAGACGTTCTTGAAATAATGGTCTTCTCTTCATAATAGGAATTTCTTCACATGAACTTTTTGAGAGATTCTTCATACTTGGACCACGACTTCTTCATTTTTCTCCAATCTTTATTTTGGATTTTGATTTACAACGATCCGCCTCCTTTTAGGACTTGGATCTATTTATCCTCATACCTTGCTAGGGTCTTTTCTGATAGACTTCTACAAGATCTTTAGGGGAGTATTTGCTTTTGGTCGTGTATCTCGATCCTTCATATTGATTTTTGATAAATGATTCTTCACATCACTTTTGGATCTTTAGCAACAAAATGTAGCCCTCATGCCTTGTTAGGGCCTTTTCGGACTCGCCAATATTCGCATCCCGCTTCAATAAGTTATGCCTTGGCTATGAACTCTAATCAATACCGAGCAACTTTTAAACGATCTTGTGCTAGAAGCTAAGTAACTTTTCAAATCGTACAAGCTTATTTATTGAAATTAAATTTATTAACAAGCGATGGGAGAAAAATCTTATAAACAACTCACATAAATTCATGAAAGAATACCGAACTTATAATTGACTCTAGCATCTCTCGTTCTCCACAATTTAAAATCTCAAGGAATGAGACTCGTGGATGCTTAGCCAATTAAATCAAAGTTTTGGGTTTTCAAGTAATCTATAGGATCTTGCAAACTTCTTAGACTCTTTCAAGTTTAGAATTCGCATTTTAAAGTTCCCTTGATAAAAGACTTTCTAGGATCAATTATAGAAACTTGCAAAAAGTTCTTGTTCTTAACCCGTAAGAGTTAAGACTTTCGTGTTTTAAAGTTCCCTATATAAAAGCCTAGCAAAACTTGACTTAAACACGTTAAGGATACTAGCTAGAGTAAACTTAGATAAGTAAACTCGGGTTGAGTCAAAAGATTCACAACGTTGAAAAATTTAAAACCACTTTATTAAAAATTTTATTTTAGAAAGGAAATAAATAACGATAACAAAGGAAGATACTACTATACTACTAGGCCAAAATAGATTTAAAAAATTGAAAAATGTCGAAAAATCAAATTTTCCGGTTAAATGAGGGCAAATTCATGGAAAAGACCACTTACTTCGATAGAAGTCCCCCTACACTTGATATAAACATTATCCTCAATGTTTAAGCAGTGGGAGTAAACTCCCCTACACTTAGGACATTGTGCACGTTGTTTAAATCTTGCTAAGGAAAGGACAACTATTGTGAGTTCAATGTGAACATATAAGATATGAAATATTGAATCACGACAGTTTAGGATAGAACCGGGAAGACGGGTACACGGGATCACGATCGTCAAATGTCATCAAAAGTGCTCTTTGAAGATTTTAATCCCTGCACATCATAAGAAACAAGACTACAAACACATACGGGGCTCCCCCTACACTTATTATGAAAACGGTAAAGGATAGATCAACGGGTTGCCTCCCGAGAAGCGCTTGTTTTTGTTAACCAAGTCACGAGCCTGACTCGACCCAGAACTAGTTCAAGGGAAACGTGGTGAGGGATGGAATCATCTCATGAGAGATGTCCTCGCCAAAGTACAATTTCACACGCTGGACATTCACTTTAAAATTAGGCCCATTTGGCTGAGAAAACTCAATGGTGCCGTAAGGAAAGACTTTAGCGACGGTGAATGGACCAGACCAACGGCTCTTCAGCTTGCCCGAGAAGATCTTCAACCGAGAACTTGATCACCAACGTGAAACTCTCGTTTCTTAATTCTTGAATCATGAATGATATTGGTCTTCTCCTTGTAAATCAATGAGTTCTCATAAGCTTCATTCCTAAGTTCATTTAGCTCGTTGAGTTAAATCTTTCGAAGATCACCGGCTTTGTTGATGTCAAAATTGGCCCATTTCAAGGCCCAGTACGCCTTATGTTACAACTCAATAGGGAGGTGGCATGACTTCCCGTACACAAGACGATATGGAGTGCAACCAATAGGTGTCTTATATGTGGTACGGAAAGCCCACAAAGCATCGTCTAACTTATCGGCCCATGAGGCACGATGCTCTCCCACAATACGCTCAAGAATTCGCTTCAATCCACGGTTAGATATCTCGGCTTGACCATTTGTTTGAGGATGATAAGCGGTGGAAAGACGGTGATTGACACCGTACTTAACCATGACTCGAGCAAATTGATCATTGAAAAAATGAGTCCCGCGGTCACTGATGATAGCACGAGGAACACCGAATCGAGCAAAAAGCTGCTTCAAAAAGTTCACAACCACCCTCGCATTGTCAGTAGGTAAAGCCTTTTCTTCAACCCATTTAGATACATAGTCAACGGCTACGAGGATGTATTTGTTCCCTTTAGATGATGGAAATGGCCCCATAAAGTCGATGCCCCATACGTCAAAGATTTCACATTCTTGGATGAAATTTTGAGGCATCTCATCTTTATGTGTGATCTTGCCTTGGCGTTGGCAAGCATCACAATTTTTAACCATTTCGTGAGCGTCACGATAAATGGTGGGCCAATAGAATCCCGAGTCAAACACTTTCTTCGTGGTGTAGTTGGGACCAAAATGACCACCGATGTGTCCTTTATGGCACGCTTCGAGAATGTCTAAAGCTGCGGGTCCATAAACACACCAACGAATAATCAGACAGCACATTGTTTGAAGAGATAAGGGTCATCCCAAAAGTAAGTCTTAACATCTTTAAAAAACTTCTTCTTTTGTTGGGATGTTAACCCTTCGATGAGAATACCACCCGCTAAGTAGTTTGCAATGTCCGCAAACCACGGGGTGTCATCAAGATTGGAATTGATAGACATTAAGGCCTCAAGGGTAAAAGAGTCATTGATCTCTTGATTCGGATGATCCCCTTGATAAGGATCCTCAAGTCTACTTAGATGATCCGCGGCTAGGTTTTCTGCTCCCTTTTTATCACGAATTTCAATTTTAAATTCTTGGAGGAGCAAAACCCAACGAAGAAGTCTTGGCTTGGAATCTTGCTTGGTTAACAAGTACTTCAACGCGGAATGATCGGTATAGACAATGGTGGTGGAGAGGACAAGAGAGGGGAGAAATTTCTCAAAAGCATACACTACAGCTAAAAGCTCTTTTTCGGTAGTGGTATAATGCAATTGAGCCCCCGTCATTGTCTTGCTAGCATAATGGATTGGTTGGAAGTGTTTGTTCGCTCTTTGGCCCAAAACTGCTCCAATAGCAAAATCACTAGCATCACACATCAATTCAAAAGGTAGCTCCCAATTAGGGGTAACCAAGATCGGTGCCTTAGTTAGCTTGTCCTTAAGAAGATTGAAGGATTCAAGACACTCTTTAGAAAAGATAAAGGGAGTATCTTTTTCCAAGAGGTGGGTCATCGGGCGAGCGATTTTAGAAAAATCTTGAATGAATCGACGATAGAAGCCCGCATGACCAAGGAAACTTCTCACACCCTTCACGATTGAAGGTGGAGGTAATTTGGCTATGACATCAACTTTAGCACGGTCCACTTCAAGATCGACTTTTGAGATTTTATGTCCAAGCACAATGCCTTCTTTTACCATGAAATGGCATTTTTCCCAATTTAGAACAAGGCGAGTGTCTTCACACCGCTTAAGCATGCGTTACAAATTGGCAAGGCAAGAAGAGAAGGAGTCACCATAGACCGAGAAATCATCCATGAAGACTTCCATAGTTTCTTCAACCATGTCATGGAAGATAACCATCATACACCTTTGGAAAGTCCCAAGAGCATTGCATAAGCCGAAAGGCATACATTTGTAAGAAAATGTTCCATAAGGACAAGTGAATGTGGTTTTCTCTTGGTCTTTAGGATCGATGGGAATTTAAAAATACGCAGAGAAACCGTCTAAGAGGCAATAATAATCATTACCCGCTAGACGTTCAAGCATTTGCTCCATAAAAGAAAGGGGAAAATGATCCTTTCTCGTAGCATCATTGAGTTTGCGATAGTCTATACAAACTCTCCACCCTATAACGAGAAGAGTAGGAATCAACTCGTTGTTTTCATTGGGTACAACGGTGATTCCGCCTTTCTTAGGCACACAATGGACCGGACTAACCCATGGCGAATCCGAGATAGGGTAGATCATTCCTGCATCAAGAAGTTTGATAACCTCTTTTTTGATAACGTCATAGATCTTGGGATTCACCCTTCTTTGGTTTTGAATAGTGGGTTTAAAGTCGTCCTCCATGAGAATTTTATATGTGCAAAAGTGAGGATCAATTCCACGAATATAAGAGATTTTCCGAGCAATCGCTTTCTTATGATTCTTCAGCACGTCGATAAGTCGAGATTTTTCGTCTTCTTTTAAATCCTTTGCGATGATGACGGGTAACTTCTTATTATCTTCAAGGAAAACGTACTCGAGATGAGATGGTAGGTCCTTAAGCTCTAAATTCGGAGGATTTTCGATGGAAGGCGTAGTCAAATTCGGATCATTGATAGAGATATCCTTAGGATATGGTGGAGAAATATGGTCCTCATTGAGAAGTTTCTCAATGGTACGAATGTCTTCATCCCAATTGGAGGGAGAATCGTCATATTGTAAGTCCACATCCCCCAAAGTTGCTTCAAATTCTTTCAAAAGGAAATAACTTTCTCCAAATGGAGTTAGTGATGGAGGAATAGAGGCAACGGTCTCAACAATGGGAAGAGAAGAAGAACCAATTTTACAAGCGTCTTTGAAATGTTCTTCGTAAGCCTCATCAAGAACGTCAAAGAAATTAACGCTCTCGTATTCAGAATGCTGTTTAGAAAGTTTAACCATGTTGAAGACGATTTTATCGTCACCAACTCTCATGATTAATTCGCCCGCGACTACATCAATGAGAGTGCGACCGGTCCTCAAGAATGTACGTCCAACGATTAATGGAACAAAGGGGTCCATCTCGTAGTCAACGACAACAAAATCCGCCGGAAAGTTACACCGACGAAGACATCTTCGGCTATCCCCACCGGATACGCAACCGTACGGTTAGCTAATTCCAATGTCATTCGTGTGGGGACTAGCTCGGGTAGAGATAAATGTTTCAAAACACGTAATGGCATTAAGTTTATACTAGCACCTAGATCGGCTAGGGCCATACAATTCTCTACCCCGGGGAAGTTGCAAGGAAGGAGAAAACGACCCGGATCACCAAGTTTGGTGGGTAATTTCCTTAAGAGCACTGCGGAGCAATTCTCATTATGTTGGGTCTGAGGGATATCAAGAAGCTTTTCTTTGTCACTGAGAAGATATTTAAAAATTTTAGCATATTTCGGTATGTGGGCGAGAGCCTCAGCAAAGGAGATGTTAAAACTCAGTTGTTTAAACATTTTAAGAAAGTTAGAAACCTGAATATCATCCTTTTTCTTCAACTTCTCATTCCTCGACCTTGAGGGATAAGGTATATTGGGTTGAGTTGAAGGCTTTGGAATGGAATTCTCACTCACATCCTTGGGTGGTGGAGGGGTGGAAGTAGAAGGTGGAGGAATTGGTGAAATAGAAGGTGGAGGAATTGTAAAAATAGAAGGTGGGGGAATTGGAGAAAAGGACTCGTCTTCCTTTGTCACAATCACCGGTGTAGGTGTAGGAAGCTCGGGTTCCTTTAAACGTTTTCCACTTCGAGTGGTGATTGCTTTCATCTCCCCTCTTGGATTAGCAACGGTGTTACTCGGAAGAGAACCCGAACCAGAGGCTTGATTACTTTAGAAGAAACTAGCCATCATATCCCTTAAGTCATTCGTTTGACTGATCAAAGAGTTTCGCATATCGGCTCAAAGATCATTCCCTTGTTTCGCCATATCTCCTTTCAAGTTGATGATTTGTCGCTGAAGATTCTGCACTATCGCATCATTAGTCCTCATGTAAGTGTCAACCTCTTTATTAAATGCGGTGGGTTTGGTGGGAGGAAGAGCATGGTAGGCAGGTGGTTGATAAGTGGATGGTTGGTGAACTTGATTGTTCCCTTGAGGTGGATATGGGTTCCTTTGGGTTTAATATTGATTTGGAGCTCGAGGTTCGTTTTGATTGTTACGATTGAGGTTGTTTTGGTTTTGAGGGGGAAAACCGGGTGGTGAAAGGAAGTTGTTTGAACGATAACTGAGCAAACTGCGGTCACCTTGAGGACGTGCTTAATAGCCTCCCGTAGAAAAGTTACCGTTGGCGGCATACACATTTTTCGGATTGTCATGAGTCGAAGGACAATCGGTGTATGAATGAGATCCCCCGCATATTTCACATGACTGACTCATAGCATTAACTTGCGCATTGATGCTTTTGGAATTGTTAGCGGTTTGTAGAGCAAGTGTTTCAAAAACTGAAGTAAGCTTATCAATTCTTTTGTCGGCGTCACTAGTACTAGCAGTAACCACATTAGTCTGAACACTCTTAGTTTGCACTCCAGACTTATTCTCAATAATATCCCATGCGGTATTAGAATACTTAACCAAAATGCTACCCCCGAGGCACTATTTAGTGAATCTTGGTCATTCATGCTTAAACCATTGTAAAAAGTATTAATTTGATGTACTTTTGTGAAACCATGTTGTGGACACTTTCTTAAAAGTTCCTTAAAACGATCCCAAGATTCACTAAATGTCTCACCGTACTTTTGTTCAAAGTTAATGATTTCATTCCGCAAAGCAGTAGTACGTGAGGATGGGAAAAAATAGTTGATGAATTTGGTCTCTAAATCCGACCACCTAAGAATACTTTGTGGCGGTTCCTTATCAAGCCAATGGCGGGCTTGTCCCTCTAAGGAGAAAGGAAAAAGTTGCAAGCGAATCACCTCTTGTGAAACTCTATTATACTTAACCGTATTAGTGAGTTGAAGAAACCTTTTTATATGGTCATGAGGATCATCAAGTGTACGCCGCAAGAATGGTTGAGCAGAGACCATTTGGATGAAACCGGATTTGAGTTCAAAGTTGTTAGCTCCAATCTCGGGTATGACAATAGCATCGGTGTTGCCCTCTAATTGCGATCGCAAAAGCTCGATCATTGGTCGATTGTCCATTGTGACAATAGGTGGAGTTACGACTTCTGCTTGAGTTGCTTTCTTCTTACGAGCACGGGTACGCATACACACCTACAAAAAGAAAAGAAAGATAGACAAGAAATATTTTTGGTTTTTTATGATTTCTTTTTTTTTGGATTTTTGAAAATTTTTAATTTTTATGGATTTTTGAAAATTTTTAAGCAAGAAAAATAACGTTCAAAAGTGAACGTATCCCAAAATCCAACGCGTCTTTCCCTAAAAACCGTTAATCTTAACGAAAAGAGCCGGCAACGGCGCCATTTAATACAAGGGATTGCCTCGTAATAAAATGATTCGTTATTCCAGTCTTTTCGAATTGATTACTAGTAATTAGTGCGACTCAGTCGTTCTTGGTGGAAAATAAAATGGTTTGATTATCTATTTTAAACTAAAAGTGAAAATGTAAATGTCGTTGAGTAAAAAAAATGAAAGCTTTAAAATATTTAGACTAAACATAAAGACTTTAAAAATTAAAAAATAAATGATGAAAACTTATAAAAAATGTGAACTTTAAAAGTTAAACTAAAACAAGACGAGTTAAAACAATGCTAAGTAAAAAGGGGGGAAACGTTAAAGTTTGAAATTAAAACAGGAGACCAAGACACTATTCGAACTCATGTTGCTTATCCGGAATCAGTGTTATCCGGAATCCAGGAAAATCTTGCTATTCGGAATATGATGTTCTTGAGATTATCCGGAATCCATAATAATCTTCTTATCCGAAATTTCATTTGTAGCTTATCCGGAATCCAATCTTCGAGAGTTATGCGGAATGTATGCTTATCCGGAATCCACCCTTTGGACCACTATCCGGAATCCAAAATAAACACCTTATCCGGAATTGGGGATTTGGAGACAATCCGGAATACGAAATGTGAAGCTTATCCGGAATGTGTAGCAAGATGCTTATCCGGAATAATCAGAACTAGTTGCTATTCGGAATCCTGAAAGATGCACATTATCCGGAATGCAGAATTGGAGCTATATCCGGAATAAATTTAAACACACTATTCGGAATGATGGATAGTTAGCTATATCCGGAATACACTGCTATGGCAACTATTCGGAATGTAAGGGTTTAAGAAACCCGGATAACACAAATATTAAGCAAATAAGCCAATCCAAAATAAGCTGTTACCAAAACTTTAACCAAAAAGATTTTTAGGATAAACTAATAAGCCACAATTTAAAAACTATGAAAACACTAAATAATCTAAATATTGAAAATCAACTTTTTATAAAAATATTAAACTTATCAAATTCAACTTATTTTAAAAACTATTAATCATAAAAATTAAGAAAATAAGCACCTTAATCTAAAAACTTCAAAACCACCAACTCAATAAGCACAATCAAATAAGCAAAACAATCACATCATCAATAAAATTAAACCATCTACATGATTAATTAAGCAAAAACAATAGAGTATTAAGAAAGGTAGAATGAGAATTAAGAAATAAGCTTAATTAAATTGAAGATTAAGATCAAAAGATTACAAGATTAACGTTTGATAAGCTTGAAAAACTAGAGAGAAGAAAAATAAAAACACACTTAAAAATAAAAACTAAAAATTGACTAATTAACCAACTAACACCCCCTAATGTGTCATTAGGAGGGTATATATAGGAGGTGGGGAGGTGTATGTGTTGCTTCCTTTTTCTTTCTTCACGTCTCGACTCGATTTAAATTCTTTGTCTCGACGTTGTCTCGGGATTTGTGGATATAAATTGAACTTATCTTATAATTTTATTCTTCTATTAGACTTGAGTTCTTCGACTTCATTAAACTTCCGTCTCTAGACTTTTTCTTCGATAAATATTCAGAATAGACCTTGGACTTCCGTTCTTTTTACACTCTTGATCTTTTGACTTCGTCTTTTCTCGTTTTCTTCGATAAAAGCCCGTGATAGCCCATGTTTTCTTCCTTTTTCATATTTTATCCTGAAACACAATAAAAACACAAACCACACATAATTCCGACTTTTACGACATAAAATACACGTTTTGGTCTTGTTAATATTGGAAATAAGTGGTAAAAGGATAAGTGTTTTCACACTTATTAACCATGAAACCACTTTAAAAAGTCTAACAAAGTGTTTGAAAAACATTTCACACCTTGATAGTTTTGTCGTTTAAGAAATGCTCCCCCTTTATAGTGCATCGATGATCGAAAATGTTTTGCACATGTAGGTAAGAGTTAAAGTGCTTGAGTCTTTTTAGATCACATTTTCTCCCATATCTCTAATATATAAAATCTTTTGATATTAGAGATACCAAATTTGATTAAAATATATTTTGAAATATAGTCTTGAAAATCTCCGGGAGAAAGATGTGTTAATCTTTTGCATGAAGTTAAAATGCTGACCCTCAAAAATTGATCCAATTGAATTGTCATTGTGAGGATTTGATCCACATTTCGTTTTTTGAGGATGGGAGTTGTTGAACACACAATTTTTGAAAGATTTTGAATAATCATTGAGAAATTCTTGAAAAAATTATGTTTAACGCTTTTTGAAAAATCCTATTTCTTTTTGGCGAAGAGGTTTTTCTAAAGCATGAACTTGAGTTCATAGACTTTGAATGTCTTGACGAATCCAATCAAGTGTAAGAAGATTTCTCTTCTTTTGCTGAGGGTAAGGGCACTAAAGCGTACACTCCCCCGTGAATATAGAACCGGGTTGCAATCTGAAAGTGATTACAAGCCATTGTGTTGAGCTCAAAACGTTGAATATTTTGTGACAAGCTCAACCCAAGATAGATTTCTCTACCCGTTGTTGGAAAAATTGTCCAAAATAGATAGTTTCCATTAAAAACTAGAAATGACATGTTTTGAAAAATATTTACAACTTTCATTCGAGCTTTATGTACACACCCGTGTCGTTATTGAGCGACATTTCTAGGTACGTCCATATTATCTATACTGAAAGACATGTCGAGAAGAATATATTTGGATTTTAAAACATTTATAATTTTGTGTTTTGTTTTTATATGTTTTATATTTTTGTATTTTGTGTTTTCAAAGATATTTACAGGTAGATGTTTGATAGATGAATCAAGCAGGCTTCTTTGCTAGAATCTCTAGTTCTGCTGGAGTCAAACATCTCATAACAATTTACCTAACTAGATACGCAAACCTCTCTTTCGAAAGAGCTTTTGTAAACAAGTCAGATAATTGTTAATCAGTTCCAACAAAGTATAGTTCAACGATACCCCTTTCAATTTGTTCCTTAATGAAGTGATATCTGACATTAATGTGCTTCGTGCGAGAATGCTGTACCTGATTGCAGGAGATGTCTATGAAGGTCTTTGAGTCACAGTACATAAGTACTTTATCAAAGTGGAAGCCATAATCCGTGAGTTGTGTTCTCATCCATAGAACTTGAGCACAACGCGCAGATAGAGACATATACTCCGCTTCGGCTGATGACAATGATGTGCAATCCTGCTTCTTGGAAAACCATCCCACAAGCTTATCTTGACCTAGAAATTGTGCACCATCAGAAGTACTTTTACGTGTATCAAGACACCCTGCATGATTAGAAACTGAATAGGCCGTTGAAAAGAAACCGGTTTCCCTGGGATATCAGAGTCCCAAATGAATGGTATTCCTGAGGTACCGAAAGATCCGTTTAACCTGCTTAAGGTGATTTTCAGTGGGTCGTGATTGATATCGTGCACAATAACACCTAGCATGTGATATATCTGGTCGGCTTGCTGTTAAGTACATGAGGGAGCCGATCATTGAACGATATTTTGTTTGATCTATGGCATCTCCCTCCAAATCAGCATCTAGGGATGTGGTTGATAATGGTGTCCCAACGGGGTCACATGAGGTCATACCATGCTTTTTTATTATCTCTTGACAATACTTAGCTTGGTTAATAAAGATACCCCTTGGGGATTGGTGAGCTTGAATTCCTAGAAAGAATTTTAGTTCGCCCATCATTGACATTTCAAATTTGTTGTGCATGACTTTTTCAAACCATTTTGAAAGTTTTGGGTTTGTATACCCGAAAATAATGTCATCAACATAAACCTGCACAAGCAAAATGTCATCCCATATTTGTAAGTGAAAAAAGTTAGATCAATGGAACCTTTTGAGAAACCTTTTAAGAAACTCTCGTTTCTTAATTCTTGAATCATAAATGATATTGGTCTTCTCTTTGTAAATCAATAAGTTCACATAAGCTTCATTCCTCAGTTCATTTAGCTCGTTGAGTTAAATCTTCCAAAGATCACCGGCTTTGTTGATGTCAAAATTGGCCCATTTTAAGGCCTAGTACGCCTTATGTTACAGCTCAATAGGGAGGTGACATAACTTCCCGTACATAAGACGATATGGAGTGCAACCAATAGGTGTCTTATATGCGGTACAGAAAGCCCACAAAGCATGGTCTAACTTATTGGCCTACAAGGCACGATGCTCTCCCACAATACGCTCAAGAATTCGCTTCAATCCACGGTTAGATATCTCGGCTTGACCATTTGTTTGAGGATGATAAGCAGTGGAAAGACGGTGATTGACACCGTACTTAAGCATGACTCGAGCAAATTGATCATTGCAAAAATGAGTCCCGCGATCACTGATGATAGCACGAGGAACACCGAATCGAGCAAAAAGCTGCTTCAAAAAGTTCACAACCACCCTCGCATCGTTAGTAGGTAAAGCCTTTGCTTCAACCCATTTAGATACGTAGTCAACGGCTACGAGGATGTATTTGTTCCCTTTAGATGATGGAAATGGCCCCATAAAGTCGATGCCCCATACGTCAAATATTTCACATTGTTGGATGAAATTTTGAGGCATCTCATCTTTATGTGTGATCTTGCCTTGGCGTTGGCAAGCATCACAATTTTTAACCCTTTCGTGAGCGTCACGATAAATGGTGGGCCAATAGAATCCCGAGTCAAACACTTTCTTCGCGGTGTAGTTGGGACCAAAATGACCACCGGTGGGTCCTTTATGGCACGCTTCGAGAATGTCTAAAGCTGCGGGTCCATCAACACACCATAGAATAATCAGATCAGCACATTGTTTGAAGAGATAAGGGTCATCCCAAAAGTAAGTCTTAACATCTTTAAAAAACTTCTTCTTTTGTTGGGATGTTAACCCTTCGATGAGAATACCACCCGCTAAGTAGTTTGCAATGTCCGTAAACCACGGGGTGTCATCAAGATTGGAATTGATAGACATTAAGGCCTCAAGGGTAAAAGAGTCATTGATCTCTTATTTCGGATGATCCCCTTGATAAGGATCCTCAAGTCTACTTAGATGATCCGCGGCTAGGTTTTCTGCTCCCTTTTTATCACGAATTTCAATTTTAAATTCTTGGAGGAGCAAAACCCAACGAATAAGTATTGGCTTGGAATCTTGCTTGGTTAACAAGTACTTCAACGCGGAATGATCGGTATAGACAATGGTGGTGGAGAGGACAAGAAAGGGGAGAAATTTCTCAAAAGCATACACTACAGCTAAAAGCTCTTTTTCGGTAGTGGTATAATTCAATTGAGCCCCCGTCATTGTCTTGCTAGCATAATGGATTGGTTGGAAGTGTTTGTTCGCTCTTTGGCCCAAAACCGCTCCAATAGAAAAATCGCTAGCATCACACATCAATTCAAAAGGTATCTCCCAATTAGGGGTAACCAAGACCGGTGCCTTAGTTAGCTTGTCCTTAAGAAGATTGAAGGATTCAAGACACTCTTTAGAAAAGATAAAGGGAGTATCTTTTTCCAAGAGGTGGGTCATCGGGCGAGCGATTTTAGAAAAATCTTGAATGAATCGACGATAGAAGCCCGCATGACCAAGGAAACCTCTCACACCCTTCACGGTTGAAGGTGGAGGTAATTTGGCTATGACATCAACTTTAGTACGGTCCACTTCAAGATCGGCTTTTGAGATTTTATGTCCAAGCACAATGCCTTCTTTTACCATGAAGTGGCATTTTTCCCAATTTAGAACAAGGCGAGTGTCTTCACACCGCTTAAGCATGCGTTCCAAATTGGCAAGGCAAGAAGAGAAGGAGTCACCATAGACCGAGAAATCATCCATGAAGACTTCCATAGTTTCTTCAACCATGTCATGGAAGATAGCAATCATACACCTTTGGAAAGTCCCAGGAGCATTGCATAAGCCGAAAGGCATTCGTTTGTAAGCAAATGTTCCATAAGGACAAGTGAATGTGGTTTTCTCTTGGTCTTTAGGATCGATGGGAATTTGAAAATACCTAGAGAAACCGTCTAAGAGGCAATAATAATCATTACCCGCTAGACGTTCAAGCATTTGCTCCATAAAAGAAAGGGGAAAATGATCCTTTCTCGTAGCATCATTGAGTTTGCGATAGTCTATACAAACTCTCCACCCTGTAACGAGACGAGTAGGAATCAACTCGTTGTTTTCATTGGGTACAACGGTGATTCCTCCTTTCTTAGGCACACAATGGACCAGACTAACCCATGGAGAATCCAAGATAGGGTAGATCATTCCTGCATCAAGAAGTTTGATAACCTCTTTTTTGATAACGTCATAGATATTGGGATTCACCCTTCTTTGGTTTTGAATAGTGGCTATAAAGTCGTCCTCCATGAGAATTTTATATGTGCAAAAGTGAGTATCAATTCCATGAATATCGTAGATTTTCCAAGCAATCGCTTTCTTATGATTCTTCAGCACGTCGATAAGTCGAGATTTTTCGTCTTCTTTCAAATCCTTTGCGATGATGACGGGTAACTTCTTATTGTCTTCATGGAAAACGTACTCGAGATGAGACGGTAGGTCCTTAAGCTCTAAAGCCGGAGGATTTTCGATGGAAGGCGTAGTCAAATTCGGATCATCGATAGAGATTTCCTTAGGAGATGGTGGAGAAATATGGTCCTCATTGAGAAGTTTCTCAATGGTACGAATGTCTTCATCCCAATTGGAGGGAGAATCATCATATTGTAAGTCCACATGCCCCAAAGTTGCTTCAAATTCTTTCAAAAGGAAATCACTTTCTCCAAATGGAGTTAGTGATGGAGCAATAGAGGAAACGGTCTCAACAATGGGAAGAGAAGAAGAACCACTTTTACAAGCGTCTTTGAAATGTTCTTCACAAGCCTCATCAAGAACGTCAAAGAAATTAACGCTTTCATATTCAGAATGCTGTTTAGAAAGTTTAACCATGTTGAAGACGATTTTATCTTCACCAACTCTCATGATTAATTCGCCCGCGGCTACATCAATGAGAGTGCGACCGGTCCTCAAGAATGTACGTCCAACGATTAATGGAACAAAGGGGTCCATCTCGTAGTCAACGACAACAAAATCCGCCGGAAAGTTGAATTAGTCGACACCGACGAAGACATCTTCGGCTATCCCCACCGGATAAGCAACCATACGGTTAGCTAATTCCAATGTCATTCGTATGGGGACTAGCTCGGGTAGAGATAATTGTTTTAAGACACTTAATGGCATTAAGTTTATACTAGCACCTAGATCGGCTAGGGCCATACAATTCTCTACCCCTGGGGAAGTTACAAGGAATGAAAAAACGACCTGGATCACCATGTTTGGTGGGTAATTTCCTTAAGAGCACTGCGGAGCAATTCTCATTATGTTGGTTCTGAGCGATATCAAGAAGCTTTTCTTTGTCATTGAGAAGATCTTTAAACATTTTAGCATATTTCGGCATGTGGGCGAGAGCCTCAGCAAAGGAGATGTTAAAACTCCTTTGTTTAAACATTTTAAGAAAGTTAGAAACCTGAATATCATTCTTGTTCTTCAACTTCTCTTTCCTCAACCTTGAGGGATAAGGTATATTGGGTTGAGATGAAGGCTTTGGAATGGAATTCTCACTCACATCCTTGGGTGGTGGAGGGGTGGAAGTAGAAGGTGGAGGAATTGGTGAAATAGAAGGTGGAGGAATTGGAAAAATAGAAGGTGGAGGAATTGGAGAAGGGGACTCGTCTTCCTTTGTCACAATCACCGGTGTAGGTGTAGGAAGCTCGGGTTCCTTTAAACGTTTTCCACTTCGAGTGGTGATTGCTTTCATCTCCTCTCTTGGATTAGCAACGGTGTTACTCGGAAGAGAACCCGAACCAGAGGCTTGATTACTTTAGAAGAAACTAGCCATCATATCCCTTAAGTCATTCGTTTTAACTGCTCAAAGAGTTTCGCATATCGGCTCGAAGATCATTCCCTTGTTTCGCCATATCTCCTTTCAAGTTGATGATTTTCCGCTGAAGATTATGCACTATCGCATCATTAGTCCTCATGTAAGTGTCAACCTCTTGAATAAATGCGGTGGGTTTGGTGGGAGGAAGAGCATGGTAGGCAGGTGGTTGATAAGCGGGTGGTTGGTGAACTTTATTGTTCCCTTGAGGTGGATATGGGTTTCTTTGGGTTTGATATTGATTTGGAGCTCGAGGTTGGTTTTGATTGTTGTGATTGAGGTTGTTTTGGTTTTGAGGGGGAAAACCGGGTGGTGAAAGGAAGTTGTTTGAACGATAACTGAGCGAACTGCGGTCACCTTGAGGACGTGCTTGATAGCCTCCCGTAGAAAATTTACCGTTGGCAGCATACACATTTTCCGGATTGTCATGAGTCGAAGGACAATCGGTGTATGATTGAGATCCCTCGCATATTTCACATGACTAACTCATAGCATTAACTTGCGCATTGATGCTTTTGGTATTGTTAGCAGTTTGTAGATCAAGTGTTTCAACAATTGAAGTAAGCTTATCAATTCTATTGTCGGCGTCACTAGTACTAGCACTAGCCACATTAGTCCGAACACTCTTAGTTTGCACTCTAGACTTATTCTCAATAATATCCCATGCGGCATTAGAAGACTTAACCAAAATGCTACCCCCGAGGTACTATTTAGTGAATCTTGGTCATTCATGCTTAAACCATTGTAAAAAGTATTAATTTGATGTACCTTTGTGAAACCATGTTGTGGACACTTTCTTAAAAGTTCCTTAAAATGATCCCAAGATTCACTAAATGTCTCACCGTACTTTTGTTCAAAGTTAATGATTTCATTCCGCAAAGCGGTAGTACCTGAGGGTGGGAAAAAATAGTCGATGAATTTGGTCTCTAAATCCGACCACCTAAGAATACTTTGTGGCGGTTCCTTATCAAGCCAATGGCGGGCTTGTCCCTCTAAGGAGAAAGGAAAAAGTTGCAAGTGAATCACCTCTTGTGAAACTCCATTATACTTAACCGTCTTAGTGAGTTGAAGAAACCTTTTTATATGGTCATGAGGATCATCAACTGTACGCCCCAAGAATGGTTGAGCAGAGACCATTTGGATGAAACCGGATTTGAGTTCAAAGTTGTTAGCTCCAATCTCGGGTATGAAAATAGCATCGGTGTTGCCCTCTACTTGCGATCGCAAAAGCTCGATCATTGGTCGATTGTCCATGGTGACAATAGGTGGAGTTACGACTTCGGCTTGAGTTGCTTTCTTCTTACGAGCACGGGTACGAATACACACCTACAAAAAGAAAAGAAAGATAGACAAGAAATATTTTTGGTTTTTTATGATTTCTTTTTTTTTGGATTTTTGAAAATTTTTAATTTTTATGGATTTTTGAAAATTTTTAAGCAAGAAAATTAACGTTCAAAAGTGAACGGATCCCAAAATCCAACGCGTCTTTCCCTAAAAACTGTTAATCTTAACGAAAAGAGCCGGAAGCGGCGCCATTTAATACAAGGGATTGCCTCATAATAAAAAGATTCGTTATTCCAGTCTTTTCAAATTGATTACTAGTTATTAGTGCGACTCAGTCGTTCTTGGTGGAAAATAAAATGGTTTGATTATTTATTTTAAACTAAAAGTGAAAATGTAAATGTCGTTGAGTAAAAAAAATGAAAGCTTTAAAATATTTAGACTAAAAATAAAGACTTTAAAAATTAAAAAATAAATGATGAAAACTTATAAAAAATTTGAACTTTAAAAGTTAAACTAAAACAAGACGAGTTAAAACAATGCTAAGTAAAAAGGCGGGAAAAGTTAAAGTTTGAAATTAAAACAGGAGACCAAGACACTATTCAGAATACACAAAACTCATTCTATCCGGAATACGAACTCATGTTGCTTATCCGGAATCAGTGTTATCCGGAATTCAAGAAAAACTTGCTATTCGGAATATGATGTTCTTGAGGTTATCCGAAATCCATAATAATCTTCTTATCCGGAATTTCATTTGTAGCTTATCCGGAATCCAATCTTCGAGAGCTTATGCGGAGTGTATGCTTATCCGGAATCCACCCTTTGGACCACTATCCGGAATCCAAAATAAACACCTTATCCGGAATTGGGGATTTGGAGACTTTTCGGAATACGAAATGTGAAGCTTATCCGGAATGTATAGCAAGATGCTTATCCGGAATAATCAGAACTAGTTGCTATTCGGAATCCTGAAAGATGCACATTATCCGGAATACAGAATTGGAGCTATATTCGGAATAAATTTAAACACACTATTCGGAATGATGGATAGTTAGCTATATCCGGAATACACTGCTATGGCAACTATTCGGAATGTAAGGGTTTAAGAAACCCGGATAACACAAATTTTAAGCAAATAAGCAAATCCAAAATAAGCACTTACCAAAACTTTAACCAAAAAGATTTTTAGGATAAACTAATAAGCCACAATTTAAAAACTATGAAAACACTAAATAATCTAAATATTGAAAATCAACTTTTTATAAAAATATTAAACTTATCAAAATCAACTTATTTTAAAAACTATTAATCATAAAAATTAAGAAAATAAGCACCTTAATCTAAAAACTTTAAAACCACCAACTCAATAAGCACAATCAAATAAGCAAAACATTCACATCATCAATAAAATTAAACCATCTACATGATTAATTAATCAAAAACAATAGATTATTAAGAAAGGTAGAATGAGAATTAAGAAATAAGCTTAATTAAATTTAAGATTAAGATCAAAAGATTACAAGATTAATGTTTGATAAGCTTGAAAAACTAGAGAGAAGAAAAATAAAAACACACTTAAAAATAAAAACTAAAAATTGACTAATTAACCAACTAACACCCACCCCCCCTAATGTGTCATTAGGAGGGTATATATAGGAGGTGGGGAGGTGCATGTGTTGCTTCCTTTTTCTTTCTTCACGTCTCGACTCGATTTAAATTATTTGTCTTTCTCGACGTTGTCTCGGGATTTGTTGATAAAAATTGAACTTGTCTTATATTTTTCTTCTTCTATTAGACTTGAGTTCTTCGAATTCATTAAACTTTCGTCTCTAGACTTTTTCTTCGATAAATCTTCAGAATAGGCCTTGGACTTCCGTTCTTTTTACACTCTTGATCTTTTGACTTCGTCTTTTCTCGTTTTCTTCGATAAAAGCCCGTGATAGCCCATGTTTTCTTCCTTTTTCATAATTTTATCCTGAAACATAATAAAAACACAAACCACGCATAATTCCGACTTTTACGACATAAAATACACGTTTTGGTCTTGTTAATATTGGAAATAAGTGGTAAAAGGATAAGTGTTTTCACACTTATTAACCTTGAAACCACTTTAAAAAGTCTAACAAAGTGTTTGAAAAACATTTCACACCTTGATAGTTTTGTCATTTAAGAAATGCTTCCCCTTTACATGTGCATCGATGATCAAAAATCTTTTGCACATGTAGGTAAGAGTTAAAGTGCTTGAGTCTTATTAGATCACATTTTAATCACATTTTCTCCCCTTATCTCTAATATATAAAATCTTTTGATATTAGAGATACCAAATTTGATTAAAATAAAGTTTGAAATATAGTCTTGAAAATCTCCGGGAGAAAGATGTGTTAATCTTTTGCATGAAGTTAAAATGCTCTCCCTCAAAAATTGATCCAATTGAATTGTCATTGTGAGGATTTGATCCACATTTCGCTTTTTGAGGATGGGAGTTGTTGAGCACACATTTTTTGAAATATTTTGAATAATCATTGAGAAATTCTTGAAAAAATTGTGTTCAACGCTTTTTGAAAAATCCTATTTCTTTTTGGCGAAGAGGTTTTTCTAAAGCATGAACTTGAGTTCATAGACTTTGAATGTCTTGACGAATCCAATCAAGTGTAAGAAGATTTCTCTTCTTTTGCTGAGGGTAAGGGCACTAAAGCGTACACTCCCCCGTGAATATAGAACCGGGTTGCAATCTGAAAGTGATTACAAGCCATTGTGTTGCGGTCAAAACGTTGAATGTTTTGTGACCAGCTCAACCCAAGATAGATTGCTCTACCCGTTGTTGGAAAATTTGTCCAAAATAGATAGTTTCCATTAAAAAATAGAAATGACATGTTTTGAAAAATATTTACAACTTTCATTCGAGCTTTATGTACACACCCGTGTCGTTATTGAGTGACATTTCTAGGTGCGTCCATATTATCGATACTGAAAGACATGTCGTGAAGAATATATTTGGATTTTAAAACATTTTTAATTTTGTGTTTTGTTTTTATATGTTTTATATTTTTGTATTTTGTGTTTTCAAAGATATTTACAGGTAGATGTTTGATAGATGAATCAAGCAGGCTTCTTTGCCAGAATCTCCAGTTCTGCTGGAGTCAAACATCTCATACCAATTTACCTAACTAGATACGCAAACCTCTCTTTCGAAAGAGAATTTGTAAACAAGTAAGATAATTGGTAATCAGTTCCAACAAAGTATAGTTCAATAATACCCCTTTCAACTTGTTCCTTAATGAAGTGATATTTGACATCAATGTGCTTCGTGTGGGAATGTTGTACCGGATTGCAGGAGATGGCTATGGCGGACTTTGAGTCACAGTACATAAGTAATTTATCAAAGGGGAAGCCATAATTCGTGAGTTGTGTTCTCATCCATAGAACTTGAGCACAACACGTAGATAGAGACACATACTCCGCTTCGGCTGATGACAATGATGTGCAATCCTGCTTCTTGGAAGACCATCCCACAAGCTTATCTTGACCTAGAAATTGTGCACCACCAGAATTACTTTTACGTGTATCACGACACCCTGCATGATTAGAATCTGAATAGGCCGTTAGAAAGAAACCGGTTTCCCTCAGATACCATAGTCCCAAATGAATGGTATTCCTAAGGTATCGAAAGATCCGTTTAACCTACTTAAGGTGCTTTTCAGTGGGTCGTTCTTGATATCGTGCACAATAACACCTAGCATGTGATATATCTGGTCGGCTTGCTGTTAAGTACATGAGGGAGCCGATCATTGAACGATATTTTGTTTGATCTATGGCATCTCCCTCCAAATCAGCATCTAGGGATGTGGTTGATAATGGTGTCCCAACGGGGTCACATGAGGTCATACCATGCTTTTTGATTATCTCTTGACAATACTTAGCTTGGTTAATAAAGATACCACTTGGGGATGGTGATCTTGAATTCCTATAAAGAATTTTAGTTCTCCCATCATTGACATTTCAAATTTGTTGTGCATGACTTTTTCAAACCATTTTGAAAGTTTTGGGTTTGTAGACCCGAAAATAATGTCATCAACATAAACCTGCACAAGCAAAATGTCATCCCCATATTTGTAAGTGAAAGAAGTTAGATCAATGGAACCTTTTGAGAAACCTTTGGAGACCAGAAATTTCGAGAGCTCGTCGTACCACGCCCTTGGAGCTTGCTTGAGTCCATAAAGTGCTTTGTGGAGATGATACACCTTGTCAGGATAAAGAGGATTGACGAATCCTTCCGATTGCATGACATAGACTTCTTCCTGCAAAGGACCGTTAAGAAACGCCGTCTTTACGTCCATTTGATACACGATGAATCCCTTATGTGCAGCATAAGCAAGGAAAATCCTGACCGCTTCCATTCGAGCTACTGGTGCAAATGATTCTTCAAAATCAATACCCTCTTTCTGACCATACCCTTTAGCTACTAGCCTAGATTTATTATTGATGATCGTGTTCTCTTCATCCATCTTGTTTTTCTAGATCCATCGAAGATTTAATGGTATTACATCGTATGGTCTGTTAACAAGTTCCCAGACTCTAAGTATTTCAAATTGTTGAAGTTCATCCGTCATCGATTCAATCCAAGCATGATCAGCCATGGCTTCTTTGATGTTTTTCGGTTCAGCTGAACTCACGGCGAGTGCGAACATACAAACATCGCCATCGATGTTAAGCTGTCGTCTTGTACGAACGGGATGTGAAGGGTTTCCAATTACTTGAACCAAAGGATGATCTCGCATCCAATGATGTGTTGAAGGATGACGTTGGTAGAACGTGTGCATATTTGACGGATCAACATGGCGAGTAGAAGACTCTCCAGTTTCGTGTACCGGTGTACCGAATGGGTTGATAAATTTGTCTTCGTCAGATAATGCATTGTCTGCTTGATTTGTGTTCTCTGGAGCAATGACAGTAGTTGTTGATGTTGTAGGAGTGGTTGTTGATGTGATATTCTGAGGAGGTAAATCTGCAGCAACCCGTGTTAAAGTAGATAAAGTTGTATCCTTTTGTTGACGATGATCGGTATCATCATTCTTATCGAGTGACAGCGGAAGACTTCGATACAACATGTTTCTTTCCCGTGAAATATTCATCATACATTGGTCCATATAACATTTCCAACTCTTCATGTGTCTTGTTGACTGTCATATCTTCTCTTGGAACATTTCCTTGAACCAGCGTTGAACTTGACGGTTCATTGTTATGGTCTTGATTTCCGAGTTCCGTGCGGTTGTGAACGGATGTCGTTTGTCGTTGTGGATCGGGACTTAAACTGTTTTGTTCAAGTGCCATCTCTTGTAATTCATCAAATCTGATATGAATAGTTTCGACTATCAATTTAGTTCTCTTGTTGTAAACTCTATATCCCTTAGACTGAGTTGCATATCCCACTAGAATACATGCATCATCTTTCTCTTTCATCTTGTCTAGATTTTCACCATCTCGAATAATGTAACACATACATCCAAAAACATGAAGGTGTTTCAGTGAAGGTTTCGATCATGAATTATGTGATATGGTGTCTTTTCTTGTCTTGGGATAATTAAGGATCGATTTTGTGTGTAGCATGCAGTTGATACGGCTTCGGCCCAAAAGTATAATGGTAGTTTTGAAGCGGATAATAATGTTCGAGCAGCCTTAACTAAAGTACGGTTTCGTCTTTTAACAACGCTGTTTTGTTCGGGTGTTCGAGCAATAGATGTTTCATGTTCAATTCCTTCGGCTTCAAAATAATTCCTCAGAGTTGAATTCAAAAATTATGTGCCTCTGTTAGTACGAACCGCTTTAATTTGAGCTTGAAGACCACGTTGTATCAGTTTTAGGAAGTTGATGAGAACTTCGGGTGTTTCATCCTTGGACCTCAAGAAGTGAGTCCATGTGTACCTTGAGTAATCATCGACAATTACCATAACATATTTCTTTCCATTGATACTATGAACACGCATGGGACCACACAAATCTATATGAAGAATATCTAACCGTCCTTTAGAGCTTGGTGTAGTCTTTGTTTTGAAGCTACTTCGTTTAGCTTTACAAAGCTCACAAGAAGAAAAAAGATGATCTTTGATAAATTTCAAGCTTGGAAGGCCTCTCACAATATCTTTCTTGGAAAGCAAGTTGATGGTATCAAAGTTGAGATGAGATAGACGTTGATGCCATAACCATGCGTGAGTCGTTGAAGCTTTAGCCATGAAGCAAATTGGAGTTGATGAAGTTGTGTCTTGAAGTGAAATTGTGTAAAGATCAGTTCCCCGTGTACCGGTAAGTAAGTCATTCCCATCATAATCACGAACAAAACATGTCTTCTTTCTGAAAGCAACCTCCAAATCCGCATCACAGAATTGACCAACCGAGAAAAGATTGTGATTGGGCCCTTCTACGTAGTATACCCGTTTGATCGTGATATTCCCCTGAACCAAATCTCCATATCTAAGGATCGGTGCAAATTGATCATTTCCAAATCGGACCGTACCCAGGAACTTCTCCACGAAGTTAATTAGAAGCTTGAGATTCCCCGTCATGTGCTTCGTGCATCCGGAGTCCAGTATGAAGAGAATTATTTGTATCACCTGCAGAAGAGTTAGAACACGATGGAGCATTTGCTAAATTGGATACATAGTAGTTGTGATTGTAGAATCATTAGTGTCCTTAGCAACATTTAAAGGCATACAAACACTCGTTGTCACATTTTATGTCCTAACTTTAGGTATCCATTTATATCCTGGTGGACATTGATTAGCAAACCACCATTTCCAAGACTTGCTAGCAGACTCATATAATTCTGTAATTCTGCTTCTAGGGTTCTTAGTGGTGGAGTCGGATGCATTACTTTTCTTAGTGGGGGGTGCACCAGAATGTTTCACTTTGCGTTTGGGTTTTCTAGCACTAATAGGCATCGCAGTTTGCTTCTTAGTTTTAGTAGCTACGCTTTTGACATTATTCGAAACACACATAGCATGATTGGCATTAGCACACTTTCCACATTTCACACAAACAAACTTAACATTCAAAGCATTCAAATTCGAATAATCCAAATCGTCATTACACGCGTTTACAAACGTTTTATTCTTAGAAACATTAAAAATCCAAGGGTGGTCTTCTACTCTCTTCATCTTCCCTTGAATTTTGTTTTGCCAAACCCTTTCATTCATGCGAGTGCATTTAAGCTGAGGCCGGTGATAGGTGTGTAAACACCCATCCTTTTACCACTTATTTCTTACTAAAACAAGACCAAAACACGTATTTAATATCATTTGTTTGGAATTATGCGTGGTTTTTGTGTTTATTATGTTTTCAGAGTCAAGCGGATGAATATTGAAGAAAACATGGGATTACACGGGTTTTATCAAAGAAAAAGACTCAAGACGAAGTCTATTGTCCAAGAGATGCAAAAGATTTGAAGTCAATGGGCCTGTTTGAGGATTTATCGAAGAAAAGGACCAAAGATGGAAGATTTACATATGTCGAAGAAACTCAAGTCTATTAAACGAAGAAATTAAGAGACGAGTTGAATTTAATCGGCGACAAATCCCGAACCAGAATCGAAAATGTCCACTTTTCTGAAAAGACGAGAAGACAAGAAGAACGGGAGAAAGCCCACTCACCAACCAAAGGCAAGGACTATATAAAGGATTCCCTTCACACTTTTTGGTCAGTTTTTTAGTTTTTGTTTTTCTCTCTTTTTCTTCTTGTTCGTAGGTATCACCAACACCATTAGGGTGTTTGGTGATTTCATTTTTCTTGATTTACTCTTTAATCTTGTAAGTTCTTAATCTTTCCCTTTGATTGTTTAAACCTTAATCATCAATATAATCTTTCCATTTCATCTTGTTCATCTTGTTCTTTGATTCAAAGTTTTAAAGTTCTTATTTAGTTGATTTTGATCTTCAAAAGTAAGTGGGTTTTGTGTTTTTAATGTTGGGATTTGATGTTTATGGTTAGTAGATGATTTGTGATTAGTTTTGTTTAAGATTTGGTTAAAAACTTGGTCGATTTTTGATAAAATCGTGTTTCCCTGTTTCCTGTCTGTTTACTGTTCTTCATTCCCCAATTATTCCGAGTAAAGCATTGTTCATTTTTTTATTCCGCATAGAGTTTTTCCATCCGGAATATTTATTATTCCGGATAGCCCATTTATTCCGAGTAGCCCATTCATTCCGAGTAGCAAATTTATTCCGAGTAGCACTTTATTCCGGATGGCCATTTATTCCGGATAGCGCCTTATTCCGCATAGCTTTTTATTCTGCATCACTCTTTATTCCGAGTAGCCTTTTTATTCCGAATAGCCATTTATTCCGGATAGCTTTTTATTCCGCATCACTCTTTATTCCGAGTAGCCTTTTTATTCCGAATAGAGTGATATTCCGGGTAGAACTTTTATTCCGCATCAAAGAATATTCCGCATAGACTATTATTCCGGTTAGGATTATTATTCCGAATAGAGTATTATTCCGAATGAACCATCCTTATTGATTATTCAAGATAGAGCATTTCTTCAGTTATTCCACATCAACAACATTATTCCGAATCAAGCAAGTTTTCAGTGAGGTTATTTTACTGCTTTATCGTTTAATTGTTTAATTTTAATTCAAGTTTTATGTCATTAACTGTTTTTGGTTTAAATCTTTATTTACTTCATTCATTTACCTTTTTAGTAGAATAGAAAACCAAACCCCCTATTTGTCACCAAGAACAATCATTCCACTTTGAGCTGTGATCAATTCGAGAAGATTCCGAGATCAAATCTGAACCCCATAGCAAATCTCTAGTATCAAATCTCTAGTATTTAACGTTTCTTTTTCATAAAAAATTTCAAAAATCCTAAAAAATATAAAATTTTCAAAAATACAAAAAAAATTAAAAAACCATAAAAACCAAAAATATTTCTTTTTTGCTTTGTTAGTTCTTTTGCAGGTGCATGCGTACACGATCAACGTCTTATCAAGAGCCCGAGCCTCACGAAGACTTAGACATGGCCGGTGTACACAACAACAATAACAACCCACCTCAAAACAATAACAACAATAACAATCCACCTCTCAACAACAATAATAACAACAACAATGAACCTCTACCGGACAATCGCCCGATGATTGAGCTTCTGCAAGCACATGTAGACGGCAACAATGATCCAATTGTCATACCCGCGATTGCAGCCAACAACTTTGAGCTTAAATCCGGCTTTATCCAGATGGTCTCTGCTCAACCATTCTTGGGGCGTACCATTGATGATCCACATGACCACATCAAAAGGTTCTTGCAACTCATGAATACGGTCAAATTCAATGGTGTTCCACAAGAGGTAATCCGTTTACAACTTTTTCCTTTCTCCTTAGAGGGACAAGCCTGGCATTGGCTTGTAAAGGAACCGCCACAAAGTATTCTGACGTGGACAGATTTAGAGACCAAATTTATCAACTACTTTTTCCCACCCTCTCGTACTACCGCTTTGCGGAATGAAATTATCAATTTTGAACAAAAGTAGGATGAATCTTTTAGTGAATCTTGGGACCGTTTTAAAGATCTTTTAAGAAAGTGCCCACAACATGGTTTTACCAAAGTGCACCAAATTAATACTTTTTATAATGGTTTAAGCATGAAGACCAAGATTCACTAAACAGTGCCTCGGGGGGTAATATTTTGGTTAAGACTTCTAATGCCGCTTGGAATATCATTGAGAATAAGTCTCGTGTGCAAACCAAGAGTGTGCGGACCAATGCCGCTAGTGCTAGTACTAGTGACAACGACAAGCGACTTGACAAAATCACTGAGCTTCTTGAATCGCTTGCTACCCAAACCGCTAGCAACACCAACAGCATCAACGCTAAAAACGCTCAAGTCAATGCTGTCAGCCAACCATGTGAAATATGCGGGGGTTCTCACTCTTACACCACTTGTACCACCACCCAAGACTATCCTTCTGAGAATGTGAATGCAGCATACGGTACCTATCCTCCGGCCGCTTATCAAGCTCGTCCTCAAGGTGACCGCAACTTGCTTAGCTACCGCTCTAACAACTTTCTTTCCCCACCCGGTTTTCCTCCTAACAACCCAAACCAACAACAAAACCTCAATCGCCCTACTCAACAACAACAACAACCTCGTGCACCATACCAACCACCTCAAAGACAACCATATCCACCTCAAAGAAACAACCAAGTTTACCAACAACCTGCTTATCAACCACCCGCCTACCATGCTCCTCCTCCCAACCAACCCACCGCATTACACCAAGATGTTGAAACCTACATGAGGACCAATGATGTAATCGTGGAAAATCTTCAGCGGGAAGTGCTCAACTTGAAAGCAGACATGGTAAAACAAGGAAACGATATGAGAGCTGATATGAGAAACACTTTGGCAAGTCAAACGAATGACTTAAGGAACATGATGGTAGGTTTCTTCCAAGGTAATCAATCCTCTTCTTCGGGTACTCTTCCGAGTAACACCGTTGCGAATCCAAGAGGGGAGATGAAAGCAATCACCACTCGCAGTGGCAAAGGTACCAAGGAACCCGAGCTTCCTATACCTCCACCGGTGATTGTGACTAAGGAAAACGAGTCACCTGCTCCTATTCCTCATCCTTCTACTTCCCCAATTTCTCCACCTCTTACTTCTACCACACCTCCACCCAAGGATGTGAGTGATCCTTCGATTCTAACGCCTTCCTCTTCTTCCGATATACCTTATCCCTCAAGGTTGAGGAAAGAGAAGCTCAAAAGCAAGGACGATATTCAGGTTTCGAACTTTCTCAAAATGTTTAAACAATTGAATTTTAACATCTCCTTCGCTGAGGCTCTCGCTCACATGCCCAAATACGCGAAAATGTTCAAAGATCTTCTTAGTGACAAGGAAAAGCTTCTTGATATCGCTAACACCCAACTTAATGAGAATTGCTCTGCAGTACTCTCAAGGAAATTTCCAACCAAGCTTGGTGATCCGGGTCATTTCTTAATCCCTTGCAACTTCCCATGAGTAGAGAATTGCATGGCCCTAGTCGATCTAGGTGCCAGTATTAATTTAATGCCTCTAAGCGTTTGGAAGCAATTATCTCTCCCTGAGCTAGTCCCCACAAAAATGACTTTAGAATTAGCTAACCGTACGGTTGCTTATCCAGTGGGGATAGCCGAAGACGTCTTTGTAGGAGTCGACAAATTCACTTTTCCTGCCGATTTCGTTGTCGTTGACTATGATATGGACCCTCGTGTGCCATTGATCGTTGGTCGTCCATTCTTGAGGACCGGTCACACTCTCATCGATGTTGAAGCGGGTGAGCTTATCATGAGATTGGGTGACAATAAAATCGTCTTCAACATGGGAAAGCTTTTTAAACAGCCTTATTCATACGAGAGTATTAATTGTATTGACGTTCTTGATGAGGCTTGTGAAAAACACTTCAAAGATTCTTGTAAAAGTATTCCTACCTCTCTTCCCAATGTTGAGACCGTTTCCTATATTGATTCATCACTATCTCTATTTGGAGAAAGTGATTTCCTTTTATCAAAGATTTTTCTAAAATCGCTCGCCCGATGACCCACCTCTTGGAGAAAGATACTCCTTTTATCTTTTCCACCGAGTGTCTTGAAGCCTTCAACTTGCTTAAGGATAAGCTAACTAAGGCACCGGTCTTGGTTACCCCTAATTGGGAGCTTCCCTTTGAGTTGATGTGCGATGCTAGCGACTTTGCGATTGGAGTGGTTTTGGGCCAAAGAGTAAACAAACACTTCCAACCGATCCATTACGCTAACAAGACAATGACGGGGGCTCAGTTGCATTACACGACAACCGAAAAAGAGCTTTTAGCTGTTGTCTATTCCTTTGAAAAGTTCCGCCCCTATCTTGTCCTTTCTACCACCATCGTGTATACCGATCATTCCGCGTTGAAGTACTTGTTGACTAAGCAAGATTCCAAACCAAGACTTCTTCGCTGGGTTTTGCTACTCCAAGAATTTATAATCGAAATTCGCGATAAAAAAGGAGCTGAAAACCTAGCCACGGATCATCTCAGTAGACTTGAGGATCCTTATCAAGGGGATCATCCGAACAAAGAAATCAATGATTCTTTTCCCCTGGAGACGTTAATGTCTATCAACTCGAATTCTGATGAAACCCTGTGGTTTGCAGACATTGCAAACTACTTGGCGGGCGGAATTCTCGTTGATGGGTTAACATCCCAACAAAAGAAGAAGTTCTTTAAACAAATTAAGACTTACTTTTGGGATGACCCGTATCTATTCAAACAATGTGCTGATTTGATTATTCGCCGATGTGTTGATGGACCGGCAGCTTTAGAAATCCTTGACGCTTGCCACAAAGGACCCACCGGTGGTCACTTTGGTCCCAACTACACAGCCAAAAAAGTGTTTGACTCGGGATTTTATTGGCCCACCATTTATCGTGATGCTCACGAGATGGTTAAACGTTGTGATGCTTGCCAAAAACAAGGCAAGATCACACATAAAGATGAGATGCCTCAGAATTTCATTCAAGAATGTGAAATCTTTGATGTTTGGGGTATCGACTTTATGGGGCCATTCCCTTCCTCTAAAGGAAACAAATACATCCTTGTAGCCGTTGACTACGTTTCTAAATGGGTTGAAGCCAAAGCTTTACCCACTAATGACACAAGGGTGGTTTGTAACTTTTTGAAATCGCTGTTCGCTAGATTCGGTGTGCCTCGTGCCATTATTAGTGATCGCGGGACTCATTTTTACAATGATCAATTTGCAAGAGTCATGGCTAAGTATGGTGTAAATCATCGTCTTTCCACCGCATACCACCCACAAACTAATGGCCAGGCTGAAATCTCTAACAGAGGATTAAAGCGAATTCTTGAAAGAACCGTGGGAGAGCATCGTGCCTCATGGGCCGATAAACTTGATGATGATTTGTGGGCTTTTCGTACCGCATACAAGACTCCGATTGGTTGTACACCATATCCTCTCGTGTACGGGAAAGCGTGCCACCTCCCCATTGAGTTGGAGCACAAGGCTTACTGGGCCTTGAAGTGGGCTAATTTTGATATCAACAAAGCCGGTGACCTACGCAAGATCCAACTCAATGAGCTCAATGAACTCCGTAATGAGGCTTATGAAAATTCCTTGATCTATAAGGAAAAGACTAAGCTCATTCACGACTCTAAGATTAAGAACCGAGAGTTCCAAGTTGGAGACAAAGTTTTACTCTTTAACTCTCGGTTGAAAATCTTTTCGGGCAAGCTGAAATCTCGTTGGTCCGACCCATTCACCATTGCCCAAATTTTTTCATATGGTACTCTCGAGCTCGCTCAACCTAATGGACCTAATTTTAAGGTGAATGGCTAACGAGTGAAGTTGTACTTTGGTGAGGACATCTCTCATGAGATGATTTCGTCCCTCACCACGTTTCCCATGAACTAATTTTGGGTCGAGTCAGGCTCGTGACTCGGTTATCAAAAACAAGCGCTCCTCGGGAGGCAACCTGAGTATCTATCCTTTTCCGTTTTGACCTCCTAAGTGTAGGGGGACCTCTATAGTTTTTTTGTGTTTGTATGGTGATGTGATTACAGGGATAAGTGCATTCTTGGAATCTCTGAAGAACCGTGCTCCCGTGTTATCCGAAATCCGGTTCTATCTCTCAACTATCGTGATTCAATTTTCTTCATACTCACATTTAAAATTGATCACTTTAGTCGTCTCTTCCTTAACTTGATTTAACCAACGTGCACAATGTCATAAGTGTAGAGGAGACTTTTCCCACATGCTTAAACATTGAGGACAATGTTTATCTTAAGTGTAGGGGGGACTTCTATCGAAGTTTTAAGTGGACTTTTCCATGAAAATGCCTTCATTTAACCGGAAAATCATTTCAGCACTTTTCAAATTTTTTATTAACTTTGGCCATTTAGTCGTAATTTTTAAATTTTTATCACTGCTTTCATATGTATATATCCCGCAATAAAGTCAAAAATATTAATAAAGTGGTGTAGCTAGTTTTGAAGTCTTTGACATATTAGGCCCGTTGCGATTGTTTTGACTCAACCTGAATAGACTTGTCCAAGTTTATTCTAGCTAGTATCCTTAACCATGTATACCTTAATTGGTTTATTAGGCTAAGCATCCACGAGTCTCATTACTTGAGATTTTAAATTGTGGAGAACGAGAAATGATAGAGTCAATTATAAGTCGGTATTCTTGCACAAGCTCACTTGGTGTAACTATTTGCCTATTCTCCCATCACTTGCTAATAATTTATCTGCAATAAGTAAGGTCATACGATTTGAAAAGTTACTTAGCTTCTAGCCCAAGATCGTTTAAAAGTTGCTTGGTAATGATAAGAGTTCATAGCCAAGGCATAACTTATGAAGCGGGGCGCGAAGATTGGCGAGTCTGAAAAGGCCCTAACAAGGCATGAGGATTCAATCTTATTGCTAAAGATCCAAGGTGATGTGAAAAGCATTATTCCCAAAATCAATATGAAGGATCAAGACTCACGACGAAAAGCAATCAACTCCCATAAAGATCATGGAGAAGTCTATCCGAAAAGACCCTAACAAGGTATGAGGATAAATAGATCCAAGTCCGAAAAGGAGGCGGATCGTTGTATCTCAAAATCCCAATTAGAGATTGAAGAAATAATCATGAAGTCGTGGTCAACAAAGTTGGAGTACCCCTCAAAAGTCTCCAAGTGAAGAAACTCTATTAACGATGAGAAGACCATTATCTCAAGCACGTCTCTCAAGATATGAAGTATGAAGTACATGCCAAATATCGGCCCGAGAAAGGTCTCAAATCGTGAACCGAGTTATGCCAAGATATGAACTTTTTGATATCCCGAGAAGCAGTTTTAAGAGATTTTGTCCTTTAGCTAACTATTGATCAAATCGTCCTACTTTGCTTTCAGCCTAAATAAACTATCGAAATAAGTCCAAAAATGCATCTTCATGATCATTCTAAGACAAAAATAAAATATAAGAGATACCTCTAGGAATAAGGGAGTTTAAGCATATAATTAAGCCATGTGTGTAAGTGTTTGATTTGCTAACTTATAATAACAATGATCTCGTTTTTAAGCTTAGTTTGGGGAACGTGAAACTTGAGGGTGATAAATCTTCGCAGCACCAAAGCCCTAATGTAAGTCCTTGATCTCTTTGCAAGTTATCTCCATATAGCTATTTTCAAGTGAAAATGGTTTTCTATCCTTTTGTTTACTTTAAAGTTTTAATTTCTCTTAGCACTTTAATTTTTGTTTAGTAGTATTTTAATAAGGCCAAGGTTGACTGATTATGAGAAAAGTGTAAATTTGCTTTATCACTAAGCATTGCATGAGGGCATGGCAATGGATAAGTGTAGGGGATTTGATAGGTGTGTAAACACCCATCCTTTTACCACTTATTTCTTACTAAAACAAGACCAAAACACGTATTTAATATCATTTGTTTGGAATTATGCGTGGTTTTTGTGTTTATTATGTTTTCAGAGTCAACCGGATGAATATTGAAGAAAACATGGGATTGCATGGGTTTTATCAAAGAAAAAGACTCAAGACGTCGTCTATTGTCCAAGAGATGCAAAAGATTTGAAGTCAATGGGCCTATTTGAAGATTTATCGAAGAAAAGGACCAAAGATGGAAGATTTACATATGTCGAAGAAACTCAAGTCTATTAAACGAAGAAATTAAGAGACGAGTTGAATTTAATCGGCGACCAATCCCGAATCAGAATCGAAAACGTCCACTTTTCTGAAAAGACGAGAAGACAAGAAGAACGGGAGAAAGCCCACTCACCAACCAAAGGCAAGGACTATATAAAGGATTCCATTCACACTTTTTGGTCAGTTTTTTAGTTTTTGTTTTTCTCTCTTTTTCTTCTTGTTCGTAGGTATCACCAATACCATTAGGGTGTTTGGTGATTTCATTTTTCTTGATTTACTCTTTAATCTTGTAAGTTCTTAATCTTTCCCTTTGATTGTTTAAACCTTAATCATCAATATAATCTTTCTATTTCATCTTGTTCATCTTGTTCTTTGATTCAAAGTTTTAAAGTTCTTATTTAGTTGATTTTAATCTTCAAAAGTAAGTGGGTTTTGTGTTTTTAATGTTGGGATTTGATGTTTATGGTTAGTAGATGATTTGTGATTAGTTTTGTTTAAGATTTGGATAAAAACTTGGTCGATTTTTGATAAAATCGTGTTTCCCTGTTTCCTGTCTGTTTACTGTTCTTCATTCCCCAATTATTCCGAGTAAAGCATTGTTCATTTTTTTATTCCGCATAGAGTTTTTCCATCCGGAATATTTATTATTCCGGATAGCCCATTTATTCCGAGTAGCCCATTCATTCCGAGTAGCAAATTTATTCCGAGTAGCACTTTATTCCGGATGGCCATTTATTCCAGATAGCACCTTATTCCGCATAGCTTTTTATTCCTCATCACTCTTTATTCCGAGTAGCCTTTTTATTCCGAATAGCCATTTATTCCGGATAGCTTTTTATTCCGCATCACTCTTTATTCCGAGTAGCCTTTTTATTCCGAATAGAGTGATATTCCGGGTAGAACTTTTATTCCGCATAGACTATTATTCCGGTTAGGATTATTATTCCGAATAGAGTATTATTCCGAATAGAGTATTATTCCGAATGAACCATCCTTGTTGATTATTCCGGCTAGAGCATTTCTTCAGTTATTCCACATCAACAACATTATTCCGAATCAAGCAAGTTTTCAGTGAGGTTATTTTACTGCTTTATCGTTTAATTTTTTAATTTTAATTCAAGTTTTATGTCATTAACTGTTTTTGGTTTAAATCTTTATTTACTTCATTCATTTACCTTTTTAGTAGAATAGAAAACCAAACCCCCTATTTGTCACCAAGAACAATCATTCCACTCAGAGCTGTGATCAATTCGAGAAGATTCCAAGATCAAATCTGAACCCCATAGCAAATCTATAGTATCAGCCGGCTAACACTATCAGTGGGGATTACTCGTGTAGTAAAAGACACACGTCTAATAGTGTTTCTAGAAGTCTGAGATGATTGACTTTCTTTATTGTGTGTGGGTTTCGTGGCCAATCTATACATCCCTGGTTTAATCATATTTGTGTTCTTAATGTTTTATGATCGAATATGTGTTCTGAGAGTATTATATGGTAACCTATCCTTCCCATCCGTCTTGGGGGAAAACGCAGGTTTTGCAAATGCATAATTAGAGAAAACAGATGGTTTTCCAAGACATAGTGTCTAGTCACTTTGTGCGCATTGGGTTGTCTTACAACAGGTTTCATAACACTAGGTTCCCCAATTTTCCCACCCATCTTAGCAACGATTTTCTTCAACTCTGCTATCGCTATTTCCCTGTCTTGTAACTGAGCTTTGAACCCTTTAATTTCCAAACTCTGTTCATTCATTTCTCGAAACGTTTTGGAAAGTTTTTCTTGCAAGTTATTATCATATGGAAAACTACCAACGTCTTTTGGCAAAGCAAGTTCAAGAGAATGAAAATGTTTTTGAAGGAAATCAGTTTTGTGTTGAAGTAACTCAAAAGCCTTTTTATCAACATTTTCTTTTCGTTTCGAAAGCTCAAGTTCAAGACGCTCACATTCTTTGATTTTATCAAGATATTTGCATCCAACATCAGGATATTCATCGATATCAGCACAAGATTGAAGAGTAACACACAAAACATCTTTGGAGAGACATTCTTCTAAGAGTAAATCATATTCATCAGAAAAAACAGACTTGTCCATTTGAAGATCGTCAATTTCTTTCTCAATAGACTCAACATGTTTTAAATCATCAAACATTTCAGACCAAATTAATCTTTCAAATTCAAGAATATTTTCTTTTAATGTGGTCGTGTTTGGCATTAAGATTTGTTTGATAAGCACAATTATTTCTTGAGGAATTGGTTTTTCCCACTCCTCATTTTCTCGTTGTTTTCATTCATTGTCAACAATAGATTTAATATTATCAATGTAATGTTGTAGAAACCCAAATATCTGCCTACTCTTGCTTTTAGAAGCATCAAGAGGCAAGTATTTGATGAACTTAGAAACGTTTGTTTTCTTAGTAGCAAAAGCTTTCTTCCATTGAATTCTTCTTTGTTTGCATTATAAAAACAATTCCTCACGAGACTTTTGTTTTTGTGTAGTGAAAAGACCATATAGACTATTCTCATAAGCATAATTGTATGGTTTCACAAACTCTTTATTGACCGGTGATCTACTCTCCTCTTCCCAAAGGGATGTCTCATCATGTAAAACCCGCATGCTTTTACCATGAATAGTACCCTTAAGATCGTACGCACTAGATTAAAACTTTCCTTTTATAGTATGATTACGTTCACGTGTTAGAATTTTACGTATTACGTACGTGTTAGAACACGATAAGTATTTATTACGTACGAACGCACAATAATTATTTAAACAATAATTAATCACGAACATGCGATCATGAAATCATGAACGTAATTTAATCACGAGCTAATATTAATTACGTATATATATTTATTACGAACACGGATAAATATATTAAGTCACGATCGATAATTAGTTAAAACACGTAAAACACGAACACGAGAACACACTTATTAATTAGACATGGAAAATGATCGGGTTACCCCATGTGGGCCCCATATGCCACGAAATTAGGAAGGAAGAATGGGTCAAGCCCATTTTAAATTTACTAAAACATGGAATTAGGAAAGATTTTGGTCATTTTCACATTACAGTAAAAATAACAAAAACCCTAAAAGTTTTCTTCCTTCTTCCTTTTGTTCTTTTTTTGGCCGCCACACATAAACACACCATGGAGGGTGTTTATTTAATTTTGATCTTGGTTTTGGTGCAAGTGTTCGTGTTTGTTCATCCTCGTTTAGATACACGCATCCGGTATATTCTTTTTACCCTTTTTCTTTTTGATTTGATCTAATAATTAATTAAGAACAAGTTGTTTTAAAAACCTAATTGAAAACATAGATCTAAGATGAAAATGGTTTTTGGGTAAATAAAAAAGGGATGTTTTTAGGGGTGTTTGTTTGGCCGGCGCCTAAACCGAACCCCAAGGGGGTCTCGGTTTGGCTACTCGACCACCACCGATACCATATGGTCCCGGTTGGGTAGTGTGGGTCCCACGGCAGCAGCAAGACAAGGGGAACCCCGATGTGGTTCGGGGTATGGTGTCGATTTCATGTCCGGTTCATGGTTTCTAGTCAAGACCCGGTTCACGGTTTATGTTAAGATTATTTTTTTATATAATCGTATGTTAAAATTAAATTAATAAGTATGACATGATTAATTTAATAACATGACTTATGTTATAATTTAATTATTAGATCATGAAATTATTAACCTACGTATTTTATATTTTTAGACTTATAATTAATTAATTATTTAAAAACCATGGTTATAATTAATTAATTAACATGACTTAGGTTATATTATTAATAAATAATAATACATGTTTTAACCTAAGTATTTAACTTTATTTAATTAAAAACGTGATATATTTTAATTAAATACTTCTAACCTATAGTTTATTTAAATTACATAAAATAATTAATAAACTATACATTATATCATTATGACTTAGAAAATAATCAGAAAAACACAGGCTTATATACTTAGCTTATTTAACCAACTTATATCTAATTATGGAAACTTTCTATTTTTAGAAACTTATTTAATTCAGGCAGCTAATCTATTTATGGAAACTTATTTAATTAAGGCAGCTGATCTGTTTATGGAAACTTTCTATTTTTAGAAACTTATCTATTTTAAGCAGTAATTCTATTTTTGGAAACTTTCTATTTTTGGAAACTTTCTATTTTTGGAAACTTTCTATTTTTGGTAACTTTCTATTTTTGGTAACTTTCTATTTTTGGTAACTTTCTATTTTTGTAACTTTCTATTTTTGGAAACTTTCTATTTTTTTGGAAACTTTCTATTTTAGGAAACCTGCTATTTTTGGAAAGTTACTTATTATTACACAGTAAGTATAATAATACATGAAATACCAGAAATACTTAATCAGAATAGACATAATATAAGATAAACACAGTTTAAGGCTTTAAACAGTGAAACATATGAACCTATAAAATAAGTTAAGACATGATATAAAACCAGTTAAGTATTTAGTGGTCAGATACTTATTCACGTATGTATTCATGTAGCATTAGTGATACGGAAGTAGGATTCCTCTCAGTTCGTCTTCTTCGTTCATTGGACATAAGGTACAGATTCCCGTCCTTTCAGTATGGACATTCTTTCCTTATTAGGATTCCCCGTATGCAGCCAACTGTTTTCCCAGTATTTGTTTTATATGTTTTTGAATTGCTTATGTTTAATTATAATACCTAAAGCCATATACATGCATGACCAGTTTCACCTAGTTATGGAGGTACCATAACCATAACATTAGAGGCACTGATGTTATGACTTCACCACGGCGGACTGATTGCTCGTGGCGTCCCTTCAGCTTTTGGCCATATTATTATATTTATCATGTGGGGCGTATGGGTGCATCCTAGTTACATGTTTCAGTCAGGATTTCATGGTGAATGTGGTGTGTGCCTTGCATCCTTCACAAGGAGTTCACAAGGAGTTGATCCCTCCTACCCAAAACCAGTATATTAAATTAGAGGCAGCCCCCCTAATTTGCATGATGATGTCACCACTCCAAGTATTCATGCACGGTGGATTTTCATGACCTATATTGGCTAATGGTAAAATATGTTAAACAGTTTTCATAAGATAAACATAAGGCTTTTCAAACTATAAAACCAGTTTTATGAACATGTTCCAGGTTTTCCAGGACTTATACATTTCCGCTGCTATTAAGTCTTTATTATGTTGTAGTCATTCATACTATGTCTATATCCGTGCACTGAGCGTTTTTCTCAGCCGTTACTTTCCTTTCCATGTCCCAAAACGGCAGGTACCCTAGGAAAGACTCGAGCATTTAGAGGTCGTGCATAGGATGGAAGCTGCTAGAGACTTCTTTTCCTTTTTGCCTTCATATACTTATGCTTGTTTAGTCTTTCATTCATTTCTTTTGCTTTATTATGTTTTGGGCTTATATTTGGGAACCGATGTTTGATTCTCGGTTATCCCTATGGTCATGTAATGTTTTAGACATTTATCCTTGTATGCTTTGATGACACGCCATGATTACGCGTAACGGTCCACTTATCAAAGTGGGGTGTTACAATTATGGTATCAGAGCCAAGGCTTCGACCTGTAGGCTCTAAAACTCGACCTGTGACTAGTGGGTAGTCACCAGAAGCTTCCTAAGCCAACGTTTGCTATTCTACGTATTGATGTTTTCAGCGTATTGTTGTTTTAACCATGATGTTTTCAGCACCTTGAGGTTTTAACCTTGATGTTTTCATCGATTATGTTGTACTAATATGGATGGACAACCGTCATTCATATTTAGTTATGTGTCATTGTTACATGCATGACGTTCCTCGTGAACCGTGACTATGTGGACTGAACCTCAATATTTCATAATTAGTCACATAAAAATTTTTTTTTGATAAGTTTTGACAGATGAGTTTCATTTATTTATGTTTCATGTATCATCGTTGCAGGGATTATGAGTAAGTAATGGTTGGTACAGGACTGGCCCTATTTAGTCGCATGTGCTTTTATCGAAACTTTTAACTTTGGGACCGACCCATAGGCGTCCCCTCGCCATGTCTTTTTTTGGGACCGACCCATAGGCGTCCCCTCGCACATATAGAGGTTTTTATAAACTACATTACGCATTCATGCACTGTTTTTCATGCATAAAATTTTTCTCATGATTTATTGGCATAAATTTTTTTTCATGTCCCCCTCATAAGTTACTATGTTTTTATGTCAAGTATGTTTTCATACTGTCATGGTTAAACTCAGTTTCATGCTGATTATGTTATACACTCCTTTATGATAGATCGTTTTATGTTCTTCATGATAATTCCGTCTTCATGTTGATTACGTCTTACGCCTCTTTTGTTATTTATGCTTTCACGCAAGACATTGTTGGATTTCATTGAATTATGCTTTCATGATAGTCATAGTTGGTCTTCATTGATCATGCTGTCAGGCGAATCATCGTTGAATTTTGTGTAATCACACTTTAACGTTTCTCGATACAACCAGATTGATGTCTATGCTAATACTGCCAGGGTATCATGATGGTTTTTCCTAACCGTCTCACCGATACACTTTCCTTAAATCATGTCAGATGATCGACCCCATACCGATCATTTCATGTGCATTCCGTGTGTACTCCATGTACCGTATTCCATGTGTATTTCACATACCTTAATCCATGTGTATTTCACTTGTAATACTTCACGAGTATTCGCTAGTCGATTCTAAATCATCTCAGGCGTATGTTTACTTGCTGATATTCTACAAGATTGTCGATGCCGCTCATAACTTGGAGAGGTTACTAAAGGTTGATGCTACTGATGTTCGGAGACGCTACGAGATGCGGATGCTGTTCACAACCTGAAGATCCTACGAGACGAAGACAAAGGCGTCAGAGAAAAGCTTTTGGACGAGAAGATGCTTCACCATCAGACGATTTTCATCAAGCATTGTCCCTAATTCTTAGTTACATGTCACACGTCATTCAGCTGTCAATTCAGCCATATGAGTGCAAACCGGTACCAGCCGGCCACTCAGCTGAATAGTTACATGAATCACGGTCATGAGAATGACCATCATGGAACTGACAGACAGGACGATAGTAACCACTACTAGGACAACAATATTCTAGAAATCGCAACCGAGGCTCCGGCCGCGGATATGATCAGACATACAAAGGATCAGTAGTCCAACCGACCCGCCAAGTCTGGAATAATAACCTAATATTGTAGTTCTATTGTTTTACGTCTCGTGACACATGTCAAGATATCAGTCAAGACACATGTCTCACGCATACTTCCTGAAGACACATGTCAAGACACCAGTCAAGACATATGTCATGCTTATAGTTCCAAGACACGAGTCAAGACACATGACTCACGTCCAACTATGGGACATTTCTAAGAAATTCAGGGTACCCTCCAAGGGTATATCCATTTTGTTATGCCATGTATTAATCAGGCCACAAGAATTTCAATACCATTATCGGCGCATTAGTGAGAACTGTCGCCTTACTGACGTCACTTTTATTTCTTTCACCATATTTCATATGATTCATGACCATGAAGGACGCCTTTCGTATTCCCACGTATACGAAAGTTTTCCTCCAGCTTAATGATGAGATCCAAGCTGCTAACGCAATTCCTCGGACAGACACGAGTTGAATTTTATCCAAATTATGGACTATCAACAGCACACACTACAAAAAAGAGGCTTTTTAGGACGAACTTATTTGGAACGCGAAAAAAAGAGTGCCAAATACGTGTATTTGTCACTGTTTGGATAACTGTACCAAAAAAACATGTATTTGGGACAACTATTCATAAACCGTTCCAATTACGTATGTATTTGGCATGTTTTGCAACAGTGGTGCCAAATACAAATGTATTTGGAACGATTTCAATTATTGGTGCCAAATACTTATGTATTTGAGACAATCAGTACCGTAAGTCCCAAATGCATATATGTATTTAAGACGGTTTATTTGGCTTGTGACGAATACTTGTGTATTTAGGACAACCTTTTAGAGTGTATGAAATAGTAATAACTTTTTAAAGTGTGTAAAAAAGTAATGTATGCATTTACAACATTTTTTTATAAATTGTTTCGAATGCATATAAGAAACATCTAATAGACTAATTAGAACCTGACCCAAATGGTTATTTTGTCTCGCACTGATAACAAGTGTCCAAATTAAATGTACGTCACCTAAATGGGGGTATCTCATGACCATTTTCGACCATCACGTACTTTCTGTTTATCACGTACTTTCCGTTTATCACCTCTAAGTGTTTAACTTGTGACATGGACCTTGATTTATATATATATGACAAAGTCACAAGCTTACTAATAAGGCATTTGATAATTATTATTCAAATTTAATAACTCAGATATATTAATAATGACCAAATTATAATGTGTATGTTTAGTTTGAAGGGGGAACTTTTGTCAACGTCGATATTCTATAAATTAATACCTAAGCATCTAAAGGGGTATTCTTATACATGTATATGTATACGGCTTTTAAGAATCTAAGACAAGCAACAAAATGCAGGGTTGTCTATTGTTTGGGTTTGACCTAAGAAAATCGAAAATCGAATCGAACCCGAATTAGAACCGAACCGAAAATAAAATTCGGGTTATGGGTCATAACCGAACCGAACTACAAATTCGGTTTTCAGGTTGGGTATGGGTTTGGCTATCGGACCCGAAAACCGAAATTGTACAAATATATATGTTTTTATATATAATTATATATATTCATATATTTTTTTTACATATAAAGTATTTATTAAAATTAATATTAATATAAAAATACGATTTTTATACTTGAAATAATTTTTTTCTATTTAAATATTAAGTATTTTTTAGAAAATTCAGATAATTCAGGTCAACCCGAGAACCAAACCGAATTCAAATTTGGTTGAAATCTAGTTCGGTTCGGTTTTCGGGTTGACCCAGGGAAACAATTAACTGAATAACCCGAACCGAATAAACCGAAAAACCCGAGAACCGAACCGAAGGACACCCCTAACAAAATGACTCAAATTCGCTCAACTATTAAATAAGGTTAGATAATGCATCACACGTATTATTATAGTAGCTAGATGTATACCCGCGCATAACTGCGAAAATTGACTAGCGTCAAATAGTTCACGATATGCTAATTGATTCGATGGTCGAATTGGTAACTCGGTTACTCGACCAGATTGACCCGATGGGAAAATAAGTGAACTAGAGACTCAATCAGGTTGTCCCGATGACTCGACCGGATTGCCCTGTTGACTCGACCGGGTTGACCCGAAGGTCGACCCAGTGACTTGACCTAGTTGATCTAATGGTCGAACTCGTGACCCGGAGACTCGACCGGGTTAACCCGACGATCAAACTCGAGACACGGTGATTCGATCGGATTAACCTGATTGTCAAACTCGTGACCTGATGATCCGACCGGGTTGACCCGTTGATCGAATCCATGACCCGGTAACTAATCGGGTTGACGTGATGATTGAAGCCATGACCCTGTGACTAATACACTTGTTTTTTATTTTCCCACATCACATACATTTTATTTAGAGCATCGGTTTAAACCGCACGAAAAACCTACTTTAAAGTAAACATCAACTGAAAATCGAACTAAAATGAAGCGAATAAAACCAAAAACCTAATTGAAACCGAACTCAACCGAGCAAAATGAACTAAATAAATAGTTTATGTGCATTTTTTTGTTTTAACCCGAACCAAACTGAGAAAATCAAAACCGAAGTGAAAAAACTGAAAACCGAAAACTTTGAATACACAAAACCGTAAATAATTTATTCGGTTTTATTAATTCGGTTCGGCACATAATATCGGTTCGGTTTGATTTTCTATCATAGTAGGATTGCTGAGCCTTTCCACACCGTTCTCATTTGTGTGTATTTTTTGGTCAAAAAGAAAACCCTCCATCATTTTCGATCCCTCCAATGTCAATGCAATCCCTATTTTCTCTCCACCCATATTGTAGTTTGACCAGGAAAATCTCCCTAATATATATCCTAGGATTCGTGCTCCTAGTTTCACCAAAATTCATATGTATTTAGGTATGAATTCTCCGTCTTCAATATTCAATTAATTGATTGTTTGATTTATGTGTGGCTTTCGTAACTGATAATTGATCAACTGGGTGATATTTGTTTATTTGATAGGAACTGGTAAGGTTTATTTATTATACTGCTTTTGTGGTTAATGGGTTCATTCATTCTGACTTTAGTATTTTAGGATGTGTTTCTTTGGTATATATCATTTAATCCTGTGTTGATATTATGTGTTTATATCTATTTGAAATCTTTACAAATTACAACGTTTAAATGAAAAGGTACCAGTTATGTGATGTTTGAAATTCATTTCATATAAGTGATAATCAGTTTTGTATACTCAAACCAGTTGCATAAAATACGTCAGGTTTACCTCAGCCAAACACTCTTCTAAAACTAAATACTCTACCTTGCTCATCTTTATTTGCAAGTTAAAGGCTTATCCCCTAAGCTAACACAAACTACTTAAGAAGCTACCTAAAAAATCATACTTTGACTTGATTATAAGTGTAACATAACCTTTGTGAATATAAGAATGAGCTTCGGTCCAAATTCGAACTGACCTGATCAAAACCGACCTGATCCGAAAATCGAGTTTTGGAAATAGCAAGAACAATAACTGAACCGAAATGCCTAGTTCTGTTTTAGTCGGTTTGTCGGGTTTCATCAGTTTCGGTCAGAACCGAACCGAGTGGACCGAACTTATACTTGGACCTTCAAATTAGAATTTATGTAACATGCTTTTCTCTTCTTTATCGGTTTATCCAACATATCAAATGCCAGAGAGTTTAACTATATAGAAGCATATCATATTTAGGTTTCCATAGTAGGTAAAAATATTCATAAAAGCATCTAATACATGACAAAAAAAACCATAGCAATAACAAATCATAATTCTAGAGATGAGACTTCTTCTATGGTACTTCGTCCTTGTTGTCTTCTATGTGGTACTTGTTTTCTTTCCAGTAGCAAACCATAATTGTCTTCTTTGGTACTTATAGCCGACAGCCAAATAGTCTATAAGTAATATATATGCTTGTAAGATTGGCGCTATCTTTGTAAATGATATCATATAAATGCTACACCTACAGGAAGTACTTGTAGAAAATCAATATTTTCAATGTATTTCTATTAGAAAGTGTAAATATAATGGATTAAAGTCCTTTGTATGGGTAAGTTTCAGTTAGCTGATGTTCATACAATTTTTAATTAGTCTCGAGTCAGATTACACCTAAGTAATTACCTAACTATAGTCTTAAAATGTATTAGTTCATAGCTCTAGCCTAACAAAATAGACGGGCAATAGTACAACAACATACCCATTTTGATTGGCTTGACCACACATTTTCTAAATCTGAAGAGATGTTTGGTTTTTGGTCAGAAATCATTGTAACACTGTGTATTAGAAAATAAACTAATGAATATGGTTCCCTGACTTTTGTAGGGTGTTTGCTAAGCTTTTAAAAAATATCTTATTGTGTTCTTAAAACACATCTTCTAAGATGTGTTGTTAGAAACACTTTAATCTAAAAAAAGCGATAATACATGTACCTACAAGACCATTATGACTACTAGACCGCTCAAAGTATGTATGAACATGCCAGTGAGTATTCTTTTACTTTAAGCAAACATATTTTCGGTATTTTATAGGTTCTAATGCATACTACTATAATTGTGTTACATCCGAAAGCCTGGTAATCAGTTTTTGTAATTGATCTATTTTTTCGTCGTTTTAATTACTTTATAAGCCCCGTAAGAGTACTTATTTGTATTATCCAATTCTGTCTATTAGTGGGAAAAACCAGAGGAATACAGTTAGTATGAGCAGCAACTTGAAAATTGCAATTTTCCATCGAATTCACCATGGCAGCATGCCTGATGATAAACCATGCTTCTCTAGCTCATTACTTGGAGAACTTGAACCTGAGACGATATGGTTAGTTTGAATGTCTCAAAAGATCTATGCTACCATTGAGTTTTGATGTCAATCTTATTTCAAGTCAACACTAGCCGATTTGGTCATTTAAATTTAGTTTATCTTGTCAAATAAAACATTGCCACAATATTCACCAGTTAATGATTACTATCCTCTTTTGAATTCATCAAAACAAATTTAATACTCGTACTTCAATATATATGACAACTAAAACCCGCATCATAACTTTTGTTGATTAAAAAAGGAGTTAACTTCAGGATCTAATTATGAAAAAGCTCAAATTGAGTGGTTTAAGAAATTGGAATTACATCTAGGAAAGGAGTTACCACCTTCGTCAGGTTATCACACACATAGGTGAGGATCAAGCGCTCGTCAGGTACATCTCTAACTAGTTATTGTTAATATATTCTGGCTATTATTGCATGTGAATCAAACTAGTAAATGGTCAATGTTATTGTAGGTCGGAACTCTTTAAAAGGAAAATTGATATATGAGTGAAGACATTTTCGCTTAGCTATCTTTATGTAAGTACTAATTTAATACCTTAACTTTGTAGTTGAAACTATGCTATTTTATCTAGTTGCAGTTATTAAGAAACAATTGCTAAAAGAATGAATAAGTGAAGTGGTATATGCTATTACATGCTCTAGAAATCCTTAAGCAACTTTCAGACTTGTTCGAGTGTGACAAAGAGCATAATAGTAAATGGTCCCTGTCTCCATATTGTAGGAATGAAACAGGGATGTTTATTCAGATTAAAAAATGCCCTAATATATAATTTGACCCGTTATATATCCGTATCTAACTTTTTTCTTGTTTCATACATATTTTTAATGTTAGAATATCTTATTATGTAGGTTTACAATGAAGACGTGTTTTGATGAGCTCTGTTTGTTTTGTTAGTAATTGTAGAGATTTATACTCAGTTTTACTTTTAACTTTGTAATTCTATAGACCATGTTTACATAGATGTTGGATGTATTGTTTATTTCATTATGGTATTTAAATGGCGATGTAGAATTTATTTTATTGTCGATTAATAAAAAAACTAGTTCATTTTACTTTTGGCTTCGGTTAAAATATATTTCTGAAAATGTGAGATTTGATATGATGACTAACTGAATGCAAAATAGTGCCAAATGACATTTACGAAAGTAAAACCGTCCTAAATGTTTTTTGGCAAGGTCGATAAAAAGGTGTCAAATATGGTTGGAACAAAAAACGGAGACCGTGCCAAATACGTTTGTCACGGTAGCTAAAAACTGTCCTATCTAAATTTGGCACTGTAATGAAAAACCGAGCCAAATACATATTCGGCACGGGAAATGAATTGGTACCAAAAACACATTTAGCACGGGATATAAAAGTGTGACAAATCTCCATTTGGAACGGAAATGTGTTACCCGTGCCAAATACCCCACTTGTGGCACCCTGAACTTAAACCGTCCCAAGGACCGTGCCAAATACTTTTTAGCACGCTTTTAACCCGACCTAAATGTATTTGGCACCCTCATATTTAGGACGGAGCCAAAAGCGTCCCAAAGCCGTGCCAAATAGCATTTGGCACGGTTTTTTGAGTATTTGGCACGATTTTTCACCCTCACAAATACTCCTTTTTCTTGTAGTGACACCATGCTACGATTCGTAATTATGTACAGTAATGTTCAGGCTTCTGAATACATTCAGCTTGATTTTCCATCAGGAAAATCTGTACAAATTATCTATGCTTACAAGCATGTGCGTTGTTAGCCATGGTCGCTAAAATTTTCTAGCTGTCAGTAAGACAAGACCACTTAAGTCTTTTACGCATAGCCAGTTGATTATTCCAAAATCATCCAATACATTCCAGAAGAACTTACAAGGAGAAGGACGGTACCATGAGATTATGTGTCGACTATCGTCGGCTTAAACAAATCACCATTCATGACCGTTATTCTCCTCCACTTATTAACAACATGTCCAATCGACCTTATAGTGTTAATCACTTTTCCAAGATTGAACTCATGATCATGCTGCCAACAGTGACGAGGGAAAGAGCAGGACATGTCCATGACTACTATTTGTACACGACTCGGTCATGCTAGATTTATGATTTTGAATTAGTCTCATCAATGCTCCAATGGCATTATAAGAATGAGTTTCAATGAACTCATAGCAAATTCATCAGTGTTTTCATTGAGGATAACCTAATTTCCTCTGAGCCTAGAGAAGAACAGGAAGACCATATCTGCACTATGTTGCAGATTCTATGACAAGAGAAACTTTACCCTGGAAATTTTTCCAATATCAATTCGGGTTGATTACAGTGACATGCTGGATCACATGGATTTGCATGGTTGATCCTACCATGACTCAGCTTATGCGTAAAGGAGATAACCCTACATTACTTTAGGTGTTATAGAAAATCCTACGCTAAGAGAAGTTTAGATTCATAGACTCAGAGTTTCGCAAACTCCTATGTATCAAGTTCGATGAAGCAAGAAACAGTTATGTTCATATCTTCATACCTGTCATACAAACAGGTTAAGATAGGACATCAACAGACTGGGATGTTTTGATCATCTGAAATTATGAATCGAAAAGGGACAAGATCTCCATGGATTTTAGTTACCAGATTACAGCAAACTCAGAAGAAGCATGATGCTATCTGGGTTATTGTCAATAGTTTGATCAAGTCTGAAGAATCCTTACATCCGTACGGATTTCAGAACCAACAGATTTATCGGACACATTCCACGCCAAGGCTCATCCGACCACTTGGTAATCCCTCAACTATCGGGTCAGACAAAGATTCGCAATTGTACTCCTTAATTACTTCACGTCTTCATTCTGATTCCACGACTTGCTTTCGCGCTCGCGTTCATGACACTATTCACGTTCATGATCGTATCTGGGCTTACGATTTTACGTTCATTTCGTTCTGGAAAGTTTTGCAAGAACTTGAGAGACCAGACCCAAGTTTAGTATAACTCTCCATCATTAGATAGACGTTTCACGTCATATTCCACGTCTCACCTTGTAGCGTTTGGCGTTACCGCCATTATATTCTATGTTCACGATATGTTTCACATGTCATGTTCATTCCACGTTCCTCATATCATGATCAAGATATGTTACACGTGTAACACCCCATTTTGGAAATGGAAATATCACAGTAATTATGGCGTGTCATCAAAGCATACAAGGTAAAATGTCTAAACATTACTTGACCATATAAAGGAAAATACCGGAATCAAACATCGGTAGTCCAAAAGTAAAGCTCATCACACACAAACACAGTATAGTAAGGAATAAGGACGAAACAATGTCCAAAGCATAAGTATCATAAAGAAAAGAAAAGCATAATGTAAAGAAGGCTAGACAGCTTCCAGTCCATATGCACGTACTCTTAGTGTCTACGAGCGTCCCTGAGTACCTGCCGTTTTGGGAACATAGAAAAGGAAAACGGCTGAGCAATACGCTCAGTGCACGGATGTACAATAAAGCATGAATAGGATAAGCATATAACATAATAACAGCGGAAGAAACTAAGTCCCGAGTAACCTGGTTAAGTCTTAATAAAACTGGTTTTATAGTTTGAAAGTCTTATGTTTATCTTATAAAAACTGTTTGTCATATTTTACCATTAGCCAATATAGGTCATGAATATCCACCGTGCATGAATAATTGGAGGGGTGACCTCATCATGCAAATTAGAGGGGCTGCCTCTAATTTAATATACTGGTTTTATGGGTAGGAGGGATCAGCTCCTTGTGAAGGATGCAAGGCACACACCACATTCACCATGTAATCCTGAATAAAAACGTGTAACTAGGATGCACCCATACGCCCCACATGATAAATATAAATAAATGGCCAAAAGCTGAAGGGACGCCACGAGCAATCACTCCGCCGTGGTGAAGTCATAACATCAGTGCCTCTAATGTTATGGTTATGGTACCTCCATAACTAGGTGAAACTGGTCATGCATGTATATGGCTATAGGTAATCATATTTAAAACATAAGCAATCAAACTCATACTTATACTACGGGAAAACAGTTGGCTGCATACGGGGAAATCCTAATAAGGAAAGAGTGTCCATACTGAAAGGACGGGAATCCGTACCTTATGTCCAGTGAACGAGAACGATGAACTGCGAGAATCCTACTTCCGAAACACTAGTGCTACATAAATACGTACATGAAATAAGTATTGGCTTACTACATACATAGCTGGTTTTATATCATGTCTTAGCTTATTTTATGTGTTCTTACTATTTTACACTGTTTAAAGCCTTAAATTGTGATAAATCTTATATTCTGTTCAATCTGATTAAGTATTTCTGATATTTCATGTGTTATTATACTTACTGTGTAATGATAAGTAACTTTCCAAAAATAGTAGGTTTCCTGAAATAGAAAGTTTCCAAAAATAGAAAGTTTCCAAAAATAGAAAGTTACCAAAAATAGAAAGTTTCCAAAAATAGAAAGTTTCCAAAAATAGAAAGTTTCCAAAAATAGAAAGTTTCCAAAAATAGATTTACTGCTTAAAATAGATAAGTTTCTAAAAACAGAAAGTTTCTATAAATAGATTAGCTGCCTTAATTAATTAAGTTTCCATAAATAGATTAGCTGCCTTAAATAAATAAGTTTCTAAAAATAGCTGGTTTCCATAAATAAAATAGCTTCCTTATTTAATTAAGTTTCTAAAAATAGAAATTTTCCATAATTAGAAATAAGTTGGTTAAATAAGCTAAGTAAATAAGCCTAAGTGTTTTCATGATTATTTCCTAAGTCATATGATATATTATATAGTTTAATAATTATTTCATGTAATTTAATTAAACTATAGGTTATAATATTTAATTAAAGTATGACATGTTTTTAATTAAATATTAAATACTTAGGTTAAAATATGTATTATTAAATATTAATAATTTAACCTAAGTCATGTTTAATTAATTAATTATATCCATGGTTTTTAAATAATTAATTAATTATAAGTCTTAATAATATAAATACTTAGGTTAAAAATAATTTCATGATTACTAATAATTAATTAACCTAAGTCATGTTATTAAATTAATCTCATCTTTTTATTAATTTAATTTTTAACATAAGTTTATAACATAAACAACTAACATAATCATGATCCGGATCTAAGCCTAAAAACATGCACCGGATATGAAACAACACCGTACCCCGACCCAAATCGGGGTACCCCTTGCTACCGTGGGACCCACACGCACCAACCAAGACCAAAAAGGTCTTGGTGGTGGTCGGCTAAAACAAACCGAACCCCCCTTGGGATCGGTTGTACCTTGCGGCCCAAAACAAACACCCCTTTGATCGACCCTTTGATTAATTAATGATCAAAACATGTTAGATCTATGTTTAAATAATGTGTTTTTATAAAAAACATCACGTGTTCATAATTAATAAAAGATTAATTAAAAATAAAAAGGTAAAAAAAAGGTTTTACCGTATTCGTGGATCAAGAGGGTGAAGAACAAACACGAACAAACAATAAAACTTCAAGATCCGAGATCAATGAATCACCTTGTTGGTGATTTGAAGGTGGCGGCACAAAGAGAGGAGAAAAAGGAGATTTTAGGTTTTCTTGAAATCTTCTGTAAAAGTAAATTTTGAGTAGTAAAAATCTATTTAACCCCCTCTTAGTAAAATTGGTAATGGGCTTGGCCCATTACCTTGTTTTGGCCGCGGGTAGGGACTCCCCCGTGGGGTTCCCGTACCTCGTTTCGTGTCTTGTTATTTAGTACTCGTTTATGTTTAATTAAGTTCGTGTTTTAAATGTTCTCGTTACGTACATACCATACTCTTATACATTTAATTACGCTCGTATTAAATATATATACGTAATTAATAATAGCTCGTGTTTTAATTACGCTCGTGATTTCGTGATCGTATGCTCGTGATTAATTATTGCTAAATAATTATTACGTGATCGTGCAAATAAAATACTTATCGTGTTCTAACACGTACGTAATACATAAACTCCTAACACGTAGTCGTAATCATGCTATATTAGGAAAGTTATTAACTAGTACGTACGAACTTAAGGTACTATGCATGGTAAAAGTATGCGGGTTTTACAGCTCTTCCCCCCTAAAAAGAATAATTCGTCCCCGAATTATAGATAAAGTAAACTGGAAAAGAAGAACATACCCGAATTTAAAATATGAAATGAGGGTAAGAAGTCCGGATAGACTCCTCCGTTTCCCAAGTGACTTCCCGCTCGGTATGATCCCTCCATAGAATTTTGACGAATGGAATCGTCTTCTTTCTCATGACTCGTTCTTGCCTGTCAAGAACTCGTTCAGGTTCTTCTATAAAAGTGAGATCTTCACGAATCTGTTCCAGTGGATACTGAACCATGTGAAGGGGATGATATTGATACCCTCTGAGTAAGGACACATGAAACACATTGTGCACATGCGAAAGCTGCGAAGGTAACGCCAATCGGTAAGATACTTCACCGACTCGTTCAATGATATCAAACGGCCCGATGAAATGAGGACTGAGCTTCCCTTTAATCCCGAAGCGTCTAACACCACGTGCCGGCAAAACCTTAAGGAAGACGTGATCTCCTACGTTAAAGTGTAAATCCCTACGATGCTTGTCGGCGTAACTCTTTTGACGTGACCGTGCCTCCTGAATCTTCTGCCTAGCTACTGCGATCTTCTCGTTTGTCATCTCTATGATTTCTGGTCCTTCGAGTGTTCGCTCGCCAACCTGATCCCAGCAGATTGGGGCGCGACACTTTCTACCATACAACATCTCAAATGGAGCACACTTGATGCTCGCGTGTTGTTGTACGCAAACTCTACCAAACATATGTATTCGTCCCAATCACTCGTCCATTCCAACGCACATGATCTCAACATATCCTCCAATGTTTGAATGGTTCGCTCCGACTGTCCGTCCGTTTGAGGATGAAAAGCCGTGCTAAGCTTAAGTTGTGTTCCCCAAGCTTTCTGCAGACTTTTCCAAAAGCGCGAAGTGAATCGAGGATCTCTGTCTGAGACGATGCTGGATGGTGCACCGTGTAGTCTCATGATCTCTCGTTTGTACGTATCTGCGAGTTTACTTACCGGATCTTCCTTGCGGATCGGTAAGAAATGAGCTGATTTGGTAAGTTGATCAACGATAACCCAAATTGCATCGTGCTTCCTTTTGGTAGGCGGAAGACCGGTAACAAAATCCATGGTGATTTTATCCCACTTCCACTCTGGAATGTCTAACGGTTGAAGGAGACCGCCAGATCGTTGATGCTCGATCTTAACCTGCTGGCAGGTAAGACATTTGGAGACGTAAGTGGCCACATCCTGTTTCATACCACTCCACCAAAAGTATTGCTTGATGTCATGGTACATTTTGGTTGAACCAGGATGTATCAAGAATGGGGAGCTATGAGCTTCAGCTAACAAAGCTTCCCGGAGTTCTTGGTCATCAGGAACACAAAGTCTAGTGCCCTGCCATACGATACCATCTGCATCTACTCTGAATTCCGTCTGCTTCTCCAAATTCTGTACTATCGCCCAAATTTCTCCGTCATCTTTCTGAGCTTCCTTGATCTTAGATAGTAACTCGGGTTCTACTCTAAGATTAGCCCAGTAACCGTGCTGTCCACGTACCATGATCTCGATGTCTAGTCGCTCCAAGACTCTTATGATTTCCTCTTTGATTCTAATGCTGTTGATCATTCCGGACTTCCTGCTAAGGGCATCTGCTACTACATTTGCCTTTCCGGGATGATACTGTAGATTAATGTCATAATCCTTCAATAGCTCTAACTATCTTCTCTGCCTCATGTTCAATTCACGCTGAGTGAAGATATACTTTAAGCTCTTGTGGTCCGTAAAAATGTCACATGATTCTCCATATAAGTAATGTCTCCATATCTTCAATGCAAACACGACTGCAGCAAGTTCCAGATCGTGCGTGGGGTAATTCTCTTCATAAGGCTTAAGCTGCCGTGAAGCGTACGTGATCACTTTCCCAAGTTGCATGAGACCACAGCCAAGTCCCTTCCCCGATGCATCGCTGTAGATTTGAAATCCACCCGTACCAGATGGTAGAGTAAGAATAGGTGCAGATACTAGCTTCTGCTTCAGGTCTTCAAAGCTCTTCTCTCGATCTTCAGTCCAGACGAATTTCTCCCCTTTCCGCATAAGTTTGGTCAATGGTAGTGCTAGGCGGTAAAAGTTCTCAACGAACCTACGGTAATAGCCAGCTAAGCCTAAGAAACTGCGGACTTCCGTCGCTGATGTCGGCCTTGGCCACTTAGTGATGGCCTCAACCTTCGCTGGATCCATAGTGATTCCTTCTGCCGATACAATGTGACCTAAGAATGCCACCATTGTCTAACCACAACTCACACTTGGAGAATTTAGCATACAGCTGCTTCTGGCGAAGAATCTGTAGTACTGTACGAAGATGGTCTTCGTGTTCCTCCTTGGACTTAGAGAAAATCAGGATGTCATCGATGAAAACAATGACGAATTTGTCCAGAAATTCATGGAAGATTCTGTTCATCAGATCCATGAACACTGCTGGAGCATTTGTCAGGCCAAATGGCATAACTACAAACTCGTAGTGGCCATAACGAGTATGAAAGGCAGTCTTAGCAATATCCTGCTCCTTAACTCGTAACTGATGATAGCCTGACCTAAGATCGATCTTGGAGAAGTGTTTGGCCCCTTGGAGTTGGTCAAACAGATCGTCAATGCGTGGTAGTGGATACCTATTCCGAATAGTAATCTTGTTGAGCTCGCGATAGTCTATGCAAAGACGCATACTGCCGTCCTTCTTCTTAACAAACAAGACCGGTGCGCCCCATGGAGATGCGCTCGGTCGAATGAAACCTCGTTCAAGAAGTTCTTGCAGTTGATCCTTCAGCTCCTTCAGCTCTATGGGAGCCATGCGATAAGGAGCCTTGGAGATTGGTTCTGCTCCTGGAACCAACTCGATACTGAATTCCACTTCTCGTGTAGGTGGTATGCCCGAAAGTTCTGCTGGAAACACATCTTAGAATTCCGACACTATTGGTTGATCCTGAATCAATGGAGATTCAACATCCATGTCGTGAACCGTAGCTAGATAACCCTCGCAGCCATTTGACAGGAGTGCACGCGCTTGCAGGGTGGATATGATTTGTACAGACCGTCCGGGTATGAACCCATTATGAATGTACGCTGGTGCATTGACATCACCGAAGATAACTCGATATGAATGACAGTCTATGGTAGCATGATACTTGGATAGCCAATCCAAGCCTAAAATCATGTCGAAGTCATTCATGTCCAGCGGAAGTGCGTCGACAGGTCGAACCTTATCATCAAATTCTAGGGGAAGACTCTTGTATACATGGGTGATTAATACAGAGTCCCTCAAAGGCGTGGAAATAGTAAGCCTATTTTCTAGTGGCAAGGGAGGCATCCTAATGTTCTTAGCATAAGCAGTAGAAATAACCGAGTGAGTAGCACCCGTATCGAAAAGAACACATGCAGCGCGACCATACATATACAAGATTCTAGTGATGGTACCTGTACACTTGTTGGCCTGGTCTCGAGATGTCGTGTAGAAACGCCCGGCAGTAGGAGACGGCTTGGTATCAGCATGTCCCGATGTACCCTCCATCTCGCCCTTACGGCAATCCTTCATGATATGGCCAGGAAGACCACACTTGAAGCACGCATCAGTATTACGGCGACATGGTCTTGGGTGCCTACGATGGCAAGTAGAGCAAAGAGGATGCGTGTATCCTCCAGTAGGTGCTCTGGCTGGCAGAGGACCTGATAAAACATTTTACATAAGACATGATATTTGAGTACAAAGGACGAAGCGGATAATCGTAAGATTGAATACCAGTGATAGTTGGACGGCTAGGCTGCGAACCTCTCTGGTTCTGGTCCCTACCGTTTCCATGGTTCCTGGTAGAATTTTGCTAAAGTGTCAGAATATGAGTTATAACATAAAACATAAGAAATTTCGTAAGTATTAGGACCTGTTGTTGCTGGATTGCCCGGCATTGTTACGGTAATTGTCATTACCGCCACGCCTATCCGTAGCAGATCGGTCATTAGTCTGACCATTTCCCTTGGGCTGATGAGGCTGCTGCTGAGTAGCCGGCTGAGACCGGTCCCCAGTTGTCTGCCTGGAAGATACATTTAAAGAGATGAATAATTGACATATGGAAGGTATACGGATTGGTCACCGCTTGAATACGAAGGTTTACCTCTTGTCGGGTCTTTCAGCTTCCCCGAACTCATCCATCTCCTGCAGCATCTCCAGTTTCCGTGCTGCATCGGCCACTTGTGCTACAGTATTGAACGTAGCACACACCAGATTGTTTGCGACCGATGTGCGAAGAGCCCATCTGAAGTGATGTGCCTGCTCTTCTGGAGTACCTGCTGTCGCACCAAGGAAACCAGCCAAGCGAAGAAAGCGCTGCATAAACTCGTTGCTATTCTCCCCAGCTCTCTGACGGATCCCATGGTACTCTCTCTTGAGTTTGTCCTGCTCAGCCTTGGGAAAGAACTGCTCCATCACCCTTTCCTTGAACTGAGCCCAAGTCAAACCAGCCACCCATTCATCACCACCTTCAGATTGTATCAAAGCTAACCACCAGTTGAGTACATCGTCTTCGAACCGATAGCATGCCAACCTCGCCTTGTATGCGGGGTCACAACCCATAGCGTTGAAGATCTTCTCAATGTGAGCCAACCAGCTTTCAGCATCGCTGGGGCTATCAGTCTTTTCAAAAGCTCGAGGGCGGAGCTTGTTGAATCTCTCCAGCCATATTGCTAATGTCACTGGAGGAGGAGGAGGAGGTGGTGCCTGATTCTACTGCTGATTGTTGGCAGCTTGGACTTCAGCACGGATGTCATTCCTCAGTTGAGGAAGCAAGGCTTGCATGGCAGCCTGAATTGCAGCATTGAGCTGCTCCTGTTCGCGTGTGAGAACCATCTGACAGTATAACATAAAACATATGATTAAACAGTTCAAAACATAAAATATAAATATATACATGAAAAAAAATTTATACCAAAATTTCACGAGAAAAATTTTATGCAAGAAAATTTTTGTGTATGAATGCATGATGCAGTTTTATGAAAACTTTGTATGCTCGAGAGTGAACGCCTCTGGTCAGTTCACCCAAAACAAAGACATTACGAGGGGACGCCTATGGGTCGGTCCCAAATCTAAAAGTTTCGATAAAACACATGCGACTAAATAGGGCCAGTCCTGTACCAACCATTACTTAGTCAAAAACCCTGTAACAATGACATATATATGTATGCTTAAAAATGATGAATGCATGAAAATAACAGTCAGTTCTAGGAAGACCGTAGTGACTACCCACTAATCACAGGTCATATTTGAGAGCCTACAGGTCGAAGCCTTGGCTCTAATACCATAATTGTAACACCCCATTTTGGAAATGGAAATATCACAGTAATTATGGCGTGTCATCAAAGCATACAAGGTAAAATGTCTAAACATTACTTGGCCATATAAAGGAAAATACCGGAATCAAACATCGGTAGTCCAAAAGTAAAGCTCATCACACACAAACACAATATAGTAAGGAATAAGGACGAAACAATGTCCAAAGCATAAGTATCATAAAGAAAAGAAATGCATAATGTAAAGAAGGCTAGACAGCTTCCAGTCCATATGCACGTACTCTTAGTGTCTACGAGCGTCCCTGAGTACCTGCCGTTTTGGGAACATAGAAAAGGAAAACGGCTGAGCAATACGCTCAGTGCACGGATGTACAATAAAGCATGAATAGGATAAGCATATAACATAATAACAGCGGAAGAAACTAAGTCCCGAGTAACCTGGTTAAGTCTTAATAAAACTGGTTTTATAGTTTGAAAGTCTTATGTTTATCTTATAAAAACTGTTTGTCATATTTTACCATTAGCCAATATAGGTCATGAATATCCACCGTGCATGAATAATTGGAGGGGTGACCTCATCATGCAAATTAGAGGGGCTGCCTCTAATTTAATATACTGGTTTTATGGGTAGGAGGGATCAACTCCTTGTGAAGGATGCAAGGCACACACCACACCATGTAATCCTGAATAAAAACGTGTAACTAGGATGCACCCATAAGCCCCACATGATAAATATAAATAAATGGCCAAAAGCTGAAGGGACGCCACGAGCAATCACTCCGCCGTGGTGAAGTCATAACATCAGTGCCTCTAATGTTATGGTTATGGTACCTTCATAACTAGGTGAAACTGGTCATGCATGTATATGGCTATAGGTAATCATATTTAAAACATAAGCAATCAAACTCATACTTATACTACGGGAAAACAGTTGGCTGCATACGGGGAAATCCTAATAAGGAAAGAGTGTCCATACTGAAAGGACGGGAATCCGTTCCTTATGTCCAGTGAACGAGAACGATGAACTGCGAGAATCCTACTTCCGAAACACTAGTGCTACATAAATACGTACATGAAATAAGTATCTGCTTACTACATACATAGCCGGTTTTATATCATGTCTTAGCTTATTTTATGTGTTCTTACTATTTTACACTGTTTAAAGCCTTAAACTGTGTTAAATCTTATATTCTGTTCAATCTGATTAAGTATTTCTGATATTTCATGTGTTATTATACTTACTGTGTAATGATAAGTAACTTTCCAAAAATAGCAGGTTTCCTAAAATAGAAAGTTTCCAAAAATAGAAAGTTTCCAAAAATAGAAAGTTACCAAAAATAGAAAGTTTCCAAAAATAGAAAGTTTCCAAAAATAGAAAGTTTCCAAAAATAGAAAGTTTCTAAAAATAGATTTACTGCTTAAAATAGATAAGTTTCTAAAAATAGAAAGTTTCCATAAATAGATTAGCTGCCTTAATTAAATAAGTTTCCATAAATAGATTAGTTGCCTTAAATAAATAAGTTTCTAAAAATAGCTGGTTTCCATAAATAAAATAGCTGCCATATTTAATTACATTTCTAAAAATAGAAAGTTTCCATAATTAAAAATAAGCTGGTTAAATAAGCTAAGTAAATAAGCCTAAGTGTTTTCATGATTATTTCCTAAGTCATATGATATATTATATAGTTTAATAATTATTTCATGTAATTTAATTAAAATATAGGTTATAATATTTAATTAAAGTATGACATGTTTTTAATTAAATATATTAAATACTTAGGTTAAAATATGTATTATTAAATATTAATAATATAACCTAAGTCATGTTTAATTAATTAATTATATCCCTGGTTTTTAAATAATTAATTAATTATAAGTCTTAATAATATAAATACTTAGGTTAAAAATAATTTCATGATTACTAATAATTAATTAACCTAAGTCATGTTGTTAAATTAATCTCATCTTTTTATTAATTTAATTTTTAACATAAGTTTATAACATAAACAAATAACATAATCATGATCCGGATCTAAGCCTAAAAACATGCACCGGATATGAAACAACACCGTACCCCGACCCAAATCGGGGTACCCCTTGCTGCCGTGGGACCCACACGCACCAACCAAGACCAAAAAGGTCTTGGTGGTGGTCGGCTAAAACAAACCGAACCCCCCTTGGGGTCGGTTGTACCTTGCGGCCCAAAACAAACACCCCTTTGATCGACCCTTTGATTAATTAATGATCAAAACATGTTAGATCTATGTTTAATTAATGTGTTTTTATAAAAAACATCACGTGTTCATAATTAATAAAAGATTAATTAAAAAGAAAAAGGTAAAAAAAAAAGGTTTTACCGTATTCGTGGATCAAGAGGGTGAAGAACAAACACGAACAAACAATAAAACTTCAAGATCCGAGATCAATGAATCACCTTGTTGGTGATTTGAAGGTGGCGGCACAAAGAGAGGAGAAAAAGGAGATTTTAGGTTTTCTTGAAATCTTCTGTAAAAGTAAATTTTGAGTAGTAAAAATCTATTTAACCCCCTCTTAGTAAAATTGGTAATGGGCTTGGCCCATTACCTTGTTTTGGCCGCGGGTAGGGACTCCCCCGTGGGGTTCCCGTACCTCGTTTCATGTCTTGTTATTTAGTACTCGTTTATGTTTAATTAAGTTCGTGTTTTAAATGTTCTCGTTACGTAAATACCATACTCTTATATATTTAATTACGCTCGTATTAAATATATATACGTAATTAATTATAGCTCGTGATTTCGTGATCGTATGCTCGTGATTAATTATTGCTAAATAATTACTACGTAATCGTGCAAATAAAATACTTATCGTGTTCTAACACGTACGTAATACATAAACTCCTAACACGTAATCGTAATCATGCTATATTAGGAAAGCTTTTAACTAGTACGTACGAACTTAAGGTACTATGCATGGTAAAAGCATGCGGGTTTTACAACACGTATCATGGATCACGATATGTTTACTCATACTACACTCACCATATCTCCACGTAGCACGTTCAAAATTTTTCACGCATCACGTTCAAAATTTTTCACGTACTACGTTTCTTTATGTCTCGCGCATCGTTTCTAGTTATCAGTTAAGTCAGATTGTCTTGCATCGTAACGTTTCAGTTACCCTAGCACGTTAACTCTTATTTTCCTCGATCGAATTTAGGGGATCTACCTTCCGTTGATAACCAAGAATTTCTTCGTATTCCAAGTCAAGGTCAGGAGGACCAAGATTTATCATTAGTGTCAAGATCTTCTGAAGGAACCGTTCCAAGAGGGAGGCCACTTGGAAACGGACAAGTTCATCCGGACTTTTATCCGTTTTATCTCATCAATTAGATATGTCCTTTCAGTCATGTCACGTTCCATGTCCTTTCAAGACATGTCACGTTCCACGTTCCTTCTACCATGTCACATGTACGTTCATTAATCTTACATACCCTCTCAGTTTGATTCAGGTATGTTTCTCTTTCAGTTACGTTATCTATAATTCGGGGACGAATTACTCTTTTTAGGGGGGAAGAGTTGTAAAACCCGCATGCTTTTACCATGAATAGTACCCTTAAGATCATACGTACTATACTTTTACCATGAATAGTACCCTTAAGATCGTACGTACTAGATTAAAACTTTCCTTTTATAGTATGATTACGTTCACGTGTTAGAATTTTACGTATTACGTATGTGTTAGAACACGATAAGTATTTATTACGTACGAACGCACAATAATTATTTAAACAATAATTAATAACGAACATGCGATCATGAAATCATGAACGTAATTTAATCACGAGCTAATATTAATTATGTATATATATTTATTACGAACACGAATAAATATATTAAGTCACGATCGATAATTAATTAAAACAAGTAAAACACGATCACGAGAACACACTTATTAATTAGACACGGAAAATGATCGGGTTACCCCATGTGGGCCCCATATGCCACGAAATTAGGAAGGGAGAATGGGCCAAGCCCATTTTAAATTTTACTAAAACATGGAATTAGGAAAGATTTTGGTCATTTTCACATTACAGGAAAAATAACAAAAACCCTAAAAGTTTTCTTCCTTCTTCCTTTTGTTCTTTTTTTGGCCGCTACACATAAACACACCAAGGAGGGTGTTTATTTGATTTTGATCTTGGTTTTGGTGCAAGTGTTCGTGTTTGTTCATCCTCGTTTAGATCCACGCATTCGGTATATTCTTTTTACCCTTTTTCTTTTTGATTTGATCTAATAATTAATTAAGAACAAGATGTTTTAAAAACCTAATTAAAAACATAGATCTAACATGAAAATGGTTTTTGGGTAAATCAAAAAGGGATGTTTTTAGGGGTGTTTGTTTGGACGGCGCCTAAACCAAACCCCAAGGGGGTCTCGGTTTGGCTACTCGACCACCACCGAGACCATATGGTCCCGGTTGGGTGGTGTGGGTCCGACGGCAGCAGCAAGACAAGGGGAACCTCGATGTGGTTCGGGGTATGGTGTTGATTTCATGTCCGGTTCATGGTTTCTAGTCAAGATCCGGTTCACGGTTTATGTTAAGATTATTTTTTTATATAATCATATGTTAAAATTAAATTAATAAGTATGACATGATTAATTTAATAACATGACTTAGGTTATAATTTAATTATTAGATCATGAAATTATTAACCTAAGTATTTTATATTTTAGACTTATAAATAATTAATTATTTAAAAACCATGGTTATAATTAATTAATTAACATGACTTAGGTTATATTATTAATAAATAATAATACATGTTTTAACCTAAGTATTTAACTTTATTTAATTAAAAACGTGATATATTTTAATTAAATACTTTTAACCTATAGTTTATTTAAATTACATGAAATAATTAATAAACTATACATTATATCATTATGACTTAGAAGATAATCAGAAAAACACTTAGGCTTATATACTTAGCTTATTTAACCAGCTTATATCTAATTATGGAAACTTTCTATTTTTAGAAACTTATTTAATTCAGGCAGCTAATCTATTTATGGAAACTTATTTAATTAAGGCATCTGATCTATTTATGGAAACTTTCTATTTTTAGAAACTTATCTATTTTAAGCAGTAATTCTATTTTTGGAAACTTTCTATTTTTGGAAACTTTCTATTTTTGGAAACTTTCTATTTTTGGTAACTTTTTATTTTTGGAAACTTTCTATTTTTGGGAACTTTCTATTTTAGGAAACTTGCTATTTTTGGAAAGTTACTTATTATTACACAGTAAGTATAATAATACATGAAATACCAGAAATACTTAATCAGAATAGACAGAATATAAGATAAACACAGTTTAAGGCTTTAAACAGTGAAACATGATATGAACCTATAAAATAAGCTAAGACATGATATAAAACCAGTTACGTATTTAGTAGTCAGATACTTATTCATGTATGTATTCATGTAGCATTAGTGATACGGAAGTAGGATTCCTCTCAGTTCGTCTTCTTCGTTCACTGGACATAAGGTACGGATTCCCATCCTTTCAGTATGGACATTCTTTCCTTATTAGGATTCCCCGTATGCAGCCAACTGTTTTCCCAGTATTTGTTTTATACGTTTTTGAATTTCTTATGTTTAATTAGAATACCTAAAGCCATATACATGCATGACCAGTTTCACCTAGTTATGGAGATACCATAACCATAACATTAGAGGCACTGATGTTATGACTTCACCATAGCGGAGTGATTGCTCGTGGCGTCCCTTCAGCTTTTGGCCATATTATTATATTTATCATGTGGGGCGTATGGGTTTATCCTAGTTACATGTTTCAGTCAGGATTTCATGGTGAATGTGGTGTGTGCCTTGCATCCTTCACAAGGAGATGATCCCTCCTACCCAAAACCAGTATATTAAATTAGAGGCACCCCCTCTAATTTGCATGATGAGGTCACCCCTCCAAGTATTCATGCACGGTGGATTTTCATGACCTATATTGGCTAATGGTAAAATATGTAAAACAGTTTTCATAAGATAAACATAAGGCTTTTCAAACTATAAAACCAGTTTTATGAACATGTTCCAGGTTTTCCAGGACTTATACATTTCCTCTGCTATTAAGTCTTTATTATGTTGTAGTCATTCATACTATGTCTATATCCGTGCACTGAGCATTTTGCTCAGCCGTTACTTTCCTTTCCATGTCCCAAAACGGCAGGTACCCTAGGAAAGACTCGAGCATTTGGAGGTCGTGCATAGGATGGAAGCTGCTAGAGACTTCTTTTCCTTTTTGCCTTCATATACTTATGCTTGTTTATTCTTTCATTCAATTCTTTTGCTTTATTATGATTTGGGCTTATGTTTGGGAACCGATGTTTGATTTCGGTTATCTCTATGGTCATGTAATGTTTTAGACATTTATCCTTGTATGCTTTAATGACACGCCATGATTACGCGTAACGGTCCACTTATCAAAATGGGGTGTTACACATCATAACCAAGAGGATATTCAGGATCGGTCCATTCGGACTCATCCATATAAAGGCGCGGGTTCGCAGCTTGAGCTTGGGCAAGATAATCAGGACTTGCAAAGCTAGCTTGACTCTTAAACATAGACGGAGGTGCTATCATTCTTACGGTTTGAATAGAGTCATGCGTTTTATAAACAACTTTCTTCAAAAATTCGACTTGTTTTTCTGGTTTCGTTACTTTTTCAGTATCTTTTTCATGTCGACTTTTGAAATCTTGTTTTAACATTTCAACCTCTTGTTTCTTAACATCCAGAATTTTAGCATACTCGGTGTTATCTATCGAAAGCCGTTGTTCAAGTTCGTTAACTTTGGAGGTAGCAAGGTACGTTTTTTGACGTTCATCCATTAATAAAACTTAAATTGACGTTTCTCTTTGGTTAATAACTCAAGAGTTTTGTTGTATTTCTTTTCAAGATCGTCCTTTTGACTTTTTAACGCACTACCCTTGTAACCCTCAAGCTCTTTGGTCTTTTGAAGAAGCTCAGCTCTATAACTTTCAAGGGTCTCATTAGATGTAATTAGTGCGGCTTTGCATTCTTCAAAATTTTGAGTGAGCGCTGCGTTTGCCTTCTTTAATTGCTTTTGACTTTTTCTAATTTCATTGACATATTTTTGTAAACTAGCAATTAAATTAGCAAGCGCGACTAATTACATCATCTTTTTGTAAGCGCTACTCATCATCATACTCATTTGCATGTTGATCATCCTCAAACTCATTATTGCACATGTCTGATAAATCGGGTGTGGTATTGCTATCAACCTTTTCCGTCATACATGTGTCATTAATGGCATTGGGTAGCTCACTATGCTCATGAATATCACCAAACACATTATATTTATCAGTGGTGTGTACCTTATCGAGTGGCTCAGTGTCAAAGATAGGGCCATTATCATCTTCAGTGACGTTGAGAACTTCGTCAACCTTTGCCATGTACGAGTAATGTGCTTCTAATTCTTGGTCGAAGGCTTCATCATTAGTATCATCAAGCATTTCTCCTTCCTCATCCGACAATTTGACAACAACATCTTCTCTTTATGATAGCTAGAGTCCCTAACCCGTTTCGGCTTTCTGCATTCCTTTGCCATATGCCCATAACCTTGGCAATTATAACACTAAATCCCACTTTGTTGAACCACTTGCGTTCCAACAGTTTCCCTATTCCCAGTAGCAGCGGCAATCCTCTGAGTATCATACTTGGCAGTTTGTCGATCATACCTTGCAGAACCCTCAACATGTGTTGGATTACGTCGATCATACCTAAAAGGACTTTCAGCACGTCGACGTGTGTCATACCTTGGAGGATTCTCAACATATTGGTTCTTTGTGTTGGATGATGTTCGAAGATTGTTGTTGGTGGGTTTGAAGATTTTCTGGTAGGTCTTCATAATGAAAGCAATTTGCTGTTTCATTTATCGATTCTTCTGAGTTTGATCTTCATCACTATCCTCTTCAGATGATGACTCAAATGGTGGTGATGGTGCTCTTGGTTCTTTACCGCGTGATCTTGTGGAGGATGAAGACTTGGATGATGTGAATATCGTGGTGAGGATGATTGAATGGAGTATGACTTTGGAGTACGAGATCGATGATCTTGAGTGGTAGACACTAGAGCAAGTGGATTAGCCGTCTTTGCAACTCGTTCAGCTCGAATTTCATTTTTCCTCATGCTGAAATTGTTTCAAGATATCAAAGAGAGTGTGATAGTTTACCTTGTCTAACTGCTTCTCTTGTTTCACCAAAGTAACAAAACGTGTCCACTCTGGTTGAAGTTGCTGAAGAAATTGCACATTGACTTGCATGGTGGAGACCTCCAAGTTGTTTCTTGTCATATCGTTCATCATCTTATAGAATCGTGAATAATAAGACTCAATTGATTCTCCATCCAATGCAGTAAGCTTACCAAAATTCCAAAACAAGTTTGTTTTAACATCTTGCTTGTTGAGTGATTCTCCTTGTTGCAAGCGTTCAATAGCCGTCCACATTTCTTGTGTCGTAGGACATGCATCAACCGTGAAATAAATATCATCTCCAATTACACTTAGAATCATATAGATCGCTTCTTTTTCTGCATCATACCAAGCACGCTTTTCTGGTGGAAGATCAGATAAAGTTTCTTTTCTTGTGGTTGCGAGTATTTCTGAAGTAGTGTTTGTGGCTGCTGTATGAGAAACAATGATATCGGAGAAAACATATGGTCCATTGTTAATACATTGCCTCAATGCATCACCATTAGGTCTTGTATCAAGATAGCGAAGAAAACGTGATTGCCATTGAGCATATCGACTGACCAAAAGCATTGGTGGTCTCTCTTTGTTACCCGCCACCATGATGTTGTTGTTCGTCACACGATGTTCTGTAGTAGAATCCATCTCAATATTCACTTAAGTGATGAATTGAATGTGGATCTTAAGTAGTGGTGTTGTGATTTTGTTGTTGTTGAAATTCTGAAAATTGCGATTTTTTCTCAGTCCGACAATAAATTCCTTATTCCGACAAAATGGTAGACCTAAAAAATTTGTAATTACGAAATTTTGAAATCGGGCTAGAAATAGCCTAAAACTAGTATGGAAAAAATTTGAATCTACTTGACGGGAAAATTTGAACTCCTTCCCGGACTAGTCTAGATAGTGGCTAAGTCTAAAAAATACTCTAACAAAATTTAGATGTCCATCGCAATGTCACCTATCGCACTCATTGATCGCACTCTTAGATCGTAGTCCTTGATCGTACTCATAGATCATACTCTTAGATCGCAACCCTGATCGTACTCTTAGATCGTAGTCCTTGATCGTACTCTATGATCGTAGGGCTATGATCGTACTCACTGGTGATCGTAGTCTATGATCGCACTCCATGATCGTATCATGTGATCGCACTCACTTGATCGTAGTCTATGATCGCACTTGGTGATCGTATCCTTTGATCGTACTCACTTGATCGTAGTCTATGATCGCACTTGGTGATCGTATCCTATGATCGTACTCACTTGATCGCACTCGTCGATCGTGACCTTGATCGTGGTAATGGATCGCAGTCACTAGATCGCAAGTAGATCGTAAGATGTGATCGTGATCTTGGATCGCAAGTAGAAATCCCCAGGGTTTATGCAATCACAACAATCAGATCGTAACAAGAAAATAGTTCGAGACTCGTAAGCAACAAGAAAAAAGAGACTTTTACCTTGGAATTCGTGTTTCAATCCAAACCAAAGTAACCAAAATCTTACCACAAGTATGTAGATAATCTAAAGTATGATTTAGAACACGAAACACAATGAAAAACAAGAAGATACTTGAATTCGGGATGATGTTAGGTGTAAATCACACGAACCTAATATAATAGCAACAACGAATCACTAAAACTACCCCATGGCGATTGATATCAATTGTTGTCCCATAGATTACGTGATGATTAAACAAGAAAGAAAGGTAGATATGAGATGAATTCCAGAGAGAGAAAAGAGAGAGAAGTGTGTGAAAACTTGGTGAATATTAGATTAGAAGAATTAGAGAAAATGAGACAACCAACATCTCCTTACATGCAAGGAGAGGTTTATATAGCCTTGTCTACATGTGGCATGATGGGCTATATGATAATGGGTCAGGCTTTCCTTTTGGGCTTTGGTTACTTATGAATGAACCTTAGCTTAAAGTTAAGCCCGCAATACATGAATAATCTACTACCTATTACAACGTTCTAATATACGATACATAATAAACATATGACCGAGCATTATTGTTTGACTCAATATTTTGAGGCTAACATAGTGTAACATTCATAGTTCCATGAACAATCCTCTGTCGGGGTTTGCTTTTTTTATTTTTTGAAATATGAGAATGTAACATTAAGTGAAAACAAAGTACTTATCGTTATCTGTATCCGCATTGCGCGAGTATCACAGTCTATATAGAAATTTCTACATAAAAACTTCCATGTCCAGAAAAATATCATTTCCTTTTAACATGTTATCTTCTTTATAAAAAAAACATTATCTTCTCCGACTATAAATTTCGATCACACAATGTCCTCGTTTTTCATTTTTATTCCTTTTTCAGTTATGAAAATTGTTCTAAGTTAGTTCCCACGGAATTTTCAAGGTGATTCCTATAAATAATTTGTAACACTCTCAATCCAGCTTATTAGATAAGCAAGGATTAAACAACACAATACGGTGGGAAAGCTACAATAAGCTAATCCATGGCTATATTGGTTAAGGAATTATTGCATTTGAACAATGAATTATCCCAAAGGGCTTACAATAGAATTCGGAAAGAAAGTTTACAAATCATTTAGCTAAAGGAGAAATTAACTAATGAAAAGCTTATATAGCCGTAGAGTGGTTGTGGTTAATTGAATTGGGCGGGAACCTAATAGAGTTTGGAAAAGTTATACTTCCAGTCCTTCATCTTCTTGGATATTCACAATTTGTATGTTGACCTGTTTTGACCCATAACAATCCATCCCCCTTCAAAGATTCTTGACCTCAAGAATCGAGCCAAACACCCTTTAATCAGACTTGCTGATCTTTAGCTATGAACTAACTTCAAACACTTCAGGCCCTCAACTTTTAAACCAAACACATCATCTGATATTTGATTAGGCACCAAATGTGATCTAACCACATGGTTAGTCTACAAAAACAACCTTTAACAATCCCTTATAACAACCCTTGTCAATTTTTCTTCCATGTCAGATGATAAAGAGGTTGTATCAGCAAGTTAAAGTTGATTTTTATCAATTGGGAGATCAAAATCAATCCAAAGAATCTATCAGCAACTGTAATCAATCACTTAGGTTCTGCTATGAATATTTAATTAGCTTATCAACCTTTACTAATCAACCACCATCTTTCAACATTCAATTCTAAAACACCACTAATTGACTAATGAGTGTGGATAGTTCAACAACTCCTTTCACTAACCATCAATTCAACTTCACTGACCTAAATTCTTATTGAACCTTCCATAATGAATTATATAACCACATCTTAGCAACTAATCTGCACACACCACCCTTATTACCCAAACAACCATTCTTACCAAGTCAACACCCAAGTTTCTTTTTCTTCCTGTTGGGCTACTTCCATATATCAAACACCACAAGTTGTTTTTGCTCCTCACTCATTTCCCTATATCAGACTCATTAATGAATCTATCAAACTGAGTGCCATCTCTTTTTTACCACTTTGAACATAACAAGGTTTCCCTTACCATGGTAAGTCTCTTCATTTGTAACACCACAAAGACTATTGTAAAATACATTCTTCTTGCCTATATCCTTCACTAACCTCCCCATACCTCCTATAACTTCCACTCCTATGAGCAAGCCATTACAATAAACCTTATGCAAACCTCCTTTGACATGTTGCAGAAAACAAAAGTGTGGTTCACTATCACTTATGGCATTGCTAGAACCATTACCCTCTGAACTATGTTCCACAACTTTCACCTCTTTAGTAAAATTTCTTTCACCAAAAGTAATAACCTCTAATCATCACTCGTATTGCCACTTTTCATTCGCCTATACTTCACAAACTCTGTAACTACTGACTTATCTCCTTCACCCAAATTAATTTTATAACTCAACTCAAAATCACCAATCACATCACTAAAGCTCCTCTTCTCATTCCCATGGGTCTCACCATAAGAATCAACCTTCACTTTTCTCACTTCACTAAGATCTCTAACATGGAAGTTTGAAGAAACACAACATTAATGAACTAAAGTTATCTTTGCTAAGATCATTAATGTGTTATTGCAACTTTGCCAGACAAATTGCTTCATCGAGTGACTTTCGTTTATACCAACTAACCCCCTTTTCGAATTCTAGTATCAAACCCTTAATGAATAGTCTAACAACACATGATTCATTTAAACCCATTCCACTAATGAAAGTATCAAACACATCGCAATACCCCTGAACGGAACCTTCTTGTTTGGGCATTTGCGTGTCTGGCATTTCATTGAACACCTTCTCTACATGATGTGCCACAAAAGATTCTAATAATGATCTAACCGTTTCCGCGATCAACTTCTTCAAATCTTCATCCATAACGGTTGTAACCAAATTTGAACAGAGATCCCAATTTGCAACAAACTGTAACAACTCAACAGAATTGTAACATATTAAGGAAGGAACAAAAAATGGAGGTGAAAACGATGAGAACCCCAAGAAGGAAGGCTCGAATACCAAATGTAACACTCTCAATCCAGCTTATTAGATAAGCAAGGATTAAAGAACGCAATACGCTAGGAAAGCTGCAATAAGCTAATCCGGGGCTATATTGGTTAAAGGATTATTGCATTTGAATAATGAATTATCCCATAGGGCTTACAATATAATTCAGAGAAAAAACAGGTTTACAAATCAATTCGCAAAATAAGAAATGAACTAGTGAAAAGCTTATATAGCCGTGGAGTAATTATGGTTAACTGATCTTATGTATTTAGTCTATTTTCACATATGTCTAGGTCTAGGGTAATAAGAGTCGTGTAGCCTAAGAGCTAAGAATAATGGTTAGTTGGCTATGTCCTAGCCCAACCCGACCCGTAGTTGTAAGAGTCGTTTCCGCCTCATATCTATAAAAGAAGATTAGGGGAAAGAACCTATTCACGTCATTCTTTCATCAATAATACTAATTGTAAGATTAGGGCCGGATTTGTACCTTGTGCTAAATCTTTTGTCGATTCTGCTAGTAGGTTCTTCTTTACGATCGGTGATTCCGCATCAAGTTACAACGTTGTACGATTAATCTCTTACAAGTGGTATCAAAGCTTCGGGTGTTGAAGATCTGCTGGTTTCTAGGATCGATCGAGAAGGGTTTTGGTGTTTCTAGTTCGAGAACATCAAGTAGGAGCAACAACAAGTATCGATTGGCTTTAAAGGGATTTTTTTAGTTTTGTTTGCTTCATGATCTGTCGTCACGGAGAAGACACAGAGAGAAGAAGATTGGTTTTATTTTAAAATAAGTTAACTAATAATAAAACTTTAAAAGTGTTTCATCTGTATTATATTTTGGGATTTAAGATAATTGGACCTTTTCTTTTTGGGCTATAATTTTATTTTAGACTAATTGCTTTAGTTTAATATAAAGATATATTAGCTCGAAGGGGTTTTGCACAAGGGGACTTCGTAATCCGTGATTGTGAGGTTTAATATATCACAAGGTTTAGCGAATTACTGAAGGGGTTTTGTCGGTTTGTGATTGTGAGCGTTTATCACAAGGTTTAACAAATCAACAAAGAAATTAAAGAATGACAGGAGCCAAGTTTGACATCGAGAAACTCGATGGAACTGGTGATTTCGGGTTATGGAGAGTCAAGATGCGTGCTTTATTAATCCAGAACAGATGTGAAGCAACTCTAGAGGTTTTACCCGCGACTATGGAAGCTGAAGAAAAAATTGAAAAAGAGGGATATACCGTAAAATTGCAGTCGAGCAAAGTCAAGGTGATTAATGGTTCTAGGGTTATTATATCTGGAACACAAAGGGAGAACTGTGTGTACTCTTTGAATGGCCATGTAGTGGACGGTGAGTTTAATGCTAGTGTTGAAGAAAAAGACAGTCTTGTGGAGGTTTGGCATAAAAGACTAGGACATATGAGTGAGGTGGGAATACACGTGCTGGAAAAGCAGGGTTTGTTTGGCAATAAGAGTCTAGATAAGCTCGATTTTTGTGAGAATTCTATTCTGGGAAAGTCACATCGAGTCAGTCTCGGTGTAGGAAGGCACACTACTCAGGGAGTGATAGACTATGTTCATTCAGACTTATGGGGTCCATCTCAAGTGGAATCTGTTAATGCAATGATGCCTAAAAACGTTACTTGCATTTTTCGGTCTCGCTTTGCTATGATTACGACAATATGTGAAAACAAGCATTTACGAAAACAACGAAAAACAAATTCTTGAGTTCAAGTATTTTTCATTTCAACCATTATCACTTAAGGTATGAACAAACAAGTACTCATCCTAATTAAGTGATCAAGGATTTAATCTTTTCTTAAAACTCACTTTCTATTAAGTGTGACAAGTTTTTTTATTAAACTTTATTTTTAAGAAAATGTTTTATTAAATTAATTATTTGAAAATTTGAAATTTGAAAATGGCATATTCTATCTTGGGTTGGAATATCCTTTCAAGATATTTTAATCCCCAGATTCGAACCAATCCACTAAAAGACAAAAGGGAGCGGAGTCTATGCAGACGGTTCCTTAGCACCTATAGCGGTTCCTTATCGATAAGGAACCGCGGGCACCAATAAGGAACCGTGGGCAGATATAGCCGTTGGATGTTTGTCTTATAAATAGTGGACCATTATCATACTTTCAATTCACCTCTTTTGCACATACATTTCTAGATTGTTTCATACTTCTTAAATCAATCAAATCCTTGATCATTTGTTTGATTACTACTTGTTTATAAGTGAATCTTTCTCCTCTCATCTTTTCCTCTCAAAGTGCAAAGAGAAGAACACTATCATCCTTGAAGTGTTGTGTGTACCTCAAAGATCCATTGAAGATCCAAACTTACTTATTCATTGTTGTGAAGATCCAAGTAGTTGTGTCTATTTGGAAGTTGTGTATGTATTAAGGTTAATACTTGGTCCTTAAAGTATAGTGGTGTAGATTGGTCCTAGCTAAGATTAGGGCTCGACTTTTAGCTTAGAGTCGGAAATTGGTTAAGCGACATTTTGTACGGTTTCTCCACCTTAAAGAGCTTGTTGATTAGTAAACTCTCGAGTAAGGAGTACTATAGGAGTGGAGTAGGAACGAGGAGTGAGCTTCGTTGCCGAACCACTATAAATCCTTGGTGTTTGGTTTGATCTTTCTTTCCCTTATCTTTTTACATTCATTATTCTTTATAGTTGTGATTATTAGTTTAGTTGCACTATACCTTGTTCATATTGTGTATAAGAAGGTTTCACATAAATACTCAAGCCTAAGTTTTTGAAAAGGATTTTTAAAAACCAATCTTTAACAAGTAAATTTAAGAACTATTCAACCCCCCCCCCCTCTAGTTTCTACAATTGGTATAAGAGCGTGGTTGCTCAAGTCTTTATAAAATATATAGTATTTTAAACTTGAATCGATATATGGATACAAACAAGTATCTAGAAGGGCAATCCATGCAAAGACCACCTCTTTTTGAAACTGATAGTTTTATTTATTGGAAAAATAGATTTGAGACTTATGTGAAATCAAAAGATTTAGATCTGTGGCATGTTATTACCAATGGTGATTTTTTGCCATATCAATATAATGAAGTTTCTAAAAGCAAAGAGATAGTCATTTTTGACAAAGCTAATGATGATACTAAAAGGAAACTTGCTAAAAATAATGAGGCTAAAATGGTGATTTATAATGCTTTACCAAAGAAAGAGTACGGAAGGATTTTTATGTGTGAAACCGCTAAAGATATTTGGAACACTCTTTTAGTAACCCACCAAGGTAATAGCCAAGTCAAAGAAAGTAAAATCGATCTTCTTGTTCAATAATATGAACAATTTACCATCTTAGAAGATGAAACTATTGATAGTGCATTTGCTAGATTTAACACTATTATTACTAGTCTAAAAGCACTTGATGAAGATTTTTCTAGCAAGAACAAAGTTAGGAAGTTTCTTAGGGCGTTGCATCCAAAGTGGAGAGATAAAGTTGTTGGGAATAAATGAATGAGTATTAGTTCCCCCTGTTGGTTGGTCAGAGTTCCCCCTGCTAGAGTAAGTTCCCCCTGCTGAATAACAAAGGCAGGGGGATTGATTCCCCTGCTAGAAGTCAATGGCCCTGCTACAAAGATAAACTTGGAAGAGATATTAGCGCGTTTTTGTTACTACTCCAGAATAGTTTCCAAGTTTGTTAGTAGTGATCTTGTACACGAGTCCTTGTACTATAAAAGGACTCATTAGGTTTTGATGTTTAATATATCTTTCTGTTAATTTCATTTCATACTTTAAGGTTGTAGAACCCTAATACCATTATTGGTTATTCGTATATCTTTGATATATTAAAGTTCAACGTTCGATTCAAACACTTGTTCTTGTGCTGAACACTATTTTCCGCATCTTGTTTAGTTACTTTGTGTATTGTAAAGTTTCTCTAGTGTTAGTTTGAATTCATTCTTTCTATCACAACCCTTAAACAAGCTAAGGTTTAAGATCTGAGTTTGGGATCAACAAGTGGTATCATAGCTTGTTGAGAAACTTTGATTAAACCAAGAACAAAACATTCATTACCACCATTACCAACCATGTCTTCAGATTCTCATTCATCCTCAAACAACAATGCTCTCAAACTTCCCATTATGGATCCTGAAAACTTTGAAATATGAGAATTCAGGATTCAACAATACCTCAAGATGGAACACTATGTTCTATATGAGGTCATAGAGCTGGTTGATCAGTTCCCCAAAACAATAGCAGTTGAGGATAAGAAAAAAGATAAGGCAAAAATTGGTGAAAGCTCCAAAAGTGATAAAACTTAGTCTGTTGCTGTTGCAGACAAAGAGATTTAGGCAAGAAGGCATGATGTTAGAGCTCACAGTTCTTTGCTGTTGGCTCTACCTAATAGACATCAGCTAAGGTTCAGGAAGTATAAGACTGCTAAGGAACTTTTGGGAAGCAATTGGTAACACATTTAGAGGGAATGAGGCCACCAAGAAGAATAAAAAGAATCAGATGATAGATCAATTTTCTTCTTTCAAAGCAAATGGTGATGACGCAATTGGTTCCATCTATAATAGGCTTCAGGATCTGATTGCTTAACTGGAATTCTGTGACATAGAGGTGTCAAGAGAACAGGTGAATACAAGATTCCTCAACAGTCTTCAGAAAGAATGGTTTGTTTACAAAGCCATTTGGAAAAATAGAGATGACATTGATGATAAGAACATTGATGATATCTACAATAACCTGAAAGTTTTTGAGCCAGTGGTCAATAAGATGAAGTCATCAGGAACCATCCTCACTAATTCAAGTGGAACTGCTGATTCCCCTGCTAATATGGCCTTTATATCTCATAGTAGTGGAATCTCTAAAGGCAGTGGGATTGAAGTTTACCCTACTAACACATTTCCTCTGCTGCAAGGTCTGGACCATTAAAGGATGAAGAGAGGCCTTCAACATTCAGCCTTGACATTGCTTGTGCTTTCATTGCATCTCAAGGATCTCAGGGATCCAGTGTGCTACATGAAGATCTGAATCAAATCAGTAGGCAAGGACTGGATGAGATGGACATCAAGTGGAACATGGCTCTACTCAGCATGAGAGCCAACAGATTTTATAAGAAATATGGGAAAAAGATTTCCATTAATCCTTTTGATGTAGTTGGATTTGAAAAATTAAAGGTGGAATGCTACAACTGTGGCAAGAAAGGCCACTTTGCTAGGGAATGCAGAGGACCAAAGAATGGAAGAAGTTATAGGAAGGAAAGCAGGGATGAGGATTCTGGGGCTAAGGCTATGGTAGCCATGCAAGGAAAAGATAGATCAGGTGGATTGGACTGGAGTGCTATGACAGAAGGTGTTGAAAGGAATCAAGCTCTAGTTGCTGAAAGGAAAGAGGAAGAGTTTGCTCTTATGTCCATGTCAACATCTAGTTCATACAATGAGTTATATGATGACTCATATTGTACCAAAGCTTGTAGGAAAAATACTGAGTCATTAACTGATCAAATAAGAAAACTAAAAGTTGATTACATAAATTGTGATAATGATTTAGACAACTACAAACGCGCTCTAGAACAGTTAGAGTCCACCATAAGAGAATATAAACACAGAGAAAATGATTATAGAGATCACATTGGCATATTAGAAAGAGATGCTAGAGAAAAGGATGATTCCATTGCGGAATTAATTGCTAAATTAGAAATCTTTAGATCTAACAAGAAGATAGATGAACAAATAGTTGAAAATTTTGTAAAAGCTTCTAAAGATCTCACTAAGGCAGTTGAAGTTGGACAATCTCCAAAAGACAAAACAGGTTCTGGAGTAAAAAATGAACATGTTAAAATCCCACCACCACCTGCTAATATGCATGGACCCATTCCTAGTAAAGATCTTTCTTGGACTGGTCTCCCTTGTTTTAAAAAGCAGGAGGACATTGAGTTTGACTTAAATGCCAACATACCAAAGAATCTAGAAACAAAGTAACCTCTATTGAAAACCAGTGCTATTAGGGATTTTGAAAAGGAACAAATTACTTTAAAACAGTGGAAAATAGATAACCCTGTTCTCTTTTCAAAAGAAGGATTATTTGGTAGTGATTCTAGCACTAGAATTGGTTTATCCAGAATCTCTAGCAGATCTGGTTCAGCATCAACTAGTTCAAAACCTTTTAAAATCACTGTTAAAAATGCAGGTATGTATAGACCTATTAGAGGTAATCAAAGGAACTAGAACAACCAAAAGTCTCATCAATTAGGAGAGGACTTTGTAAAGAACACCAAACCTTGTTTCACTTGTGGCAGTTTTGATCACTTCTATCAAGACTGTCAAGCACCCATGGAAATGGTGGCTGCAAATCCTTTAAAGGAAATGCAACCAAAAACCATTCTATTGAATGCAGGGGTAAAATCTTTTTCCCCTGCTAAATATGTTCCCCCTGCTTTGAGAAATAAGGTTTCTGATAAGTATGTTGTTCCTGCTCTAAGAAAGATAATGATGCATGTTCCAAATCTAGCTCTCATCTGACCAAAACAACACCTCATACTGCATATACATCTGGCCAAAGACCCTGCCAACGCACCTATAGAGGACAAAACAAAAGATGGGTTCCCTCTGGTAAGCATAGGGATTTCCCTTCTAAGTCTAGGGTATCCCCTGCTGGCAAAGTTTTGCCCTCTAGAAACATGGGTAGATGGGGATAAGCTGTGAATGCCTCAGCTCGTTGGTTTGGGTACCGAAAAGGGGTACTCCATCCAATGGTGTATCTTTAGTCTTTGACAAATTATCTTACATTGACACACGAGGTAGATCCAAGTCAGTAATGGCGTGGGTCCCCAAGAGAAACTAAATTGTTTTTCTTTTTGCAGGTGACTAAGCAGACCAGAAATGATAAATCCTATTAGGATAGTGGATGTTCAAGGAGCATGACTGGGCATAAATCTTATCTGTCTAATTTTGTTCTGCTACATGATAATGATGGTGTCTCATTTGGAGATAGGCATGGGACAATTACAGGGAAAGCGACCATTGTTACTAATGGAATGACATTTGATAATGTCTACTTGGTGAAAGAGCTATTGTACAACCTCTTTAGTGTGTCCCAGATGACTGACAACAAGAACTTTGTCCTCTTCACTGATACTGAGTGCCTGGTGTTGTGAAAGGAGTTTGTTTTACCACCAAACACTCCTATTGTGCTCAGAACACCAAGACAGAAGAACATGTACACCATTGAGTTAAAAGACATCACTCTTCAAGACAATGAGAACTGTTTCATTTCCAAAGCATCAGTTTATTAATGCAAGAAATGGCACAGAAGACTTGGTCATCTTAACTTCAAGAATAGGAAAAAGTTGGTAAAGTTCAATCTTGTTCATGGTCTTCCTTCCAAGACCTTTACCAATGATCATACTTGTGTTTCCTGCCTGAAGGGGAAGCAACACAGAGCCTCTTTCAAATCCAAACATGTTCAGTCCACCACCAAGCCATTGGAATTGCTGCATATGGAACTTTTTGGTCCCACTTCTGTGGCAAGCATAAAGAAGAAATGGTACTGCCTAGTGATCACTGATGGTTTTTCTAGGTTCACATAGACATTATTTCTGTTTGAAAAGAGTGACACAGCAGGTGTACTCAAAGACTTCATTACTCAGATTGAAATTTCCAAAAGCATGAAGGTGCTAACCATTAGACCAGACAATGGTAGTGAGTTGAAAAACAAGGAGATGGACACTTTTTGCACAAACAAAGGCATAAGGAGGGAATACATCATAGCCACGACTCCTCAGCAAAATGTCGTTGCAGATAGAAGGAATAGAACACTGATAGAAGCTGCAAGAACCATGTTATCTGAATCTAAGCTTCCAGTGATATTTTGGGTTGAAGCTGTTAGCACTGCTTGTTATGTTCAAAACAGGGCCTTGGTGGTAAAGGCACACAACAAGACCCCTTATCAGGTGTTCAATGACAGACCCCCTTTGATTGACTTTTTCAGACCATTTGGATGTCATGTGATCATTTTGAACACTATTGACAATTTAGGTAAATTCAATGAAAAAGGGGATGATGGGTATTTTGTAGGTTACTCATTGAACAGTAAAGGACATAGGGTCTTCAACAAGAAGACAAGCAAAGTGTCAGAAAATATTCATGTAGATTTTCTTGAAGACAAGCCTGAAGATGTACAAATAGGTCCTGATTGGTTCTTTTACATTGAAGTACTTTCTAAATCAATGAATTATGTGCCTGTTGCTTTGGAGAATACTAACATTTCAGGTACAAAAGAACCAACTGCTTTGGAGAATCCACCAATGAGGTACATGACTGTACCTTCATTATTTCCCATCGATGATGCTGCTACAGGAATGGATGAAGAAGATTACATCTCTCAAAAGAAGGAGCAGCCAATCTCTTCCCTGCTCAGTCAAATCCTGAAAGCAGTGGAATGGCTGAAAGCAGTGGAATGATGGATTCCCCTGCTAGACCAAATGTTCCCCTACTGTTGAAGAACCAATGGTGAATGATACTTATGAGAAAGAAAGAGAATCCCCACTCTTTTCTTCACCTATCACTTTATCAAGTAGTGGAAGTAGAATACTCAGATATGGAGGTCCAAGTTCATCAGATTTTCATACAGCTCCTTCACTAAGCAATGCTGTCTCCTTGGGAAACTATCTTGAAGAACTTTTTTCAAATCAGGATAGTCCAATAGAAGTTGACATGAGAAACTTGGAGTCTGAGGTTATTGTTGACAAACACCCAACTTAAAGAGTCAACAAGAATCATCCTCAATAAATGATAATAGGAGATCTTGCAACTCCCAGGCAAACAAGGTATCAAGCAAAAGAACAAAACTTCATTGCAAACATCACAATGAAGTACAATCATGATAATATGCAATGCTGTCTCTTTGCTGCATTTTTGTACCAAGAAGAGCCTAAGAAAATTTTTCAAGCTTTGAATGCTCCATGTTGGGTTGAGGCTATGCAAGAAGAGCTTTTGCAATTTGATATCCAAGAAGTGTGGATTCTGGTGGACTATCCAAAATGGGCAAGACCCATTGGGACAAAGTGGGTGCTCTGGAACAAAAAGGATGAGAGGGGTATTGTGGTCAGAAACAAAGCCAGACTGGTATCACAAGGATATACTTAGGAAGAAGGAATTGATTATGATGAAGTTTTTGCTCCAGTTGCTAGAATTGAAGACATTTGATTGTTTTTGGCCTATGCTTCATTTATGGACTTCACAGTATAACATATGGATGTTAAGAGTGCCTTTCTATATGGCATCATTGATGAGGAAGTCTATGTGATGCAACCTTCAGGGTTTGAAGATCCAGAACATCCAGACAAGGTTTACAAAGTAAAGATGGCTATGTATGGGCTTCATCAAGCCCCTAGGGCCTCGTATGAGACTCTTTCTAAATACCTATTGGATAATGGCTTCAACAGGGGGAAAATTTACCAGACCCTGTTTATCAAGAAACACAAGGGTGACTTTCTTTTGGTGCAAGTATATGTGGATGACATCATCTTTGGATCCACAAAATCTCTGCTCAGCAAAGAGTTTGCCAAGTTGATGCAAGATAAATTCCAATGAGTGTCATGGGTGAACTCAACTTCTTTCTGGGGTTACAAGTTCAGCAAAGGAAAGATGGGATCTTTATCTCACAAGAAAAGTATGTTGCTGACATTGTGAAGAGGTTTGGAATGTGTGAAGGAAAGAAATTCTCCACTCCCATGGATAAGGAGAATCCTTAAGGAAAAGATGGCCCAGGAAAACCCATTGATGTCAGACACTATAGGTCTATGCTTGGATCTCTCATGTACCTTACAGGTTCAAGACCTGACATCATGTTTCCAGTCTGCTTATGTGCAAGATACCTAGTGACACCCACAGAGTGTCATCTGTTTGCAGCGAAGAGGATATATAGGTGTAGGATATTGTAAATCTAGCTTATGTTTAGAGAGAGAAAGAGATAGAAAGATAAATGATTTCACACACACATTAGAGAGAGAAAGTGATTAACTATGTGTAAAATGAAATGAAAACCACACCCTCTCCATCTAAGGAGAGGGTTTATACACCCAAGCCCATGAGATGGGCTTGGGCTTACAATGGGCCGCCGGCCTACACATGTTGTAGGCTTGGCTTGGCCTTGTTTGCTTAATATTAAGTTAACCAAACTACGAGCTACCACTTAGACTATTGTTGGAGTGACCGATCCTTTCTAATACGTAAAACATATTTCCAACAATCTCCCCTTAAGGGAGGTCACTCCAAACAAGGGCGTTACCCAAGTTACAATAATAAAATAAACCTAGCATACTATGCTTGTCTTGAGCTCGTAGTCTTCGTCTTTCTTTTCTTTTTCTTTTCTGGTGAACATGCTGGTGTCAAGACAACGATATCAATCGTACATATGGAGTCAAGAGATAACTTCAGACGTGATGAGGCGACCAACATTCGTGAACAAGAACCATGTGATTCTCTCGTATGATGTTCTCCATCATTCAGGTCCAACCTCGTAAATCGCTAATCTTGTGAATACATTATCATATATGATCTTCGCACGTGATAAATAACTTACACATGTGTTTAAAAGGTATTTTATTTACGTTTCAAGTACACCCTTATTAATTTGAGGGGGAGCTTGTGTAAATCATGGAGATAATTGGATTTTCATTTTTCTTCCCAAATTTTCTTAAAACTTTATTAGATCAATTGATATTAAAAACATCGATTGGGTTAATATTTTTAATATGGGGGAGAAAATGTGAGTTAATAATGAGATCAATCAATTCAATGGTTTGACTTAATGTGCTGGCTCATCCCGACATGTGCAAAATGTTTTCTAATATCGTGGCATATGTTAAGGGGGAGCAAAGTGGATTTGCTATATCAAAATGGATTTCATGGTGACATATACTTACCCTAAACCCATTTATTTCACAACGATGAAGATTGTGGTGACATAAGGATGGTAGGATAGGTTAAGTCCAATGATTTTTCTAGAACCGGAGGAATCTTCCCAAGGACATTCCATAGCTAGAAATAGTAGTCCTTAGGAAAGATGGAGAAAGATTGTGAACGTAGCTGAATGCCGACCAAGTACTTAAGTTAGCACTGGAACAATCATAACAAGATGCTAGTTATGACGTATTGGTAAGCATTGAAGGGGTTGAAGAATGAAAAAGAATTGTAAAGATAAAGGGTGTAAAGAAAGAAGCCCTCCTTACAACCTTAGGCAGAAACCGGGTCAATTCATATGCTATTGAGATCATTTTTAAATGATGCTTGATATTGAAGACAGGCATCATGGACCCAGTGATGCAATGCACAACCCATCCCAGCTAACTCATATATCTCTTAAAAGATATTTGTTTTAATCACACGGAGACAAGGCATTATCTATTGATTTATTCACTCCGAATAAATTGGTATTGAAATGGTGGCACTCCTCTCCAGCCTCCAATCACTAAAATCCAAAATACACGATCGAGTCTAGAGCTATTTGAGATCATCAAATATCTCATTAGGACACACTTTCATAATTCCTTGCTTCTTCACACACTGTGAAAAGTAAGAAAGATCTTAAGAGTCCTACGCAAAATCTTCATGATCTTGCCTGAACATCCGAGTAATACGAAAGTATTTACAAAATAAAGATGGAAATCCTTCTTGAATGAATATCAAAAAGCTCATGGTAGGTGACTTGTGCGATTCTTTATGAATCATACTTGTGATAACCTGAAAGCTACAGTGGTTTAATTCTTAAATGAATTTAAACACGTTCCAGGCCTCTACACAATATCTTAGTGATCTTGCCATAACACTCAGAGTGATACCTTAGTGTTCACAGTGATGAGTGGAAATCCTTCTAGTCTTAACCTCAAACAGCACTTGGTAGGTAACTTGCAAGATTCTATACGAATCAAGCTCGTGACAACTGGAAAGCAACGATGGTGCGGTTCTTAATTGAATTTCACTTGTTCCAGGAACATGAATTGACGGCTTCATATCATGCGGATATTTTTATCCAAATGATCCACTCTTTATGTTCGCAGTCAGCTTTGGACGGTCGAATAAAGAGAACGAGTTTACCCGTGAAATCTTGTCAAGGAGGTTCTTAATTGAAACTACCTGCCACAAGTACGATATTTAATATCGTCCAACGGTCTTCACCGACCGGAGGTAAAATACTACCAAATTAGAATGAAATGTTCAAGGCCATTTCATCCGTGTATATGTTTTGTTGCTAACTGTCTTATGTAGCGTAACAAGAAGGTGGCATTGCGGTGTACAATCCAGAAGAAGTCGCAAACAATGCTTATGCTTTATGCACTTAATACTTCAACAAAATTAAAAAAGCCTAAAAGTCAAGTCTTCCGCTGTATCAAACTCTGAAGCTTTCAAGAATTTATAAAGGTATAAGTATGAGGAACATGTAATCACGAGGAGGCAAATTTCACAAGTGATGAATGCACAAGGTCAAGGCAAGGAAACATGCTCAAGACTAAAGTCAAAGATCACATCAAGCATATTCACAAGAACAAGATCGAAGACTCAATCATAGTATGCTAGGTTTAAGATTTTGTAAAATGATGTGAGCTCCCTTAGGGGGAGATTGTTGGAAATACGTTTTTCCAAGGAATGTCTCGGTCACATCATTGTTAGCATAGATAACGAGCTATAGACTATTTAGGACATTGTAACTTGGAGTGACCTCCCTTAGGGGGAGATTGTTGGAAATACGTTTTTACGTATTTTGAAAGGATCGGTCACTCCAAAGATATATTCAAGTATTGGGCTCGTGATCCTATATGTAATCAATATAGCCCATATAGCCCACATGTATGGTGGGCTATATATACCCCCTCCTAGCATGTTAGGAGGGGTTGGTCATTTGTTGGTTCTCACAATTCACACACTTCTAATCTAATATTTTCTATTTTCATCTCCAACCTCTCTCTACTTTCTCTCTCTACATCTTTATCTATCTCTCTCTCTAGTAATCATCTCCATAGTTAGATAATCCAAGGATTACGATAAACTGTCAATAGAAAGTAATTGTGTTTGTTGTTGTGTGTAGAAGTCGTGAAATAATGTTAAAATCCCCTAATAATTATTCTCGATAAACCAAAAATTCCAAGACAAAATAACACACGAGAAAACACGTTTTTGAAAAATCTTGAAATACTTGTCACTGTATCGGAATCCCCAAATTTAATCCGTCAGAATGCCCATCGAAATAACCATCGGAATGTCCTATCGGAAAGTCTGTCAGAATGTGGATTGGAATACCTGTCGGAATAAGCTGTCGGAATACCACTATCGGAATACCCGTCGGAATAACCTTTCGGAATACCACTATCGGAATACCCGTCGGAATGACCTGTCGATATACCACTATCGGAATACCCGTCGGAATAACCTGTCGGAATACCTCTATCGGAATACCCGTCGAAATAACGATCGGAATGTGTAAACCCTTTTCTGGTGGAAGATGTCAGAATACCTAAACCCTTTTCCGATGGTTTCTGTCAGAATATTACCCACTTTTCTCGGACAAAACTCAACCAATTCGATATTTTAAGCCAAAAAAATGATCAAAACACCCAAAAATTTTGTGTTTTTAGCCAAAGTAACAATACCAAATCACTACCACAACTAGGTAGATGATTTGTATCAATATTAAACCATAAAAAACACAAAAAAAATTTGGTTCGAATGATTTAGATTAAAATAGGCACAAAAATCAAGAACACAAACACAAAAACAAAACAATCATCCCTCCTAATAGGTATCTGAAGTGTAATCTAACTTTAGGAGTTTGGTATCCCAAGGAGTCACTATTTGAGCTAGTGGCCTATTCAGATAGTGACTATGCTGGTGACAAAAATGATAGGAAGTCTACAATAGGTGGATGTCAGTTTTTAGAAAGCATGCTTATATCTTGGTAGTGTAAAAGCAGACTATTCTAGCAACTTCCACAACTGAAGCTGAATATGTGGCAGTTGCTGCATGTTGTGGACAAGTCCTTTGGATTCAGAATCAGCTGCCTGATTATAGGTACAATTTTCTTAAAACCAAGATATTTATTGACATTAACAGCAGAATCTGCATTATTAGAAATCATGTTTTTCACACTAAGACAAAACATATTGAAATCAGACATAATTTTATTAGAGATTGTTTTGAAAAAGGATTAATTGTCCCAGAGGCAATTGACACAGAGCTTAAAGTTGCTGATGTTTTGACAAAAGCTTTTGACATAGGGAGGTTTCAGTACTTGGTTGCAAGTATTGAAATGGCCACTCCCTAAAATTGATGTTTGAAATGTCTTGTGTATTCAAGATTGTATTATTGTTGTTGTTGTACATGTGTTAGTTACTTTTTCCATTATTCTTCATTCCATTGCTTTTGAACAAAGTTTCCCCTGCTAGGGTTAATTCCCCTGCTAAGGAAATCTAACACCCCCAATTTACATTGCGCAGCGGAAATACACAATTGGGTGCTAGACACAAGCATCATCACACAAGGTATATTGAACGACTCAAAAGAGAGACGTTTATACATAAATTATAAACAAGATTTTCATAATAAGTCTAAAACATAAATTCATCCCATAATGTACTAAAACGACACTAGAGTAAAGCGTTTAGTCCCCAAGGATCTCGACCAGCAAACCAACAAGTTTCAGTACAGTACACAAACAATTAACGAATTGTTCAACAGTAAAAGATAGAAATAGTTTTAGACCAACAATCTTCCAAAAACCAACCCACAACATCCATAGCAAAGCTCCGACTTCCATCACTTCCTATTACCTAAAACACATGCTAAAACGATTCAACAATAATGTTGAGCGAGTCCATAGGTTTATCAAATCACATTTGAACACAAGAAGAAAATCAATCATAATAATTTATAGAACTGTCGTACACACAATCTATTTCAAGGCAATACATTGTATTTAAGCTCATGACACCGACCCCTTAACCAAATAATCACCCACACCAAATGCCGGCATGACTAGAATAAAACCATTTCCCCTCTAGGGTATCAGTTGCTAGAATACCACATTCTTATTCCCGTAAATTATCCTTCCCAGAGGTTACTCAGCGTAATGCCCTGGTCTCAGATAGGGTGGTCAACCCCGTAGTACTATCATTAGAATAAGCGGCTACTCCCAACTCACAACATCAAGTCAGAATATAGTTCACGGCTCATGAATTTAGGGTCTTTAGCAACAAGGTACTCAATACAATCTAAACAACATAGGCAACATTCGGGTCCAACAATTACTCATGACTTGTGTTCATTTATTTTCAAATAGAATGTATCCCCCTCGCGGGTAATAAAACATTTAGTAGCTAGCATGAAAAGCGAGGCTACAGACTCACCTTAGTATAAGAGATCTAGCGAGATGATCGTCGATGATAGAGGATGCCTTTCAAACACGAGAACCGCTACCTATCAAATAAGGCGCGTTCATTAATAATGACTCGAGAAATAAATCATACATAACAATATAAAACTAAAACTTATAAAATCACGATAAACTCAAGAGAAAACGATACAAGTAACTCTATTACACTCTTCTATACATTTACTTTACCATTCTACACTTTCAACAAAATCCGACGGCACATACTACATGTACTAGCTTATTTACCCTTTTAGAATCGTCCATCGTTTATGAAACGACTCGAGAAACTAACTTACTATATATATAAAGTCCTCCAACAAGTTTATCAAATGAAATTATCTTTAAAGTTCTTTACCCGACTCATCTTCAAACTACAAAATCCGGACAGTTTTACGTTAACAATTCATACAACCGTTTTAACTTCTTTAAACGACTCCATTTACAAAACCGACACTTGGGTTTGAAAATAAACTCACCCTCTAGGGTTTACACTTCATTATCAGTATGTGAATCATTTCAAAACTTCAATTTATAGTCCTCGAGATTCGATCCAAATATCGAAAACAACTATATGTAGTGTTGATAGGTGTGTAAACACCCATCTTTTCTACTACTTAATTATAATAATAACCGGACCAAAACGTGTATTTTATGTCTTTTATGTCGGAATTATGCGTAGTTTGTGTTTTTGTTGTGATTTAGGATGAAAAGGTGAAAAGTGGAGAAAACACGGACATTCACGGGCATTTATGGACTTTTATTGAAGAAAAGGATGAAAGACGAAGTCAAGAAGTCAAGAGTGCAAAAAGAACGGAAGTCCACGACCAATTCTGAAGATTTATCGAAGAAAAAAGTCAAAAGACGGAAGTTTATCAAAAGCCGAAGAATTCAAGTCTATTTTATTGAAGAATTTAAAGACGAATTCGAAGAAATCCCGAAGCCCAAAAGTCCCTTAAAGTCCAAGTTTAAAGAAGATTAGAAGAAAAGGACTAATGACGCAATTAATGAAGATTAATAAAAGGAGGGACTTAAGCTTGTAATTAAGAAGAAAGGAAAGAGGGGAGGATGCTTCCTTAATCCTCCCCTATATATAGATTAGGATTGTGTTCATTTCTTTCTTGTTGGCTAAGTGTGACAATTAGCTCTTCCACCATTTAAATACCTTGTCATTTAATTTCTTGTCAAATTTAAATACCTTGTCTTGCACCTTTAATTCATTTAATTTCAAGTAAGTTTTCCTTTAATTATTGTCAATCTTTATTTTATCTTGTCAATCTCTTATCTACCTTTCTTAATCTTTGATTTGTTGTGTTTATGTTTATGTTCATGCTTTTATTTTGATCCAAAGTGGTTTTTGATTATTATAGTTAAAGTTGTTTGATTTCTTGTTTTTAACTGTTTGTTGATGTTTATTTGTTGAATCGTTACTGTTTATATTTATCCGTGTGTTTGATTTTGGTTAATTTGAGTTTCTATCTGCTGTTACTGTATCCCTTGTTCTTCGGGGGTGTTTGCTTTGTTTCTGATCTTTCCAGGAAAAGTTCCGAACCAAGAAGGAGGGAAAGTGTTCATTCGGAACTTCTAAAGTTCCGAATCAAGGCTTCATCAGGAAGATTTTAACTCAACAAATCTTCCGAGCCAAACTTGTTCATCCGGAACTTTCAAAGTTCCGGACGAAGTGAAAACTTCCGAGTCAAAAGTATTCGTTCGGAACTCCAAAGTTCCGAACCAAGGGTTTCATCCGGAACTTCTCAAAAGTTCCGAATCAACTCAAAGTTCCGAATCAAGGGGGCAAGTTCTGAATCAAGGCTTTTCATTCGGAAGTCATAAACTTCCGGACCAAGCTTCATTCGGAACTTAAAAGTTCCGAATAAAGTTCCGGATCAAGGGTCAGCTTCCTACTCAAGAGGTGTTCATTCGGAAGTTCTAAACTTCCGAATCAAGGGGCTTCATTCGGAAACTTCTGAATCAAGGGGTGATTTAGAGTTCCGAATCAGTAAAGTTCCGAACGAAGGATTGTTTTGGATAAGTGACATATTCAGATCAATTTGTTCCGGATCAAGGATTTTGGTAATATTCCAAGTGAAGAAGAATCATTCCAACCGAAGGTGACATTTAGGACGAGTGATTATTCCAAACGAAGGTTTATTCCGAATGAGCTGTATTCAGGTTCTTATTAGCTTTTGTCTTTGATTTTATTTTCAAGCTTCATTTTTCCCGCCTTTATTTTAATTGCACTTTAAGATTATTTGCCTTAGTTTATTTTAGATTTGCCTTAGTTTTAGTCGCACTTTAAATTTGCCTTAGATAGATTTAAGTTTACGTCATTTACTTTAGTGCCCTTTAACTTCAGTCACGTTTTTAAATACTTACACCTTTACTTTAATTAGACTTAGATTTACTTTAAGAGCACCTTTACTTTTAAGTCTTTGCACCTTTAATTTTAAACACTACAACGACACATCTTTGATTCCACCAAAATAAAACGAAGTCACATAGAGAACTAAGATCATTTCGATTAGACCAACACAACGAACACTTAATTTTTAACTAGGCAAAACCGAGTTATCAAATGGCGCCGCTGCCGGCTCTTTTCGTTAAGATCAACAGTTTTCTGTGAGAGACACGTTGCTTTTTGGGATCCGCTCACTTGTGAACGTTATTTTTCTTGCATAAAAATTCAAAAAAATCATAAAAAACTAAAAAATTGATAAAAATCTAAAAAATTAAAAATTTCAAAAATCCAAAAATATTTTATCTTTATTGTGTATATATATTGTTTTTGTGTTTGGTTTCTTTTTCTTTTGCATTTTCAGGTGTATGCGTACTAGATCTTCTAATTATCAAGAGCCCGAGCCTCAAGAAGATTTAGATATGGCAGGTGTTAACAACAACAACATTCCACCGCACCTCAATAATAATAATAATAATAACAACAATGCTCTTCCACAGCCCGATCTTCGGACCATGGAGGAACTTTGTCAACCAACAATGTTTGGACGAGGAGGACCGATTGCGCCGATGCAAATCAACGCTCCTGAGTTTTCGTTGAAGCACCACATGATTCAGCAAGTGCAAACTAACCCATTCCGTGGATTGCCTGATGATGATGCCAACAAACACCTCGACAAGTTCATTACAATCACCCAAAGCATGAAGTTGCCTGGGGCCACAATGGATGTTCTTCGTCTACAACTCTTCCCACATACTTTATCGCATCATGCCGAGAAATGGTTTGATCGTCTCCCGAAGAATTCTATTCACACTTGGGATGACATGACTCAACGCTTTCTACCGCGCTACTTTCCACCATCCATGGTCACAAGCCTTCGCAATCAGATCAACGGCTTCATGCAAGACCCTGATGAATCTCTTTTTGATGCTTGGGAGCGATATAATGTCTTGATCGACCGTTGTCCAAACCACAACATGCTTCCCGTCACATTGATTGATACTTTTTACAACGGTTTGACTTTTCGAGATCGTGATACGATCAATGCAGCCGCCGGTGGCACATTCATGAAAAGGAGAACCGAGGAGTGTAGAGAGTTAATAGAGAACATGACTACTCATCAAAAGAACTGGGATTCCTCTGCTTCTTCTAGGAACAACCCGAGAGTCAATGTTTCTTCTACCTCAGCAAACCCTGAGATGACCGAACTCACCCGCATGATGGCTGAAATGAGCAAAAGTATTATGCTTCTCGCTTCAAACCAACAACAACAACAAGTTAAAGCGGTTGCTAATCCTTGTGAAACATGTGGCGGTCCTCACTCATACACCGATTGTCCTTCGACACAAGGAAATCCGGAAAATGTGTATGCTGCTTACGGTAATTATTCACCGGAAAATTACCAAGCTAGACAACAAGGGGATAGAAATCTGCTGAGCTACCGTTCCAACAATTACCTTTCACCCGGTTTTTCTCCTCAAAACCAAAATCCCGCCAACAACTACAATAGAAGCAACCAAATCCCACCTCGTGCTTCTAACCCTTATCAACCACCCACCCAACAACACCCACCCATTAATCCCGATGTTGACACCATCATGAGAACTCAAGGTGAGCAAATCAAGAATCTAAAGAGCCAAATAATCAATTTGAAAGGAGATATCTTGAAGCAAGGTAATGACATCAGAACCGAGGTTCGTGATAATCTTCAATCCTCTTTCATCACTCAAACAACTGAATTAAAGAATCTGTTGGCTAGTTTCTTGCCCGAAGCTCAACCTTCTTCTTCTTCGGGTTCTCTACCTTCAAACACCGTCACTAATCCGCGAGCTAATGTGAGTGCTATAACTACGCGTAGTGGAATTACCATTGTCGATCCACCTAGCCCACCACCATCATCTACACCTCCTCCACCACCATGTATCCCTACTCCACCTACACCTAGTATTAGTGCACCATTACCGTCTCCGCCTCGTCATGACGATGTATCTCGGAAGGACCCTTCAACATCACAACCTTCACCAACTACACCTTCACCGTCTCCCTATCAACCCAGAATCCCATACCCTTCTCGCATAGGCAAGACCAACGAGCTAACCAAGAATGACTGTCAAGTATCGAAATATGTGGATATGCTATCTAAAATGACCATCAACATTAGCCTTGTTTAAGCACTTTGCCACATGTCGAAATTTGTCAAAGCATTCAAGGAATTGCTCAGCAAGAAGGAGAAGCTGATTGAACTCGCCAACACACGCTTAAATGAAAACTGCTCTGCAGTTCTTCTTAGAGAACTTCCGGAAAAGCTTGGAGATCCCGGTTGTTTTGTGTTGCCTTGCGTGTTCAACAAAACTGAAGAATTTACTGCCCTTGCTGATCTCGGGGCTAGTATTAATTTGATGCCACTGAGTGTTTGGAAAACAATATCATTGCCCGATCTCATTCCAACAAAGATGACTCTCGAACTTGCAAACCGCACTCTTGCTTACCCCGTTGGTATAGCCGAAGACGTGTTTATCAAAGTTGGTACATTTACTTTCCCGGTCGATTTTGTCGTAGTTGATTATGAAATGGACCCTCGTATTCCTTTAATACTTGGTCGGCCATTTTTGAGAACCGGACGAGCTTTAGTAGATGTGGCCGAAGGTGAGTTAATCTTACGAGTCGGGGATGATTCAAAAGTTTTTAAAATGGGGAAGCTTACAGGCAAATCCTTTGGAGGCCGAGAATCAGTGAATATGATAAATGTGCTCGATGACTTTACCGTCTATGACAATCCTCTATTCGAGTCTTCCACTGATAATCCACTCTTTGAAGATAATGTGGATGATTCTCACTCTACTTTGGACGCTTCTCCCATTTACGATTCTCAACCGGTCTTCGATGCTTATGATGATGATGATTCTAGCTCAGATTCGGATGATTTTGATTGTACGTCTGAGTATCCCGAGCTGCCCACTTTCGATGATTTTGATGAGGCCGATACTCTCTCGAGCGATTCTTCACATGCTGAAGATCCTCCGCCATCACTCGATCCTACTTTGGATGATTATTCATTTGAGGAAGATTTCTCTGAATTTCTCAACACATACTTCCCTCATGAGAGTGATGCTCCTCATTTGGACTTTGAAGATTATCGTCTTGATCCTACTTTGGATTTGAAGAGCATTTTGTCCAAGGAGAAGAAACCGGTCGACACCGAAATCCGTTGCACTTATGATTTGACACCTCTTTGTCTTCCTTCTGAGGACGAGGTTGTGCTTCTTTGCGGATCTTCTTCACACTCGGCTGAGCCTGAGTGCTATTTTCCCTTGAAGGAAAAGGTGTTCGACCCCGGTATTGACATTCTACAGCCATCTCAGTATCCACTTGATAAAATAAAAGGAAAAATCTTTGGAAATTTTGAAGACATGCTTGCTCCACTTCAACTTTGCTTCCACCGTACTCCATCGCTGCTTAAGGGAACCTTGCCATTTCTCTTTTGGCTTGCCTTGTTCGCCTTAAGCTCGTGCTTATTGATGGATGAAAACTATGTCTTTGATCCTGGTGGATATGTTTCATGCTTCTTCCGTTGATGATCAAGGTCGAGTCAGGCTCACGACTCGGTTAACAAAAACCAAGCGCTTCTTGGGACGCAACCCATGCATCTATCTTTCTGCTTTCTTTACCATAAGTGTAGGGGGACCCTTTGGTTTGCTATTTCCTCTCCTCCCTTCTTAATCAGGGATTCGAGCTTCAATGATCCACTCTTGATGATTCTTGACGACCCGTGATTCCATGTTCTACTTCATCCCGGTTCTATCCTAAACTCTTTTCGATTCACTATTTTATATTTTCTCAATATTAAAATAGGAATCTCTTTAGTTGTCTTTTCCTTAGCGAGATTTAAACAGCGTGCACAATGTCCTAAGTGTAGGGGAGTTTACTCCCATATGCTTAAACATTGAGGACAATGTTTATCTTAAGTGTAGGGGGGACTTCTATCGAAGTTAAGTGGTCTTTTCCTTGTATTTGTCCTCATTTTAAACGGAAAATCAATTCTTCGACATTTTTCAAAATTTTTGATCTATTTTGGCCTATTAGGTTTTCCTTTGTATAGTAATTTTCTTTCCTTGCTAGAATAAATGTTTAATAAGTGGTTTTAATTTTCAAATGTTGTGAATCTTTTGACTCAATCCGAGTTTACTCTAGCTAGTATCCTTAACGTGTTTAAGTCAAGTTTTGCTAGGCTTTTATATAGGGAGCTATAAAACGCGAAAGTCTTAACTCTCACGGGTTAAGAACAAGAACTTTTCGCAAGTTCCTATAATTGATCCTAGAGAGTCGTTTATCAAGGGAACTTTAAAATGCGATTTCTAAACTTGAAAATGTCCAAGAATTTGCAAGATCCTATAGGCGACTCGAAAACCCAAAACTTTGATTTAATAGGCTAAGTATCCACGAGTCTCATTACTTGAGATTCTAAACTGTGGAGAACGAGAGATGATAGAGCCAATTATAAGTTCGGTATTCTTTCGTGAATTTATGTGAGTTAATTATAAGCCTATTCTCCCATCGCTTGCTAATAAATTTATCTGCTAATAAATAAGGTTGTACGATTTGAAAAGTTACTTAGCTTCTAGCCCCAGATCGCTTAAAAGTTGCTCGGTATGGATTAGAGTTCATGAGGGCTATGTTTTGTTGCTAAAGATCCAAAGTGATGTGAAGAATCATTTATCGAAAATCAATATGAAGGATCGAGACACACGACGTAAAGCAAAACTCCCCAAAAGTCATGGAGAAGTGTATCCGAAAAGACCCTAACAAGGTATGAGGATAAATAGATCCAAGTCATAAAAGGAGGCGGATCGTTGTATATCAAAGTCCAAAATAAAGATTGGAGAAAAATAAAGAAGTCGTGGTCCAAGTTTGAATCTCTCAAAACTTCAAAGTGAAGAATTCCTCTTATGAAGAGAAGACCATTATTTCATGAACGTCTCTCAAGATTTGAAGTATGAAGTCGCTGCCAAATATCGGTCCGAGAAAGGTCTCAAATCGCGAAGCGAGTTATGCCAAGATATGAACTTTATGAGGTCCCGAGAAGCAGTTTTAAAAGATTTGGTCCTTTAGCTAACTATTGATTAAATCGTTCACTTTATTTTCAGAATAAATAACTATCGAAATAATTCAAACAATGCATCCTCGTGATCATTCAAGACAGCAATAAAATATAAGAGATACCCCTAGGAATAAGGGAGTCTAAGTAAATAAATGGCCCACATGAGTTTGTGTTAGTCTACTAACTTATAATAACAATGATCTCGTTTTTAAGCTTGGTTTGGAGAAAGTGAAAACTTGAGGATGATGGTTATTCACGACATTTCCAAAACCCAAGGTATGCTTTTGATTTCTTTATTGTGTATGATTTTAATTTTCTATCTCTTTAATAAAGGCCAACGTGGATTAATTATGATGAAAAATGTAATCTTGCTTTGTAACCAATGCATTGCATGAGGACATTGCAATGGTCAAGTGTAGGGGATTTGATAGGTGTGTAAACACCCATCTTTTCTACAACTGAATTATAATAATAACCGGACCAAAACATGTAATTTATGTCTTTTATGTCGGAATTATGCGTGGTTTGTGTTTTTGTTATGATTTAGGATGAAAAGGTGAAAAGTGGAGAAAACACGGACATTCACGGGCATTTACGGACTTTTATTGAAGAAAAGGATGAAAGACGAAGTCAAGAAGTCAAGAGTGCAAAAAGAACGGAAGTCCACGACCAATTCTGAAGATTTATCGAAGAAAAAGTCAAAAGACGGAAGTTTATCAAAAGCCGAAGAGTTCAAGTCTATTTTATTGAAGAATTTAAAGACGAATTCGAAGAAATCCCGAAGCCCAAAAGTCCCTTAAAGTCCAAGTTTAAATAAGATTAGAAGAAAAGGACTAATGACGCAATTAATGAAGATTAATAAAAGGAGGGACTTAAGCTTGTAATTAATAAGAAAGGAAAGAGGGGAGGAAGCTTCCTTAATCCTCCCCTATATATAGATTAGGATTATGTTCATTTCTTTCTTGTTGGCTAAGTGTGACAATTAGCTCTTCCACCATTTAAATACCTTGTCATTTAATTTCTTGTCAAATTTAAATACCTTGTCTTGCACCTTTAATTCATTTAATTTCAAGTAAGTTTTCCTTTAATTATTGTCAATCTTTATTTTATCTTGTCAATCTCTTATCTACCTTTCTTAATATTTGATTTGTTGTGTTTATGTTTATGTTCATGCTTTTATTTTGATCCAAAGTGGTTTTTGATTATTATAGTTAAAGTTGTTTGATTTCTTGTTTTTAACTGTTTGTTGATGTTTATTTGTTGAATCGTTACTGTTTATATTTATCCGTGTGTTTGATTTTGGTTAATTTGAGTTTCTATCTGCTGTTACTGTATCCCTTGTTCTTCGGGGGTGTTTGCTTTGTTTCTGATCTTTCCAGGAAAAGTTCTGAACCAAGAAGGAGGAAAAGTGTTCATTCGGAACTTCTAAAGTTCCGAATCAAGGCTTCATCCGGAAGATTTTAACTCAACAAATCTTTCGAGCCAAACTTGTTCATCCGGAACTTTCAAAGTTCCGGACGAAGTGAAAACTTCCGAGTCAAAACTATTCGTTCGGAACTCCAAAGTTCCGAACCAAGGGTTTCATCCGGAACTTCTCAAAAGTTCCGAATCAACTCAAAGTTCCGAATCAAGGGGGCAAGTTCCGAATCAAGGCTTTTCATTCGGAAGTCATAAACTTCCGGACCAAGCTTCATTCGGAACTTAAAAGTTCCGAATAAAGTTCCGGATCAAGGGTCAGCTTCCTACTCAAGAGGTGTTCATTCGGAAGTTCTAAACTTCCGAATCAAGGGGCTTCATTCGGAAACTTCCGAATCAAGGGGTGATTTAGAGTTCCGAATCAGTAAAGTTCCGAACGAAGGATTGTTTTGGATAAGTGACATATTCAGATCAATTTGTTCCGGATCATGGATTTTGGTAATATTCCAAGTGAAGAAGAATCATTCCAACCGAAGGTGACATTTAGGACGAGTGATTATTCCAAACGAAGGTTTATTCCGAATGAGCTGTATTCAGGTTCTTATTAGCTTTTGTCTTTGATTTTATTTTCAAGCTTCATTTTTCCCGCCTTTATTTTAATTGCACTTTAAGATTATTTGCCTTAGTTTATTTTAGATTTGCCTTAGTTTTAGTCGCACTTTAAATTTGCCTTAGATAGATTTAAGTTTACGTCATTTACTTTAGTGCCCTTTAACTTCAGTCACGTTTTTAAATACTTACACCTTTACTTTAATTAGACTTAGATTTACTTTAAGAGCACCTTTACTTTTAAGTCTTTGCACCTTTAATTTTAAACACTACAACGACACATCTTTGATTCCACCAAAATAAAACGAAGTCACATAGAGAACTAAGATCAATTCGATTAGACCAACACAACGAACACTTAATCTTTTTAATTAGGTAAAACCGAGTTATCAAGTGTCGATACTCGTCTCCCGGTACACGAATAATCAAAACATCATAACTTCGCGCTCGTTTGGAGCTAGAAGCTCTACTTTATATAAAATCGAAGCTAATCGAATGATCTACAACCCTAGGCCATAAGTTAAACCATTATCACAACATAAAACACCCAAAAATTGCTGTTTTACCAACTGATGTAAATCACCTTTCTAAAACTTGTATAAAATCATGTTTTTAGCTAAAACCAACCATAGTTATGATCATCCCATAACCCTAACACTAACACATATCAACTATAACACTTGAATCATCATCAAAATCAAAACCTTCAAATCAAAATCAAGTTTTTAACAAAACTTTAGCAAGAAAACCTTTTGATCATAACAAAAACAACATGCATGATCATAATCCTCACCTACCAAACCTAAAAAAAATAATCATCGTGCATGTTCCAAAAATCAATACCAAAATGATCTCCTTAAAACCATAGAGATGGGTCTTGTGTTAGTTTAGCTTAGATCATCATAAATTTGGAATAAAAATTGATTGAAGTTAGGTTTTAGGTGAGGAGGGGGTCATGGCTAGCTTAAGAAAAAGAAGAGAGAAGAAAAAAAAATTAATTAGTGGAGTGTATGTGTTTATGTGTGAAAAATGAAGCTTTTATATAGTGGTTGAGGGACCATTGTTTTCAATTTGCAATAGTTATGGCTCAAAATGAAAATAGTTAACTAAAAAGTGGGAAATAACTATTAGTCAATTTTGAAAATATTTACGGGGATCGGGTTTCATAAAGATACTTTTAAAAATTTAAAACGTACCTCAAATATAATAATATCGACTCTCGACTCGACTTAGCATGTCATTTAAAAAGAATACATCAAAAATGACAAACATCAAACAACCGACAATAAAACGTAAAATATTTGGAATCCATCAACATCACGCTTGCTAATACTCCTTATACTTATTAAATATAAAATATAAGCCCTCCAATATCGGTGTAAACTTAAACCTCCAAAAATAAATATCGTTCAAACTCATCAAAAAATTCAAAATAATCGTAAAATAAGATTAAGAAATGACCTCGGTTTCGGGTTATCACATCCCATCCTTCTTAAAAAGAGCGACGTCCGCGGTGCTTAATCCTTCCTAAACAAATGAGGATACTTATCCTTATAGAAATCCTCTCGTTCCCAGGTAAACTCTGGTCCACGTCTAGAATTCCATCTCACTTTCACAATCGGAATCCTAATATGCTTCAATTTCTTAACTTCCCTATCCATAATCTCTACAGGTTCCTCTATAAAATGCAACTTATCAACAAGATGAATTTCCTCCAATGGAATCACCACATCCCTTTCAGCTAAACACTTCTTCAAATTAGACACTTGAAAAGTACTATAAATAGCCTTAAGTTCATCAGGCAACTCTAACTTATAAGTAACCAATCCAATCCTTTGGATAATCTTAAATTGTCCAATATATCTCGGGCTCAACTTTCCTCTCTTTCCAAAACGAATCACTCATTTCCATGGAGATACCTTTAACATAACCATGTCTCCTACTTCAAACTCCAACGGTTTCCTTCTGTTATCAGCATAACTCTTTTGTTTACTTCTGGCAGATAACAAACGCTTCTTAATTTACACAATCTTTTCAGTCGTCTCAAATATCATTTCAGGTTCAGTCAATTGACTTTCTCCTACTTCACTCCAACACACTGGAGATCTACACTTACGTCCATACAAAGCATCAAATGTTGCGGCTTTAATACTAGCATGATAACTGTTATTATACGAAAATTCAACCAATGGAAAATGTTTATCCCAACCATTTCCAAGTCAATCACACACGCACGAAGCATATCCTCTAACGTTTGAATCGTTCTTTCACTTTGTCCATCAGTTTCCGGATGATATGCAGTACTCAAACTTAACTCCGTTCCCATCGCTTTCTACAAAGATTTCCAAAATTCTAAAGTAAACCTACTATCGCGATCAGAAATTATCGACAAAGGCACACCATGTCGACAAACAATCTCCTTTACATACACTGTCGTTAATATTTCCATACTATCCGTCTTCTTCATTGGTTAAAGGTGAGAAAACTTAGTCAATCTATCTACAATCATCCATAGCATATCACAACCACTAGTAGTCCTTGGCAAACCTGTCACAAAATCCATAGTAATCTTCTCCCATTTCTACTCCAGAATCTCAGGTTGCACTAATAATCCAAACAGTTTCTTATGTTCAGCTTTCACTTTCGCACAAGTTAAACACTTATTAACATACTGGGCTATATTTGCCTTCATATTCGGCCACCAATAAACTTTCTTAAGATCTTGATACATCTTTTCTGATCCAGGATGTATTGAATACTTCCACTTATGAGATTCATTCATCACTAAATCTCGCACTCCTAAAGAACCTTCCTCAGACGGACACAATGGAAACCAAATCCTATTCCCAAAATATCTCAATCCATTTGACCTTACTTCAATCAATGGTTTCAACATTCTACCCAAATTTTCTGCCTCAACATTCTCTTCCTTCAAACCATTAGCTTGGGCTTTCAATATCGTTTCTGTCAAATCAACACTTTCCATCATTGCCAAAGCTCTACTCTTATAGACTTATCTCTTTCCTTTCTACTAAGTGCATCAGCTACCACATTCGCTTTACCAGGATGGTAACGAATCTCGCAGTCATAATCATTCAACAATTCAACCCATCTCCTTTGTCTCATATTCAATTCCTTTTGATCCAAAATATATTGTAGACTCTTATGATCAGTGAAAACCACACACTTGGTTCCATACAAGTAGTGTCTCCACAACTTCAAAGCAAAATTCACAGCCCCAAGTTCTAAATCATGAGTAGTGTAATTCTCTTCATGCTTCCTCAATTGTCTCGATGCATATGCCATCACTTTATCCCTTTGCATCAACACATCTCCAAATCCTTTATGAGACGCGTCACAATACACCACAAAATCTTCAGATCCTTCTGGCAAAGACAAAATTGGCGCAGAACACAGCTTATCCTTGAGCGTATTAAATGCAAATTCCTCTTCCAATCCCCATTTAAATACTCGATTATTTTTAGTAAGCTTGGTCAACGGTTTAGCAATTAGTGAAAACTTCTCGATAAACCTTCTATAATACCCAACTAGACCAATAAATTGGCGAACTTCAGTCGGTGTCGTTGACACTGACCAATCTTTGATTGCCTCAATCTTAGTAGGATCCACACAAACAACTTCACTATCAATCACGTGCCCCAGAAATTGCACTGATTTTAACCAAAATTTACACTTAGAGAACTTCTCATATAACTTCTCTTTCTTCAACAATTCCAAAATTGTTCTCAAATGCTTCTCATGTTCTTCTTCACTCTTGTAGTAAATGAGAATATCGTCAATGAATACGATAACAAACTCATCCAAATACGGCTTACATACACGATTCATCAGATCCATGAATACAGCAGGCGCATTCGTTAACCCAAAAGGCATCACTTGAAATTCAAAATGTCCATATCGAGTACGGAAAGCTGTTATAGGAATATCTTCTTCCCTAACTCTCAGTTGATGGTACCCAGACCTCAAATCAATCTTCGAGTATACACTTGAGCCTTGCAACTGATCAAACAAATCATCAATCCTCGACAATGGATACCGATTCATGACAGTCAATTTGTTAAGCTCTCGATAATCAATACACATTCTAAAAGAATCATCTTTCTTCCTAACAAACAAAACATGAGCACCCCACGGCGACGAACTCGGTCTAATAAATCCCTTATCCATCAATTCCTTCAACTGATCAGATAATTCTTTCATCTCAGATGGAGGTAAATGATACGGTGCACGAGCAACTGGCGCAGATCCCGGCACTAAATCAATACGAAACTCCACTTCACGATGCGGCGGTAATCCTGGCAAATCTTTAGGGAAAACCTCAGGATATTCTTTAATCACAGACACATCCTCCAAATTCCTTTCATTCACACCATCATTACTTATCTGGGCAAGAAACACATCACAACCTGCTTCTATATACCGCATCATCTTCAAACAAGAAACAACTCTCAAACGAGAAGTATATTCATCACCTTTCACAGTCAATACCCTATTCCTTAGCGGTATCTGGACTAATCTCTCTCCATAAACAATCACTGCACCATTACCAACTAACCAGTCCATTCCAACAATCACGTCAAAAGATCCTAATTCTATAGGCATCAAATCAATACTAAACACATAATTAACTAACTTCAAGGAACAACCTTTCAGCATAAAACTAGTGCTTACAACCTTACCATCAGCTAACTCCACCTTATAACTAGTTGTCAATCTCACTGGTTCTCTATCCAATAGCTGACTGAATCTAAATCTACGAAACTTCTATCGGATCCATAATCAAATAACACACTAGCATAACAAGCATCAAGTAAGAACGTACCAGTCACCACATTCGGCCCTTGAGGTTTGTCAGCATCTAATAAGTGTGAAAACACTTATCCTTTTGCCACTAAAATCAAGGAAAAACAAGACCGAATCATGTGTTTTATAGCATAAAAGTCGTAATTACGCGTGGTTTTGTGTTCTTGTGTTTAAATAGGTACAAATGATCAAAAGAAGAGAAAACACGGGATTTCACGGTCAAATATCGAAGAAATGTCCAAAAAGAAACGAAGACAAAGTCAAAAGACCAAAAGTGTGCCTAAGTTCACGAAAAACAGCTAAACCGACACGGTTAAGAAGAAACGATCAAGAAAGCCAAATTCGAGCTCGATTTTTAGTGGATTAAATCTTTTTGAAGTAATTAGGCCAAATTGTCCCACATTTGGGTTAATGGGCTTAAAAGCCCATTTGAAAGCTTAATTTTGCCTATTTGATAAACAATTGGGCCAAAGCCCATTTGATCCAATATTGTTAACGGATGGAATAAGTAAAATGGGCCAAAGCCCATATCTAAAAAAAAGAGGGAACAAATTTTGCTTGACCAGTAAAAATCATCATTCCATTTACCCCTTCACCCCATACTCGTCCTTACCCTATACCCTCCCACACACGAACACCCCCACTCAACATTAACTTCCCCAATACACGTGTTTTACCCATTCACCCCACCTTTATTTTTCGATACAAACGAAAAAAGAAAAAAAACGCACACTTGTTTTTACTGCTTATCTCTTCCCTCCCCCAAAACACAGACACATCCTATTACCCCCAAACCCTAAGTTACCCACCACCAAAATAACAAACGAAAATTAGGGCTTTTTACATATTTATCTAATTCACATCAAAAGAAAATAAACCCCCAAGTTTTTCGCAGCAAACACCAAAGTGGTCCTCTATCCTCATCTCAAGTTTGATTCTCAGCCGTTCGATGTGAAGAAAAAGAGAGAGAAGAAATCAACGATCAAGATTCAAGAACGTGGGCACCAAGATTAGGGTTTGCCTATATAACCCTCACACATCATGTAGAGGAGGGCAGCTTTTCTTTATTATTTTCAGTTTTTAATTAATTTTAGGAGTAGGATTTAAATTAGATTTAAATTTTTGAAAATTAGATTAGATTTAATCTTGTATTTTTTTAATTCTAGTCAATGTAATCTTTTATTATTATTAATGAAAAAGTTGATTTCAATTATTTCTGTCTCATTTTAAATTCTGTCAAGTTTTATTTAAATCTTTAAATCCAGTTTTTGTTACTGTTATTCTTTATTATTATCATTCGGTTATAATATTAAAAAAAAAGAACAAAAAGAAAGTGATAAATTAATTTTCCCAACTGGAAATTATGAAAGTTACTGTCCGAGGCTTGTGTTTTGGTTCGATTGGGTTCCTGCTCGAGATAAAATGATGAAGCTGTTATGGATCAGTTGATTATTTGAGGTGGAGCCTGGTGTTGTTTCGATTCATAAGACAGCGCAGCGCTGCATCTTCTACCCAACGGATCCTCACAAGGTTCTAACCTCGATTCTCTTTTATTTTTCTAGTTAAGTTTTGTTTTAGATTATTTGCTGTTCGATTATTAATATGTTTTTATTTAGTTTTGTGAATCTGCTCTTGTTTTTGTTTGAAGTTTGTCTTAACCTGCTTAGTTTATTATCAGTTTAATTTGTTTCGATTGTTGCGGTGTCACTTTGCATTAATCTATTTTAGTGTTTAGCTTATTTTGGTATTTGTTTTGGTTATATTTTGCTTATTTAGTTCATTTAAATTCCTCATTAGATCTACCCTTTCTGCTTTTAATCAGTTTATTATATTCGTTGTTTGCTTAAGTGTTGCTAAGTTTATGTTTGGATTTCGAGTAGCTTAAATCTGCTTTTAGTTGCTTAACGTTAGATCGCGTATTAGCTTACTTGTTATCAGTTTTTGTTGATTCAGTATTTTTTTAGTCTGCATTTGTATTTGGTCTTGTTGGCTAAATTTTCGTCTGATTATTGTTAGTTTTCATAAGATGTTTAAGTAAATATATAACAAAAATAATATTAGAAAAAATTGTCTGTCCTGGGACTCGAACCCAGGACCTCTCGCATAACACCCCAACAACTGAACCAACTCTTCTATTGCCTCATTTGTGTTTAATTTCTAATAGTTAAATTAATGTAGGTTTTTCATAGTTGGCAGATTTCTTTAATTAAGTTTAATTCAAGTTTAAGTTTTGTTAAATTTTAATTAGATAGTTTTTAAAATAGTTTTATTTTAAATTTCTTTTTACTCAGTTTTTTTTATAAAATATAAAAAGTCTAAAAAAATATATATATTTTAATTATAGTTATTTTTATAAGTTTAAAATATTTTATTTTTTTCTTTTTGTTTTGTCTATTTTAAAAAAAAATTAGATTTCAATTAAATAGCTTTATTTTAAGTTTAAAATTTAGTTTTATTAAGTTTTCATTTAAAGTTTTTTTTAAAAGTCATTTAAAAGTTTTAGTTTTATTTTTAAAATAGCTTTTACATTAGTTTTTAAATTAAGTTTTTAAATTTAGTTTCAAATTTACTTTTATTTTAAAATAGTTTTTTATTTAAAAGTTTTTGTTTAAAATTTAAGTTAGTTTTATTTGAAATATTTTTAAGTAGATTTTATTTAAAGTTATTAGTTTAGTTTTTTTAAATTAGATAAAATAGTTTTCATATTAAATAGCTTTTAGTTTAATATATCGAGTAAGATTTACCAAGAACAAATTAAGTTTTATGATTAAACGGTAATCAATTCGAGTGAGTCGAGGAACGATAAATAGAAAATCAAAAGGGTATACAAAATCTCTTTTTCAAATGACGCCGCTGCCGGGGATGACAATTTTTCTCCTTTACCCATCCCACCTCCCGTGGATCAAGACTTCACTTACTTTTCTTATGTCGAGAGGACTTTTCTACCTTTCATGACTTATCCTCCTGCCTCTCATTTATTATGTTCCTCCGGGACCGAGGACAAGATTTTTGATCCCGGTATAACATTCGAGGATTCCCATGGACCATTCAATTCGGGGTCGAGTCAGGCTCGTGACTCGGTTAACAAAAACAAGTGCTTCTCGGGAGGCAAACCGATTATCTATTTTTCTATCTATTTTCTATAATAAGTGTAGGGGGAGCCGTGTAGGTTGTTTGTTTTGTGTGTTGTGATTGTGCAGGGACATGTGCTTAAATGATCCACTTTTGGTACTTTTGACGAGACCCGTGTTCCCGTGTTTCCCGTGTACCCGGTTCCTTCGATAAGTTTTTGCTATTGTGATTCACTCTTGTATATAAATAAATGTAATCACTTTAGTTGTCCTTTCCTTAGCTCAATTTTAAACAACGTACTCAATGTCCTAAGTGTAGGGGAGTTTATTCTCCCACATGCTTAAACATTGAGGACAATGTTTATATTAAGTGTAGGGGGGATTTCTATCGAAATTTTAGTGGCCTTTTCCATGAATTTGACCCCATTTAACCGGAAAATTTTTAAATTTTTCAACGTTTTTCAAATTTTTAATTTGGCCTTGTAGTATTTTTCTTTTATTTTCTTTTCTTGTTGTCATCGCATCGTATTTATACTTTCAAGAATAAAGTCAAAAATGAATAAATAAATAAAATGGTTTTAACAAGTTTAGATATCTTTGAGATATTAGGCCCGTCGTGAATATTTTGACTCAACCCGAGTTTACTTATCTAAGTTTACTCTAGCTAGTATCCTTAACCATATGGACCTTAATTGGTTTATTAGGCTAAGCATCCACGAGTCTCATTCCTTGAGATTTTAAATTGTGGAGAACGAGAGATGATAGAGTTAATTATAAGTTTGGTATTCTTTCATTAACTTATGTGAGTTAGTTATGAGCTTTTTCTCCCATCATTTGTTGATATATATATTTGCAATAAATAAGGTTGTACGATTTGAAAAGTTACTTAGCTTCTAGCACAAGATCGTTTAAAAGTTGCTCGGTATTAATTAGAGTTCATAGCCAAGGCATAACTTATTGAAGCGGGACGCGAAGATTGGCTTATCCAAAAAGGCCCTAACAAGGCATGAGGATACACGAGTCCAAAAAGGCCCTCACAAGGCATGAGGATTCACTTTTTTTGCTAAAGATCCAAAGATGACGTGAAGATCATTAATCCAAATCAATATGATGGATCAAGACACACGACGAGAAGCAATTACTCCCCTAAAGATCATGGAGAAGTCTATCCAAAAAGACCCTAACAAGGTATGAGGATAAATAGATCCAAGTCCGAAAAGGAGGCGGATCGTTGTATATAAAAATCCTAAATAAAGAAGAGGATAAATGAAGAAGTCGTGGTCAACGTTTGAAGCATCTTTTACTCCTAATAAAGATGTATACCAAAATGAAGAGAATACCATAATTTCAAGATCGTCTCTCAAGATTTGAAGTTTGAAGTACAAGCCAAATATCGGTCCGAGAAAGGTCTCAAATCGTGAAACGAGTTATGCCAAGATATGAACTTTATGAGGTTTCGAGAAGCAGTTTTAAAAGATTTTGTCCTTTAGCTAACTATTGATTAAATCGTCCCACTTTATTTTCGGCCTTAATAAATTATCGAAATAAGTCAAAAATGCATCCTCGTGATCATTCAAGACAAAAATAAAATACAAGAGATACACCGTAGGAATAAGGGAGTCTTAGTGATTAATTAAACCACATGAGTAAGTGTTAGTTGTGCTAACGTGAAACTTGAGGGTGATTAATATTCATGACACCAAAGCCCTAATTCAAATCTTAGATTTCTTTACGAGTTTCTTCCATCGAATAATTTCCAAGTTAAAATGGTTATAACTTTTGTCTCCTTTTAAGTTTTTATCTTTTCATCGTAGTAGTAGTAGTAATAGTAATAAAGGCCGAGATGGATTAATTATGAGAAAAATGTAATTTTATGCTTTAAAACTATGCATTGCATGGGGTCATTGCAATGGTCAAGTGTAGGGGATTTAATAAGTGTGAAAACACTTATCCTTTTGCCACTAAAATCAAGGAAATACAAGACCGAATCATGTGTTTTATAGCATAAAAGTTGGAATTACGCGTGGTTTTGTGTTCTTGTGTTTAAATAGGTACAAATGATCAAAAGAAGAGAAAACACGGGATTTCACGGTCAAATATCGAAGAAAAGTCCAAAAAGAGACGAAGACAAAGTCAAAAGACTAAAAGTGTGCCTAAGTTCACGAAAACCAGCTAAACCGACACGGTTAAGAAGAAACGATCAAGAAAGCCAAATTCAAGCTCGATTTTTAGTGGATTAAATCTTTTTGAAGTAATTAGGCCAAATTGTCCCACATTTGGGTTAATGGGCTTAAAAGCCCATTTGAAAGCTTAATTTTGCCTATTTGATAAACAATTGGGCCAAAGCCCATTTGATCCAATATTGTTAACGGATGGAATAAGTAAAATGGGCCAAAGCCCATATCTATAAAAAAAAGAGGGAACGAATTTTGCTTGACCAGTAAAAATCATCATTCCATTTACCCCTTCACCCCACACTCGTCCTTACCCTATACCCTCCCACACACAAACACCCCCACTCAACATTAACTTCCCCAATACACGTGTTTTACCCATTCACCCCACTTTTATTTTTCGATACAAACGAAAAAAGAAAAAAAACGCACACTTGTTTTTACTGCTTATCTCCTCCCTCCCCCAAAACACAGACGCATCCTATTACCCACAAACCCTAAGTTACCCACCACCAAAATAACAAACGAAAATTAGGGCTTTTTACATATTTATCTAATTCACATCAAAAGAAAATAAACCCCCAAGTTTTTCGCAGCAAACACCAAAGTGGTCCTCTATCCTCATCTCAAGACTCTCAGCCGTTCGATGTGAAGGAAAAGAGATAGAAGAAATCAACGATCAAGATTCAAGAACGTGGGCACCAAGATTAGGGTTTTCTTATATAACCCTCACACATCATGTAGAGGAGGGCAGCTTTTCATTATTTTCAGTTTTTTTTAATTAATTAGGAGTAGGATTAATTTAGATTTAATTTTCAGCAAAAATTAGTTTTAGTCCCACGACATAGGCTAGAGCAGCAGTCCCAGCAGCAACATTGCCTCTTTGTCGCATGCCAACCCTCGGACAGTTCTCTTGTTTATGTCCACGGCCTCCACATCCAGAACAGTTAACTACCTTGACAGCATTGGCTCCAGTGGCCACACCCTTGTTTCTACAATCTGCCATCTTATGTCCGGCCTTCCCACACTTGTTGCAAGCAGGTGGACAATTTCCAACATGATACATATTACATCGACCACACTTCGGGTTCACCTTGTTACCTTAAGTTCCAGTGGCAGCACGAACACCATCATTCCTTCTCAAATTGTATTGTTGATTCCTATTTGGTCCTTGGTTATTGTTGTTACGATAACCACCACGATTCTGTCCTTGGTTTGAGTGTGCAGCTTCCCACTTTCTCTTATTCCCCTCAACAATACTATCCTTTCGATCCGGCAGATTTACATCCATCAATGCATGAGCCATCTAAACAGCTTCATCAAATGACTTGGGTTTCGACGAAGTAGTCTCTCCCTTGATATTACTAGATAAACCTCTGATATACTGCTTCATCTTCTTACGATCGTCAGCAAAAGCATCAGGACACAACAAACATAAATCAGAGAATCTCCTTATATAAGCCACAGTATCATTGTTCCTCAGCACCAAATGCCTCAACTCATCCTCCAACTGACCTAACTCTTCATCAGGACAAAACTTAGTAGTTAACAGTCCCTTGGTCATAGTCCATGTTCTAGCATTAGCTTCAACCAAACCCACACTAGCTACCTGACTATTCCACCAGCTTAATGCATCATCCTGAAAAGTAGCTGCAACAAATTTCACCTTACTAGCTTCTGAACATCCACTGATTTCAAAAGTACCTTCAATCTTCTCAATCCACCTCCTTAATTCCAAAGCACCACCAGTACCACGAAATTGGGTAGGTCCACATTTCATGAAACTAGCGTAAGAACATTCCTTCTGAATCTGCTGAACAAAAGCATTACCTCCAACTTGTTCCGCAGCATTTCCTCCCACTGGTTCATCAGTATTACCTGCAACTGGATTTGCAGCATTCCCTTCATCCTGACCAACAACATTCCTATTCTCAGTCTCTTGATTCCTCGTAGCACGTTCAGCTTCCAGTGCTCTAGCAATAGCTTGCTCAATCATGGTATTAACAGTAGCAGTTTTCAATTTAGGCGGCATGTTTTAGGAAACTAACCAAAAAACAATTTAGTAAAGTCAGAAAAATGCCTCCCAACTCCTTCCTGTGTCACCACAAAGGAAAAGAACAAGTAAGTATTCATATCAAGATATGAAGAAGGATTTCTCTATCAAGATGTAACATGGATACTATATGCACCAACAACATAGTCCACAATGAATCAGTAGCCAGTTCACAAAAGAACTAATAAGACAAATCATAAGTCATGAAGGTAATTTGGATTGCATTGAAAAATTTCCACAAAATTGTGACAAGTAATGTCACTACAACCCTTCATCATGGAAAACTTAAAAGTCATTAAGTTTCATCATAAACTATAGTACCAGTCTACTTAAGTTCTATTACAACAAGGTTAATAAAAACAACATAAAATAACTAAACATCTGATCCCTGCAGCTTCTTGTACATCGGCTCATCATCACTGCTGCTATCATCTTCCTTAGAATCTTCCTCCACTTTTTCCTTTCCCTTTTGACTTCTTCCTTCACTTGGCTTCACCAACACCTGAGCTTCAACCTGACTTGGCACATCTCGAATCACCACACCTCGACTAGGAAAAGATCTCATCGGCAAACCCCACGCATTCAACCTTGCATTCCTTTCTTGCTCCTCACGAAACCTTTCAAATTTCCCACTCAAATTCAACACCATTGATCTTAATCTAACAACTTCATCCATCTCCCTTGCTCTAACAAACTCTGATCTCTTCACACTATTAACAAACCTATCAAACCTCTTTTCATTCTGCTCAAACCTTCTAATCACACGGGTTTCAACTAAATACCTTTCAAACAAAGACCTATCAAACTTTTTGAGAAACCAGAAAATATCATCATAAGACCTAGGACCTGGACAATAAACCTTAGATATGCTATCATGAATAGATCGGACACTAGCAGCATTACTCGACTCAGTAAGAACATCACCCCTAGCAAATACCATGTGACAACCCGTCAATTTCAGGTCGTTATTTTAATCTCGACTATTACGTATTACGTGTTTACTTTAATGAGAATTTTAATTTATCGACTAACCGAGAAGGTTATGACTTGAAACTAGCGTAAGAATGTCGATTAGTTGAAAACCGACAAGGAATATGTTAAGTATCGATATTATATTCTCAAATAATCATGAAAATGATTTTATTATATTTAATCTTTATTTCTCGTATTTTACGTTTTAACGAATGACGATAACTAGTAGTGATCGCGATACCGACGGATGCCCAAAAATTTACGTTTTATTATCGATTGTCTCGATATTGTATATTTTCGACGTTTTCGATTTAATTACGTTTTAAGTCGTGTCGAAGCTTTATTATTATTTTTATGAAGCGTTTTAACTTTTGAAAAGTATTTTTACGAAACCCGAGCCCCGTAAATATTTTTAAAAGGTACAATTTACATTTTCTACCTTGTAAACTATTTACTTGCACTTTGGGACCAAAAGAATGCAAATATGACAAAATCTACCCCACTACCCCACTATATAAACAAATTCCACTAACTTTTTTTTATTAAAAACTCATTTCTTACAAAATTTTCACCCACCTTCTTCTTTTCTTTCTCTTAGCCGTCCACCCCCATAGCCACATTCATCAAATTTTTTCAACTTCTACTTTGATTCATCCAAAACTAAAACAAGTCCCATCCTAGAAATTTCAAGAGCTATCTATTGGTATAATTTTCTTCCACATGCATACACTTTAATTTTTTTTCAAGATTTTGGTGAAGAACATGTGTTTGATCCATTTCTTTGGTTATATATGTTGTTAATATTATTATATTCATAGTGGGTTATGGTTGCATGCAAGATTTTTATATATTTAATTTTTGTAAGATTAAATTTGAGGATGATATGAGTTAATTAGATGTGTTATTATGATATTAGGATCATGTTAGGACTATAGGAATTGTTGGAATGGGTTGAAAATTTGATTTGGTATGATTTTTAGATAGGCTATTTTGGGCAGTAACTTTAAGTCCGTTTTTGAAATTGTTACTGTGGTAAACTTGGTAAACTAATAAGATAGGGTCGTAGATAATTTCGTTAGCTTCGATTTGAGCTAAAGTAGAGCTTCTAACTCATTACGAGCGAAAAGTTATGCTACTTTTAGTATTTGTGTACCGGGAGACGGGTATCGGCACAATCCGAAAATTGTTGTCGATATTTGGAACGAATCTCGGGGACTATAAAATGAGTTTTAAAAATGTTCAAGGGCTGTTGTAAGTTGATAAACCTCAGGTCATGAGTCTATTTTCAAACCCGAGTGTCGGTTTTGCAAACGGAAATGTTTAGATAAGTCAAAATGGTTTTACAAGTCAAAGGCGTAAAACTGTCCGGTTTTTGCAACACGAAGGTGTGTCGGGCAGAAGGTCTTAGAAGTAATATTTTTGAATGAAATTTAAACTGAGTTTTATTCATATTATGTGTGAGTTTGTCACCAAGTTTCGTCGAAATCGGACATGTCTAGATAGGTTAGATTGGTGTGTACATTTGGAGTGTACATGCTGAGTGGTATTTTGGACACGTAGTTCAATACTTGTATGGCGTGAGTTGAGTATTCACTATTGGACATAGTGACTTACTCGAGTGTTAAGTCATTATATAAATGACTTAGCTACTGGTCCGAGGGAAGTAGAAATGATGGTTTGACTTGCGTTGACTTGGCGTCTTATGACGGGCCAATGTCGAGGGTGCAAGTGATTTAAATGAATAAGTGTTGAATAAAAGGGTATAGAAGTACACTTATATTTTTGTTATTTTTCGGGATTTTCATGGTCATTTGAAATTGACTTTCGTATTATTTAAGTATTTTATATACTTGAGTCGTTTATTAACGAACGCGCCATATTTGATAGGTTGCGGTCTTCGTGTTTAAAAGGGCATCACAAATCGTCGGCGATCGTCACGTCACTACTATCGTACCAAGGTGAGTCTATGGCCTCGCTTTACATGTTTACTTGTTTTATAAAACCCGCGAGGGGGGATAACATGCTTGTTTTATTAAAATAAGAGGGGTACGACGAGAAGTTGAGGAAACCCTTATTATTGGAAAAGCATTTATTGATAAATGAAGGGTACAACGAGAAGTTGTGGTAAACCCTCATTCTTTTAAAATTGAACACAAAGGACCCGATTGTATGCTTAGATGAAAGTTGTTATATAAGTTTGTTTAGCCTTAAAGACCCATGAATCGTGAATTGTTAATCGAAAGAACGCTAATACTATGGATAGATCTATCGGGGTGACGCCCAGTCCGGTCGCGACTAGCTATCGCGTGGTGTTGTGATGCACCAGTAATGAAACATCGGATGCAATTGTATAAGAGAAATATACGCACTTGGCTAGGTGTGTTGGGCTGAAATAATATATGTTAACGTTCAATTTCACGAGACTTATGAAATAACAACGATAATTATGTCTGATCCACATGATTGTCAACTACGGAAGGTTTATTCAGAATACTTGTGTTCATTTATTTAAATTTAAACTCTATAGATTCACTCAACATTTTTGTTGACTTTATAGCATGTTTTATCTCAGGTCCATGAAGAAGGCACTCAAGGAAGGCGGTTTCACGCAGCTTGCTAAATTAAAATGTTTTGGCCCGCTTTTCTAAACTATGTCTATTCTAAGAAACTTTTATTATTTGGTTGGTTGTGTAAACTTAAAACTATTTGGGACCGTGTGTAAACTGTTTTATCTTTAAACAAATGAATGGACGTATGTTTTGTTAAAACGACTCATTTTGAGGCGTTTTCTATGATATTGAGGTTGAACCATGATAGTAACACCCAATGACCCTTCCGCTGCTATGACACGAAATTGGGGGTGTTACAGATTGGCATCAGAGCTCAAGTTATAGAGAACGAAAAGATTTTCCAAAAATAAATTTTTGAAATCTTTTGACTATAACGTCTGCAAGCGAAACCTCCGAGTTGCCAATGGACGAGAACAAGCAAAGTATATATATATGTTATACATATTTAATTATTATTTATGCTTGAAGCATAACGGATTTCATTTATTTATTTATAAATGTTTATTATTTGATTATTATAATACTAATACGTGATTTACAAACGACGTTGATTGTCACAATAGAAATCCCTGTCTTTTGACTCATCCCTCGTGAATCTTCGTTCCTTGTCTAAAATTCTATTCCTTATTCTATCATCCATCCTTGTTTCTTTTCATCTATCTATTCTTATTCTGTGTTATTCATGTTTTGTTATCACAAGTGTCGAATGAATACTCATTTTGATGTGAATGGTGTAACAGGATCATGCCGCCTAAACAGTTGACTGAGACTCAGTTACGTGCTATAGTAGCTGATCAATTTCAGATATCTATGAATGCATTTATGGCAAACTTGAATAATGGAGCCGGCGGATCTGGTGGAGCTGGTGGATCCGGTGGAGCTGGTGGATCCGGTGGAGCTGGTGGATCCGGTGGAGCTGGTGGATCTGGTGGAGCTGGCGATACTGGAGCTGGCAACACTGGAGCTGGCGCTACTGGAGCTGGCGCTACTGGAACTGGCACTACTGGGGCTGGCAATACTGGTGCTGGAACTGGTGATGCGGATAGACCAGTGATTCCTGAAAACAAGAAGTGCAATTATACCTCGTTCATGAAATGCAAACCTCCAACTTTTAAGGGTACTGAAGGCGCTGTTGGGTTAATGCAATGGTTTGAGAGATTTGAATCCGTGTTTCGATTTAGTGGAAGCGAGGAAGGAGATAAAGTGATGTTTGCCTCTGCTACTCTTCAAGGGCGAGCATTAACTTGGTGGAATGGAAGAATGGCATCATTGGGTATGGATGCTGCGTATGCTACACCTTGGGCTGAGGTAAGAAGATGGATGACTGAGGAATTTTGTCCAAGGAGTGTTATTCAAAGGTTAGAACAGGAATTATATCAGCTGAGACTGAAGGGTACTGACATCGATGGATACACCAACAGATTCCATGAACTTGCTCTACTTTGTCCCAACAAGGTTAACCCTGAATACTTGAAGGTAGAGCAGTATATTCGAGGCTTACCGACCAACATCCGTGGGGATGTGACCTCATCTAAACCTGCCAATATTGATGAAGCTGTTCGTATGGCCTACCAACTAATGGGTCAAATCATCCAAGACAAGGCTGATGGTGTTTCTGAAGGCAACAAAAGAAGAGCTGAAAACGACAATGATGATCGTGGTGATAACCGTCAATCTCACAACAGAAATCAAAACCGAAGGAGGGGCAACGCTAATGCAATGACTGAAGCTGCAACTGCTGATAAAGGAACCAGATGTCAACGATGCAAGAAGTCTCATACTGGTGAATGTACTAAGTGTGGAAAGTGCAACAAGTTAGGTCACAAGACTGAAGACTGTTGGGGACAAGGAAAGAAGGGAGTGACGTGTTATAACTGCCAAGGTAAAGGTCACATGAGGAACCAATGCCCTCAACCTCCAAAGAATGCACGTGGTGGAGATAACCAAGGAAAAGCTTATCAGTTGGGAGAAGCCGAAGCGAAGCAAAACCCGAAAGTTGTCACTGGTACGTTTTTACTAAACAACCGTTATGCTACAGCTTTATTTGATTCTGGTGCGGACAAAAGCTTTGTGTCTACAAGTTTTAGTACCTTAATTGATATCAAACCGGTCGAATTAGACGCAAGTTATGAGGTAGAACTAGCTGATGGTAAATTAGTGAGAACCAATCGTGCGCTCCTAGGATGTTCTCTAAATCTCTTGAACCGTATTTTTAAGATAGACTTGATGATTGTTGAATTGGGAAGTTTTGATATTATTATCGGAATGGATTGGTTATCCAAGTATAATGCGTCTATCTTGTGTGGAGAAAAGAAAGTTAGGATTCCTTTAGACGACAAGACCATGGTTATCGAAGGTGATCAATGTAATTCACGACTGAAAATCGTTTCGTGCATTAAGGCTCGTAAGTATATCGAAAGAGGCTGTGAGTTATTCCTAGCTAAAGTAGTGGAGAAAGAATCGGAGGAGAAACGTGCTGAAGATGTACCTGTTATCCGTGACTTTCCTGAAGTGTTTCCGGAAGATTTGCCTGGACTTCCTCCTCCAAGGCAAGTAGAATTCCAAATTGACCTAATTCCTGGTGCTGCACCCGTGGCTCGTGCGCCATATCGTTTAGCCCCATCCGAGCTGAAGGAGTTATCTGTGCAATTGCAAGAGCTATCTGATAAAGGTTTTATACGACCGAGTTCGTCACCTTGGGGAGCTCCTGTCTTATTCGTTAAGAAGAAAGATGGTTCGTTTCGTATGTGTATTGATTACCGAGAGTTGAATAAGCTGACGATCAAGAATCGTTATCCGCTTCCAAGAATTGATGATTTATTCGATCAACTTCAAGGTTCTCGTGTTTTCTCTAAGATTGATCTTCGTTCTGGTTACCATCAACTTCGCATACGTGAGGAAGATATTCCTATTACGGCTTTTAGAACTCGTTATGGTCATTATGAGTTTCTGGTTATGCCTTTTGGGTTGACTAATGCACCTGCTGTATTCATGGACTTAATGAATCGCATTTGCAAGCCGTATCTTGATAAATTCGTGATCGTTTTCATAGATGATATTCTAATCTACTCCAAGAGCAATGAAGAGCATGCCGAACACTTAAGGATTATCTTGAACTTGTTGAAGAACGAAAAGTTATACGCAAAGTTCTCGAAGTGCGATTTTTGGCTTAATTCTGTACAATTTCTCGGACACGTGGTCGATAAAAGTGGAGTACATGTTGATCCTGCAAAGATCGAAGCCATCAAGAATTGGAGTGCTCCGACTACTCCAACTGAAGTGCGACAATTTCTAGGTCTGGCTGGCTATTACCGAAGGTTTATTGAAGGATTCTCCTTGATATCGAAACCATTAACGAAGCTGACTCAGAAGAATAAACCGTATGTGTGGGGCGATGATGAAGAAGAAGCTTTCCAAACCCTGAAGATGAAACTCTGTAGTGCGCCGATTTTATCGTTACCTGAAGGAAGTGAAGATTTTGTTGTTTATTGCGATGCATCTCTCAGAGGATACGGTGCTGTTCTCATGCAACGCGAAAAGGTGATCACATATGCCTCTAGACAATTAAGGAAGAATGAGGAGAACTACACTACCCATGACTTGGAATTGGGCGCTGTGGTTTTCGCTCTGCGACTTTGGAGACATTATCTGTATGGTACGAAGTGTACAGTATTCACTGATCATAAAAGCCTACAATACATACTGGATCAAAAGGAGCTGAATATGAGGCAACGTCGATGGGTTGAACTATTAAGTGATTACGACTGCGAAATTCGTTATCATCCAGGAAAGGCGAACGTGGTAGCTGACGCGTTAAGTCGAAAGGAAAGGGAGAAACCGATTCGAGTGCGTGCTTTAGTAGTGACAGTTCATAATAACTTACCTGAGCAGATTCGGAACGCACAGGTTGAAGCATGCAAGAAGGAAAATATTGCTGCCGAAAGATTTAGAGGAGACGGTGAAACATTTGAGACGCGACCCGATGGTATCAAATGTTTGAGAGGTCGAATCTGGTTACCATTATATGGTGGACTGAGAGACTTGATTATGTTAGAATCTCATAAGTCCAAGTATTCTATTCATCCTGGATCGGACAAAATGTACCAAGACTTGAAAAAGTTATACTGGTGGCCGAATATGAAAGCTGATATTGCAACATACGTCGCGAAATGCTTAACATGTGCAAAAGTGAAAGCTGAATATCAGAAGCCGTCAGGATTACTTGTCCAACCGGAAATTCCAGTCTGGAAATGGGAGCGAATTACGATGGACTTCATCACAAAACTCCCAAGGACACCGTCTGGGTTCGATGCAATTTGGGTTATTGTCGATCGTTTAACTAAATCCGCTCATTTTATTCCAATCAACGAGAGGTTCGGATTGGAGAAACTCACCGATATTAACCTGAAGGAAATCGTGTGCAAGCATGGTGTTCCTATTTCAATCATTTCCGATAGAGATAGTCGTTTTGCTTCTGGATTTTGGAGATCACTTCAAAAGTCGTTAGGAACCAATTTGGATATGAGCACAGCCTATCATCCACAAACCGATGGGCAAAGCGAAAGAACAATCCAAACTTTGGAGGATATGCTACGTGCTTGTGTGATAGACTTTGGAAGTGGCTGGGATAAGCACTTACATTTGGCCGAATTCTCGTACAATAACAGTTATCACGCGAGTATTAAAGCTGCACCTTTTGAAGCACTGTATGGGAGGAAATGTAGATCACCCGTTAGCTGGAGTGAGGTTGGTGATGCCCAACTCACTGGACCAGATTTGATTAGGGAGACGACAGATATGATTGTGCAAATTAAGAATAGATTGTTGTCTGCTCGAAGCCGACAGAAGAGTTATGCGGATGTAAGAAGAAAACCATTGGAGTTTAACGTGGGAGATAAGGTTATGCTAAAGGTATCACCATGGAAAGGTGTTGTACGATTTGGAAAACGTGGGAAGTTAAGTCCTCGTTATATCGGACCATTCAAGGTTACATCTAGAGTAGGACCTGTGGCATACCAACTCGAACTACCACAAGAACTGTATGGGATTCATAACACTTTTCACGTGTCGAATCTGAAGAAGTGTTTATCCGATGAAGAACTCATTATACCGTTAGACGAGGTTAAGGTTGATAAGAAGTTGCATTTTATTGAAGAACCGGTCGAGATCATGGATCGCGAGGTCAAGCAACTGAAGCAAAGCCGAATACCTATCGTCAAAGTTCGATGGAACTCTCGGAGAGGACCGGAGTTTACTTGGGAACGAGAAGACCAAATGTGGAAGAATTACCCTCATCTCTTTGATTTCAACAAGCGATCGGGCAAGAACGCAAGTTGATCTTCGAGGGCGAAGATCCTAATTTGGTGGGGATGATGTGACAACCCGTCAATTTCAGGTCGTTATTTTAATCTCGACTATTACGTATTACGTGTTTACTTTAATGAGAATTTTAATTTATCGACTAACCGAGAAGGTTATGACTTGAAACTAGCGTAAGAATGTCGATTAGTTGAAAACCGACAAGGAATATGTTAAGTATCGATATTATATTCTCAAATAATCATGAAAATGATTTTATTATATTTAATCTTTATTTCTCGTATTTTACGTTTTAACGAATGACGATAACTAGTAGTGATCGCGATACCGACGGATGCCCAAAAATTTACGTTTTATTATCGATTGTCTCGATATTGTATATTTTCGACGTTTTCGATTTAATTACGTTTTAAGTCGTGTCGAAGCTTTATTATTATTTTTATGAAGCGTTTTAACTTTTGAAAAGTATTTTTACGAAACCCGAGCCCCGTAAATATTTTTAAAAGGTACAATTTACATTTTCTACCTTGTAAACTATTTACTTGCACTTTGGGACCAAAAGAATGCAAATATGACAAAATCTACCCCACTACCCCACTATATAAACAAATTCCACTAACTTTTTTTTATTAAAAACTCATTTCTTACAAAATTTTCACCCACCTTCTTCTTTTCTTTCTCTTAGCCGTCCAACCCCATAGCCACATTCATCAAATTTTTTCAACTTCTACTTTGATTCATCCAAAACTAAAACAAGTCCCATCCTAGAAATTTCAAGAGCTATCTATTGGTATAATTTTCTTCCACATGCATACACTTTAATTTTTTTTCAAGATTTTGGTGAAGAACATGTGTTTGATCCATTTCTTTGGTTATATATGTTGTTAATATTATTATATTCATAGTGGGTTATGGTTGCATGCAAGATTTTTATATATTTAATTTTTGTAAGATTAAATTTGAGGATGATATGAGTTAATTAGATGTGTTATTATGATATTAGGATCATGTTAGGACTATAGGAATTGTTGGAATGGGTTGAAAATTTGATTTGGTATGATTTTTAGATAGGCTATTTTGGGCAGTAACTTTAAGTCCGTTTTTGAAATTGTTACTGTGGTAAACTTGGTAAACTAATAAGATAGGGTCGTAGATAATTTCGTTAGCTTCGATTTGAGCTAAAGTAGAGCTTCTAACTCATTACGAGCGAAAAGTTATGCTACTTTTAGTATTTGTGTACCGGGAGACGGGTATCGGCACAATCCGAAAATTGTTGTCGATATTTGGAACGAATCTCGGGGACTATAAAATGAGTTTTAAAAATGTTCAAGGGCTGTTGTAAGTTGATAAACCTCAGGTCATGAGTCTATTTTCAAACCCGAGTGTCGGTTTTGCAAACGGAAATGTTTAGATAAGTCAAAATGGTTTTACAAGTCAAAGGCGTAAAACTGTCCGGTTTTTGCAACACGAAGGTGTGTCGGGCAGAAGGTCTTAGAAGTAATATTTTTGAATGAAATTTAAACTGAGTTTTATTCATATTATGTGTGAGTTTGTCACCAAGTTTCGTCGAAATCGGACATGTCTAGATAGGTTAGATTGGTGTGTACATTTGGAGTGTACATGCTGAGTGGTATTTTGGACACGTAGTTCAATACTTGTATGGCGTGAGTTGAGTATTCACTATTGGACATAGTGACTTACTCGAGTGTTAAGTCATTATATAAATGACTTAGCTACTGGTCCGAGGGAAGTAGAAATGATGGTTTGACTTGCGTTGACTTGGCGTCTTATGACGGGTCAATGTCGAGGGTGCAAGTGATTTAAATGAATAAGTGTTGAATAAAAGGGTATAGAAGTACACTTATATTTTTGTTATTTTTCGGGATTTTCATGGTCATTTGAAATTGACTTTCGTATTATTTAAGTATTTTATATACTTGAGTCGTTTATTAACGAACGCGCCATATTTGATAGGTTGCGGTCTTCGTGTTTAAAAGGGCATCACAAATCGTCGGCGATCGTCACGTCACTACTATCGTACCAAGGTGAGTCTATGGCCTCGCTTTACATGTTTACTTGTTTTATAAAACCCGCGAGGGGGGATAACATGCTTGTTTTATTAAAATAAGAGGGGTACGACGAGAAGTTGAGGAAACCCTTATTATTGGAAAAGCATTTATTGATAAATGAAGGGTACAACGAGAAGTTGTGGTAAACCCTCATTCTTTTAAAATTGAACACAAAGGACCCGATTGTATGCTTAGATGAAAGTTGTTATATAAGTTTGTTTAGCCTTAAAGACCCATGAATCGTGAATTGTTAATCGAAAGAACGCTAATACTATGGATAGATCTATCGGGGTGACGCCCAGTCCGGTCGCGACTAGCTATCGCGTGGTGTTGTGATGCACCAGTAATGAAACATCGGATGCAATTGTATAAGAGAAATATACGCACTTGGCTAGGTGTGTTGGGCTGAAATAATATATGTTAACGTTCAATTTCACGAGACTTATGAAATAACAACGATAATTATGTCTGATCCACATGATTGTCAACTACGGAAGGTTTATTCAGAATACTTGTGTTCATTTATTTAAATTTAAACTCTATAGATTCACTCAACATTTTTGTTGACTTTATAGCATGTTTTATCTCAGGTCCATGAAGAAGGCACTCAAGGAAGGCGGTTTCACGCAGCTTGCTAAATTAAAATGTTTTGGCCCGCTTTTCTAAACTATGTCTATTCTAAGAAACTTTTATTATTTGGTTGGTTGTGTAAACTTAAAACTATTTGGGACCGTGTGTAAACTGTTTTATCTTTAAACAAATGAATGGACGTATGTTTTGTTAAAACGACTCATTTTGAGGCGTTTTCTATGATATTGAGGTTGAACCATGATAGTAACACCCAATGACCCTTCCGCTGCTATGACACGAAATTGGGGGTGTTACATACCATCCCAGTCAAACTACTCAAATAAGCATCACAAGTAGGCATCGAAGAACGTACAACCGGTCGCTGACAGTCTGGAACAGTCTGTGGCACAACATTAACTCTTCGAACATAACTACCTTGAATCACTTCAGGCTCTGTCTGTCCAACTGCATTAGGAGCAATTCCATCATCTAAATACTCATAAGGCTCCTCATCGTCACTAACACCAAAGTTATCTACTTCCTCACCGTCTAATACATCAGTCATATCAATCCATCCATCCTCACAAGGTACACCAGCCATTTTCTACAATTATAAGGGTTCAAGAATACTTAAGGTCATTGTTAACAAAACAAAAATTAGTATGCAATACTTATGCAAATGTTATACGTAATCCATGCTATGCAACACAATGCAAATGATATTTATGCAATGCTCGCAAAAAAAATATGATACTGACAAGCACTCAGCGTACTTTCAATAATTCCAATACAATTTCGTAGTATTTACTTAATAAATACTCGGGAATTCATTTCAGTTATGAGGGATACATCTATAATACAAAACAAAACTAAAAGTGATCATACCGGAGCGTTGCAGAGGAGTTGTGTGCTTTTGAAGAATAACTACTTTCGACACCAAAGTTATAGTTTAGGACAATTTTTAAAATCGACCCAGTTCTCTATAACTTGTAGCTCTGATACCAATCTCTAACACCCCCAATTTACATTTCCGAAACAGAAATACACAATTGGGTGCTAGACACAAGCATCATCACACATGGTATATTGAACGACTCAAAAAAGAGACGTTTACACATAAATTATAAACTAGATTTTCATAATAAGTCTAAAACATAATTTCATCTCATAATGTACTAAAGTGACACCAGAGTAAAGCGTTTAGTCCCCAAAGATCTCGACCAGCTAACCAACAAGTTTTAGTACAGTACACAAACATTTAATGAATTGTTCAATAGTAAAAGATAGAAATAGTTTTAGACCAACAATCTTCCAAAAGCCAACCCATAACATCCATAGCAAATCTCCACCTTCCATCACTTCCTATTACCTGAAACACATGCTAAAACGAGTCAACAATAATGTTGAGCGAGTCCATAGGTTTATCAAATCACATTTGAACACAAGAAGAATCAATCATAACCATTTATAGAATTGTCGTACACAAAATCTATTTCAAGGCAATACATTGTATTTAAGCTCATGACACCGAACCCTTAACCAAATAGTCACCCACGCCAAATGTCGTCATGACTAGAATAAAACCATTGCACCTCTAGGGTATCAGGTGCTAGAATACCACATTCTTATTCCCGTAAATTATCCTTCCTAGAGGTTACTCAACGTAATGCCCTGGTCTCAGATAGGGTGGTCAACCCAATAGTACTATCATTAGACTAAGCGGCTACTCCCAACTCACAACATCAAGTCAGAATATAGTTAACGGCTCATGAATTTAGGGTCTTTAGCAACAAGGTACTCAATACAATATAAACAACATAGGTAACATTCGGGTCCAACAATTACTCATGACTTGTGTTCATTTATTTTCAAATAGCATGTATCCCCCTCGCGGGTAATAAAACATTTAGTAGCTAGCATGAAAAGCGAGGCTACAGACTCACCTAAGTATAAGAGATCTAGCGAGATGATCGTCGATGATAGAGGATGCCTTTCAAACACGAGAACCACTACCTATCAAATAAGGCGCGTTCATTAATAATGACTCGAGAAATAAATCATACATAAAAATATCAAACTCAAACTCATAAAATCATGATAAACTCAAGAGAACACGATACAAATATGTAGGATGTAACACATGACTTATAAGAACAAGAAATAGAGATGATGAAGAACAAGATTAAACCAAAAAGAAAGATTAGATTAAGAAGAATAAAAGAGAAGAACAAAAAGGGTGTGAATTCCTAGTGAGAGAAAGACAAATGTTTCTCTCTCTACAATCTATGAAATGGAAAACACACACACTCAAATGAGGTGCTAGGGGCCTTTTATACTACAAGTGTAAAGTATAGAAGGCCTTCCTCATTTGAGTGTTCGGGACTAATTCCCGTTACATACATAACATTACACTATAACTCTCAACACCATTATGTAGCATTTTTCACGAGCTTCGCAACGGTATATTATATGACCATCACTTTAAATACGGCTAACAATTTCCCCCTAAGGGGTGGTCATGTAATATGTGACTTCACTTCTTTGATGTTGCAGACTTTGAAGCTCGTTGTCTTGAGAGTTCTTTCATAGTTCCTTTCATGACTTGTGATCTTGGATCTTTGATCCTTGCCTTGACATGATCTTAAAACTTTTCCATCTTGTGTTCTTGTGTCTTTTCCCCACATACTCAAACTTTGATTTGAGATGAAAGCTTGTTAAAAATCTCCCTTGATCATCAGAGTAGCAGAAGTCTTTGTCTTTAGATGTTCTTGATCTTTCTTCATTTACATGAGCATGTGGTCTTGAATTACGACTCTTGAGGTTACACCACCGTTTGCATTCCTCCGGTTTCTTGTTATACAGTGTTGATCCCTTTGGTTGGATCTATATTCAGTTAAGAATTATTATAATAGTTTGTAATCAAACTAAAACACTTTGAGCACTCTTACTAACACTAAATAAGTTATGCATAATCTAACTTATAAAGCACAGAAGAACAGAATTACTTTTAACTATTCGATTCTCTTATTAATCGACTTGAATGAGGTACATGAAAGACATTGTACCTATGTTCCTTTTATAGAGTAAGGAACCCTAGAAACCTTAGAATATTCTATAAAGATAACTATATCATAGACGATATATTATCAATATTCTAACTATTTAGGTATATCACATAAGATATATGATGTGTTGTGATTAATACATATGTTATAGCGTAAATTAGAAAATTACCTTTAGGAAAAAGTAATAGTATAAACTTTACCAAAGACGGATTTAATTAAACACTCGTTGTTGAACCAAGTTCGTTGTACACGAAGATCGAGTGAATTTGAGACGTTTTCTTTCGATTTGGACAATTGATTCGAATTGGTTTTCGGTTTTTAAACTAAAATAACTCCTACAATTTGTCCTAAAGTGCATGAATCGTTTTCCAAATTTAATAAATCTAAAAACGGAATAAATCTATCTATTTTTTTATTGAAAATAATCTACAAACATTCTTTGATAGAAGCAAATTTATATTTTTTTTTCTCTTTTTAATTAATAAGTAAACTAACATAATATGTAAAAAAAATGTTATACTAATAAAGTGTCAGTTCAGAAGTGAAATGTATAAAAGTGACTATATGTATTACTTAAACAAAATGACATGCTAGCCCAGATGGCTAAAACGTTGGTTGTTGTCCGTGAGGTCATGGGTTCGAGTCCCGTGAAGGACTCATTTTTTTGAATATTATTTTTGGACAGGTTTTTGGATTCAACCAAACCAAACAGACCAAGAGGGTCTGCTGGCCAATATTGTTCAGCAATAACAGAACGCAAACACACGATTAAACGAATAAAAATCAGTAAACTAAACCCAGTACACAACCCAATGTCAAGAAACAGACATCAATAAATTCAAGTCACATAACAGTAAAATAAAACATTCAGCAACTTAAGATTCAAACAAAATCAATCCAAAAGACTTAAGCTACTAACAAAAATTTAGCAATAAAATCAATATGTGCAACAAGCATAAACATTCTCATCACTGATATGTCATGACTGAGCTTACAAAAGGATGGGTATAATGTCACAAAGTATCCTATTGACCCAAATATTCAGTTTAAATTGAGTTCCAGATTTTGAAAACAAAATCAGTTAATGAAGAAAATTTAACAGCTATGAGTCAAAATCAAGCAAATCCAAATGCACACTAATCATCAAACAGCTCATACTTAGGTTAATTAATTAAAATCAAGACTCAAATCTGACTAAAACAATCTAGATCCATATGCCAAAACAGATTAACAAATCAAGTAGTTTCGACAAACATTTAAACCAACAATCAGACTAAACTAATTCTAGCAGTTAGCCTAGCTATTTTCAGTGATGATTCAAGCAGATTCAATAACATGGACAGAGTTCAAATCCAAATCGCAGCAGATAACTCAAAACAACACTATTCAGTCCAATAATAGTAAATAATAACACTTAATATTCAAACTCTCGTATTCAAACAAAAATCCAACAATTACAGATTCATGTCCAACAATATAATGACAATCAACAGAACCCAAAATCAATCTTAAGAACTAAGCAGTTTATAACATCAACTAATATACTCAATTAAATCCAAAACAACAAAATTAATTTACCGTAAAACAGATAGAAGTAATAGCAGAAAAGTAATAATCAAACTAACTCATATTACCACCTCATTAAACTAAATCACATAAGATTTGAAAACAGTTTACTCTAAATAGACATAAAATTAATAAAAATGGAAATGAACCTTTTGGCGTAAACCATTGGGTAGTAGATGCGGCGCTGAGCCGTCTAAACAGCCGAATCAAAACCACCATTCACCATTGCTTGAGCCATCATTCGTCACCATCGTGAATAACACTATACGAATCTCGAACATCAATTTTATGTCTATCCAGTGGGGATAGATAATCTTCCCTATTTCTACTTAATTCTTCAAATAAGCTACGGTTAAGCTTATTCACCCAATACTCAGTTATAACAGTATTATTAGATTCAATGTTGCAATTAATTAAAAATAAAAACAGATCGTAAGTAAAAAAGATTTATGTAAACGAGAATCAAAGTTTTAGTAACTCAAATATTCATTACAACTTTAATAAAAGAAAATTACATGTATTGACTAAAAACTAGCATTATAACATTAAAGTAAAAAGAGGGATACAAAATACAGAAAATAGATGGGGTACTTATACTCGAACCCGAGGCTTGGTGTGAGGAGTTTGTTAAGAAGAATCTTGCATCCTAGCCATCCAATCCATCTTTCTCTTTCTTCTCTTTTGATCTACGGCTGATAAATGCACACTAGCACACGGATCGCCAACGTGGCAATCATGTGTGCTAGTTGTGCTTCTTTGAAGCTGAATTGGCCTATTTTGATTGGAGAATCTTTGAAAATGATGTGTGAGGACCAATCAAGTGATAGAATTTGAGGAGAGAGAGTGCCATGTCACCAGGGATGACCATCTCCTTGCTTCCGATATTCTTGGGAATTAATTCCCAAGCGTGTGGCTTCACTTGCTTGAAAAAGCCCCAATTTTTGTTGTTTTATTAGGGTTTTTGGGAACTGGAAGGTTACAGGCTATTTTGGGTTGGGAGAGACGATGCATAGAGTGCATCGAAGGAATAAATGTGTGTGTTTAATATGAAAGGGTAAGTTTGACCAAAATAAACAAAGCATTCGTTTATACTTGTAACTGGTCATAAGTAATAATCTAAATGGGTTTTACCAAAGCCCAATTCTTCCATAATTTGTAAGATCTTTAGTTAATACTTGGGCTTGGGCCGAAATAAGTAAATCCGTCCCATGATAGTTGATGTTGGGCCTTGTTGGGCTATTGGTGAAAAAGAAGTTAACTTGTTCTTGTTAATGGGCTTTTTAGCCCATTAGTCCGAATGTGGGACCCACAAGCCCATTTATCTTCACAAAAGATTAAATCCACCAAAACGAGCTCGATTTTGGCTTCCTTGATCTTTTCTTCAAAACCCGTGTTGATTTTGCCGGTTTTCGCGAACTTTGGTACCTACACACATCAAACGACAAACAAACGAATACAAGGCAATATTAAAGCATTTTATGCATTTATTCATTGTTTATAGATACAAATGATATGAGTAATTACACTCATATCAAACTCCCCTTGCTAAGCAATTGCCGTGTCCTCACGCAATGATAAAATAAAACACTAACTACACCTTTATTCAACTTTTGACAACTTTATTTTGCAAAGACATAATGTATTGCTTTCATTATTGTAAAAAAATAACTTTTAGGATCATAAAACTCAAATAGATTCATCGTCCTCGACTTTTCACTTTTCCATGCCAAGTGCAAAAACAAGATCATTGTTAATCAAAAGCCCCAAAATTAAACCAACTCATACAAGTAATTTTTGTTAAACTCAATCTCCTATTATTCCTAATTGTATCTCTAGATTTTATTTGTCATTCACCCAAAGGCTCATTTGACTTTATTTGAAATTTATTAGTCCAAAAATGAAGGAAAGAACGGTGTAAACTCAACACTCAAAACCTAACCTCGACTTCAAAAACCGTTGTCACTAAAGAAAGCCCACATCAAGGATAACTTAACACGATTTGAGGGATAAATCCCTGGACCCGAAATTTGGCTAATAGGTCTACTTAAAAGAAACAATAAAACCTCCAAAGTCAATTATGACCTTATTAATGGAGTTAGCAACAATCACATCATAACACCTTTTGGCTCTTTAAGATGCAATTGTGCTCCTTATTTAAAATCCACACCCGAAGGCTCCTTGAACAAAAATAAGGGAATTGACATCACCATCCCACCTTATGGCTCATGATGATGAAGCAATTTTTATTCAACACGTCCCCTTGCCATACACCCTAAGGCTCTAATGACAAAGTTAGTGCTACATGACTCCCACCCGAAGGCTCCTAGAGAACATGTTTTTATTTATTCTTCTTATTAAAATGATATATATAGTAAGCCAAATTTCCGCAATCCCATGATCAAAAGTCCATGACGCTGACACCCTTAATGTGTTCTCACTTTAATTACAAGGGAAGAAAAAGAAGGAGTTACGAGTTAAGATATCAAGCCTAAACCGCTAAAAACTTCATTTATTAAGCAATTATTATTCAAGCGTGGAAAGTAAATACGGGGAGATTAAATCAAACACAAAAATACTTGCACAAAGAAGAGTTAATTTAAGAAACTTATGATTGAACTCTATCATCTCTTGTTCTCCATATTGTAAAATTTCAAATATGTGAAATCAATGGATACTTAGCCTATTAAATCAAAGTTTTGGGTTTTCAAGTCATCTATAGGATCTTGCATCTTCTTATACTCTTTCATGTTTTAGAATTTTCATTTTAAAGTTCCCTTGATAAACGACTTTCTAGGATCAATTATAGGAACTTGCAAAAAGTTCTTCTTCTTAACCCGTATGAATTAAGACTTTCGTATTTTAAAGCTCCCTATATAAAAGCCTAGCAAAACTTAATTTAAACACGTTAAGGAAAAAGCTAAGGTAAAAACCGAGTCGAGTCAAAAACTATTTTATTTTCACCAACGGAAAGCCTACATTTGTGTCAAAAGCACTTATTTTATTTATTAAAACTTAAAATAACACTAAAAATTTAAAAAATTTATGAAAAATGAGAAAAACAATTACGTTTAGACACGACAAAAGCAATAGCAAGCGATTATATCGATTGACTCCCCCATGCTAAAACCAAACATTGTCCTTAATGTTTCTTAGCTCAAGAGTAACACCCCCTTGCTAAAATACGAAGAGTCAAATGCAAAATCCTAACATGGAAAGAGCATGCAAATCTATAAGCCGTTTATTAATTATGCCTCAAGATAAAACGTTAGTCGATAAAAATCAAAGGATAGAGAGTGTGCCCCTTTTGGAAATCAAAGAATGGAAGATCAAGTGGACCGGCAAAAACCGAACACAAGAGTCTTCAATGATAAGGGTCATACCTAAGATTCACAAGACAACAAAACACGAGCACAAGCTTGAAAGATCAAGCCTTATTAGTTGTTAGAAAATAGAAAGAAGATAGAATGTATGGGACTCCCCCATTTTTGTTAACCGAGTCATGAGCTCGACTCGATCCCCGCATTCATTGGTCCTTAGGGAAAGTTGGAAGATCCGGGACAACCTCCGTAGGTATGTCCCCTCCAAAGTAGTGTTTCACACGATGACCATTCACCTTATTGTTAGGCCCGTCTTTTTGAGCTAGCTCAACGGTGCCATAAGGGAAAACTTGTGCAATGGTGAATGGTCTGGACCAACGGGATTTAAGCTTGCCCGAGAAAATCTTAAGTCTAGAGTTGAATAAGAGGACTTGATCACCAACATTGAAAATGCGGTTTTTGATCTTAGAGTCATGAATCCTCTTAGTCTTCTCTTTATAGATCAAAGAATTTTCATAAGCTTGATCCCTTAATTCACTTAGTTCATTCAATTGAACCTTGCGATGATCACCCGCGGTCCTCAAATCAAAGTTACAATGCTTAAGAGACCAATACGCCTTATGTTCGATTTCAATTGGCAAGTGGCATGCTTTTCCGTAGACCAACCTAAATGGTTTACAACCAATTGGCGTCTTGTAAGCCGTACGGAAAGCCCACAATGCATCGTCCAATTTATCCGACCATGAAGTGCGATTTTCTCCAATAGAACGCTCCAAAATCCTTTTAAGAACTCGGTTTGAAACCTCCACTTGACCACTCGTTGAAGGGTGATAAGCCGTAGAAAGTCGATGAGTGACACCATATTTCTTTAGAACTTTTTCAAATTGTTCATTACAAAAATGGGTCCCACGATCACTTATAATATCCCGCGGAGTTCCAAACCTAGCAAAGAGTTGTTTCAAAAAGTTCACCACAACTTGAGCATCATTCTTGGGAAAAGACTTAGCTTCGACCCATTTAGACAAATAATCCACGGCTACGAGAATGTATTTATTTCCTTTCGAAGATGGAAATGGCCCCATAAAATCGATCCCCAACATGTCAAAGATTTCACTAACTTGGATAATGTTTTGAGGCATTTCATCCCTTTGTGAGTTCTTTCCTTGACGTTGACAAGCATCACAAGTCTTGATCAAGTCTTGGGCATCACGATATATGGAAGGCCCAAAGAAGCCGGCATCAAAGACTTTCTTCGCGGTGGCGTTGGCACCATGATGTCCCCCGGTGGGTCCTTCATGACAAGATTTAAGGATATTTTGAGCTTCTTTGCCAAAAACGCACCTACGAATCACTTGATTCGCGCACACACGAAACAAAATAGGGGTCGTCCCAGAAGTAATAGGATATATCCTTGAAAAACTTTCGTTTTTGTTGGGACGACATACCCTTGATCACAAACTTCCCCGCATGGTAATTTGAGATGTCCGCAAACCATGGGGTACTATCATCACCACCAAAAGCAATCATACCAAGCGTCTCGAGAGGAAATTTTTCATTGATTTCCTTGTTCTCTCGATCGCTTTGGTGAGGATTCTCAAGTCGAGATAAATGATCGGCCGTGAGATTCTCGGCTCCTTTTTTTGTCTAGAATTTTGACATCAAATTCTTGAAGGAGGAGAATCCACCTGAGCAACCTCGGCTTAGCATCTTGTTTATTAAGAAGATATTTGATAGCCGAGTGGTCCGTATACAATATGGTTTGAGACAAGACGAGATATGGTCTAAACTTTTCAAAAGCATACACAACGGCAAGAAACTCCTTTTCCGTTGTAGTATACTTTGTTTGAGCATCCGTCATAGTCTTACTTGCATAATGTATAGGCAAGAAATGTTTTGACTTACGTTGCCCCAAAACCGCACCTATCGCGTAATCACTAGCATCACACATAATTTCAAAAGGTAGGTCCCAATCCGGAGCAACTAAAATCAGAGATTCGGTTAATTTCTTTTTAAGCATCTCAAAGGCTTGAATACACTCATCCGAAAAGATGAAAGGAGTCTCTTTTTCCAAAAGATGGGTCATAGGCCGAGCTATCTTAGAGAAGTCTTGTATAAAACGTCTATAGAAGCCGACATGGCCGAGAAAACTCCTAACTCCCTTAACGGTGGTGGGTGGAGGTAATTTGGCAATCACGTCGATTTTAGCCCTATCAACCTCAATACCGGCCTTAGAGATCATATGTCCTAACACAATTCCCTCTTTGCACATGAAGTGACATTTTTCATAATTAAGCACAAGGTTCGTTTCCTCACAACGTTGCAACATTCTTTCAAGGTTAGAGAGACATGAAGTGAAAGAATCCCCAAAAACCGAAAAGTCATCCATGAAAACTTCCATGGTTTTCTCGATCATATCAAGGAAAATGGACATCATACACCTTTGGAACGTCCCCGAAGCATTGCATAATCCAAAAGGCATGTGACGATAAGCAAATGTTCCATAAGGACAAGTGAATGTGGTCTTTTCTTGATCACAATGGTCAATGGGGATTTGGAAATAGCCGGAAAATCCATCAAAAAAGCAATAGAATTCATTTCCCGCTAGTCTCTCTAACATTAGATCCATAAAAGGTAAAGGAAAATGATCCTTCCTAGTGGCATCATTAAGCTTCCTATAGTCAATACAAACACGCCAACCGGTCACAAGTCTAGTAGGAATCAATTCATTATCCTCATTAGTAACAACCGTCATTCCTCCTTTCTTTGGGACACAATGCACGGGGCTAACCCATGGACTATCCGAGATAGGGTAGATCATTCCGGCGTCTAGAAGTTTAGTGACTTCCTTTTTGATCACCTCATGAATCTTTGGATTGACCCTTCTTTGATTTTGGATAGCGGGTTTATAATCATCCTCCATTAGAATTTTATGAGTACAAAATTTTGGATCTATACCCTTAATGTCGGAGATTTTCCATGCAATGACCCGTTTATGTTTCTTAAGCAATTTAATAAGTTCATCCTTTTCATTTTCCTTTAATCCCTTAGCAATAATCACCGGTAATTTATCCGTTCCTTCAAGAAAAGCATACTCCAAATGAGTGGGTAGTTCCATAAGTTCTAATTCGGGTGCTTCTTCAATAGATATTTTCACTTTAGTCTCATTAGCACTCACAACTTTTAATTCCACAGGTGGTGATTCAAAAGGATCCATATTCAACAATTTTTCAATCAACGCAATATCTCCCTCGGGATCAAAATTTTCACTATCAAACTCACTAGGATCGAATGGTTTGCTAAGGTAATCATCAATTTCCTTATCGATTTTTGAATGACCATTATTCTCAAGCTCTTCAAGAACGAAGTCCCCTCCCTCAAATGGAGTGAGTGGAGGTTTAGCCAAAGAGATAATAGGATTCGATGAAGTGGGATTGCCACTTTTGGAAGTATCCGAAAAACCAAGCATATCTTGTGAAGCCTCTTCACTAGCAACATCAATCACATCGATTTGATTGATTGATTCCTCGTCATCCTCGGAAGAAGGTTTTGAGATATTACCAACATTAAGAGTGATACTTTCATAATCAAAACGTAAAGTCAATTTCCCTACTTTCATGTCAACTAAAGAACTAGCCGTATTTAAAAACGGTCTTCCCAAAATAAGAGGCACACGAGAATTTTCCGGATAATCACAAATTACAAAATCCGCTGGGAAGATGAGCTTTCCTACTTTGACTAACACGTCTTCAGCTATACCTTTTGGAAAGGCGGTCGATCGATCTGCTAGCTCGATAGTCATCTTAGTAGGTGTAAGCTCGGGAAGTGATAACCTTTTCCATACGGAAAGAGGCATCAAATTAATGCTAGCGCCAAGATCGGCTAATGCTAAGCATTCTTTCATATTAGGGAAATCACATGGTATCAAACATTGACCGGGGTCTCCAAGCTTTTTGGGAAACTTTTTAGAGAGAACCGCGAAACAAGTTTCATTTAAGGACGTAGATACTTCAACTAATTTCTCCTTATCGTTCATCAACCTTTTGATTGTTGAAGCAAACTTAGGCATGCTAAGCAATGCATCCGCGAAACTAAGATTAATATACATTTTCTTAAACACGTCAAGAAACATAGAGACTTGAGCATTGGTCTTTCCGCGGAGATTCTCTTTGTTAATTCTCGAAGGGTAGGGTAGTGTGGGTTTAGTCTTCGGAAGCTCGGGTTCCGGAATAGGCAATTGGTCTACCTTTGGTGGAATAGGAATTTCCTTTTCTTTAACCACCTCGGGTTCTTGCTCCACTTCCCTCACCGGAGAGGTACTCACATGTGGAAGCAAAGGTCCGTCTAAAGCCTTCCCACTACGTGTGGTTATAGCTTTCATCTCACCCTTCGGGTTTGGAATGGTGTTACTAGGTAAGCAACCCGAAGAAGAGGAGGGTTTGCTCATAAAAGACTCAAACATCGAAAGTAATTTTTTTTACCTTGTTCCATACTTTGTTGAATACGATTTTGACTTTGCTCTAATATTTGCTCAAATCTTTGTTCAATTCTTTGTTGGTTAAGCTCAATCTTATTATTTTGCCCTTTAATCGTATTTTGAAACTCATTTTTCAAAGTTGCCATTTGTCCTTGCATATTATTTTGAAAAGCCTTCAAATTTGCCTCATTTGTTTTAATGTAGCTTGACAAATCATTTTGGTTATTGTAAAAACCTTGATTGTTTTGATTAGCATTAAACCCATTTCCTTGATTATAATTCCCTTGGTTTCCACTGTTAAAATTATTCCCATTGTTTCCATTATTGTACCTATTTTGAACCGGTGGAGCAACATGATTTTGACGAGGAACTTGACCGTTGGAGCCATAAGTTCCTGTCGCGGTAAAAGCACTAGCTTGATCAAACCCCATGGTTAAACAAGCATGATTAGGATGTGTTCCACCACATGATACACAAAAATTCTCAACCATATTAATCGATCCATGAGGATTCTTCCTAAGCTCATTCAAAAGCGTGTCAATCTTAGAGTCCAATCTAGCAATCTCGGTATTAGACGAATTCACATTGGAAGCACTCGGTGTGTTTCGTAAATATTGCACTCTAGATTTATTCTCAATTATACCCCACGCGTCTGTCGGAGTTTTTCTTAAAAGATTACCACCCGCGGCGGCATTTAAAGAATCTTGTTCAATCATATTAAGCCCATTATAAAAAGTATTTATTTGGTGCAATTCCGAGAAACCGTAGTGTGGACATTGTCTTAACATATCTTTAAACCTTTCCCAAGCAACCCTAAACAATTATGCACTTTTTGTTCAAATCTAGTGATCTCGTTCTTAAAGTGTGTTGTTTTGGATGATGGAAAGAAATAATTCATGAACTTAGACACTAAATCATCCCATGTCAAAATCGAACCCGGTGGTTCTTTCTCATACCAAATCTTAGCATTACCCCCGAGCGAGTACGGAAAAAGCATGAGCTTAATCGCGTCATTCGGCACATCTCTAAACTTGAGAGTTGGGGTAATTCGATGAAAATTCCGAATGTGAGAGTGCGGGCTATCGGTCTCATTGCCATGAAATTGGCCAGCACGAATGAGCGATAAAAGACCCGACTTAATCTCAAAATGATCCGCCAAAATAGCCGGCACAACGATTGCTTCCCCATACCCTTCGGTGGGTGCACGGAGCAATTCCTCCATTATGCGGTTATCGGCCATCTCAACAACAATAGGTGGAAGCTCGGGTTCCACTATTCGTTGTTGACGATTTCTATTTCTACGAGGAATATTTTCAAGCCTATTAAAATCAATCACAAGTCGAGAAGAACGTAACTGCATACACTACAAAGACGAGAGTTTAGAGGATTGAAGAAAAGAAATTAGACAAGAAGAAGATTATTTTTGGTATTTTTATTTGGTATTGCTCAATAAAAAATGATCGATAAAAACAAGGAATAAGGATAACTACTATGGAAGTAAATTACCCTCGGTCGACTTTGAAACGATAGGTGAAAACCTAAACGTCTCGAGGTTCAATAAGTAAACTACAAAAATAAGATTTATTACTACTTGAATTGGCAAACCAATAATAGGTCGTCCCTCTCCATATACGCACAAGCAATCGGGGAAACGAGTTGGCACAAAGCACTTAAAAACCTTTTTCCTTAGACGGCCTTTTATAGCACGTCACCTTATACCGACCTTATAGTTTGTATAAATCGAGTTCAAACTTCTTATTAGTATTTATCTATTTTGCCTTTTTATTTTTGTTTTGGATTCGAATACAATAGCTAGGTGATGAAATCCCAACTAAGGTCTTATTTGGAAATAGGTAATTTTATTGTTCTACGTAATACAATATATTAATCACAAAAAACGAGAAAAACGATACATACTATATAATAGAAAAATAACAAAACTTTCCGAGGACGGAAAGGGTCTTCAAATCAACGATCAACAAATCTCAACGAAAACGAATCGTACACAAGATCCCCGACAGCGGCGCCAAAATTTTTGATGTGTTGTGATTAATACATACGTTATAGGGTAAATTAGAAAATTACCTTTAGGAAAAAGTAATAGTCTAAACTTTACCAAAGACGGATTTAACTAAACACTCGTTGTTGAACCAAGTTCGTTGTACACGAAGATCGAGTGAATTTGAGACGTTTTGTTTCGATTTGGACAATTGATTCGAATTGGTTTTTGGTTTTTAAACTAAAATTACTCCTATAATTTATCCTAAAGTGCATGAATCGTTTTCCAAATTTAATAAATCTAAAAACGGAATAAATATATCTATTTTTTTTGTTTTGATTGAAAATAATCTACAAACATTTTTTGATAGAAGCAAATTTATATTTTGTTTTTCTCTTTTTAATTAATAAGTAAACTAACAGAATATGTAAAAAAACGGTATACTAATAAATTGTCAGTTCAGAAGTGAAATGTATAAAAGTGACTATATGTATTACTTAAACAAAATGACATGCTAGCCCAGATGGCTAACACGTTGGTTGTTGTCCGTGAGGTCACGGGTTCGAGTCCCGTGAAGGACTCATTTTTGTGAATATTATTTTTGGACAGGTTTTTGGATTCAACCAAACCAAACACACCAAGAGGGTCTGCTGGCCAATATTGTGCAGCAATAACAGAACGCAAACACACGATTAAACGAATAAAAATCAGTAAACTAAACCCAGTACACAACCCAATGTCAAGAAACAAACATCAATAAATTCAAGTCACATAACAGTAAAATAAAACATTCAGCAACTTAAGATTCAAACAAAATCAATCCAAAAGACTTAAGCTACTAACAAAAATTTAGCAATGAAATCAATATGTGCAGCAAGCATAAACATTCTCATCACTGATATGTCATGACTGAGCTTACAAAAGGATGAGTATAATGTCACAAAGTATCCTATTGACCCAAACACTCAGTTTAAATTGAGTTCCAGATTTTGAAAACAAAATCAGTTAATGCAGAAATTTAACAGCTATGAGTCAAAATCAAGCAAATCCAAATGCACACTAATCATCAAACAACTCATACTTAGGTTAATTAAATAAAATCAAGACTCAAATATGACTAAAATAATCTAGATCCATATGCCAAAACAGATTAACAAATCAAGTAGTTTTGACAAACATTTAAACCAACGATCAGACTAAACTAATTCTAGCAGTTAGCCTAGCTATTTTCAGTGATGATTCAAGCAGATTCAATAACATGGACAAAGTTCAAATCCAAATCGCAGCAGATAACTCAAAACGACACTATTCAGTCCAATAATAGTAATTAATTACACTTAATATTCAAACTCTCGTATTCAAACAAAAATCCAACAATTACAGATTCATGTCCTACAATATAATGACAATCAACAGAACCCAAAATCAATCTTAAGAACTAAGCAGTTTATAACATCAACTAATATCTCAATTAAATCCAAAACAGCAAAATTAATTTACCGTAAAACAGATAGAAGTAATAGCAGAAAAGTAATAATCAAACTAACTCATATTACCACCTCATTAAATTAAATCACATAAGATTTGAAAACAGTTTACTCTAAATAGACATAAAATTAATAAAAATGGAAATGAACCTTTTGGCGTAAACCATTGGGTAGTAGATGCGGCGCTGAGCCGTCTAAACAGTCGAATCAAAACCACCATTCACCATTGCTTGAACCATCATTCGTCACCATCGTGAATAACACTATACCAATCTCGAACATCAATTTTATGTCTATCCAGTGGGGATAGATAATCTTCCCTATTTCTACTTATTTGTTCAAATAAGCTACGGTTTAAGCTTATTCACCCAATACTCAGTTATAACAGTATTTTTAGATTCAGTGTTTCAATTAATTAAAAATAAAAACAGATCGTAAGTAAAAGAGATTTATGTAAACGAGAATCAAAGTTTTATTAACTCAAATATACATTACAACTTTAATAAAAGAAAATTACATATATTGACTAAAAACTAGCATTATAACATTAAAGTAAAAAGAGGGATACAAAATACAGAAAATAGATGGGGTATTTATACTCGAACCCGAGGCTTGGGGTGAGGAGTTTGTTGAGAAGAATTTTGCATCCTATCCATCCAATCCATCTTTCTCTTTCTTCTCTTTTGATCTACGGCTGATAAATGCACACTAGCACACGGATCGCCAACGTGGCAATCATGTGAGCTAGTTGTGCTTCTTTGAAGCTGACTTGGCCTATTTTGATTGGAGAATCTTTGAAAATGATGTGTGAGGACCAATCAAGTGATAGCATTCGAGGAGAGAGAGTTCCATGTCACCATGGATGACCATCTCCTTGCTTCCGATATTCTTGGGAATTAATTCCCCAGCGTGTGGCTTCACTTGCTTGAAAAAGTCCCAATTTTTGTTGTTTATTAGGGTTTTTGGGAACAGTAAAGTTACAGGCTATTTTGGGTTGGGAGAGATGATGCATAGAGTGCATCGAAGGAATAAATGTGTGTGTTTAATATTAAAGGGTAAGTTTGACAAAAATAAACAAAGCATTCGTTTATACTTGTAACTGGTCATAAGTAATAATCTAAATGGGAAAGCCCAATTCTTCCATAATTTGTAAGATCTTCAGTTAATACTTGGGCTTAGGCCCAAATAAGTAAATCCATCCCATGCTAGTTGATGTTGGGCCTTGTTGGGCTCTTGGTGAAAAAGAAGTTAACTTGTTCTTGTTAATGGGATTTTTAGCCCATTAGTCCGAATGTGGGACCCACAAGCCCACTTATCTCCACAAAAGATTAAATCCACTAAAACGAGCTCGATTTTGGCTTCCTTGATCTTTTCTTCAAAATCCGTGTTGATTTTGCCGGTTTTCGCGAACTTTGGTACCTACACACATCAAACGACAAACAAACGAATACAAGGCAATATTTAAGCATTTTATGCATTTATTCATTGTTTATAGATACAAATGATATGAGTAATTACACTCATATCAATATACTCTAACTATAACTATGACATATCTTATACAAAGATATATTCGTCCTAATCATCATAGCAGTACTTACTTTATAAGTAGCAGTACTTACTATGTACCGCGTTAATACTAACGATACTTACATAACACTAACAGTACTTCAGATACACTAACGGTACTTGACACTTAACAAATAATTCCCAACAATCCTCCCCTAAACAAGAAATGATAACTTGTTGTCTTCTTGTTTCTCTTGTACTAGATGTATGAAAATACATGTCTTCAGTCTTTCCTTCATCCTTGGATTAAACTTGGTAATTTGTATTTGTATCCAACTGAATGTAGCCAAACGATTCAAATGTAGATCTTCTTCTGATAAGATAATCTTCAAACATTATGAGTATCATCTTTGTTTTCAAACTATGATCTTCTTGTGTCTTCTAAACATTCACTTATCTTTGCATCATCAGTTATTGTCTTCTTGAGTTTAGTCTTTGAACTCTTAATCATGAACCTTTGTCTTGATTTGACGATAACAAAACCTTCTAAGTATTTTTTAAATACTTCTTTGCTTGCAATCTTCATACCTGAAATAAAACAGTTAACAACAAACACCAATCTGTATTGGCTTCATGATTTTTAGCAAATCACCAGCTATCAACAGATTTGATAAATTCTTTACCAGTTAGCCGTACACTCTGGAATAGCCAATACTTTATTCACAAAGAATAAGGTGTAATGAAAACCTTACAATTTTTGGTAAATTGTCAACCATCAACGGATTTGATGAAGTCTTTACCTAGTACCGTTTGTCTAGGACTAGCCAACTCTTTGTCTCGAAACAAGGTGAGTTAGAACCATATAGTTTTTAGCAAACTATCAGCTTTCAACGGATTTGATAAGTCTTTACCACAAACCGTTTGCTTATGGACTAGCCAGTTCTTATGTGTGTTAGACATGGTGAACTGAGAACCATTTGTGAAGTGTGACTGAAAGTCAAACACTTAAGGCTCTTTCTCAGCTTCTTCCTCATCTTTTAAATCCTTGATTTGTTATTTAACCATTCTGATCAACTCCAAAGCACCAGCAGATTCTTCTGTAACTTCCAATTGTTGTTCTAACATCCTTTCCAACAATTTTCTTTTAAAAGGGTAAGTTTTCTCTTGCAGCATATAGTATGTAACATCATCTACATCCAAAATATGAAATCCACATGACCTATAATATCTCCAGTAACTATGAACCTGATTCTCTAATTCTTTCAAAATTTCTTGGTCACAATTGTGTGGCTGATACATAAAGAGAAATTCCCAGTATAATAGTGATACTTCAGTTTTACCTGCACTGGCTTCTTGAACCAACCTTGAAAGATCTTGAATATCTTGTCTGTCAATAATGTGAAGAATATCCTCCAAAAGTCTGAATATCCTTGTTGTGCCATCCGTTCTCTGAATTCCATGAGCTTCAAGTCCTTCAGACATAGAATAAATCCATTTAGCAATGGATGCTTTCTTTCCAAAAATCTCTGTATCAAAACATTGATCTTCAAATTTTACAATCTTCAAGTACTTCTTCAAGCTCTCATCATCATCACTATCCTCTGCTATTGATTTAGCCCTCTTGGCTTTCTTCTTTGTCTTTGTTGACCTTTTCCTTTTAACACCCTTGGAAATTCCCTCAATTTCTGTTGAACCCTTTTCTAAGTTTGTATGTACCGTCTCCTCAGTATGTACTGTTTTATGTACTGTTGACTGTATATGTACTGCTTGTACATTTTCAGTCTGAGCAATATCTTGAGTTTCAACTCCTGTATTCATTCTTTGAGCAGTCTCTTCCTCCTTTGAACTTAACTTCTCCTTTCTATTCTTCCTCACATAAGTGGTCTTGATAGGTGGAGATGTATTTGTAGGTTCAGCAGTACTTGGCTCAATTCTAGGAGTACTACCAAATTGCCTTTGTTGTTGCAGATGTCTCTTAAACTCCTCAACGGCTTTTCTATCTGCTTCAGATCCAATCTCAACAAAATTTAATTTAGCTCTCTTATTTTGCTCATACAAAGTCTTGATTTCTTCAAAATTCTTCTTAACCAGCTGAATATGATTAAATCCCTTAACTTTCTTAAGAAAATTCATCATTTGATTTCTAATCTCCATAGTAGTTGGAGGCTTAATCTTTTCTTTTCTTCTCTTTTCAGCAAAGAATCTTTGTTGCTCCCTTACCAGATCATCAATCACTTTTGATTTCTCTTCTTCATCATATGCATCTCTCTCTTCAGCTATCAATGAGTCTGCAAGAAGCTCACTTGCATGTAATTCAGCTTGAATCATGTCATACTCTTGTATGTTCCATTCTTGCTGTATTCTTTTGGCTTCTAGCAAATTCTGCTTTGCTGCAAGTTCTTCCTGTAATTCATTTTAACGAATTTGTGCTTGCATTCTATAAGCAAATTCCTCATAATGGTCTATTTGATTAAATCTGTACATGACTTTGTTTATATCATCATCTAAATCACTTTCATCATCAGACTATGATAATAATTGCTTCTTCCCCTTATCCTTTGGATCAATATTAGGTAGCTTCTTCTTCAGCTTGGTAGATCTTTCCTCATTAGCTTGCTGTTGAATAACTATACCTTTAGTAGGGTGTGAAGCTTGAACTTTCTTACCTTGAATTTGATTCATTTTGGCAAGAACTTCTTGTTGTGTCTTTTTCTCTGCCTCTGCTTGTTTAGTCTTCTCAACTAAATTCTTCTTTCTTAAATCAAGCAGCAATTGGGCTAAAGTCTCATCTTCTCCAAAAGGAGTTTGACTTTCTAGTGAAGGATGATCACCAGCGGTACTTGCAATCAGCTTAGTTGGCTTAGCAGTACTTGGGTCTTTAACAATGTCAGCAGTACTTGCAGTTGGCTTAGTTGGCTTAGCAGTACTTGGATCTTCAACAATGTTGATTTCACCAGTATTAGACACACTTGTTTCTTCAATCACTTGTGTATCCCCAGATACTCTTTCTTCCATAGAAGTCATCATTTCAACTTGCACCTCTTCAGTCTTGTCTAATTCATTGCTCATTCTTGATCTAGACAGTACTTGCAAAGTCTGTTTCCTTTGAAACCATACTTGTCTTTGTGGTGATGGAGTTGAATATACAGGAAACTGAATATTAATTTCCTCCAACTTCTCATAGAAATCACTCCAATTTTTTTGAAGTGGTGATTGAGGTGGTGGTGCTGGCTGAGTTACCAAAAGTTCTTTAACTTGTGGCTCCCCATGAGTAGGTTGTGGTTCTTCATGTTGAATCTTCATGTTTGATGGTCCATCCACACCAGTCTCTAAACCAGTTCCATCTTCATAAGTCCCCATGACATCTTCATCCAATTCAAAAATGATGTCATTTCCATAGATCCTTGTCTGATTATCAGAAGAAGGTGGTTGTCCTTCATAATTCCTCCCCTATTTTGTTGCATTCAGTTGCCTTTTCTTGTGGTTCCTGAATCTTTGCTTCTTGATTGCAGACTTCTGAATAGATCTATGTTGCCTCATCCAAGGTGACACTTTGTTCCTTAACTTGAGTAGGCTAGCTTCTAATTCATCAATTCTCTTGTCTTGAACAAGCTTTTCTTTCTACAACACCTGTACCTGTTGGGACAAACTTGTACACAAAGCAGTTAAATTTACAACATCCACCACCTCTGGTGCTTGTGCTTGTGGTGAACCACTAGCAGCAATAGAAGCAGCAGTTGTGTGGATCATCTCATAAGTATTTGGTGGAACACCAGCGTTTTGAGAAGAAGATTGTGAATCTTCTAGGGAATGGGAACTCTGGTGAGAAGGAGTTTGCTGAGAAGCATTAGCATTGCTAGGTTCCTCACATTCTTGATTGTCAGGTTGGGCTAACATATGAGCAAACAATGGTGTTACTGTTCCTGTAAAGGCATTGCCATGTTTGGTCAAAAAAAAAGAAAGTTCTCTTTGTGAATGTAGGAACATCCCATGTATCAGTTAACTCTGGTAGGTTAGGTATTTGGTCACTAACTAAAGTCTGAATGAATCTAGGATACATTAAAAACTTTTTAGTCCCTTCCAAATTCCTAGTCATGCCTTCAAAAATTAATTTTGAAAAATTAAAAACCCTGTTATTTGCTAGACAAACACCAGCTGATGCCAAAGCATCAGGAATTTGATCAAAAGATGTACTTTTAGAACTTAAACATTGAATAATAGCATGAAAAAGCAATTTCCATTGAGGTGAAAATAAAGCTTTAAAGAAAGTAAGACTTTCCCTACCACCTCCATAGCCCATGGCTGCAAGGCCATCATGAATCTCTGTATTATTAAGCATACTAAGTCCATTTTGATCATTTAATCTCAAACTTGCTCGTAGTAGTACCTCAGTTACATATATGTTTTTATGATTCACCTTAGCCTTAATGCAAGTTTGACCAAACCGAGTACCTAATACAGTAGTATTCCAAAATTGTTCAATAATGGAAATAGAGACAACTGGACTTACAGTGAGTGAAAAATGAACATGACTTCGAGATAGGAAACCAAGCATCTCATGGAAACCAAGAGAGTCATCATTCGTAGCAAGATTCGCAACCAAATTATGCTTAGAGATTACTTGTAAAGCAGCCATTAGTATTTTTGATGATCGAAAGATTAGAGAGAAGGTTATAGAATCAAGAGATAAAAATAAAAGATTAGGTGAATCAATTGTGTAATTGGAGTAAGTATTTAAGTAAATAACAAACCCAAGCGTGAAGAAACCGCCAAATTTACAAAAGAAACCCTTAACGGTACAACGGACATGTAGCGGTACATGGAACATAAGCGGTACTTGAATTTGTGCTAGCGGTACTTGGAGTGACAACGGTACCTCACAATATTGACCAGTTCATGCTTTCCACTAACAATGTAACCTCTTTTATCTTTTTCTATTACCTACAATTACATCAAAAACACAAAACATAGACTATACAATACAAATTATAAAAATTTGTACAGCTATTACCTCCCCTCAACATATGAAGCATGTTATTGGTTGAGCATACCAATGTGTGTCACCAAGAATTCGAATCTCTTTGCATCAATTGCCTTGGTCAACAAATCAGCTACATTGTTGTCTGTATGAATCTTCAAGACTTGAATAAGCTTTTTGTCATAAGCATCTCTTATAAAGTGATGTCTTATTTCAATATGCTTGGTCTTGGAGTGAAATACTGAATTCTTGACAATGCATATAGTACTTTCATTATCAATGTAAATCTTGGTGTTCATGAAGTTAAACCCATAGTTCAACAATTGATTTTGAATCCAAAGTACTTGTCCACAACAATGAGCAGCAGCTACATATTCAGCTTCAGTTGTAGAAGTAGCAACAATGGTTTGCTTCTTACACTGCCATTATATGAGTCTTCTGCCTAGAAATTGACAACCTCCTGTTGTGGATTTCCTATCATGATTAGCTCCAGCATAATCACTATCTGAGTAAGCTTCCAATTCAAAGGTGGAATCTCTAGGATACCATAATCCTAAATTGGGTTGACTTTTAAGATATTTAAAAATCTTCTTCACAGCATGTAGATGTGACACCTTTGGATGAACTTGGAACCTTGAACAGGCACACACAGTGAACATTATATCTGGCCTTGAAGCAGTAAGATACATCAATGAACCAATCATTGATCTGTATATATGAATGTCAACATCTTCTCCATGTTCATCTTTTGATAAAGACTTCTTGGCTTCAAAAGGTGTGCTTGTACTCCTTGTATCCATACATAAAAATTTCTTTAAGATTTCATCAACATATTTATCTTGGCTGATAAATATTCCATCTTTCCTTTGTTTGACTTGCAGTCCCAAAAAGAAAGTTAGTTCTCCCATAGAACTCATTTGAAATCTTCCTTTCATTAAAGCTTCAAACTCTTCACACCATGTCTTCTTGGTAGAACCAAAAATGATGTCATCAACATAAACTTGAACTAGAATGATGTCCTTAGCATTCTTCTTGATGAACAGAGTTTTGTCAATGGTTCCTCTCCTATATCCATGTTCTAGTAGAAAATTGAATAAGGTTGCATACAAGGCTCTTGGAGCTTGATGCAAACCATAAAGTGCTTTGATTGCCTTGTAGACTCTATTGGGGAATTTAGGATCTACAAAACCTGGAGGTTGTGAGACATATACCTCCTCCGAAGTAGTACCATATAGAAAGGCACTTTTCATATCCATTTGATAGACTATAAATCCCATATATGATGCAAAGGCCAAAAATAACCTAATGGCTTCTATCCTTGCCACTGGTGCAAAAACCTCATCATAGTCTATCCCTTCTTCTTGTCTATAGCCTTGAGCAACAAGTCTTGCCTTGTTCATCACAACAACCCCTCTTTCATCCTTCTTGTTCCTGAAGACCCATCTAGTACCAATTACTCTTTTACCTGAGGGAAGATCCACAAGAATCCAAACTTTTTGTAGCTCAAATTGTGTTAATTCTTCTTGCATGATATCTACCCAACTTTCTTCATCAAGAGCCTAAGAAATGTTTTTGGGCTCTACTTGAGATAAGAAACAGGCAAACAAACAATGTTGAGTATCTTTATGATTTGTTCTCTGCTGTTTTTTGACATAACTCACAAGTGCATCAGTTTCAATATTGGTTTGAAGTTGTCTTCTGGTTTGTACAGCAGATTTGGGATCTCCAATAATCTGTGTAGTAGGATGGTTGTTGTTGACTTTATGAGTGGGAATAGAGCTGACTGGAATTTCTGTTTCCAAATTGTTGAAATCAGTTACTGCATCCTGCTCTTCATAGGAAGCTTTGGAGAAGATTCCTTCAACTGGACTATCATATAAGTCTTCATCGTCCAAGGCTTATAAAATCTCTTCTAGTGAGTCAACAGATTTGGCATATTTTGACTTAGCAGGACTTGCAGATGAAGTACCGCTAGGTGTAGTATGTACTTCTGAGTGTTGTGACTCAAAAGATTCTTCTCCTGAATGCTTATTAGCAGATGTAGCATTCTTTTCTTGATCTTGAAGCCTCCGAAACTCCTGGGAGGCTTGATCATCACTTGATGGCATGGTTTGCTTCTTGGGAGTGGCAGATTTGGGAGTAATAGTAGGCATGTTGGACACATAGATATGAACATCATCATCTGATGAAGAAACATCTTCTTTGGTACCTGCATTAGTTGAACTTGACTCCTCACCTGCATTGTTAGTTTCACAATCCTTTTGCAAAGAATAATAATCCATGGAGTTAGTTAGATAATCTAAATTAAACATCCAAGCATAACCTATTCCTAGGACATTGGGTTTATTTTCTAAGAAATTAACATGTGCATTTTCTTCAACCTTCTTAGTTGCCAAATTATAAACCCTATATGCTTTACTTTGCAATGAATATCCTACAAGATATCCTGGATCAGACTTTCCATCAAACGTTCCCAAATAATCAAGAGTATTTAGTATAGACACATGACACCCAAAAGGTCTTAAATGACTTATGTTAGGCTTTACATCAGTCCAGAGTTCATAAGGTGTTTTGTTTTGAGGCTTGGTTACTAGGAATCTATTTAACACATAACATGCAATATTGATTGCTTCTGCCCAAAAGGTATTTGGCAAAAGTGAATCAGCCAGCATAGTTCTAGCAGCCTCAATCAATGTCCTATTCTTCCTTTCAGCTACTCCATTTTGTTGTGGAGTTCTAGGATTACTAAATTGTCTCTTAATTCCTTTAGACCTACAGAATTCATCAAATTCAGCATTCTTAAATTCTGTCCCATTATCAGTCCTAATGATTAAAACCTGTTTAGTGAACTGCTTTTCAACTAAAATGATAAAATCCTTAAGTAATTCACTTGTTTCGCTTTTAAGAGCTAAAAAGAAAACCCAACTGAATCTACTATAATCATCAGTTATTACTAGACAAAAGGTCTTATGACTGATGCTTCTGACAGACATTGGACCAAACAAATCCATATGCAAAAGCTGCAAAGGTTTTGTCACAGCGTTAACAGTCTTGGTCTTACAAGAGGCTCTATGTTGTTTACCTTTTTTACAAGCAGCACATGTGAAATCATTTTGAAAAGATTTGTTAGGTAGACCTCTAACCAAACTCTTATTCACCAATCTATTAAGATTCTTGAAATTCACATGACCTAAGCTTCTATGCCACAAATTTGACTCATCTAAAGAAGCCATAGCTAGCAAACATGTAATACCACCTGTTGGAGTAATAGTATGAAGATTAAAGGTGTACATATTTTCTTGCCTGGGTACTTTAAGCAGTATTTGAGATTCCTTAGGCATCTCAAGGTCTTTAGACAACACCAAGCAGTCTTTGTCTGTGAATAGCACCTTGTTCTTCTTATCACACATTTGTGATACAGAAAAGAGATTGAACTCATTCAATTCTTTTACAAAGAACACATCTTCAAATTTCTACTTTCCTGTGTTGATTTTCCCTTTTCTAGTGATTCTACCTTTGCTACCTCCAAAGGCTACTGGACCTCTTCTGAATTCTTCAAATTCAGCAAGAAAATCTTTGTTTCCTGTCATGTGTCTTGAGCATCCACTATCTACTATACCTTTATCTTTTAATTCATCAATTAGATGCCCCTACACACAAATAAAACTCATTAGTTTTTAACAGGGACCCAAGCCACATTTGGCTCGGATCTTGTGGGACCTACACATTTAAGAGTTTGTACTGAAGCATTCCCAGTAATGCTACTTTTGCTCTTATACTTCATGGTTTCATTTATGTAGTCAAAGTCATAGGGTGACTCTATGTGCTCAGACTTCTTTGACTTAAGTACTGCTTTAGCGGTACTTGTTTTAACCAATGATTTATCTCTTTTAGGAATCCACATTTGCACTTGTTTGTTTTTATCCTTACTTCTAGGTGTTTTAACTTTTGCAAAAACTTTCTTAGAAGTATTAGAGAACTTTGGTTTTACAGACTTTAAACCAACAGTACTTAAGTTTGGTCTAGCAGTACTTGCAGGTCTAGACTTGCCGGTACTTGCTTTACTAGTCTTTAAAGGTACTAGACCTTGTTTCATAAGTACTGCCCTAGGAACAAAACTTTTGGTAGAGTTATTTTTAATCTGTTTAACTACCCTTGTGTGATCAAACTTAGGTTTTTCATCTTTAAGTTTCTGATTCCTATAAACCTGTGCATTTTTCCCATTACTGTTTTTCATGAACCTTTGTGTAGCCTTTTGTTTCATAATTTTATCTTCATGTAATGTACAATCTTTGATAAAATGACTTAGACTACCACAAACATAACATCCTTTTCTTCTTAAATAAGACCCAAAATGTTGTTTTGACTTTACTTTTTCAAAACCTAGCCCACCCCTTTTGGCTTTATTATGTTTTACATTGTTTTCCAACATCTTGATAGGAGGTTTTACCTGCTTGGGAGCAGAACTAGTCTTAGATTCCTCAGAAACAAAGTTGTTCATTAAAGGTGGATAAACAATATTTTTGGTCACAGCAGTCTTTTCTTGGGACAAAGTACTAGATTTTAAGGTATTAGTAACCTTTGTTTCTTCTAACTCTATACTTGTATCATTACAAGGGGGCATGAAAATTCCTGATAGTGGTGGAGGAACTGCCTTCATTCCTTCAGCATATTTATCCTTTTCAGGTGTATCATCTAACTCACTAGAACTATCAAAAATCCCTTTTGATAAGTCCTTGTCAGTTAAGGTTATCCCAGGTTGGTCCTCAATATATCCTAGGCCTGTTTTATCATAATACCCCATTTGTGAATTAATCAATTTTCCTAATCTTTAGGGGATTTTTGCCAATGAGTAATCACTTCCCTTTCATTACAAAGACTGGCTTTTAAAGCTTCATTTTCTGTTGATATTTTTAATAGTTGTCTTTCAAAAGCTTTTATTTCCACATCTTTTTCCCTCATTTGAAGAGTCAAAATTCTTATTTTCTCTTCATATTTTTGTTGAGCCTTTTTGTACAAAACAATAATTTTTTTCTAATTTAACAACACCCTGTTTAAAAGCTTTTACTTCTATATTGCATGTGTTAACTTTTGGATACTATTCCTCTAGTTCTACTTTTAAGCTATTAAATTTAAGAACACAGTCTTTAGAACAAGGATGTACCTCAGTCTTCATGTGAGAGAGCCATTAAACCAAGCTCTTCTTCTTCTTCTTCTGCCCAGTTCACCACTCCATCTATAGTAACCAATGCTTTGGTTCCTTTAGGACTCCTGCTATTTCCTTTTGGAAAGCTTTCAGTTATTCTTGGACTGGTTCAATAGCTGTGCTTGGACTTCTGATTGCTATTCTCAGCTTTATCTCTAGAACATTCTCTTACAAAGTGTCCATTCCTTCCACAGTTATATCATTCAACTTTAGACTTGTCATATATTAATGGCTCATTAGGATCAACAGTCATTTTTCTTCCAGTCTTCTTGAAGAACCTATTAGGATCAACAGTCATTTTTCTTCCAGTCTTCTTGAAGAACCTATTAGATCTTACTGACACTATAGCAGCTTGCCATTTAAGATCCATCTCTTCAACATCAGCATCATCCATTTAGAATAAGTCATTGAGTGTTAATCTTGGCCGGTTGTCTTGTCCACTGAAGAATGAGAAGGAATCATTGTCACTAAACAATGGTGAAGACCTTCCATGTGGATTTTGAGAGACTATTAGGCTGCCTTCAATACTTTGTGGGTAAGTACTGCTTGTAAGTCCTCCAGTGGTATTTGTGAAGTATGTACCGCTGCTAGATCCACTAGCGGTATTATGAAAGTAAGTACCGTTGTTCCCATCTGATACAAAAGCCAAGTTAGACTTTGAAGTAGTCGTTGTCTTTACTTCAGTGCCTTTCACATCCATCTCATATGCTCTAAGATTGTTGTAGAGATGATCAAAAGGAATTGTTTCCAAATCATCTCTTGTGATGAAGTGCATAGCCATTGCTTTCCACTCTGGTGGAACACTTCTTAAGAATTTTAAATTAGCTTCTTCATTAGGAATTACTTGTCCATAAACTACTAACTGAATAAGCAACTTACTGAACCTTCCATATCCACCATGTATCCCCTCTATACTGGTAATTGAGAAGTTATCAAATTCTTGCTTAAGAACAATCTTCTTAATCTTCTTAGATTTGTCATTGCCCCCAAATCTAAGTTATATAGCATCCCACAAAGCTTTAGCATCCTTATAATGATGAAAGCTTGGTAGAATGTCTTCAGAAAGAGCCATAGCCAAGGCAGTTCTGGATTTTCTCTCTGGTCTCTACTTGTACCTCCTCAGCAGTCACAGCAGGTAGAACATAGCATGTATTGTCTGGAAACCAGTGTAGCTTCTTTGGTGTATTCCCATTCTTGATAACTTGCCACATAGTGTGATCTGTGTAATTCAAGTAATGTTCCATCTGCATAGCCCATGTCTCATAATTGTCACCTTTGAGAACTGGGAGTTTAACAGCAGACAAAGTATGAGAAGGTGTTGGTGTAGAGGTAGCTACAGCATTCACGACATGAACACCTTGTGCTGGTGCAGGATGCACAACTTGTGGTTGTCCCTGTGGTATAGGATCAGGGTTCTGTACATCACTCAAGTGAGCATCGTCACCTTCTGGTTGAGACATTGAGTTTTGGGATGTGTGGAGTGTTTGGCGTTGTGTTCTTCTTTTTCAGAGTTTCTCAATAAGCTCTGATACCACTTGTTGATCCCTTTGGTTGGATCTATATTCTGTTAAGAATTAGTATAATAGTTTGTAATCAAACTAAAACACTTTGAGCACTCTTACTAACAATAAATAAGTTATGCGGAATCTAACTTATAAAGCACAGAAGAATAGAATTACTTTTAACTATTCGATTCTCTTATTAATCGACTTGAATGAGGTACATGAAAGACATTGTACCTATGTTCCTTTTATAAAGTAAGGAACCCTAGAAACCTTAAAATATTATATAAAGATAACTATATCACAGACGATATATTATCAATATTCTAACTATTTAGGTATATCACATAAGATATACTCTAACTATAACTATGGCATATCTTATACAAAGATATATTCGTCCTAATCATCATAGTAGTACTTACTTTATAAGTAGCAGTACTTACTATGTACCGCGTTAATACTAACGGTACTTACATAACACTAACAGTACTTCAGATACACTAACGGTACTTGACACTTAACAAATAATTCCCAACATACAGTACGAATAATGTATCTGTGATTAGGTAAGTTCAAAGAACTTCCTGTGGTAGCCGTTCTCAAAACTTGAATATATCAAAAGATAATTCATAGTAAGGAGTGAATCATGTAGTTCCATTCTGATGATTAAGTCGTCAATTCAATTTCCTAGAACAAGTTTGAATCAATTAAGAATCAAACCATTGTTGCTTTCTAGTTGACACAAGTTAGATTCGTATGGAATCTCACAAGTCACCTACCGCAGTGCTGTTTGATGATGACACTGGAAGGATTTCCATTCGTCACTGTAAATATTGAGGAGTATTACTCTGAATGTTCTGGCAAAATCATAAAGATATTGCGTCGAGACTTGGAACGAGTTTGAATCACAAAAGAATCAAACCACTGTTGCTTTCCAGTTAACATATGTTCAATTCAAGTGAATCTTACATATGACCTACCGCAGTGTTGTTTGATGTTAACACTGGAAGGATTTCCATTCATCACTGTGAATACTAATGAGTATCACTCTGAATGTTCTGGCAATATCACAAGGATAGAGCGTAGGACTCTGTAAATTATCGCATGTGTTCTAGTGATGAACAACAATTGATATATGGAATAAGTGTCCTAATGAGATTTTTGATGAATCTCGTTGGCTCTAGACTCTATAAGTGCACGTTTATTTGGTGCTCGGAGGCTGGAGCAGACTGCCACCTTTTCAATATCTACTATCTCGGAGTGAGAGAGTTGATAGAAATGAGTTAAACTCCGTGACAATAAAACAAACTTCTTTTGAGAGAAGCTTGAGTAGGCTGGAAAGGGTTGTGCATTGCATCACTGGGTCCATGATGCTTTGTCTTCAGTATCAGAAATCATCAAAGTGATTCTGATAATAGATGTATTGACCCGGTTTCTGCCTAAGTTGTATGGAGGGATTCTTTCTTTACACCCTTTATCCTTACATTTCTTTTTCATTCTTCAACCCCTTTAATGCTTACCAAGACGTCATAACTAGCACCTTGTTGTGATTGTTCCAATGCTAGCTTAAGTCATTAGTCGGCATTTTTCCCGTACACTCAACTACTCCATCTTTCCTAAGGACATCTAAATTCTAATGGATTGTCCCTAGGAAGATCCCTCCGGTTCTGGCTGGATCATAGGACGAATACCTAACCACCTTTTGACACCAATACCGTCGTGAATTAATGTATTGAAGGGTATAGATATCGTAACCAAAAAAACCTGTTAAAAAAGCAATCAAGGTGTTGATGAAATCAGTGTTTACACCTTGAAGGTTTTTTGTATCACCAAGACGCTCCCCTACATATGTGCATCATAAAAGGAAAGGTTTTTGCACATATTAGAAAGAGAAAGCACTTATATCAAAAATCTTATCCTTTTTTTTCCAGTCCGACAATAAATTCCTCAGTCTGACAAAACGGTAAGCTGAAAAAATTTTGTATCCCCAAATTTTGAAATTGAGTTAGAAATAGCCAAAAACTAGTAGGGAAAAAATTTGATTTTACTTAACCTAAAAAATTTTAACTCTTTTTTTTAATCTTCGTGTAAACTATGTGTCGGGACTAGTGTAGATGGTCGCTAAGTCTAAAAATTACTCAAACAAAATTTCCATCGGAATACATGTCGGAATGTCCATCAGAATACATGTCGGAATGTCTGTCAGAATGTGCTATCGGAATACCTGTCGGAATGTGCTATCGGAATACATGTCGGAATACTTGTCGGAATGTCTGTCGGAATGTTCTATTGGAATACCTGTCGGAATGTACTATCAGAATGTACTATCGGAATACTTATCAGAATGACTATCGGAATAACGATCAAAATGAAGAAACCCTTTTCCGATGGAATTCTGTCGGAATATCCGTCGGAATAAATAACCCTTTTCCGATGAAACCTGTCGGAATAGTACCAAATTCCCACTTTTCTCGGACAAAACCCAACCAATTCGAGATTTTAAGCCAAAAAATGATCAAAACACCCAAAAAAAGAAAAACAAGGACAACACCCAAGAACTATCCACGAATCCCTGGGCGAGTGATACCACTTGTAGGATGTAACACACGACTTATAAGAACAAGAAATAGAGATGATGAAGAACAAGATTAAACCAAAAAGAAAGATTAGATTAAGACGAATAAAAGAGAAGAACAAAAAGGTTGTGAATTCCTAGTGAGAGAAAGACAAATGTTTCTCTCTCTACAATCTATGAAATGGAAAACACACACACTCAAATGAGGTACTAGGGGCCTTTTATACTACAAGTGTAAAGTATAGAAGGCCTTCCTCATTTGAGTGTTTCGGACTAATTCCCGTTACATACATAACATTACACTATAACTCTCAACACCATTATGTAGCATTTTCCACGAGCTTTCCAAAGGTATATTATATGACCATCACTTTAAATACGGCTAACAAAATAACTCTATTACACTCTTCTATACATTTACTTTACCATTATACACTTTCAACAAAATCCGCCAGCACATACTACATGTACTAGCTTATTTACCCCTTTTAGACTCGTCCAACGTTTATGAAACGACTCGAGAAACTAACTTACTATATATATAAATTCCTCCAACAAGTTTATCAAATGAAATTATTTTTAAAGTTCTTTACCCGACTCATCTTCAAACTACAAAATCCGGACAGTTTTACGTTAACAATTCATACAACCGTTTTAACTTCTTTAAACGACTCCATTTACTAAACCGACACTTGGGTTTGAAAATAAACTCACCCTATAGGGTTTACACTTCATTATCAGTATGTGACTCATTTCAAAACTTCAATTTATAGTCCCCGAGATTCGATCCAAATATTGACAACAACTATATGTAGTGCCGATACTCTTCTCCCGGTAGACGAATAATCAAAACATCACAACTTCGCGCTCGTTTGGAACTAGAAGATCTACTTTATATCAAATCGAAGCTAATTGAATGCTCTACAAACCTAGGAAATAAGTTAAACCATTATCAAAACATAAAATACCCAAAAATACTGTTTTACCTACTGATGTAAATCACCTTTCTAAAACTTGTATAAAATTATGTTTTTAGCTAAAACCAACCATAGTTATGATCATCCCATAACCCTAACACTAACATATATCAACTATAACACTTGAATCATCATCAAAATCAAAACCTTCAAATCAAAATCAAGTTTTTAACAAAACTTTAGCAAGAAAACCTTTTGATCATCACAAAAACAACATGCATGATCATAATCCTCACCTACCAAACCTAAAAAAAATAATCATCTTGCATGTGTAAGACCCGTGAAAGTGCCGTAAGATGCTAAGTTATTGTCTCAAGAGTTTTTCAGTATGAGCATCTCTCTTAAGTTATGGCTCACTTGTGGATGTGATATCCCGAGCCCAACGTCATTTATTTAATCCTATTTTACGTATATTTTTGAAATTTTTAAGAAATTTCGTTTGCTATATATTTGACGGTTTAAGTTGAAACCAACGTTTACGGTCGTAATTTTAACGTTTGACGATTTAAGAAGGACGATGACGAATACGATTCCGATGGATGCCCAAATTTCTATAATTATTGACGTTTTATCGATAATGTAATTTTTCGAGAATTTTACTTACGGTTCGTGTTAAGTCGAGTCGGGTGGGTTTTATTTCTTTCCGAGTACATTTAAAGTATCCCAAAAGCATTTTGGAGTGTTTGGGATGATTCCCGACTCCCGTAAAATTTTCTAAAATGACTAGTGAGTCAATCCCGCCAAGTTTTAGAGTCGTTTTTGGTTAAGGCCAAAAGAATGCTTAAATTGCACCACAAGTCCCTCCAATTTTACAAAAAGGGGAAACAAATCACACACAACACAAAATCTTGCCAAAAATTTTCTCAATCTCTCTCTCTTTTCTCCTTTAGGCCGACGGCCACCCTTACCCACCATAAACCACCCATAAAAATTTTTCTACTTGGTTTTGATTAAAACTAAGGTTAGACCACCTCTAATTTAATCATTCCCCATCTTTCTATGTAATTTAATCCAACATGCATTCATATTTTTTTTTTCAAGAATCAAAGGAATTTTTCAAAATCGTTTTTGATGTTAATTGGGTAATTGCATGTTTAATTCATGTGAAATGGGTGTATAATCACTTAACAAACCCACCAAAATTAATTTGGTTGTGGTGTTTTGATCACCCAAACCCCACGGCTAAGGGGGGTGTTTGGGGGATCATGGTGATCAATGTTTTGAGCTTGGGTTGTGTTTAATCTTGTGTTTTTAGATGTTTTAGATGGGTATATTCACTTGCATGTATATTTTTATGATTTTGGTTTTATGAGGTTGATGATCAATAGGGGTTTAGGACTGAAAATAATGTTTGGTTGTGATTAGGGATGCTTAGGATGATGTCTAGTGTTGATAAATGGGTTTGGAAACGAGCGTTGGTATGATTTTGGTATAGTTGATTTTAGGCAGAAAGTTTAAGGCATTTTCGTAAAAATTATTTTGAAAACAGGTCTTGTGGATAGGATATAGTTGTAGTGGTCGTCGAGACGCTCGTTTCGGTATAAGATAGAGCTTTTAACTCCAAACGAGTCAAAAGTTATGTTATTTTGAAAATACGTGTACCGGGAGATGAAAATCAACACAATCCGAATTTGTGTTTGGTTTTGGGTCAAATCCCGGGGACCATAGATAGAGTTTGGTAAATTTTAAAAGTTGATTTTTGGTCTCAAACCTGTGTATGTGAGTCTATTATTAGACTTAGGTGTCGTAGAGGCCAATGGTATATTTTAAATGGGTCAAATGAGTCCGACTTGGTCAAAGTGCAATTTCAGTCCGAAAAATGTAGGTTTTGAATTGTGTTGAGTAACGGGTCGTAGAAGTGAAAACTTTTGTTGGGATTGAATATGTGAATTCTACAGGTCTTAAAGTATTTTTGAGAATTTTCTCAAATTTTATAAAAATGGTTAAGAATAGTAAAACAGTCCGTACTTTTGGTAAGTATCGGCGAAACCGTAAAATGGATAGTAACTTTAATAACATTGATAAATGATATAAGTCTAGTAACAACTACTTGTTTGATTTTGGCGTGAGTTTTCATAAGAGTTGAGTGTGTTTGCATATGCGTGTATTTAGTACAATAATGTACGCGGAGTATTGATTTGGTTTTCGTACCTTGATTTTTAGGTCAAGTGTTTGATTTTCCCGGGCATCCACGTCGTCGGTGACATTTCTCGTTACGTCTTCGCTAGAACCACTACTACTATGCAAGGTGAGTCTATAGCCTCGCTCTTTACTTATTTCAAATGTTTTTACCCGCGAGGGGGATACATGCTATTTAAATGAAAATGAACATAAGTCATGAATGATTGTTGGACCCGAATGTTGCCTCGAAATTGTGTTGAGTACCTAGTTGCAAAAGGCCCTAATTTCATGAACTATTAACTATTGTCTTGCCCTTGTGTGGGTTGGAAATAGCCGCTTATACAATTTGTAGTACTACGGGGCTAACGACCCAATGCTAGCCGAGAAGCTGTACTTTGAGTAAGTTATGCGGTAGATTATCTTGTATGAGAGATAAGGTATAATTGCAACTAATGCCTTAGTAGGGGCACTAGTTTCATCTGAATCACGCCGGTAATTATTACGCGGGTGATTGAGTTAACGGTTTAGTGTCATGAGCTTAAACACAATTGTCATATCCTTGAATAATAGAATGTATGGCCACAATGCTATTGAATGATCATGACTGGTTTTTAACACTTATGTTCAACTGATGATTTGATAAACCTATAGATTCGCTCAACCTTTGTGTTGACGATTTTAAGCATGTGTTTCAAGTAATCAAGGTTGATAGCAGTGGAGCATGCGAGGATGGAAGTTGTTGTGGCTTGGCGGTCTACTTTGTTTTTCCTCCCTTTTAGCACTTAAATACCTTATATTATGTCATGTGAACGAAAATTGTATTTTGGGTTGAGATTCAGTGGGGACCAAAACGCAAACTCTGTTTTATATTATTTTTGGGGTTTGGAAAACAGTAGACTTTGTTGTTTTAAACAATCTTTAATTTATGTTTAAATTTCTACGTCTCTTTGAGTCGTTCGAAATAGCTTGTGTGTGATGATAACTGTATAGCACCCAAATGTTGTAGTTCTGCTGCGCATAGCATTTGGTGGGGGTGTTATAGATTGGTATCAGAGCCATGAGTTATAGAGAACTAGGTCAATTTGAAAAATCCTAAACTATAACTTTTGGTGTCGTAAGAAATTGTCCAAGCACACAACTATCCTGCATGGCTCCGGTAAGCTTTCTTTAGCATTACTTTATATTTTAGATGTATCCCTCAAAATTGATATGAATTCCCTAGTATTTAGTAAGTAAATACTTTGATATATAATGAGATATATTGTTTTGTACGTTGAGTACTTATCATCGTAATTTGCAAATTCCTGTAAAGATTATCGTATATGTTGCATGTAATTGGCATAACGGGCTACATTGCATTACATGGCAACACCGCGTTGTAATCCTACGTGTATGTAGGAATGGTTGTATGTATAAGTATGTATATACTATGGTATTTAAAGGCATTGCACGCGAAGCAATGGTCCTTGGGTAATTATCGTACATTAAAATGCGGTTTTGCTGAGAATTCGGCCTTACCGCTAATTATCAATCTTGATAATTAATTTATTGTTCGGATAACCGAATATGAACCTCGTTTGATACTCTAGATACGTAAATAACGCTTCGTAACATATTGTATATTGACTAGATTGATCTCGATTGTCGTTATCGCACCGTGATGTGTCATTGTGGACATTTTCTTTTGAAACGTAATTTACTTACGTATTACTTTATTTTCTTTATTCCTTATGGGTTTGATATGATAGTTGGCGTAACTATAATATAGACGAAGTATAATCAACGATGCGTACATCGTAACGACGAATCACATGTGTATGTTATAAAACGTGGTTGAGGCGTGTTGCCATTTAATCGTTGTTTACTATTCTACTTGAATTTAAATATGTGTTTTAAAATAGACTAGCGTTGTGATCAATCGCGATAACTTGGAATTTGGTTGGTTTTTGCGTTAATTTTGTGGAGTACGATTTCAAGACTCATCCGAGACCGATAACAACATTTAGTTGACATACGTATTCTCGTTCCATTTATTTCATTTTGTTTTGTTGTTTCATTATTTTGAAGTTAATATTTTACATGACGAGGTCCGGCATTTGTGTGAGTTAAGTAAGCACTAAACTTTGTTGATTAATGGTTTAAACATAAAGTGTTTTACATATTTAATACTTGGCGGATGAAACTTTTGGATAAAAATGACGTATGATGTGTCTTGTAACAAGTAAAATTCGTGTACAGAATAAATGGATAAAGTGAAAATATTTTTTTTCCTTCAACCTTGGTTGGTAAATCTTAATAAGTAATTATTATTACTCGTAAAATCCTTGTTTTTATATGTTAAAATTTGATACTAAAAGATTGTGATGGACTTGTTAAGAATTTGTTTAATTTAATTTGAAAAAGGAGTTTATAATAAAATTTACGATATGACTGTTGAGTATATGTAACTTGGATTTAATATGAATTAATGTTAGGTCATTAAACTTTTGGCGTATCTTGTAATATAAAACATGAGTAGAAGAATTGGTCATGTATTTTGGAGATAAAAACTTTGTAAAATTTGTTTTATTTTAAACATAAGGTTATGTTATGTATGCATTGGTATAAACTAGAACACGTTACTTGTTGTAGTGAATAAACTGGGATAAAATCGGAATATACACCTTAAGTAAGAAATTATAATGCTTGAAATAAATTTTTAAACATTGATGGAACGTCATTGGAAATCATTGTTTATTTAATTGTCATTATAGAGAATCACTATGCATAATTCGATGATGCTTGTTTAAAATCGTTTGAAAATCTTTTGTTTTATCCCGCTGCGAGATGTGTTAATTTTAAAATCACTTGATAATGGGTTAATGATTAAAAGTTGAATTTTATATATCTTTGAATTATTGAAATAAGCATCTTATTTATTTATTATTTTATTATTATTATCGAGATTCAAGACCCGACAAAAATCAGTAAATTATCTGAGATAAAACTACGTGAAACCTCTTTATCATTTGAGTCGAAGTGCGCGAATATGATTTAACAAAACAGTTTTAAGGAAGACTTATGTATAATAGAAAGTCAAAAGTTGATTTTAAGAGTTAATTGGACTAGTTTGAGTCGTGTTGGATACGTGTATGTATGTGATAAGGTAAGCCGTAATAATAAAAACGTAAAACTTGGAAAATTCTTACTGTATACGTTTTGGTACTTAAGATATGAACATTAACGAGATTTTGACACAAGTACGGAGATTTTCAAACCTAATGATTTGTCAATTATGATAACCGAGTCATCGCATCTACTAATGTTAATAATTTCTGAGAGATTGAAATTTTTCCAGAAATGAAAACTTTGTATAGATTGAAACATGAAAGGTATAAATTCTTTAATGGTGTAACACAAATTAAAAATGTGTAAATGTTCGGTTTTACAATGTACAAGGTAACACTAATTATTATACGCAACTGGATTATACAACACACGCCTACTTGTATATTATTTAATAAAGATGTATATATAATGTTTTGAGTCATGATGGTTCGATCGTACGACATCCCTTCTTTGATTTTATGAGTCTGTATCTAAACTTGAGTCGTCATGTGACTGTTCATTTTAATATTTTCCATGATATGAAACCATTATTATTATATTTATTTTGAAAGTACTATTTCGCTAGGACTTGATGATGAGGGTATGTCACCCGGTATATTTTTGTCCTGTTAATGGACGCCGTGGTTTTTCTTCTTACGGTTAATGGAACCTAAAATTCTGTATTTACTTGAATGATACTATAAATCTTCATTAAATTGGTTATTTATTTATATCGAACAAAAGCGAGGAGGCGAAGCCGCTTTACCGAATTGTAGAGGTGAAAGAACTCGATCTTCCTGGTGAAATTGATTCTATTCGATCAAGTGATTATTTTCTTCTTCCCGTTTACCCTTGGTGGAATGTGTGTGCAACTCGAGACGATGGGAATTATGATTGTTGTTTTATTTTTGACGCTTGTGCTGATATTCAATTTTTTCTTACTCCATGTATTCGTAGATCGCTGTTGTTATCCCAAGACTTTTGTCATATATTTGAAGTATTTTCATTTCTAATGTAGTTAAATCTTAGTTGGCAATTATATTGCTCGTTTACCTCGTTCGATCTCATTGATTTTCGATTTTCATTATTTGTTGTGCTTGCAATGATCTTTAATCCTGAACCACCTTACCATTGATTGGTGAGTAGTCTATTTTGAAAATACGTATGAGTGTGTGAAATGTTTTGGTGAACCAAATGCAAAGGGGGTCGATTTCTTTATTTAATTATTTATTTATTTTCTCAATAAAAAGGCAAAGCAGAGGTATGGTTCCAAAGTGGACGAAAAATGTTTGATGTGTTTCTTAAAACCATGGTAACAATATTTTCCCATTTCAAATTTCATTTCAAATGGTTTAATTATTTTGAAGATTAGGTCAAAAACTTTCATAGTCATATTTGGTGTGTAATAATAATGTTTGCGTCGTCACTCGATCCTCAATTATGCACAGCTTAGCTAACTATGCATAATTCGGGAAGAGTCCTGTTTTGTTAATTGTCGTTGCTTGGTCCTCAAGTATGCATGATCTAGCTAGTTATGCATAGTTTTGGAAGGGCAATGTAGTTTCAAATAAATTGGTCATCTTGAAACTTGTAGTGTTTTGATAAATGGTTGGATGAGAACGTTTTTAAAAACGGTGGATCCTTTTGCAAGTAATTGTATTCTCTTTAATTCCTGAAGAAATTTTTGAATTTTCTTGTGTTCTTTGAAATCTTTTCTTTTTGTTTGGCGTTGACTTAGTAAGTCACTGTGACCGAGTAATTTTGTAAAATGTCTTTATGTGTCGTGTGTAACGTGTGAAGTTTATCGGAACCGCTAGGGTGTTGATGTTATACCAAAGGGGTTCATACCGACACTGAGAAGAAATTTAAACAAGAATAGAAGACTGCCAAAGTAGAGGAAATCAGAGTTCAAGGGACTCTGAGGGGAATGACGAAGACTTCTCCTACATCGAATGTATCGTACCTTATATATTTTCTTTTCTTGTTCTTTTGATATGTTTAACGACACGCGATAAACTGTTGAAGTTTACCAACTGTGCATCGGTAGTTGGAAGACAATTCCATTGTCGTTTTCGTTTATTTAAGTGAGGAATCCTCTTTGCTTGACTCAACCATCCTTGATTATCGATGGTTAAACGATAGATAGCCATAGTTGATGTTTTTATGGTGAACCCTTGTCTTTTATGTGTTTATGTTGTATGTGATCTAGTCGAGTGATCGTAAGTTGTGAGAACTTGAGACGACATTGTCCAATGAAGTCCGATCATGGAGAACACGCGCCATGTAATGTATTTCTTTTATATCTAACTGTGAACGGTGATGCTTATTGAGATTTTGACCACGTTTGGGACGAAAGTAGGATGGTGTCCTTGTAATAACTTGTGGGTATGGATCCGTGTGTGAGCACCCTGCGATGACATATGTGTGTATTTTATTTCTTTTTGGATACGCATCCATAGCTAGCAAGCTCGTAAATCTTCGTGTATTGCAATTTTCTTTTGACTGGACTCATCCGATAATTAAGTCAATATCCTTATTTTATCATGGTTTGGCTGATTTGCAAGCATGAGTTAACTTGATTAAACTGATTGGCTTGGCATGGTTTGGCTATGTTGCAAACATGTCGTAATATGGTTATATGTGTTTTAATATGTCTTTTGTGTTTGATTGGATTGTGATGTTTTCAAGAGAGTTGTGCATACGTCGGATGATTTCCCGTATCGATGAATTTGTTCTTTTTGACGAAATAGGTTTGTATGTATGTAATATTACAATAAGGTGATTTTGTGCGACTAGTAATAATTACTTCGTCTTGTATATTCTGAACGTTTTCGATGGGGTTATGTGTGACCCGTGCGATTTTATTTTGTGATAGTTGTTTTTATGAGATGATGAACCAAGTGAAAGGACAATTTGAACGTTGGAAGACGTGTTCCGAGCGTGTGTGATTGATTTTGATAGTAGTTGGGACCGACATTTGCCGTTGGTAGTATCTTCGTAAAACGACATTTACCATGTTAGCATTGAAGCTGTAACCTTTGAAGAATTACGTTAATGAAAGTATAGATCGCCAGTTGGATGCAATGAAGCAGGAAAAAGTTAGTTGAATGGACTTGAAATGATTCGAGAGGCTACGGAAGAGATGGTGTAGATTAAGAATCACTTGCTAACCGCGAGAAGCTTTGAAAAGAGACGTGTTGATAACCATAGGAAGAAATTGGGAAACTGGAGTGGAGATCAAGGATCGAGATATTAAGAGATTGAAGCAAGGTATAATACTCATGGTGAAGGTGTGATGGAACCCAAAACGTGAACCGAAGTCCACATTGGAACGTGAAGACCTCTTTAGGAAGAAGTACCCCATCTTTCTAGTAGTACGAAATGCGAGTATAAGAACCGGAGAGCGCCGGGACGTCGCTCCCTTTAAGGAGGGGAGGATGTAAGACCCGTGAAAGTGCCGTAAGATGCTAAGTTATTGTCTCAAGAGCTGTTCAGTATGAGCATCTCTCTTAAGTTGTGGCTCACTTGTGGATGTGATATCCCGAGCCCAACGGCATTTATTTAATCCTATTTTACGTATATTTTTGAAATTTTTAAGAAATTTCGTTTGCTATATATTTGACGGTTTAAGTTGAAACCAACGTTTACGGTCGTAATTTTAACGTTTGACGATTTAAGAAGGACGATGACGAATACGATTCCGATGGATGCCCAAATTTCTATAATTATTGACGTTTTATCGATAATGTAATTTTTCGAGAATTTTACTTACGGTTCGTGTTAAGTCGAGTCGGGTGGGTTTTATTTCTTTCCGAGTACATTTAAAGTATCCCAAAGGCATTTTGGAGTGTTTGGGATGATTCCCGACTCCCGTAAAATTTTCTAAAATGACTAGTGAGTCAATCCCGCCAAGTTTTAGAGTCGTTTTTGCTTAAGGCCAAAAGAATGCTTAAATTGCACCACAAGTCCCTCCAATTTTACAAAAACTGGAAACAAATCACACACAACACAAAATCTTGCCAAAAATTTTCTCAATCTCTCTCTCTTTTCTCCTTTAGGCCGACGGCCACCCTTACCCACCATAAACCACCCATAAAAATTTTTCTACTTGGTTTTGATTAAAACTAAGGTTAGACCACCTCTAATTTAATCATTCCCCATCTTTCTATGTAATTTAATCCAACATGCATTCATATTTTTTTTTTCAAGAATCAAAGGAATTTTTCAAACTCGTTTTTGATGTTAATTGGGTAATTGCATGTTTAATTCATGTGAAATGGGTGTATAATCACTTAACAAACCCACCAAAATTAATTTGGTTGTGGTGTTTTGATCACCCAAACCCCACGGCTAAGGGGGGGGGGTGTTTGGGGGATCATGGTGATCAATGTTTTGAGCTTGGGTTGTGTTTAATCTTGTGTTTTTAGATGTTTTAGATGGGTATATTCACTTGCATGTATATTTTTATGATTTTGGTTTTATGAGGTTGATGATCAATAGGGGTTTAGGACTGAACATAATGTTTGGTTGTGATTAGGGATTCTTAGGATGATGTCTAGTGTTGATAAACGGGTTTGGAAACGAGCGTTGGTATGATTTTGGTATAGTTGATTTTAGGCAGAAAGTTTAAGGCATTTTCGTAAAAATTATTTTAAAAACAGGTCTTGTGGATAGGATATAGTTGTAGTGGTCGTCGAGACGCTCGTTTCGGTATAAGATAGAGCTTTTAACTCCAAACGAGTCAAAAGTTATGTTATTTTGAAAATACGTGTACCGGGAGATGAAAATCAACACAATCCGAATTTGTGTTTGGTTTTGGGTCAAATCCCGGGGACCATAGATAGAGTTTGGTAAATGTTTGAAAGTTGATTTTTGGTCTCAAACCTGTGTATGTAAGTCTATTATTAGACTTAGGTGTCGTAGAGGTCAATGGTATATTTTAAATGGGTCAAATGAGTCCGACTTGGTCAAAGTGCAATTTCAGTCCGAAAAATGTAGGTTTTGAATTGTGTTGAGTAACGGGTCGTAGAAGTGAAAACTTTTGTTGGGATTAAATATGTGAATTCTACAGGTCTTAAAGTATTTTTGAGAATTTTCTCAAATTTTATAAAAATGGTTAAGAATAGTAAAACAGTCCGTACTTTTGGTAAGTATCGGCGAAACCGTAAAAAGGATAGTAACTTTAATAACATTGATAAATGATATAAGTCTAGTAACAACTACTTGTTTGATTTTGGCGTGAGTTTTCATAAGAGTTGAGTGTGTTTGCATATGCGTGTATTTAGTACAATAATGTACGCGGAGTATTGATTTGGTTTTCGTACCTTGATTTTTAGGCCAAGTGTTTGATTTTCCCGGGCATCCACGTCGTCGGTGACATTTCTCGTTACGTCTTCGCTAGAACCACTACTACTACGCAAGGTGAGTCTATAGCCTCGCTCTTTACTTATTTCAAATGTTTTTACCCGCGAGGGGGATACATGCTATTTAAATGAAAATGAACATAAGTCATGAATGATTGTTGGACCCGAATGTTGCCTCGAAATTGTGTTGAGTACCTAGTTGCAAAAGGCCCTAATTTCATGAACTATTAACTATTGTCTTGCCCTTGTGTGGGTTGGAAATAGCCGCTTATACAATTTGTAGTACTACGGGGCTAACGACCCAATGCTAGCCGAGAAGCTGTACGTTGAGTAAGTTCTGCGGTAGATTATCTTGTATGAGAGATAAGGTATAATTGCAACTAATGCCTTAGTAGGGGCACTGGTTTCATCTAAATCACGCGGTAATTATTACGCGGGTGATTGAGTTAACGGTTTAGTGTCATGAGCTTAAACACAATTGTCATATCCTTGAATAATAGATTGTATGGCCACAATGCTATTGAATGATCATGATTGGTTTTTAACACTTATGTTCAACTGATGATTTGATAACCTATAGATTCGCTCAACCTTTGTGTTGACGATTTTAAGCATGTGTTTCAGGTAATCAAGGTTGATAGCAGTGGAGCATGCGAGGATGGAAGTTGTTGTGGCTTGGCGGTCTACTTTGTTTTCCCTCCCTTTTAGCACTTAAATACCTTATATTATGTCATGTGAACGAAAATTGTATTTTGGGTTGAGATTCAGTGGGGACCAAAACGCAAACTCTGTTTTATATTATTTTTGGGGTTTGGAAAACAGTAGACTTTGTTGTTTTAAACAATCTTTAATTTATGTTTAAATTTCTACGTCTCTTTGAGTCGTTCGAAATAGCTTGTGTGTGATGATAACTGTATAGCACCCAAATGTTGTAGTTCTGCTGCGCATAGAATTTGGTGGGGGTGTTATAGCATGTACCCAAAATTAGTACCAAAATGATCTTCTTACAGTTATAGAGATAGGTCTTTTGTTAGTTTAGCTTAGATCATCATAAATTTAGAGTAAAAATTTACTGAAGTTGGGTTTTGGGTGAAGAGGGGGTTATGGCTAGCTTAAGAAAAAGAAGAGAGAAGAAAAAAAATTTAGTTAGTGGAGTGTATGTGTTTGTGTGTTAAAAATAAAGCTTTTATATAGTGGTTGAGGGACCATTGTTGTCAATTTGCAATAGTTATGGCTCAAAATGAAAATAGTTAGCAAAAAAGCGAGAAATAACTATTATTCAATTTTGAAAATATTTACGGGGCCCAGGTTTCATAAAGCTACTTTTAAAGATTTAAAACGTACCTCAAATATAATAATATCGACTCCCGACTCGACTTAACACGTCCTTTAAAAAGAATACATCAAAAATGACAAACATCAAACAACCGACAATAAAACGTAAAATATTTGGCATCCATCGACATCACGCTTGCTAATACTCCTTATTCTTATTAAGTATAAAATATAAGTCTTCCAACATCGGGTTAAACTTAAACCTCCAAAAAAATATCGTTCAAACTCATCAAAAATTTCAAAATAATCGTAAAATAAGATTAAGCAATGACCTCGGTTTCGGGTTATCACTGAAAATTTTCCCTGCTAAGAGTTTTTCTCTAGGTTGGGTTTGTTCTTTTAAAGTGGTTATATGTGGTTTTAGACTAACAATGCAGAGATCCTAATGGAGCATACTATATTGTGGGAGAATCAGGTATATGCTCTATGTTTCAGGGGAGGTTAGGTCACACCTTTAGGACTCAGGGTATCCCTAGGATACTCATATATGATTCTAGATCATATCCACTGGTGAGTAGGGGTTTTGTACAATGAAGACTTGCTGCAAAGCTTGTTGGATTTCTGAAACCTTGAGGCACTGTAATGTGTACTCAACATTCTTGATTGAGCAGCTTGCTGACTAATCAAAGATTTTTGCATATTGGCAAGACCTATTAACCATAGCGAGGAAATGGTAGGGATGGAGTCTGGGGTATGCTTATTTTCTTGGGTTGACCAGGTGCAGGGTTGCTTATGTGCTAACGTTTTCTGTATGGAACTTTGCTGAATGGAGGACTCTCGAGATTCTATGTATCTAGCTTGTTTATGCAAGTGTGTGCAATAGAGCATAGCTGTTTAGCATTGATCTATTCGGGTTAAGTCTAATACCCTTAGGAAAGTTTCCCCTGCTTTAATTTTTTATACCCCTGCTAGTACAACTTTCCACTGCTTTGTAAAACATTCCCATGTTTGATCGTTGACCGTAATACCGTTGCCCTGCTTATAGCCGTTGGGCCTGGTTGCTAAATTTTTTGTTAGGGAATATTTTATTAATTTCAAAAGATATTTAAGGCACTTTCTTCGCTGATTGGTAACCTTTTATTATTATTTCAAATAAGTTACTTTCATAACAAGATTTATTTCTGATCTTTTTACAAATTGATAATTTGGTCCAATCACAGTCCTTCAATTCGCCTATATAAACTCAATTCCCTTAACCAGCAGGCCTAACTTACCCTATCGATCAAATCCCACTACTTTTTCAAAAATATAAACCTTTCAATTCTTAATATGTCTTCCACCACACTCAAAATCGCTCCTAACCATAACCAAATTACTATTTTATCTAAGGAGCCTGTTGAATTCATTGATGTTGTTGCTTACCTCAAATCTAGCTATTTCAGGTTAGCTCTTGTATTCAGTCCTAGAATCTACACCTCACACATCCAACAGTTTTGGTCTAATGCCACGACTGAAACAATGGATGGAGAGGTAACAATTAAGAGCCTGGTTGATGGCCATCCCAAGGTGGTTACACTTGCCTCCATTCGAGACAAATTAGTCTTGGATGATGAGGGTGGGTGGTTACCTTACAAGAGGCTGAAATGTTTGAGGGTCTAACAACCTTGGGGTACAACATTTCTGATAATCAAAAATGTAAGTTTGCTAAAGGTCAGTTTGCACCCTATTGGAAGTATTTAATTCACACTATTTTGCAATGCTTATCATCTAAAACTATAGCTTTTAATGAATTTGGGAGTCAAGTTGCTTCTGCTCTGATTTGCTTAGCAACAGGACGAAAATATTGTTTTTCTTAAATGATTTTTGAAGGCATGGTAAAAAATTTCACAAGCAATTCAAAATTTTGTTTGTATCCAAGGTTTATAGAAGTTTTGTTGGATATGAGGCAACATGGTAAAATTCGTCACAAAGACCATTTTGAAGCTAACCCCCATACAACCAAACTATTCACCACTCTTGCAACACCTACCCCACAATTTTCTGGCAGGTCAGTACCCCTTACTCAAACAATGATGAACCAAAACAGAAGAGAAGCTGCTTCTAAACCAAGAGCACCCCAAACCACTCTTGCTGATGCCCCTGCTACTGATGCCCCTGCCAGCCCACTCCCCCTTGCCAACCCACAACAAGAAAGAAGAACCAAAACCAGGTTTGCTAGGTCTCCCTTGCCTAGTGAGCCTTCACAAGTAGCAGATAGGAGAGTCTCCAAAGGTGTAGAGCAATCTTGGGATTTGGCTGCTACTACTGACTCATCCTCAAGGGGTGAGCAGGACAGTGACACCATAGGTAATTCCACTTCCTCACTCAGTGATACTCAAAGAGGTGAGAAATCTCCTCCTAGGTTTGAGAGAAGACTGAAACCACTATCTAGAATGGAATTGACGAATATGTGCATTAGCTTGAAAAAGCAAAATGCACAACTAGTACAAATAGTCAAACAGCAAGGTTTGGTGATTACTAAATTAGAGTCCAGGGTTGCTAAGCTTGAGGGGAGGAAAAAGCCACAGCTGGTTCTAACCACAGATGAGGATGCTTCCAAAGGGGAGGAAGTACCTAAGACAGATGAATCAGTGGAATGGTATGCATTTCCTAGTGGTAAGGATCTAGGAAAAGAGAAGGTGGCTAGTGATGAAAAAGGGAGTGACAAGGGGAGTGCCACAAAAGATGTAGCCCAGGCTTTGTTGAATATGGGCAATCAAGAAGAAGCCCCTGCTTCTACAAAAGTTCCCCTACTATTGTTGATCCCCTTGATGTAATTCCTTCTCCCGCTAAACACATTACTCAAACATTTGCTAGGAAGAAGAGAAGGCAACCAGCTCAGAAGGGGATAAAGATTGGAGAGACTGCTCCCAAGGCAAAACCAGCAGTGGATCCAAAAGACAAAGGAAAGGGGAAGATGATTGAACAACCCAAGAGGAAGTACAAGCATAAAACACCTGAACAACTAAGGGCACAATCTGAATATGATGAAATGGTGGCTCTAAGGATACATGAAGAAGAGCTACGCATGCAAGAGGAGAGAATGCAAAAGAGGAGAAAGGAGGTACAACTCTCAGAACGAAAAAAGGTACAAATGAAGCCTAGAGAAATGCTTAAATAGGTGGAAATAATGCATAGAGAGCTGGATGAAAGGGTACCTCATGTTAAGGAGTTTCTAGAACAATGGGACAAGGAGTTAGTGAATGCTCCTTTGGAAGAAAGATATGAACTAACTCTTCTGGTCTTCAACTATCAAAAAGAATACTTGGAAAGAAGAGTAAGCCAAATTCAGAAGGAAAAGTACTTGAAGTCTAAAAAGGGGAGGCTGGCACATTACAAGGTTATGCTTAAAAGATTCAAGAGTTGGACTGATGCTCACATCAAGGGTATGACTTTTGAAGAAATAGAAAAGGCAGCCATACCAATACTAAGGGAGACAAATGTTTGTGGAAACCTTGGTTTCCGGATCTTTTAAGCAACTAGGAATGCATCATGTTCATATGATTATACAATCAAAGCGGAATAAGAACATAACACATTAACAAGGTGTTTAGGCACAAAACATGAATTAAAACAATAGGGATGTTCATTATATTAATAACAAACATCCACTAGACGTGTATACATTGAATCCCACGTCTAGTCGACACACACTTTAGGTTTACATTGTGAATGAATTATATGAATAAAACCTATGATCCTTGGTTCCTTTTATAGTGTAAGGATTAGGGTTTACAAGAGATAAGAATGAATAAACAAGTAAATCTTCTATTTAAATAAACTTATGCAGAATATCTTTTGCATGTTTATCTAAATAGAAGCTTCCATAAGCTTCTTTGTCTATGTTTTGTCAATGCTTGAATTGCATGTGACAATGCTTGGATTGCACACGACAATGCTTGAGCCATCAACGCCTAATTAACTCATGTCAACGCTTGATTAACTCTTGACAACGCTTGGACAATTTCTTCATGTTTTCTTCATTTTTGAGTTTCTGCCACATCAACTTTTTGACCCAACAATCTTCCCCTAGTTGATAGTGGCAAAACTCTATGTGTATCTCTTGTAAGTTGTACATGATCTTCAAATTGCTTCCCCTCAAGTGTAGCACGTATTTCTTCCCCTTTTTGTCACATCAACAAGGAAGTAAACAATGTATGCAATGTTGAAGATTCTCCAAAAGTAGGCTCTGTGTAATGATCTTGAAGAAAAATAAATAAAGTATTCTTGATGTAGAAGTAGAATAACCCAACCTTGTATTCCATGTCTTGTTTTATCCACGTGATGAAGAACTTATAGGCAAATTATAAGTAGACCTCAATCCCTTGTCAATATTCTCATCCTATGTGAGACACTGAGCACGATAATGTAACTCCTTCAAGTGTTATGACAAGTCTTCATCACCAACCATGTAAAGCACGAACAAGTTATCTTTAAAGTCTATGGCTGAGAGTGCACAACTTTAAGATATGATAGAACACAAACTCGCGAAAATCTTCTTCAATCATCAAACTTACCATAAGAACTCTTCCCCTTAAGCTAACACCTCTTCATGACGAATTTAACGGAATAACATCTTCATACCATATGTAAAAGATCCTGATGGATAACTCTTTCACAAGGCTATCCCGATTACATAGTTTAAAATATCCATCAAATTCCCATAAAAAGTTGCTAACTCGCTCTAAGATCATTAATTCTTTTCAAAATATCCGAGCCATAAATATCATCATGATATTCTAAATTAAAACGGAGATTCCATGTACCTTCGTGTGTATAATCTACCTTTTTGTGTGCTAAAAACGTCCAATTTTCTCAAACAGCAGCAAACCTTGTGTTGTCCAATATCCTCTTCTGTCCAATATCTTTGGCAGATGTATTGTCCGATATCGGACAATACCTATCAGCGTTGAAGTACATATATCGGACGACACTGTCAACTCTATGAGCGTTGACTTATTCTGTCAGCGTCAAAATTAAGCCTGTCAGCGCCTAAATAACAAACATCAGCGCCAACTTTAAACCTTGTCAGCGTCTTCTCCCAAACACTGATGTCATCAGCGTCTCATCCATGCCTTGTCAGCGTCACACCAACATCTATCAGCGTCTAAATAACTCCCATCAGCGGCTAATTGATCTAGGGTTTTATAAACCCTAAATCATTATTTCATGTGAAAATCCATAAACTGCAGTGAACTTCGACAGCGAATAACTTCTTCATAAATGCTCAGATCGAAGATCCCTTCAGTCAGATCCTAGACATAAGTGTCAAGAATCTACAGATCAAATTTCACGACGATCCAACGGTTAACGAAGGAGAAATCGCGTTTTTACTATTACTGTTCACAGAAAACAGCATATGACCCCTGCTGACTTTGACGCTTAATAACTTTTTCTTGGGGATAGATCTCGACAATCCCTTTTGTGGATATCTAGATTTATGTATGTAGAACACACATATAAAATTTCGTGGCGATCCAACGGTTCAATAAAAAGTTATGCCCTTCTGAATGCTGTTGCGCACACAAAAACGTCCAGAAAAACTCTATACGAATTTTTCTTCTTCTTCGCAATATACGAACACCTTGTTGGTCCTAGCATCACGAGCCACGAGGCTCTGATACCAATTGTGGATCCCAAACTTAGATCGATTAGCTTTGTGTATACGAGATTAGATCAAGTATAACACGTAGAGAAACCTTTGTTATATGCTTTGTGAATCTAAGTATTATGCGGAATTTAATACTTAAACAAGAACACAAGATGTAAACAAAACTTTCACTTTGATTATCAATGTCGAACTTGCTTACAATGAAAGATGTTTACGAACGAAAACTTAATGAAAACTTGATATTAAACATTAACCTAAAGGCCTTCTTTTATAGACTAAGAAGCCTTGTACAATAAGCTACGTATCAACTATTCTAGGTAAAGATAAACATAGAAAATACATTGTCGTTTCTATCCTTACTAGAAGTATTCTAGAACATAATAAACGTGTAGCTCATATCTTCCATCAGTGCTTGTCTTCAATCTGTCAACGCTTGACTTTAACTTGTCAACGCTTAAGCTGTCAGCGCTCACTTTGCTCTTGTCAACGCTTGAGTTGTTCTTGTCAGCGTTCAAGTGATCTGGCCTTAATTTATTCCCAACATACTCTAATAGTGATAATCTTCCAAGATTGCTTAATTTTTATTGACTCAAACAACTAAAGTACAAAATGTGCCTTAGTTGGAAAAGAAAGACGACGAAGCATCATTCGAAGATTTGCACGGGAACAAAAACTTTGATAGGAGGTCGAGTGAGGATGAATTCAAGGAAATTTAGCTTGTCATAGATATGAGCAAATTCAATTTGTTGAAATCGACAACAAGCACACGAGGAGCCATGATGCAAAACAAAGTCGTTAGATAGGGGAGGTCCATCAAAATGAGAGTTTGGTGGAGAGGGAGGTAATGGATAAGAGATGTTTTCACAATGCCTAGTGAGATTAGGAAATGAAGATAGGTCATTGAGTTGTGGAGAGTTGAAAGGTTTAGGTGGTGGTGGAAGAATTTCCTTTTCTCCGGTAATTGGATTTATAGAGTAAGTCTCATTCCAATATTTAATCCGAGAGAAAGAAGAATTCTTGGAGGATTTTGAAGAGGAAGAATCATGAGGATTAGTGTTCTTCTTGATCCAAACGGGTAGAAAATGACTATTAGTCATTTTCTACCCAGAGGAAGAATCAGGACGATTTCGTTTTAAATTTGTTTTAAATTACGTGTTAAGGGTAGAAAATGACTATTAGTCAATTATAATATGGTTTCCCGACATGACTTAACACGTAACTTAAAACGAAATCATCAAAAATATTAATTATCGAAACAATCGGTAATAAAATGTAAACTATCGGGCATCCGTCGGTATCGCGATCATTAGAAGTTCTCGTTGTTCATTGATTTTGAGTAAACTCATTGTAAAATGTACGCGGGTGATTTTAAATCAAAAACTTTTATTTAAATAAATATGGAAAAATAAAATAAATTTTTTATAATTCCAAGTAAAGTATTATCAATGGTCAGAAAATACTTAAAAAGTATAATTTATTAAAATTATCATGATATCAGGATTTACATATAAGAATACAAGGAACATGTAATATGTTGGAAAATTCAAGAAGCACGAATAAAATAATAAAATAATACCGGGAAAGTACGGGTTCTTACAAATGTCGACCAAGTACTTAGGTTAGCACTAGAACAATCACAACAAGATGCTAGTTATGATGTATTGGTAAGCATTGAAGGGGTTGAATAATGAAAAAGAATTGTAATGATAAAGGGTGTAAAGAAAGAAGCCCTCCTTATAACCTTAGGTAGAAATCGGTTCAACTCATATGTTATTGGAGATACACATCATGGACCCATCGATGTAATGCACAACCCATCCCAACTAACTCAGATGTCTCTCAAAAGTTATTTGTTTCAATCATACGAAGATTAACACGTTATCTATTGATTTATTCACTCTGAATAAATAGGTATTGAAATGGTGGCACTCCTCTCCAGCCTCTGATAACTAAAATCCAAAATGCACGATCGAGTCTAGATCTATTTGAGATCATCAAATATCTCATTAGGACACATTTCCATATTTCCTTGCTGCCTCACACTTTGTGAAAAGTAAGAAAGATATTAAGAGTCCTACGCAAAATCTTCATGATCTTGCCTGAACATCCGAGTAATACGCAAGTATTTACAATGAAGATGGAAATCCTTCTTGAGCGAACATCAAAAATCTCATGCTAGGTGACTTGTGCGATTCTTTATGAATCAAAGTTGTGATAACTGGAAAGCAACAGTTGTTTAATTCTTAATTGAATTTAAACACGTTCCAGGCCTCTACGCAATATCTCAGTGATCTTGCCAGAACACTCAGAGTGACAACTTAGTGTTTACAGTGATGAGTGGAGAATTAAAACCCGCATGTTTTTACCATGAATAGTACCCTTAAGATCGTACGTACATGATTAGAACTTTCCTTTTATAACATGTTTACGTTTCATGAATAATAATTACAAGTATTACGTACGTGTTAGAACACGATAAGTATTTATTACGTATGAACACACGATAATTATTCCAATAATAATTATAATCACGAACATGCGAACATGAAATCATGAACGTAAATTAATCACGAGCTAATATTACGTATGTATATATAGTTATCACGAACACGAATAAATATATTAAGTCACGATGGATAACTAATTAAAACACGTATTACGAACACGATAAAACACGAAAACACACTATATAATTTAGAGACGAGAAAAGTACGGGTTACCCCAAGTGGGGCCCCCATGTCGCGGCTACAACAAGAACATGGGCCAAGCCTATGCAAACTTTTACTAAACATGGGACTTTAGGAAAACTTGTGTCATTTATCACAAAATCAAGAAAATAACAAAAACCCTAATTCTTTTTTGCTCCTCTTTTGGCCGCCGGGCTTGATCACCAAAAAGGGGTGTTCGGGTTGATTTTGATCTTGGAAATTTTACAAGGATTCATGTGTGTTCGTCATCGTTTGATTCACGTATTCGGTATAACCTTTTTAACCTTTCCTTTTTATGTTTGATTTAATTAGTCACATAAAATCATGATGTTTTTAATTAACTAATTAAAAACAAGTATTTTTAAAGATGTTAAAGATCATGGGGTAAATCAATCGAGGGTTTTAGGGGTGTTTGTGGTCTAGCCGACGCCTAACCGAGCCCCATAGGGGTCTCGACTTGGCCTATGTCGCACCACCGAGACCATATGGTCTCGGTATGGTGGTGATGGTGTCACGGCAGCAGCAAGGGGCAAGGGAAACCCGACCTTGGTCGGGGTATGGTGATGGTTACGGGTCGGTTCATGGTTTTTAGTCACGGGTCCGGTTCATGAATCATTTTTTCAAGGTTTATGATTTTTACAAGTATGTTATTTTATTAGACTTAAATTAAATTAATTAAAAACATGACATGGTTAATTTAATTTACATGACTTAGGTTATAAATTTAATTAGTAATTCGTGAATTTTAACCTAAGTATTTATCTTTAATTAGACTTTATAACTAATTAATTATTTAAAAACCATGACTATAATTAATTAATTAACATGACTTAGGCTATATTATTAATAGGTAATAATACATGTTTTAACCTAAGTATTTTACCTTATTTAATTAAATCATGTTATATTTAATTAAATACTTTTAACCTATAGTTTATTTAATTTACATGTAATAATTAGTAAACTATACAATATAATCACATGACTTAGAATAATAATCAGAAAGTACTTAAGCTGATATAATTAGCTTAATTAACCAGCTTATATCTATTTATGGAAACTTTCTATTTTTAGAAACTTATTTATTTAAGGCAGCTAATCTATTTATGGAAACTTTCTATTTTTAGAAATTTATCTATTTTAAGCAGTAATTCTATTTTTGGAAACTTTCTATTTTTGGAAACTTTCTATTTTTTGGTAACTTTCTATTTTTGGGAAATTTCTATTTAAGGAAACCTGCTATTTTTAGAAAGTTACTAACTATTACACAACAAGTATAATAATACATGAAATACAAGTAATACTTAATCAGAATAGACAGAATACACGATAAACACAGTATAAAGCTTAAATCAGTAAAACATGACATGAACATATAAAACAAGCTAAGACATGATATAAAATCAGTTATGTATTCAGTAGTCAGATACTTATACATGTATGTATTTATGTAGCGTTAGTGATATCGAAGTAGGACCTTCTTCTGTTCGTCTTCTTCGTTCGCTAGACATAAGGTATAGATTCTCCGTCCTTTCAGTATGGACATTCTTTCCTTATTAGGATTCCCCGTATGCAGCCAACTGTTTTCCTATAGTATAAGTTTTATATGTTTTGATTGCTTATGTTTAATTAGAATACCTAAAGCCATATACATGCATGACCAGTTTCACCTAGTTATGGAGGTACCATAACCATAACACTAGAGGCACTGGTGTTATGACTTCCCCACGGCGGAGTGATTGCTCCTAGCGTCCCTTCAGCTTTTGGCCATATTATTATATTTATCATGTGGGGCGTATGGGTGCATCCTAGTTACATGTTTTCAGCAGACTACTCAGTGTCAATGTGGTGTGTGCCTTGCATCCTTCACAAGGAGTTGATCCCTCCTACCCAAAAACCAGTATATTAAATTAGAGGCAGCCCCTCTAATTTGCATGACGAGGTCACCCCTCCAAGTATTCATGCACGTGGATATTTCATGACCTATATTGGCTAATGGTAAAATATGTTAAACAGTTTTTACAAGATAAACATAAGGCTTTTCAAACTATAAAACCAGTTTTACTAAGACTTAACCGGGTTATTCATGACTTAGTTTCTTCCGATGTTTCATGCTTATATGCTTACATTATTCATGCTTTACTTGTACATCCGTGAACTGAGCGTATTGCTCAACCGTTTTCCTTTTCATGTTCCCAAAACGGCAGGTACTCAGGGACGCTCGTAGACTTTAAGCGTACGTGCATATGGACTGGAAGCTTTCTAGCCTTCTTTACTTTATGCATTATTCTATACTTTGATACTCTTTCCATGGACATTGTTTAGTCCTTTCATTTACAGTACTTATGTTTGTGTGTGATGAGCTTTACTTTTGGACCACCGATGTTTGATTCCAGTATTTCCTTTTATGGTCATGTAATGTTTATACATTTATCCTTGTATGCTTTGATGACACGCCATAATCACGCGTGACATTCCATTTATCAAAATAGGGCGTTACAATTATGGTATCAGAGCCAAGGCTTCGACCTGTAGGCTCTCAAAACATGACCTGTGATTAGTGGGTAGTCACTATGGTCTTCCTAGAACTGACAGTCGGTTTTTATGCATTCATCATTTTCATGCATACATATATATGTCATTGTTGCAGGTTTATGACTAAGTAATGGTTGGTACAGGACTGGCCTTATTTAGTCGCATGTGTTTTATCGAAACTTTTAAATTTGGGACCGACACATAGGCGTCCCCTCGCCATGTCTTTTATTTTGGGTGAACTGACCATCAGCGTTCACTCTCGAGCGTACAAAAGTTTTCATAAAACTGCATCATGCATTCATGTACAAATTTTCCTGCATAAAATTTTCTCATGATTTATTGGTATAAATTTTTTTTCATGTATATATTTTATGTTTTGATCAGTTTAATCATGTATTTTATGTTATACTGTCAGATGGTTCTCACACGCGAGCAGGAACAACTTAATGCAGCGATCCAAGCTGCAATGCAAGCTTTGCTTCCTCAACTGAGGAATGACATCAGGGCTGAGGTTCAGGCTGCCAACAATCAGCAGCATAACCAAGCACCTCCTCCTCCTCCAGTGATATTGGCAACATGGCTGGAGAGATTCAACAAGCTCCGTCCTCGAGCTTTCGAGAGAACAGATAGCCCCAGTGAAGCTGAAAGCTGGTTGGCTCATATCGAGAAGATCTTCGATGCTATGGGTTGTGACCCCATCTTCAAGGCGAGGTTGGCATGTTACCGGTTTGAAGGCGATGTGTTAAATTTGTGGTTAGCATTGAAGCAGTCTGAGGGAGGTGATAATTGGGTGGCTGGTTTGACATGGGCTCAGTTCAGAGATAGGGTGATGGAGCAGTTCTTTCCCAAGGCTGAGCAGGACAAGCTTAAGAGAGAGTACCATGGGATTCGACAGAGAGCTGGGGAGAATAGCAACGAGTTCATGCAGCGCTTTCTCCGCTTAGCTGGTTTCCTTGGTGCAGCGGCAGGTACTCCTGAAGAGCAGGCACACCACTTCAGGTGGGCTCTTCACACATCGGTCGCAAACAACTTGGTGTGTGCTACGTTCAACACGGTAGCACAAGTGGCCGATGCAGCACGTAAGCTATAGATGCTGCAGGAAAGAGATGAATTCGGGGAATCAGAGAGACCTGAGAAGATGTAAACATTCGTATTCAAGCGGTGACCAATTCGTATTACTTTCAGTATATGTCAATATTTCATCTCTTTAAATTGTATCTTCCAGGCAGAAGACTGGGGACCGGTCTCAGCCGGCTACTCAGTAGCAGCCTAGTCAGCCCAAGGGAAACGGTCAGACTAACGACCGTCCTGCTACGGATAGGCGTGGAGGTAATGATAATTACCGTAACAACGTTGGACACTCCAACAGCAGTAGGTCCTTATACTTACGCATTTTCTTATGATTTCATGTTATAACTCATAATTCTGACACATTAGCAAATCTTCTACCAGGAACCATGGAAACGGTAGGGACCAGAACCAGAGAGGTTCACATCCTAGCCGTCCAACTATCACTGGTATTCAACCTTACGATTATCCGCATTTGTCCTTTGTTCCTATTATCATGTCTCATGTATAATGTTTTATCAGGTTCTCAGCCCAGCCAGAGCACCTGCTGGAGGATATACGCATCCTCTTTGCTCTATTTGCCACCGTAGGCACCCAGGGCTATGTTGCCGTGACAGTGACGCATGCTTCAAGTGTGGTCTTCCTGGCCATCGCATGAAGGACTGCCGCAAGGGCGAGATGGAGGGAACATCGGGACATGCTGATACCAAGCCGCCTCCTACCACTGGACACGTCTATACGACGTCTCGCGATCAGGCCAACAAGTCTACAGGTACCATCACTGGAATCTTTTATATGTATGGTCAAGTTGCATGTGTTCTGTTTGATACGGGTGCTACTCACTCGGTTATTTCTACTGCCTATGCCAAGAATGTTAGAATATTCCCCATGCCACTAGAAAATAGACTTAGTATTTCCACGCCTTTGAGGGACTCTGTACTAATAACCCATGTGTACAAGAGTCTTCCCCTAGAGTTTGACGACAAGGTTCGTCCTGTTGACGCACTTCCGCTGGACAGGAATGACTTTGACATGATTTTGGGCATGGATTGGCTATCCAAGCATCATGCTACCATAGACTGCCATTCATATCGAGTGATCTTCGGTGATGTTAATGCACCAGAGTACATTCATAACGGGTTCGTACGCGACAAGTCTGTACAAATCATATCAACCCTGCAAGCACGTGCACTACTGTCACATGTATCTAGCTACGGTTCATGACATGGATGCTGAATCCCCATCAATTTAGAATCAGCCGATAGTGTCAGAATTCCAAGATGTATTTCCAGAAGAACTTCCGGGCATACCACCTGCACGTGAAGTGGAATTCAACATCGAGCTCATTCCATGAGTTGAGCCGATTTCCAAGGCTCCTTATCGCATGGCTCTCATAGAGTTAAAGGAGTTGAAGGATCAACTGCAAGAACTTCTAGAACGAGGTTTCATTCGACCGAGCGCTTCTCCATAGGGCGCACCGGTATTATTTGTTAAGAAGAAGGACGGCAGTATGCGTCTTTGCATATACTATCGCGAGCTCAACAAGATTACTATTAGGAATAGGTATTTACTGCCACGTATAGACGATCTGTTTGACCAACTCTAAGGGGCCAAACACTTCTCCAAGATTGATCTTAGGTCAGGCTATCATCAGTTATGGGTTAAGGAGCAGGACATTGCCAAGACTGCCTTTCGTACCCGCTATGGCCACTACGAATTCGTAGTCATGCCATTCGGCCTGACCAATGCTCCAGCAGTGTTCATGGATTTGATGAACAGAATCTTCCATGAATTTCTGGAAACGTTCGTCATTGTCTTCATCGATGACATCCTGATTTTCTCAAAGTCCAAGGAGGAACACGAAGACCATCTTCGTACAGTACTACAGATTCTTCGCCAGAAGCAGCTGTATGCTAAATTCTCCAAGTGTAAGTTCTGGTTAGACAAGGTGGCATTCTTAGGTCACATTGTATCAGCAGAAGGAATCACTATGGATCCAGCGAAGGTTGAGGCTATTACTAAGTGGCCAAGGCCGACATCAGCGACTGAAGTCCGCAGTTTCTTAGGCTTAGCTGGATATTACCGTAGGTTCATGGAGAACTTTTCCCGCCTAGCACTACTATTGACCAAACTGATGCAAAAGGGGAGAAATTTGTCTGGACTGAAGACCAAGAGAAGAGTTTTGAAGACCTGAAGCAGAAGCTAGTATCTGCACCCATTCTTACTCTCCCATCTGGTACGGGTGGATTTTAAATCTACAGTGATGCATCAGGGAAGGGACTTGGCTGTGTTCTCATGCTACATGGGAAAGTGATCGCGTATGCTTCACGGCAGCTTAAGCCTTATGAGGAAAATTACCCTACGCATGACTTGGAACTTGCTGCAGTCGTGTTTTCATTGAAGATATGGAGGCACTACCTATATGGAGAATCATGTGATATTTTCACGGACCACAAGAGCTTGAAGTATATCTTCACTCAGCGTGAATTGAACATGAGACAGAGGAGATGGTTAGAGCTATTGAAGGATTATGACATTAATCTGCAGTATCATCCCGGCAAGGTGAATGTAGTAGCAGATGCACTTAGCAGAAAGTCCAAAATGATCAACGACATTAATATTGAGGAGGAAATCATAAGAGACATGGAGCGACTAGATATAGAGATCATGGTACGTGGACATCATGGTTACTAAGCTAATCTTAGAGTAGAACCCGAGTTACTCTCTAAGATCAAGGAAGCTCCATAAGATGATGGAGAAATCTGGGCAATAATTCAGAATTTGGAGAAGCAGACAGAATTCAGAGTAGATGCGGATGGTATCGTATGGCAGGGCACGAGACTTTGTGTTCCTGATGATCAAGAACTCCGGGAAGCCTTGTTAGCTGAAGCTCATAGCTCCCCATTCTCTATACATCCTGGTTCGACCAAGATGTACCATGACATCAAGCAGTACTTTTGGTGGAGTGGTATGAAACAGGATGTTGCCACTTACGTCTCCAAATGTCTTACCTGTCAGCAGGTTAAGATCGAGCATCAGCGATCTGGCGGTCTCCTTCAACCGTTAGATATTCCAGAGTGGAAGTGGGACAAAATCACCATGGATTTTGTTACTGGTCTTCCGCCAACCAAGAGGAAGCACGATGCAATGTTGGTTATCGTAGATCGACTTACCAAATCAGCTCATATCTTACCGATCCGCAAGGAAGATTCAGTCAGTAAACTCGCCGATACGTATAGAAGAGAGATCATGAGACTCCACGGTGCTCCATCTAGCATCGTCTCAGACAGAGATCCTCGTTTCACTTCGCGATTTTGGAAGAGTCTGCAGAAAGCTTGGGGTACACAACTTGAGCTTAGCACGGCTTTTCATCCTCAAACAGACGGGCAGTCGGAGCGAACGATTCAGACATTCGAAGACATGTTGAGGTCATGTGCGTTGGAATGGACGAGTGATTGGGACGATTATATCTGTTTGGTGGAGTTTGCATACAACAACAGTTGGCACGCAAGTATCAAGTGTGCTCCTTTCGAGATGTTGTATGGCAGGAAGTGTCGCGCCCCAATCTGCTGGGATCAGGTTGGTGAGCGAACACTTGAAGGACCAGAGATCATAGAGATGACTAATGAGAGGGTCGCAGTAGCTAAGCAGAAACTTCAAGAAGCACGATCACGTCAGAAGAGCTACGCCGACAAGCATCGTAAGGACATACATTTTAACGTAGGAGATCACGTTTTCCTTAAGGTTTCGCCGGCAGGTGGTGTTAGACGTTTTGGAATTAAAGGGAAGCTCAGTCCTCGATTCATCGGACCGTTTGATATCATTGACCAAGTCGGTGAAGTATCTTACCGTTTAGCGTTACCTCCGCAGCTTTCGCACGTACACAATGTGTTTCATGTGTCCTTACTCAGAGGGTACCAGTATCATCCCCTTCACATGGTTCAGTATCCACTGGAACAGATTCGTGAAGATCTCACATTCATAGAAGAACCCGAACGAGTTCTTGACAGACAAGAACGAGTCATGAGAAGGAAGACGATTCCATTCCTCAAAATCTTTTGGAGGGATCATACCGAGCGGGAAGCCACTTGGGAAACAGAGGAGTCTATCCGGGCTTCTTACCCTCATTTCATATTTTGAATTCGGGTATGTTCTTCTTTTCCAGTTTACTTTATCTATAATTCGGGGACGAATTATTCTTTTTAGGGGGAAGAGTTGTAAAACCCGCATGCTTTTACCATAAATAGTACCCTTAAGATCGTACGTACATGATTATAACTTTCCTTTTATAACATGTTTACGTTTCATGAATAAGAATTACAAGTATTACGTACGTGTTAGAACACGATAAGTATTTATTACGTATGTACACACGATAATTATTCCAATAATAATTATAATCACGAACATGCGAACATGAAATCATGAACGTAAATTAATCACGAGCTAATATTACGTATGTATATATATTTATCTCGAACACGAATAAATATATTAAGTCACGATGGATAACTAATTAAAACACGTAAATTAAGAACACGATAAAACACGAGAACACACTATATAATTTAGAGACGAGAAAAGTACGGGTTACCCCAAGTGGAGCCCCCATGTCGCGGATACAACAAGAACATGGGCCAAGCCCATGCAAACTTTTACTAAACAAGGGAATTTAGGAAAACTTGTGTCATTTATCACAAAATCAAAAAAATAACAAAAACCCTAATTCTTTCTTTGCTCCTCTTTTGGCCGCCGGGTTTGATCACCAAAAAGGGGTGTTCGGGTTGATTTTGATCTTGGAAATATTGCAAGGATTCGTGTGTGTTTGTCATCGTTTGATTCACGTATTTGAGGAAACCATGATTTACGGATCGATTAAGCTTACTAGGATAATCAACATTCATATGATAAACATAGCGGAATTAGAACATTGATTATAACAAGGTGTTGTGGACAAGATGAATTTTTCCCAAACGTTACTTGTATTATTAAACACAAATAACATCTAGACGTGTATACATTGAATCCCACGTCTAGACATACGAATTGCTTGTAGTTTACATTGTAAATGATTGCTATGAATAAAACCTATGCAGGGTATGTGTTTATATACTACACATAAACCCTTGTTACAAGGAAACTAAATAAGATATTTAGTAAATAAGATATTCACTAAATAAGATATTCACTAAATCTTTTATTCTCTTGCAATATATCTTCTACAAGTTTGTCCATCGGCTTATAGAATCTTCTCTTGTCAGATTAAGTCCTTGTCTTTTAGTTTTGACACATCAACTCATAATACTTTATATTTTCGACCCAACAATCTTCCCCTAGTTGATGATGTCAAAACCCTTTGTATATGGCACATGTCTTCAAACTGCTTCCCTTTGAGTATAGCACATATTCTTCCCCTTTTTGACACATCAATAGGGAATATATGAAAGTATTCAATCTTGAAAGTTCTCCAAAAGTAGCTCTATGTAATGATCTTGAAGAAAAATAAATATAATAATCTTGATGTAGAAGTAGAATAACTCAAACCTATGTTCCATGTCTTGCACTATCCATGTGACGTCGAACTTATATGACACAGAAAAAATAAGTAGACCTCGATCTCTTTGTCAAAATCCTCATCCTTTGTGAGACACTAAGCACGATAATGTAACTCCTTCAAGTAATAGCAAGGTATCTAGTTGCTAGATTTGACAAGTCTTCGTCACCAAACATTTAAAGCACGAACAAGTTATCATCAAAGTCAATGGCTGTTGACTTTAAATATATGATAAAACATAAACTCGCGAAAATCTGCTTCAAGCATCAATTTTACCATAAGAATTCTTCCCATTAATCATATACGTCTTTTAAGAATAATATCCGAGCCATAAATATCAAAACGATATTCTGAATTAAAATAGAGATTCCATGTACCTTCGTGTGTAAATACCTCGTTTTGTGTGTCAAAACCAAATCGAATTTTCAAACAACAACTTTTCTTCCTTTATCCGAGATCCTTCACTGTCCAAGATCCCATCAGTGGCTTTCCTCATGTGAACACATTGGTCATGATATCTTTATTTTCCTTTGCTTTATTCGTGTGAACAGACCATCATTGTATTCCTAAAAGTCTTTATCACTTCTCAATTTGCATCCTTCAAGACATACACGTGAATAGGCAGCTTTTCTGTCCTATTGATAATATTTAGACCAAAAATCTTTTGTAGACATAGATCATCAACGAGCACAGTCCTAGAACCATATTGATCCTTGTATGAAACCACATAACGACCTGTTTCTTTTTCTTTTCACTATTTTCCAATCAACTATCACACTGTACCTTCACAACTTTCGTTTATATTCTTCGCTGCTATAAATCTTTTGTAAACAGATCTGATCACAGCAGCCTTAAACATCATTCGATCAAAACAATAATGTACGGACCAGCATCCTCAGACCCATACGCACATGATGTCTACTTCGCATCCCATTCAAACATAATACTACTATCGCTCGTCCATGTCTTTAACTATAGTCCATAAGTCGATCACCAATTCAATTCTTTGCTCCCTACTGTTTGCTCACCTCAAAAATAATATTAACAAAAATCCTTGGAATATAAACTACTAAGATCCCACGTGAGATACTTAAACCACATACATAATACATAACATAACCACAGGACCTATAACAACACTCCTATTGGCTCATAATTATAATCCCACGTGACCAACTTTTGCATAAGACTTGTGAACAATTTTTTATCCAAGGTGAGTATGTTAATAACCTTTGAACTTTGAAGAGACTGTTATTATCAATCCTTGTAATCGACACATCTGCTTCAATGTATATATTTAATATACAAATAAGTACTTAAATAATACCTCACGTCATCCACACCTATGTCTGTTGCACTCTAATTTGATCTTGATAATTATAGAGCAGAACCAAACGTCTAACTGCTTTAATAACCAAATCTTCGGTTTATCCATAAAACCCTAACACGATCATACAAACACAGCATCGATTGTCTTCATAGCAGCTCCTAATCAGGCTTAGGGTTCACAATAAAGGAACCCTACACGACATTCTTCACAGCAACACATTCTTGTCAATTTATGTAAATTGATCTAGGGTTTAGAAACTTAACTACCGAAACCCTAACTTAGGGTTTGTAAATTAACCTTAGCTCGAATCTTGTATGATTATGCATTATAACAACCGCAAACTACATAATTTTCTGATTTAAAGTCGATCTAGGGTTTAGGGGAAGAAACCCTAAATCTTATTTAATAAAAACAAAAACAAAAAACTAATACCTCTTTCTCTGCAGCAAACTTCGACCATTAATAACTCTCTCATAACTATTCAGATCGTCGATCGCTCCGGTGAGATTCAAGACACGTGTGTCGAGAACCTACAGCCAAAATTTCACGATGATCCAACAGTTAACGAACGAGTTATTGCTGTTTGAAAACGGCTGCACAGTGAGATCCGAACTTAAAAACAATGACGAGTTTTTAAGCTTTCTTCGTTCTTCGACTCGAACACCTTGTTTTTCCTAGCATCGAGAGCCACCCGCTCTGATAATATCGCCTATTCTAGTGTTTATCAGTGGTGGTATACAATCGGTTTACGAACTAATGAAGATCTTTATACTGGAGCTCTTTCCAATTGAGGAAACCATGATTTACGGATCGATTAAGCTTACTAGGATAATCAACATTCATATGATAAACATAGCGGAATTAGAACATTGATTATAACAAGGTGTTGTGGACAAGATGAATTTTTCCCAAACGTTACTTGTATTATTAAACACAAATAACATCTAGACGTGTATACATTGAATCTCACGTCTAGACATACGAATTGCTTGTAGGTTACATTGTGAATTATTGTTATGAATAAAACCTACGCAGGGTATGTGTTTATATACTACACATAAACCCTTGTTACAAGAAAACTAAATAAGATATTTAGTAAATAAGATATTCACTAAATAAGATATTCACTAAATCTTTTATTCTCTTGCAATATATCTTCTACAAGTTTGTCCACCGGCTTGTAGAATCTTCTCTTGTCAAATTAAGTCCTTGTCGTTTAGTTTTGACATATCAACTCATAATACTTTATATTTTCGACCCAACAGTATTCGGTATAACCTATTTAACCTTGCCTTTTTATGTTTGATTTAACTAGTCACATAAAATCATGATGTTTTTAATTAACTAATTAAAAACAAGTATTTTAAACATGTTAATGATCATGGGGTAAATCAATCAAGAGTTTTAGGGGTGTTTGTGGTCTAGCCGACGCCTAACCGAGCCCCATAGGGGTCTCGGCTTGGCCTATGTCGCACCACCGAGACCATATGGTCTCGGTATGGTGGTGATGGTGTCACGGAAGCAGCAAGCGGCAAGGGAAACCCGACCTTGGTCGGGGTATGGTGATGGTTACGGGTTCGGTTCATGGTTTTTAGTCACGGGTCCGGTTCATGAATCATTTTTTTTCAAGGTTTATGATTTTTACAAGTATGTTATTATATTAGACTTAAATTAAATTAATTAAAAACATGACATGGTTAATTTAATTTACATGACTTAGGTTATAAATTTAATTAGTAATTCATGGATTTTAACCTAAGTATTTATCTTTAATTAGACTTTATAATTAATTAATTATTTAAAAACCATGACTATAATTAATTAATTAACATGACTTAGGTTATATTATTAATAGATAATAATACATGTTTTAACCTAAGTATTTTACCTTATTTAATTAAAATCATGTTATATTTAATTAAATACTTTTAACCTATAGTTTATTTAATTTACATGTAATAATTAGTAAACTATACAATATAATCACATGACTTAGAATAATAATCAGAAAATACTTAAGATTATATAATTAGCTTAATTAACCAGCTTATATCTATTTATGGAAACTTTCTATTTTTAGAAACTTATTTATTTAAGGCAGCTTATCTATTTATGAAAACTTTCTGTTTTTAGAAACTTATCTATTTTAAGCAGTAATTCTATTTTTGGAAACTTTCTATTTTTGTAAACTTTCTATTTTTGGAAACTTTCTATTTTTGGTAACTTTCTATTTTTGGGAACTTTCTATTTTAGGAAACCTGCTATTTTTAGAAAGTTACTTATTATTACACAACAAGTATAATAATACATGAAATACAAGTAATACTTAATCAGAATAGACAGAATATATGATAAACACAGTATAAAGCTTAAATCAGTAAAACATGACATGAACATATAAAACAAGCTAAGACATGATATAAAATCAGTTATGTATTCAGTAGTCAGATACTTATACATGTATGTATTTATGTTGCGTTAGTGATACCGAAGTAGGACCTTCTTCCGTTCGTCTTCTTCGTTCACTGGACATAAGGTACGGATTCTCCGTCCTTTTAGTATGGACATTCTTTCCTCATTAGGATTCCCCGTATGCAACCAACTGTTTTCCCATAGTATAAGTTTTATATGTTTTGATTGCTTATGTTTAATTAGAATACCTAAAGCCATATACATGCATGACCAGTTTCACCTAGTTATGGAGGTACCATAACCATAACACTAGAGGCACTGATGTTATGACTTCCCCACAGCGGAGTGATTGCTTGTGGCGTCCCTTCAGCTTTTGGCCATATTATTATATTTATCATGTGGGGCGTATGGGTGCATCCTAGTTACATGTTTTCAGCAGATTACTCAGTGTCAATGTGGTGTGTGCCTTGCATCCTTCACAAGGAGCTGATCCCTCCTACCCAAAAACCAATATATTAAATTAGTGGCAAACCCTCTAATTTGCATGACGAGGTCACCCCTCCAAGTATTCATGCACGTGGATATTTCATGACCTATTTTGGCTAATGGTAAAATATGTTAAACAGTTTTTACAAGATAACATAAGGCTTTCCAAACTATAAAACCAGTTTTACTAAGACTTAACCGGGTTATTCATGACTTAGTTTCTTCCGCTGTTTCATGCTTATATGCTTACATTATTCATGCTTTACTTGTACATCCGTGCACTAAGCGTATTGCTAAGCCGTTTTCCTTTTCATGTTCCCAAAACGGCAGGTACTTAGGGACGCTCGTAGACTATAAGCGTACGTGCATATGGTCTGGAAGCTTTCTAGCCTTCTTTACTTTATGCATTATTCTATACTTTGATACTCTTTCCATGGACATTGTTTAGTCCTTTCTTTACAGTACTTATGTTTGTGTGTGATGAGCTTTACTTTTGGACTACCGATGTTTAATTCCGGTATTTCCTTTTATAGTCATGTAATGTTTAGACATTTATCCTTGTATGCTTTGATGACACGCCATAATAACGCGTGACATTCCATTTATCAAAATGGGGCGTTACAGGAGATCCTTCTAGTGTTAACCTCAAACAGCACTTGGTAGGTAACTTGTAAGATTCTATATGAATCGAGCTCGTGACAATTGGAAAGCAACGATGGTGTGATTCTTTAATGAATCAAACTTGTTCGAGTAGTCGGAATTGACGGCTTCAATCATGCGGATAATTTTATCCAAATGATTCACTCTTTATGTTTGTAGTCAGCTTTGGATGGTCAAGTAAAGAGAACGGGTTTACCCACGAAATCTTGTCAAGGAGGTTCTTAATTGAAACTACCTGTCACAAGTACGATATTTTATATCGTCCAACGGTCTTCACCGACCGGAGGTAAAATGCTACCGAATAAGAATGAAATGTTCAAAGCCATTTTGTTCGTGTCTACTTATATTGCGGCATTTGAAGACGGTGGCGTTGCGGGGTCCGAGATGAAGTCTTCCCCACATGCTTATATTTTATGCATTGTATACTTCAACAAATTCAAGAAAGCTTAAAAGCCAAGTCTTCCGCTGTATCAAACTCTGAAGCTTTCAAGAATTACAAACGTATAAGTATGTGAGACATGAAGTCACGAAGAGGCGAATATCACAAGTGATGGATGCACAAGATCAAGGCAAGAGAAACGTGTTCAAGATTAAAGATAAAGATCACATCATATTCACCAAGAAAAGAAAAAGAAAGAAAGACGAAGACTACGAGCTCAAGACAAGCATAGTATGCTAGGTTTATCTTATTATTGTAACTCGGGTAACGCCCTTGTTTGGAGTGACCTCCCTTAGGGGGAGATTGTTGGAAATACGTTTTTACGTATTTAGGAAGATTCAGTCACTCCGACAATATATTAGTTAGTAGCTCGTAGTCAATGTATTAAGCTAATTAAATAAATCCAAAGCTCGATCCATGCATGTATGACCGGCGGCCCAACATTGTAAGCCCAAGCCCATCTCATGGGCTTGGTTTATAAACCCTCTCCTTAGTTGGAGAGGGTGTGGTTCACTTATAATTTCATATAATAAAAGTATGTTTTACACATATTTTCTCTCATATTGTGTGTGTGTTCTCACCATCTCTCTCTCTACTCTCTCTCTCTCTCTAGTATAAGCAAGATTTGCATAATCCTACATGGTCGCATAGAACAATGCCGAAAACAAGCAACGGAGAAAGCCCATTCTCACTCACGTACGACACAGAGGCTGTAATACCAACAGAGAAAGGAATGCCAACGCTCCGCATAGCGGAAGTCGACGAGACTATAAGCGAAGAAAAGCTCCGGCTAAACCTCGATCTCTTAGAAGAAAAGAAAGTACAAGCCGTGCTTGAAGAAGCAAGAAGAAAAGCCAAGATGAAAAATATTACAACTCAAGAGTCCATAACAAAACATTCCAACTCGTAGAGTTCAGCTACAAAAGTAACGACGCCAACCATGCTGAGGATATATGCAAACTAGGACCAAAATGGGAAGGACCATACGAAGTTCTAGAAGCCTTCGGAAACAGAGCATATAAACTCAGAGATAAAGAGGGAAATATATTGTAGCGGACCTGAAACATCCGCAAGTTAAAGAAGTGCTACATATAGCTCTATACCTTCTTTTAAGTCCCAATAGTAAGTGTAAGACCTCTCATGTAAGTCACGGGTGAAAACTCAACCGTTGATGGGAGGCAATCTTCTCTTTAGAAACTATTATGTAATCAACCTCTATGCATTTCAAAAAATCTTTTCTTTTCCTCTTTGAATATAAAATGTGGAGCTTAGCTACATCCGCACCTTTTTCTTTTCAGACAACTATTATCTATTAATTACTTGTCTAAATTATAAATATGGTGAGACACGTGCACATAACAAATATCTTCGCGATAGAAATAATTGAGTAATCCAAGCGAAAAACTCAAAAGACACATAAGAGGCATTGCAAGCCCAGTGTCAGGGCCACCCCCATGAAGATACTATCTCCATGATAGAAACAATTGAGAACTCCAAGCAGACATCTCAAACAGGTGCATAAGAGGCATTGCAAGCCCAGTTTCGGGGCTTCCCCCATCGTAATCCTATCACCAGAAAACGTGAAATGAAGGTAGCACAAGATAGCACACTTACATTTAAAATACAAAATGTACAAGCCGCGCCTACTAAGTAGTGCGCAAAAGAGAAAATAACTAAAACTTCTTACAAACAGAACCACATAAAAACAACACGCGGTCGCGGATAGTTACAAGAACATATAAGCTGCACCCGTCAAGCATTGCGCAAAAAAGAAAATAACTAAAAATTCTTACAAACAGAACCGCATAAAAACCACACGCGGTCGCGGATAGCTACAAGAACATATAAGCCGCACCCATCAAGCAGTGCGCAAAAAAGAATATTTAAAACTTCTTACAAACAGAATCGCATAAAAACCACACGCAGTATCGGATAGCTACAAGAACATATAAGCCGCACCTATCAAGTTGTGAGCAAAAAAAAGATAACCAAACTTCTCACAACCAACCCACGTAAAGACTACACACGGTAGCGGATAAATCACAAAAGTACGAGCCACTCCATACACCAAAATTGACTATATTAGCATCACAACTAACTGTCATTATAGCAAAATAAGGTTACATTTCAGAAATAGACCTCCAATAAGAAATTCACAAAAACTCCCAATAGCACCAGCAAGACTGTCAGGAACAGAAGGCGCTATCGGCGCGAATGAGGAGGCAACACAGGTTGGTTACCAAAACCAACAACTGACGCTTCCAGGTCATGAACATGGGGGAAAGAAGCATCAAGAGCATTGGTAAACCTCGACACTCCGCTCTTAAGACAATCATTTTTCTCCCTCTCAAATGACAACACCTTCGCCGCCTTTAACATACAAATCTCTAATTCTCCAAAACAAAAACGATTGAGGACTCGGTGCATACACAAAATTCGAACCAAAAAATTGATAAGGCAAAGACGGAGATGTCACACGAATAGGAGAATCCAAATAAATCCCAAAATCAGGATCCAACAGACAAAGATCGTCTAACGGACCAACATCAAGGGAAGGGGAAATATATGACAAATCAGCAGAAGAAGCGAGAATAACAGCTGAACGAGAAAACAATATGTCAAAAAATAAGAGAAATAATCATTATAAAAGAAAAATAAGCCCGTACCACTACTGTTCCCAGCAACGATAGCAGGCGCAGCAACAACCGGGACAACCCTCACACCAACACCAACCATATCCATATGAATCTTCTTCTTGCTCCTCCCAACAACACAAAACAAGTCAACATCTGTACCAGATAACAGATTGAGTTGATCAACAAAACCTTCTAGACGAGCAGTGATACCCCGAGTACACTCAAGAAAAGTAACTTGACCAACTTTCAAACGCTCAACGCGAAACTTCACCCTGTGAGGATTTGCGGAGGCAATGACATCAAAAAGGGATATATCTACAAAACAAAGACAGCCAAGTCAAATACATGCATATACTCGCATGCACCAACGTAACATCCATAATTACCTTTTCCACGTGAATCTATAAAAACAGGGTAAAAATCTCTCCCAAACGAGTGATAACGACTAATACCAATGGCACTCAAGAATGCCTCAGAATGCTTGGCAGGCGCAACACGATGGTGTAAGAGATACTTCACCTGATCAATCTGGAAATCATAATACATAAGAGGCATAGGATCCTTCACCAATGGCCTATCAGACCAACACATGGAAAAAGGGGCAACGATAGAATCAACAAAGAAAAAATGATCTGACCAATCTGTAGGAGGATGTATGTTTTCAGCAAGAATGAGATGTCGAGAACACCGATGAAACGACATCCATCCATTCTTAAACGTGTTTACCTAAAACACGCAAAACAAACCAACAGTAGGGATAATATTTCCAGTGCGACACGAAATTTCAAAATAGGCAATCTAAAGAGCAGCAAGGGCATTCAGTTGGGAGATATGAAAGCGAAAATGCCTCAACACGTCAAGAAAGAAACACGAAAAAAAGGATGCCATAAGAAGCAAAATCAAAGAACTTAGTATAAACAGCAATATGTCCATGCGGGCATCCCGAACACTACTATTCGGACCAGCCAAAGTAGGATGAACACACGAGGGAATATGATACTTCCTACAAAATTCATCCAAATGACGCTGAGTAAGCACAGACCTATGCGTATCTACCAACAACATTAAAAAGGACAAAGTTAAAAAGAGAAAGGATCTTCTCTAGAAGGAAACTCAAAGATAGAGAAAGATACAATCTCTCTTGGAAAAGCAATAAGACAGGAACCAATAAAAAAATAATGAAGGGAGATAATAAATTTATAATTCGGCGCAATGCACAAGATGCAAACGCGTGGGATACACTTGCAAAATAAACGGCCAAGATCGAGATAAACCAAGGTCATCATGAGACAGATAACCCAACTTGGCTGACAATCGTCATTTTAAATAATAAATGACTATTAATACCAAACTGTAGCATGCAGTATTTTCTCGAATAAAAAATAACTGCGGACAAAGCCAGAATTAAAATTTTTAATCATACGGAACACCAAGTCCGACAAAGAAAGCACGTTATAGTCCACGAACAAGAAGATGCGGAGACATACCCTTACAAAACAGACGTCAAAGTTCACGCAACCAAATCCAAAAATACCAAACACAAATAAACTGGTGTCTCACCCGAGGTAAGGGAAAGAAACCCATCACGAAGACAGTGACATAAAAGTGCAGTAGTCCATCCACAAGGCTAGTGCCTAATAGAGAGACGCACCACGTGCCTTGAATACCAAAGCATGAAGTGCTGACTAAAGCTTACGGGCGAAGATAGTGACATAAAATTCCAGTAGTCCATCCGCGCAACGCAAGAACCACTGGAATTGGGGGACTTGATGGCGTATAGCATGGATACGGCCCATTGGGCCTAAAACCATACATCGAAACCTTGGGCCTAGACCCAATTACATGAATCCCGCCACGATGGCGAAGCTCCAAACGGATTTATCCCCAACAGATTCATCCGCAACAAAAACACTGGACGCAATTACATCGAAATGCGTCCGGGACCGTTGCGGATAAGATCTCAGGAGCAACTCCGTAGGTCACGATTAGACAAAAGGAAAAATGGGCTTTTGGGACCACAAAGGCCCACTCCTAAAGTACTATCCGAGATACGAGGAAAAGCCCAGTACTTTCCTTTATAAATAGTACTCCACTACACTTCAAACAAGGTACGATTTTCTCACTCATCTTTAGACACACACATACATCTCTGGCGATATGAATACTTACTCTCATGCTAGAATGTAATCGTGGGGTCCGTCCTCACGGTAAGGTCTAACAGTATACTCTACTTGTGCAGAAAATCGTTAATCACATCTCTTGATAGTACAAGATCCACCACAACTCAAGATATCTAAGTACTTCTCAGCGAAGGATTTAGATTCGTACTCGACCTCAACTGATTGTTATACTAACATGTTCCAAATGGTGTAAGTGGGTGGATATATGTTTGTGGACATCATCCATTTATGTTTTAGTTAACGGGTCCCTTACAATGAGTTTAGTATCGCTAGGAGGTCAGACAAGGTGACTCGTTAGCACCATTTCTTTTCTTATTGCTACTGAGGGGTTAAACGTGGTCATAAACGAGGCAGTTAATGAAGGGTACTTTAAAGGAGTCAAGGTAATTCTTCGAAAATGAAGTTGTGTCTCATATTCATCTTCAGTACGTGGATGACACCATTTCTTTGAAGAATGGAATCGTCAAAATGGTAGAAATTTTATGGGAATTCTAATTTTTTTAGAAGCATCAAGATTAAAAAAATAATCGAAATAAGAGTAGGTTATTTGGTATTGGCATGACATATGAGGAGGTGGAAGCAATGTCGGTTTTTTTAAGATGTTGTCCGGGTAAATTTTCGTGCACTTATCTTGGACTTCCATTGAATGTAAATATGAATAGAGCGTAGAGTTGGAATCAGGTTATGGAAAATATTAAAAATAGATTATCTGACTGGAGAGATAAATCGATATCTTTTGGTTGTAGATTAACCGTGGTTCAATCGGTTCTTAGAAGTTTATCCTTGTATTCTTTCTTAATGTTTTCATGCCCCAGTGTTTGTGATTCAAACACTTGAGAGAATGAGGAAAAAATATTTTAAGGGAACTGAAAGCCATAAATGGCTAGGGTAAAATAAGAAAATATTCTTAAATCATATGGTTTGAGGGTTTAAACATTAGGGGCCTTAAAGCTTCTAACCAGGGTCATTTAGGTAAATGGTGATGGAGGATCGAGTTAATAATACTTTCATATAAAATCACAGCGGGTACGATCATCGAGTGAACTCAGTCGAGTCACAGGGCTAAATGTTCGACCACCGAGTCAACACGGTCGAGTCACTAAGTGAAGTGTTGACCACCGAGTCAACCTGCTCGAGTCACCGGATTGAGTGTTCGACCACTACGTCAACTCGTTCGAGTCACCGGATCACCGGATCACCAGTTCGACCACCGACTCAACCAGACCGACTCATCATATCACGGGGTCGATTACCGGATGAATCTAGTCGAGTTACCTAGTTACGGTTCGCTCACTAAATAAGTTAGCATATCTTTAACTGGGTAAAGTTCAATGTATATCCTCTTTTTAATATAAACCCAATGAACCAATCACAACCACCCATTATTTTAATCTAACAAAAAATTCATTTTTAAAAATTTAAATATCCCACAAACCGTTAATCGTTACGTAAAACGATACTTACTATCATGACGAGAATTAAATCATCTTTCTATCGAGGGGCACATGTATATATTTTTGACGAACTTTTTTTCCTGAGAAAATCATATATGATTCGTATCACGAATCATATATGATTTTGGAAAATCACATATGATCAGTGATACAAATCATATATGATTTTCTCAGGAAAAAAATTTGCTCCTTGATAGAGAGATGATTTAATTCTCGTTTAATGATGTATTTTTTTGTCATTTGACGATTTACCGCTTGTGAGATATTTAATTTTTAAGAAAAAAGTGAAAAGTTAGTTTGAATGAATATGATTGGTTGATGTGTTTTACGCTAAAAAGAAGGTTTACCTTGATCTCAACTCATCTTTAACTATATGTCACTAGGTACTTACCGCTGTTATACGCAAGTACACGTCTAGTATGTTAAATGTATGGTTCTAAATCGCGCGCTATAACTCGCGCTGTAGCGGGCTATTGCGTGAAGCGTGGCCTTCTCGGTACGAAGCAGACTAAAGCGTCGTCTCTAGGCGTAGCGTGACAAAAAACGGTATAAAGCGTGCTATAGCGCGTAGCATGAGCTTTATTTTGAATTTTTTTGCAGATATACAAGAATTGGGCTTGTTTACTAGTTTTTGGCTATTTAATAAACTTGGGCATAGTAATTTTAATATGAAAATAAACTTTTGAGTAACTATAATCCGATTTCGTTGTAAATTGAAATAAAGTTTTGTTCTATTTTGTATCATTTAAGGAGTAAGATATTAATTTTTTTAACGGCAAGTTAGCCCATAGTGACATCCAATTTGGCAGTATGCAAGGCTCAAACCTTCTCCTTATGGGATAAATCACACTCCTGCTTCTATTTATTTTGGGCCCCTGAATGTCCTTAGTGAGACTCGAACTTGAGACATCTCCAAGAATACCTCCACAAGGTTACATCTTGTGTCCAACTGAGCTAGCTCAGTTGGTTAGGAGTAAGTTATTAATTAACATATTTAATTTCTTACTAGCAAGGTACCCGCGCGTTGCAGCTGCAGGTACCCAGTACTTAAAGTCCATACGTAAATAAAATAACAATAACGATTTGATTAGCTGAAAAACAAAAAGAAAATGATTAGAATTCGGTATGATTCACCCATTCTTCCCAATTCTGACGGGCCCAAAACCATTTTAACCATCAACTTGACATATAAATTACATGAAGTTTTATTTGTTTATTGTTTTGTACAATATGTATAAGAGCATACTATATTTTAATTATAAGATGTTAACTTTAATTAGTTTTTATTATACCTTATGCTTTAATGTGTATTAATTAAATTATTAAAATTTAAAAGATATTTAACGGATGAAAGGTTTGTGAATATTACCCAAGATTAAATTATATGCATTTAAATATTGTACAATATGTTTCAAAAGTTGTATTACTTAAAATTAAATGAATAGAGAGATAATAAAATGTTTTATATGTAATGTAGATATATACCTTTTTTTTATATTCGGTATATAAATATTATTTATAAATATTTTGTGTCATTATATATCACGCATAAAAAAACGTCGTATCTTCGTTATAGCTTCTGTAACTTGAAGCTTAAGTATATTGATACATTACGATTCACGTTATTTACAACGTTAGTTAAATGTGTATATCCGAGTGTTTAATCTTCAAAGCATGTAACATAAGGTACGATATCAAAACAAAATGCTTAACTACTTTAATTTTTTTAATTATTTGAGTTAATATAATTTTATATAAGTTTGTCATATTTTTCGCTAAAAACTTAATAACGTTTTGCAAGTGTCAAAATTTGTTCATTTGCATCATGACTTTATTTCTTGATTTAAAAACCAATGCGACTCAAAGGGTATCTCTTGTTGTAATCTTAAACAAACACTATAAACAATATAACGCGATTTTGCATGCAAAATTTTTAGTTTAGTTACTTTTTTATACGATACTCTACAAGACATGATTAGACCTGACCTTTTACCCGTTGACTTGTTTAGCTTGTCGTTTCGACTAATTAAAGGAACCATCTTAGGTTCTAGGTCCGCCACTGTTGTAGAATGTCCCTAAAGTTCATGTTTCGGTGTAAATTTGCTTTTATGGCGAACGCTCATTAATTTTGCCTGTTAGTCATAGTCTGATTTTGGTGTAAATTTGCTTTTATGGCTAACGCTCATTAAATTTGCTTTTATGGCTAATTTATTACTCCCTCCGTCCCAAAATTACTGTCCCCCGACAAAAAACACACAGTTTTAGAAAAACACCAACTTTTCAGCTTTCTCTCTCTTACTTTTTGCAGAAATACAGTTTTACCCTTAACTAATTAATTTAAAACCTTTTTAAAATTTGTAATTATGATTTCAATTAAGGGTAATCTAGTAATCTCGATCTAAAATTCATACTTATTTTTAGAAGTTTTAGAAGTGGACAATTAATTTGGGACAACCCAAAAAGGAAACGTGGACTATAATTTTGGGACGGAGGGAGTACTATTATTTATAAAATGATGTATCATTTTATTTGTGGATATATATGAAAAAAAAATTAAAAATAAATTTGAGTATATTATAGTAATAAGATGACAACTATTTTTTAAAAGTTTTTGTGGATGTTTTTTTTTTTTGATTTAGCATTTCTCAATTTGTATACTATCTCTATTTCAGATATGGTAACCTTTACAAAGCATATATCTTCGACTAAGTCTTGGTTATGATATCGACGTTTGTTTCTTCTAAACTTCGCTACCACAAACTAACTTAGCCAAAAAAACACATGGTCGTTGGTCTTCCAAAATTCAAGTACGAGAATGATCATCTATGCTCAGCTTGTTAGCATAGAACAAGCAAACAGGCAACAGTAAAATCCAAAGTTGTAGCCAGCACTAACCAACATAGAAGAAATGTTAATGCACACTGTTATCTACCAACTGACCAACATAGAAGGTGCATTATGCACATTGTTCTCTCGTATCCTCCAACGTGTACGAACCATAGACTAGTTTTGATTTGGGGTTTTAATTTCTAGGGTTAAAAGAGATGATCGAATTTAGGTATGTTTTGAATGGGAAGGAAATGAAAAGTCAAGGTCAAGTGAATAAAAATGTATATTTGGGTGGTTAATACTTAATACTGAAACTGTTAAAATGGAAAAGAAGAAAATGCATTAACCGCACGTACACCCTATACTTTTTATTCACTTGTTAAGTTTAGATAAAATAGTCAAATCACACGATTAACGAAATCCCAAGATTTTAGTCTCTCTTTGACTTTACCTTTGACACAGTTGGCTATCACGCGGTAGTACGTGTGTGCCCTAGGTAAAAACGTGACCTGCCATTATATTTACTGTCGTCAATTAACGGCATCCCCCATATAAATAACCCCTCCGCCCTTAACCCTAATAATAAAATTCACCATTTCACTTGCACTCAAACAACCCAACCCAGGTCATATTTAATTTGTTACTGTAACTTTTATGTGTTACATTTCAGGCATGTAATTTTCTAATTTTTTATTTGTTTCTTAACAGATTTGTGACAATGTCGTACAAAAGATCAAAAAGCTCATCTGGCTACAACACCGTTGCACCCAAGAACAACACGGTTTCCTACAGAGGAAGTGGGGCTGAAAAAGGTACTTACGAGACGAAATCCTATGCCAGGTTCAATGACAAACAGACTGGTTCCTATGGACGTGCTACGGTGACTGATAAGGCGTCTTCAGGAGACTTTTACTGGAAGAATGGGACAAGTGGGACCAGGAATGAGTACAAGCAAACTGAGACTGTGAGATATGGTGATAAGCGTGGGTACACTGAGGTGTATAATGAGCGAAGGGTTCGTGATGTTACTTATCAGAATAACTATGGTGGTAAAAATGTCGTCAACTATGACAGTGGTGCTAAGAGTGGTTATGGCGGTGTCTCTCATGGTGGTTCGTATGGTGGTGGTTATGGTGGTTCGTATGGTGGTGGTTATGGTGGTTCGTATGGTGGTGGTGGCTATGATGATGATGGCTATAATGATGATGGCTATGATGACGATGTCTCTTATGGTGGTGGTTCTGATGTTGGCGCTGATGGTGGTGGTGATGATGGTGGCTTTGATGATGGTGGCTTTGATGATGGCGGCTCTGCTGACGGTGTTGATGATGGTGGCTTTGATGATGGCGGCTCTGCTGACGGTGGTGATGATGGTGGCTTTGATGATGGCGGCTCTGCTGACGGTGGTGATGATGGCGGCTTTGATGATGGCGGCTCTGCTGACGGTGGTGATGATGGTTGCTTTGATGATGGCGGCTCTGCTGATGGTGGTTCATATGGTGGTGGCTCTGATGGTGGGTATGATTCATATGATGACGATGATTACTAGTTGCATGGTGATCGATTTAGGTTATGGTAGTAAGTTCATTTAGGGTTTATGTTGGTACTTCGTATGTTTTAGGTTTTATGACTTTTATGTTAATGCAATTCGATAAGCGATTTGTCAACAGTATCATGATCTCTATTTTGATTATTTGCATTTGGTATTGCGCATGTCTTTCTGTTTCCGTAGGGTTAGTCTATTATACTACTACGTAGCACGGTAGATGTGCTAATTGCCAATGTTTTCAGACCCGGGTCGACCCGGCCCGGTCAACCGGTTGAACCGGTTCCGGTCGAAAAAACGGGTCACATTGACCCGGGTTTCATCTTTTCAAAACCCGGCTTGACCCGGCGGGTTTAGGGTGACCCGGGTCAACCCGGTTCTCAAGACCCGGCCGGGTTTCAAATTTTTCGGGTTTTTTTGTAATTTATTTTTTTAAATTTACGTATTTGCGACGAAATTTTATTTTTACATATTATTGGTTGGTAAACAATCAAAATTTTTAATATTACGTAAGTTTTTTTAGTTTTTATAAGTATAATTTTGTTAATTATTAAAAATATAAAAAAATATATATTTTTTTAAAAAACCGGGTTAACCCGGGTTGACCCGGACCCGGCGACTCGACCGGGTCAATCTAAGACCCGGGTTTTAAAATTAAACATTGCTAATTGCACAATTTTATATTAGAGCACAGGAAATCTTGGTGTCGTGGCACAAAAAGCGTTGTCAAGTCAGCATTTTTCTCACGGCACTAGTTTTTTCTACGGCACCAGTTTTCACTGGTAATCCTGAGTTGTGAGAAAAGTGGTGCCATAAGAGTAAAAAGTGGTATAAAGGGTCACATATATTCACTTTAATAATTAAAAGAAAAAAAAAAGAAAAAAGAAAAGTGACCACCGCGAGAGCTGGTGGCCGTGATGCCAACCCGATGGCGCAGAGGGATGGAGCCCTCCGTCGTCGGTTTTTCCTGCGGCTTTAGCGCCTCGCCAAACCCATGAATTCCCCCTGCTCTTAGTGTCAAATGGATGGGCGTATGTACTTATTGTTCAAAGTTTATCTACCATGCAATTTTGGATTTAAACATTAATGCTGACTTATCTAGTGTTATAGGATACTAATTGAGTTTGGCAAGAGGTGGTTGAAGAGTTTTTGGTTCTTTAATTGATGTCTCGAGTTTCGAGCCTTTAGTATGAAAAAAATCTGCCTATCGAGACACTCTTGCAATGTTTTAAAACCCGGGTCTTAGATTGACTCGGTCGAGTCGTCGGGTCCGGGTCAACCCGGGTCGACTCGGGTTAACCCGGTTTTCTAAAAAAAAATATTTTTTTATATTTTTAATAATTAACAAAATTATACTTATAAAAACCATAAAAACTTATGTATATTGAAAATATAAATTGTTTACCAACCAATATAATATGTAAAAATAAAATTTCGTCGCAAATACGTAAAATAAATTTTTTTATTCAAAAAAATCCCAAAAAATTTGAAACCCGGCCGGGTTTTGAGAACCGGGTTGACCCGGGTCACCCCAAACCCGCCGGGTCAAGCCGGGTTTCGAAAATATGAAACCCGGGTCAATATGACCCGTTTTTTCGGCCGGAACCGGTTCAACCGGTTGACCCGACCGGGTCGACCCGGGTCTGAAAACATTGCACTCTTGCAAACTTTCACGAAAATTTAGTCTATTTGCAAAAAACGACAAAAACTCTTCGTAGTGGAACAAAAGAGTTATCCAGTGTTTGTATAATATAGTAACTTGGTCTACTATACATATATATTTTATATCTTATCTATAGGTCTTTAGTTACTTGGTCTACTATACATATATATTTTATATCTTATTTATAGGTCTTTAGTTTGTTAGGATTGTACAAGTGTTGTTATAATCTAAATAGAGGGAGGAAGATAAAGAATTAGAAAGAGAAACAAGAGGAAAGGAGAGTTAGAGAGAGAAAGTGATGATAGATTGAATCAATGAAACCAACAACTACCCTTCCTAACATGCTAGGAAGGGTATATATAATCCACCCTACACGTAGGATTTATGGTTTATACTTACATGACTAGATCACGAGCCCAATCTACGTATATATCGTTGGAGTGATCGATCCTTTCTAAATACGTAAAAACGTATTTCCAACAATCTCCCCCTAAGGGAGGTCACTCCAAGTTACAATGTCCTAAATAGTCTATAGCTCGTGATCTATGCTAAAAATGATGTGACCGAGACTTTCTTTGGGAAAACGTATTTCCAACAATCTCCTCCTAAAGGAAGTCACACCATTTTATAAAATCTTAAACCTAGCATACTATGCTTGAGCGTTCAATCTTTTTCTTGTGAATATGCAAATGAGATCTTTGACTTTAGTTTTGAGCATGTTTCCTTGCCTTGACCTTGTGCATTCATCACTTGTGAAATTTGCCTCCTAGTGACTTCATGTTCCACATACTTATACCTTTATAATTCTTGAAAGCTTCAGAGTTTGATACAGCGGAAGACTTGACATTTAGGCTTTATTGAATTTTTTGAAATCTTAAGTTCATAAAGTATAAGCATGTGAGGACAACTTCTTTTCGGATAGTACAACGCAATGCCACCTTCTTGTTACGCTGCATAAGACAGTTAGCAACAAAACATATACATGGATGAAATGGTTTTGAACATTTCATTCTAATTCGGTAGCATTTTACCTCCGGTCGGTGAATACCGTTGGACGATATAAAATATCGTACTTGTGGCAGGTAGTTTCAATTAAGAACCTCCTTGACAAGATTTCGCGGGTAAACCCGTTCTCTTTATTCGACCGGCCAAAACTGACTGCGAACATAAATAGTGAATTATTTGAATAATATTATCCGCCTGATTTCAAGCTGTCAATTCATGTTCCTGGAACAAGTGAAATTTAATTAAGAACCGCACCATCATTGCTTTCCATTTGTCACGAGCTTGATTCGTATATAATCTTGCAAGTTACCTACCAAGTGCTGTTTGAGGTTAACACTAGAAGGATTTCCACTCATCACTGTGAACACTAAGGTATCACTCTGAGTGTTATGGCAAGATCACTAAGATATTGCGTAGAGGCCTTGAACATGTTTAAATTCAGTTAAGAATTAAACCACTGTTGCTTTCCAGTTATCACAAGCTTGATTCATAAAGAATCGCACAAGTCACCTACCATGAGCTTTTTGATATTCGCTCAAGAAGGATTTCCATCTTTATTATAAGTACTTTCGTATTACTCAGATGTTCAGGCAAGATCATGAAGATTTTGCGTAGGACTCTTAAGAACTTTCTTACTTTTCACAGTGTGTGAAGAAGCAAGGATTTATGAAAGTGTGTCCTTAATACTAGTTTTTTATTCAATTAAGTTCGTTTCCTCGACTCGACTCGAATTTGATTTCCAATTAACGTTTTGACTTAATTTGTTTTTGGTGACTAAAACTTTTGGAAATTTTAAACTAAAAATTATAAAGACTACTTAATTAAAATCTATTTAAATAAAACTATTTTAAACTATTTCAAATTTAAATAAAACTAGAAATTATTAAATCTAATTTAAAATTCTAATTTAAACTAATTTTAATAATAAAACTATTTTTGATAAAAATTTAACTTTATAAAAACTTGAAATGAAACCTATTTAAACTTTTAAAACAAAACTATTTAAATAAAAATAAAGTTAAACTAGATTAAAATTATAAAAGGAATTTAAATAAAATATTTTTTTATCTGTTTTTTTATATTTTTTTAAGCAAAACTGAATAAAGATAAAATTTTATAAAAAAATTTTAATTAAAATAAATAAACTTAAAAACTTAATAAATCTATTTAATAAAACTGCCAATATAAAGTAACCCTATATTAATTAAACTAGGCGTAACAAAACATAAGAAAGGGTCCTAGCTAAGTGGTAAGGTCGAATGGTTGTTAAGTGAGAGGTCCAGGGTTCGAAACCCTGGAAGGACGAAAATTTGCTATTTATTTTTTATTTTATTTTTTTGGACAATTAAATTATACATACAGATCAGCTGAATCTGTATGTAGCAGCAGCAAATTCAGCAAATACACAAAATCTATAACTACAAATCATAAAACAAATAAGCTAAATCTTATTAAGCTAAAAAACCAAACAACAATAATCAAATAAGCTATAATGACTAAATAAGCTAAACGAAAATAATTAAACAGTAAAAAAAAATAAAAACAAAATAATAACAGTACTAAATAATAGTAGATCCGAACATCACAAAACACAAGCACGCTAAATAAAATAAACAGATAAATAAAAAACTATTATCAAAACCAAAAACTTAAACAGCTCAAGACTAGCAGATAACATGAACCAAAATAATCAATAAACTAAAACTTAAAAAAAATAAAAGGAAGAAGAACCTTGAGACGAAACCTTTGAGCCGTAGACGAGGCGCTGAGCCGTCTAGTCGAATCGAACACCTCCGTCTTTCACCCAAACATCATCATCACTTATCTCTCGGACCAAACAATCGAACCAAACAAATAAAGCTTCTTCGAACAGTAACTTAGATAATTTTCCAGTGGGGAAAATTTATATCCACTTTCCTTTATTTATTTATTTATTTATTTATTTTTTAATTAAAATCAATCATAATCAAACAGTTATAATAAAACAGTTATAATAAAACAGCTTAAAGATTAAATTCGACAGAAGTTAAATGGAGACGAAATTTAAATAAAATTACTTTTTCATTAATAATCAAAATTACAGTACTGGAAATTGAAAAATACAAGATTAAATCTAAAAACCTAATTTTCAGAAAATTAAAATAAAGAAAAAGTGAGCTCCCTAAAATTACAGATATGAGGATTTTTATAGAGAAACCCTAGAAACTCTCTTCATAGCTTCAAGAGTAAGCTTCAAATCTTGGCCATTAAACACTTCTTTTCTTTTCTTCTCTTGATCTAGCGGCTGAAATCTCTCCACTATCACACGGATCGCCACCTTGGCAGTAAATTGTGCTAGTTGTGTTTGTTGCAAGGTGATGTGGCAAATGATTATTGGATGATGGGTATTGGTGATTAGTTCCATCCAATCACAACAAGGATTTGAGCCACGTCAGATTAAAGAGATAGGACCACCATGAGTGGATCTTGCGAAAAACTTGGGGACTTAATCCCCAAGTGTGTGAATTACACACTTAAACAAAAAGACCCAAATATTTGAGTAATATTTTTTCTATGGTAAAATTAGGGTTTTGAGATGGTGGCTGTGAAAATGGGAGAGAAAAATAAGGTGGGTGGGTTTTTATCTCGTTTGTATCGAAAATAATGGGAGGGATTGGGTAAATGTTTATTAATTTCGTGCGTTGGGGTAAAGAAATAAATGTTGGGACACGTGTGAGAGGGTGGGTTGTTTGACCGGGTTTATTGAAGTGTGATGTGGGTAAATAAAACAATGCGTTTTATTTAATAAAAGTGAGGTGGTTGTGTGGAGTTGGGAGTTAATTGTGTGTGGGGAGGGTGCAGGGTAAGAAATAGTTTATGAATAAATCGTGTGTTGTGGCTTTTCGGTTGACTGGGGATTCGTTTGTGTTGACTGAGTATAAAAGATTGACCAAGGTTTAAACAAAGAAAAGGTTTCACACATTTTTTCTTCTTTCATTCGTTTCATTTTGGTTAAGCCAAATGGGCTTTGTGGCCCATACAATTTCTTTCTCATCCGTCCCATAAATTATAGAGTTTGGGCCATGTTGGGCTTTAATATCCAAAAGTAAATAATCCTTGCTCCTTAATGGGCTTTTGAGCCCATTTATCTAATGTGGGACCCACAAGACCCGAATTCTTCGTAAATGACTAAAACGAGCTTGATTTTTGGCTTTCTCGATCTTTTCTTCAATCCCGTGTTGATTTTGACAGTTTTCGTGAATTTCGGCACACTTTTGGTCTTTTGACTTTGTCTTCGTCTCTTCTTGGACTTTTCTTCAACATTTGACCGTGAAATCCCGTGTTTTCTCTTCTTTTGATCATTTGTACCTATTTTAACACAAAAACACAAAACCACGCGTAATTTCGACTTTTACGACATTAAACACATGATTAGGTCTTGTTTTTCCTTGATTTTAGTGGCAAAAGGATAAGTGTTTACACACTTATTAAATCCCCTACACTTGACCATTGCAATGACCCCATGCAATGCATTATTTTAAAGCATAAAGTTAGATTTATCTTATAATTAATCCATCTCGGCCTTTATTACTATTACTACTATTACTACGATGAAAAGATAAAAATTTAAAAGGAGACAGAAGTTAAATGATTTATTACTTGGAAATTATTTGATGGAAGAAACTCGTAAAGAAATCTAAGACTTAAATTAGGGCTTTGGTGTCATGAATATTAATCACCCTCAAGTTTCACGTTCCCCATACCAAGCTTAAAAATAAGATCATTATTTACCATAACTCCTCAAGTTAAATCCCACTCATATAAGATAATTGTGTAATACTCTTTCTCCAAGTCCTAGGTTGTATCTCTAGATTTTATTGATTGTCATTCACCCGTAGGCTCATTTGACTTATTTGATAATTATTATTCCAAAAGTGAAGGCCAAACGGTGCAAACCCGACACTCAAGACCTAACCTCGTCCTCAAAAATGTTGTCACTAAAGTAAGCCCACATCAAGGATGATTTAACACGATTTGGGGAATAAATTCCCGGACCCAAAATTTGGCCAAATAGTACTACTTATTAATTATTTCCTCCAAAGTCGTGTAGACTTTATGTGGAGTTTAGCAAGTTCACATCATATACCCGTAGGCTCTTTAAGATGTAAAAATGCTCCCCGTCTATTGTCCACACCCTAAGGCTCCTTGAACGATAAACGAGGGAATTGATTTTTGAATCAATTTTTATTCAACACTTACCATGCCATACACCCTAAGGCTCTAATGACAAGGTTCGTGCTACATGCCCCACACCCTAAGGCTCCTTGAGGTCATGTTTTAATCTTATTCTTTATTTATTTATGATATGTATAGTAGGCCAAATTCCGCGGTCCCATGGTCTGTATACCTCCTACTTAGTGGTTCTGAGCCACCTTAGTCGGAAGTCTACAACGCTGGCACCCTCAATGTGTTCATGCTTTAATTACAAGGAGAATAAAGATTTGGCTAAGAGTTAAGATATCGAATCGACACCGCAAAAATCCTCATTTATTAAGCAATTAAATATACAAGCGGGAAGAAAGAGCCACAAAAACTCATATAAGCAAAAATTAACCTTTAAACTTATTATCAACTCTAACATCTCTCGTTCTCCACAATTTAAAATCTCAAGGAATGAGACTCGTGGATGCTTAGCCTAATAAACCAATTAAGGTCCATATGGTTAAGGATACTAGCTAGAGTAAACTTGGATAAGTAAACTCAGGTTGAGTCAAAATATTCACGACGGGCCTAAAATATCAAAGATATCAAAACTTGTTAAAACCATTTTATTCATTTATTATTTTTTACTTTATTCTTTGAAATGGAAATTATTACGATGCGATGACAAAAGGAAAAAAAATAAATGAAAATACTACTAGGCCAAAATAGATAAAAAATTTGAAAAACGTTGATTTTTTTTTTAATTTTCCGGTTAAATGAGGTCAAATTCATGGAAAATCCCACTAAAATTCGATAGAAGTCCCCCTACACTTAATATAAACATTGTCCTCAATGTTTAGGCATGTGGGAGAATAAACTCCCCTACACTTAGGACATTGAGTACTTTGTTTAAAATCGAGCTAAGGAAGGGACAACTAAAGTGATTACATATACTCGTTTTATTTATATACAAGATTGAATCACAATAACAAAAACTTATCGAAGGAACCGGGTACACGGGAAACACGGGAACACGGTTCGTGTCAAAAGTACCAAAAGTGGATCATTAAGCACATGTCCCTGCACACAACATCACAACACACAAACAACCTACTTGGCTCCCCCTATACTTATTGGTGAAAATGGGTGAAAGGTGAAAAAAAGGGTAAAAAGGGGAAAAATCTAACCTAGTTAAACAATGCTTGATTTTTCAACACGAGTCTCTAGCTCGACTCGATTTCCCGAATGTCATCATTCAAATGGGAAAATCATGGAAAAAACCGAGATTTCCAAGGGAGGAAAATCTCTCCACGATAAAGGGTGAAACAAAGTCATATAAGGCATACCCCATGGAAATCCACCCGGGTCAAACACATAATTTCCATCACAAAAGGGAATAAACCCCGAGGTGGTACGCAAGTCAAAGTAAAGTGGGGTATCCTTAAGCAAAAGTCTCTTACAAGGAAAGGTGTTATGGTGATAAGGTAATGAAAGCACAAAAGTTTCTATTCCGGGATCAAACACCGGTTCCTTAACGGGAAAATAGCAAGAGGTAGTGACATTTAAGCTCAAAATATCATCAAAATCCAAAGTGGGAAGGTCATCCTCTTCCAAACTCGATGTGAAAACATAAGTATCATCGGATTCATAGGAAAACTCATCCTCGTGAGGAAAATAGGTATTTAGAAAGATATCTAAATCCTCCTCAAATGGAATAACCTCTAAACTAGGAATGATCTCTAAGAGTGGAGGATCCTCCTCGAAAGTCATGACTTCTAAAATTGGAGTATAGAAGTCAAAAGGAGTCTCCATGGAAGAATCACTCATAGGGATATGAGGTGCATTAAGATCATGGGGTGGGTCATCAAAGTTAATGAGATCACTTAAAGAAGTGTCATCATCGTAGGTATCAAATATTGGGGTATCATAAATGGGTGGGTCAAAAGTGGGTGGGTCAAAAGTCGAGTCGTCTAAGCCGAAGATAGTGTGATTACTTGAAGAAGTGTCATCACTATAGGTGTCATAAATAGGAGTTTCAAAGTTTTGAGGCTCTAAGGGAAGGGATGAGTTTATCACAAAATCATTTTGATTAGACTTTTCAATTCCAAAAGGATTAATAAAAATCTCTTCATTATCATAATTAAGAACATCAATCATATTGACCGACTCTTTTCCATTTGATTTTGTTGTGATTTTTCCCATTTTAAAAACTTGTTGTTCATCCCGAACCCTAAGAATTAACTCCCCTTCGGCCACATCGACTAAGGCTCTTCCGGATCTTAAGAATGGTCTACCAAGTATTAACGGAATACGAGGATCCATCTCATAGTCGACGACGACAAAGTCCACGGGAAAAGTGAATGTACCAACTCGAACAAAAACATCTTCGGCAATACCAACGGGGTATGCGAGAGTTCGATTAGCTAACTCTAAAGTCATACGAGTCGGTACAAGCTCGGGTAATGACAATTGTTTCCAAACCGAAAGTGGCATAAGATTGATGCTAGCGCCGAGATCCGCTAAAGCCATACAATCATCGATTTGAGGAAACGAGCAAGGTAACACGAATTGTCCGGGATCTCCTAGCTTTTCGGGAAGCTCTTTGAGAAGGATCGCGGAACAATTCTCATTTAAACGAGTGTTCACGAGCTCAACCATTTTTTTCTTTCTTATTAAGCAAATCTTTAAACATTTTGACAAATTTTGGCATTTGAGCAAGTGCTTCAATAAGACTAATGTTAACATTCACATTGGAAATCATTTTCAAAAAGTTAGAGACATGAACGTCATCTTTGGTGAGCACTTTAGCCTTGTCTAACCTAGAGGGATAAGGGATATTAGGCTTAGACTTTGAAGGTTGAGAAAGAGAAGGACTCGCTTCTTGAACAACCGTAGGGATAGGCTCTTTCGGCAATGGAGGACTAGTAGTAGGAGTGGTAGTGGGAGGAATCACCGAAGGGGGAGTAGGATTACTCATTATGACCTCTGGGCCTTGTCTCTCATTTATGGGCGAAGAGATGGAAGGTCCTACTAAAGTGGCTCCACTTCGAGTATTGATAGCACTCACATTAGCACGAGGGTTAATCTCGGTATTTGAAGGTAAGGCTCCTTAGGGTCTAAGGGCTTGAATCATTGTCAAAAATCTCTTATGTTGGACTCTTGCATTTGTCTAGTAGATTCTTGCATTGCTGATGTAATGATTTTGTATATACTTTATTTTAGGAAAAACAAAGCAACACAAAAAGCGGTAAGTATTAAGCGTCGGTTTAGGAAAACCAAGCACTTATGACCCTTAAGAAGGTGGGATCGTTCTCTCGAGGAGGCACGTGTGTTGTGTAATGAATTGATTGATTTTGTTTTTGATTATTAATGAGAAGAAAAGAAGAGATAATGACGAAGACGAAAAATTAGAAAAAATAAGGCAAAAACACTATTAGAAAGCTACGACGTAGAACGTGAAAAACACAAAATTTAAAATTTTAATCTAAAAATTTCTAAAAATTACTAAAAACTCCCAAATAATATTCTACGGGTTTACAAAAAATTTAAACTTGCCAAAACCTTTTAATTAATTTAATATTGACTTTTTAATGCTAATTAAAGCCCTAAAAATCACTTTTAAATATTAAAAAGCCTTAAACAAGATTTTATAGTTTGTAAACCTCAAAAATGACTTAATTAAACTAAAAACTATTTTTAAAAATTTTAAAAACAAATTAAACTATTTTTAAACTCCTAAAAACTATTAAAAACTATTAAATCTTAAATTAATTCTAAAAATTAATTGAAAAGCCTAAAAATTATTCTACAAATGGGAAAAGTCCTAATTAATGCTATAGAATCTAGGAAAAATGAAAAAGAAATTAAAATAAAACTTTTTATTTTATTGAATAAAATAATATTAAAATATTCTAAAAAATTAAAAGTCCTAAAATAAATTCTAAAAAATTCTCAAAAATCCTAAATATTCTAACTAAGAAGAAAATGTAAATTAAAGTTTCTAAAACCTCTTAATGAATTTTATATTAATTTTTAAAGTTTAATAAAAAACCTAAAATCAAATAAAATCAAAAATTAAAGTTTTTGAAAACTTTTTTATATGTAAACCTCAAAAATATCACTAGAAACCTAAAAACTATTTTTTTGTATTTTTTAACTACTGTTTAGTATTTTTAAATAACTTTCTAAATAAAAAAATAAAAATAATCCTATTAAATAATTAAATAAAAGGAAAAATAAAATTTTTGAACAGAAAAATCCCTAAACCTATTAATATCCTAGGAAAAATGAAAAGAAGCTAGAAAGCTTAATGAATAAGCTAAAAATAAGCAATAAGCCCACGGCTTATTTATAAAAGCTTAAACCAAATACTCCTTAAGTATAATTCAAAACCAAGGTTATTGATCAAAGTCCCCAGGGCGCGTTGGTTGAGGTGTTGGTGTGTTGAGCAGGTGGTCACGGGTTCGAGTCCTGGCACCCTTTTTACTTTTTTTTATATTGCGCCGCAAGGCTTGTGGCTTGCGCCGCAACAGGTGACACGAAAGGGCCTTAGGTCTGTGGCTCTTTTGTTGCGCCGCAACACTTTTGGCTTGCGCCGCAACAGGTGAAACGACCCTGGTTTATATTTTTTTTTTTTTTGTGAGCACCAGCAGGTGTGAGGGCACACTTGTGAGCCAAAAAGGATTTGGCAATTGATTACTTGGTGAGTATTTTGGACAGGAAGGCACTCTTGTGTTCTTTGGAACACAAGAAGTCAATAAACTTAGCAAAACAAGCAATTAGCACAATCCAAATCACAATCAAAAGCACAAAAAGACCACTGCTATTCTCTGTGATGTATTGGTGAAGTCTGGTGGCCTAAGGGCTTGTATCTCACTCCCTAGTGAACTTGAGCTTACCAAATTTTGTACACACAATAACCAAATAGCATACAAACCAAATCAAGAACAAAATCACCCTATTACTAAGCAATTTTCAAAGATCAAGCACAAAAATTCTCATGAAATTGGCAGATTTAGAACATGAAGATTTTTAACTAGCTTTTTCCTTTTTAAGCAAACAAACTAACTCAAACTTGTTCCAAAGTAATCTAATACTAACTTGCAACTAAACTTAACCCTAATCTAACCTCCTAACACTTTTAAACAACACAAATCAACTACCCTACCCTGCTAAAACCTATTGCCAAACACCCATGTAACTTTTTGAAAAACGTTTTTATTAAACAAAATCAATCACAAACTTAAACAAACTGATAACCAAACCTTCTAACATGCATACAACTACTTAGAGCACAAATCAAAGCAGTTTAACACATAATAGAGCACAGAATCATTCAAGAACATACAACCTAGCTATTTGAACTTTTTTTCAAGGTAAATTAGGATTTACCTTAGGTTCTCACATCCAAGAACCTTAGAGGATGTTTATCCTCCTCCTTATGCACCCGGGTGCATGCAGAACACAATCAACAACACTTCAAAACCTGCAAAGAAAAATCAAGAGAAAACACAATATTCCAATATTCTACCTTTTTTCTATTTAAACTCAACAAAATTCCTTCCAAATCTTTTCTAACTTAACACAATCGTTTTAAAACCTTTAAGATTTCACAAATCAACTCCCTTTGTCCACTTTCACTTCCAAAGGCTGATGATTTATGAAACTTGGAACCTTTTCCAAACTTTTAGAAATTCAAAACTCAAACACAAAATCTTTTCAATGGAACTCAGTAATTTTTGCAATTCTAACACACAAACTTTTTAAAAACAATAAAAGGGAATTACACTTGTATCCAACAAACACCACAATTTTATTTTCTTAAAAAAGGAATTACAAAGAAATTGCAAAAAAAACTGGAACAAGGGGATACCACACATTTGGTCCTCCTTATATACTACTAACAAGATGATTCTAGAACTAGGATTAAAATATTACAAGCTGAAAACCCTAATGTATGGAAATCCGATTTTGCCCTTGAAGTCTTTGTCTTCATTTTTGGTCAAAAGTGATACATGTGATATGCCAGCTTGATTTTTGATCTTGGACGTTAATTCAAGCTTGGAGGCAAAGGAATTCAATCAAATTCGTTCATCTTGTCCCCTCCTAGGGTTTTGTGGAAAATGACTTGAGCAGGGGACCATGGGATAGTCACATGGGTTGAGTGGGGACATGGTTTATAAGTGGGTTTTGGTGACAAAGGTGTGTATTAGTGATCTGGAAGAGAAGGGACAAAACCCCTTTGATTTGAAGCTAATTATGCCTGGGGTTAATTAGGGTTTATGTGGGTGTTTAATGGGGGTTTAATCTGAAATGGGATTAAGGATTTTTAAAAATGTTGTTAAGTGGGAAAAATGTTGACTTTGTTGACCAGTTTATTTAATAAACTGGTGGGTTGGGTTTGGGTTGTGGGTTTGGGCGGGTTTGGGGTAGGATATGGGTTGGTGGGTGGGTTGTGATGAGGTGGCAAAAGCTGAGTGGGTGGGTGAGTTTGGTGGTTTGGCAAGTATGGTCCCCAAGTTATCCTTTTTCTTCCACTTTGTAATAAAACCCCAACAGTGCTTGATTTAGCTTTATCAACTTTTGCCAAGTTGTCAAAACTGGCACAAACTTTTCCAAAAGCTTTTCCAAGGATGTAAAATGTATATTCTTCAAATTCCAAGGACTGATCTTGTACAATCTTCAAATATTAAGGTCCATACTTGTACAATTGATAATTTGAGGGTCAATTGTGACAAGTTCTTCAAAGATGAGGGGCCATTTTTGCCAATCTTCAATTCTTCAAGGGTCTTTTTGCAAAATCCAAACTTGGGCCCGGTTCTTTGTGCGACTTCATTTCCCGTGTTCGTTTTTGATTGATTCTTGTGTTCTTTTGCCAATTCCTCAATATCCGTACCTAAAAATACACAAGTAACAAACACGAGCATATATTTGGTCTATTTTATGATATTTTATGCATTTTAAGGCCGTTTTGGACGATGAGACCATGTATAAAAGCAGTCTCATCACTCCCCCATACTAAACCATTGCCGTGCCCTCACGCAATGCTAAGAATAAAGTATCAAAGCATCTCCAAAATTTAATTTTATGACTTTTATTGAAATGATAACTAGCTACACTACACTATTGCTACTACTTGCGTTTTAGACATAATGGATGATTTTCATCGCAAAATGGGACGTTTAGGTTCATAGAATAAGAACACGTGAATGCTTCGTTAGAAATAATTTCATCGTCCTCGATTTTCACCTTAATTCCATGCCAAGCGTGCAACGAGATCATTGTCATTATAAGTTAGTAATGCTAACACTACTCATATGCCCTAATCACGTACTTATTCTCCCATTATTCCTAAGTTGTATCTCTTATATTTTATTATGTCTTAATGATCACGAGGATACATTGTTGACTTATGCGATAATAGAGATTTAGGTCTAAAAATAGAGTCCTAACGGTGTAACTAAGACCATCAAATCAATAACCCCTCCCAATAGACAACGATGTTAAAAAATTAAGTTGACAAGAAGAATCGATAAACACGGTTTTATAACGGTTTTGAACATGAGACTTATTACCAAGACTTTTATACGCCCCCTAACGGAAGGGCCTTATTATCTTTGGTTTACCTCCATCTTTTATTCAACTTCGCCATGAAGCTTTTATTATGACTTCGGTCTTGCCTTGCCTTTTATTATCCGCCATCATCGGTGGTTTTATTAGCCAAAGACGTATATCCTCACGCTAAAGCGAATTTTGGATCTTTAAAGCTTCGAAGATTAAGGCTTGATTCACTTTCAATTTTGCATAGATTTTAGGCCTTGTGGGGCTTCAAATTGTTTGCTTGATTTAGGTGAGCACTTGAAATCTTATTATTGGGTGAAGCTTTCGATTATTCGGGTTGCCAATACTTCAAAACCGTGACGCTGGCGATACCTTAATGTCTTCCCAATTTAATTACACGGAAGCTACTAGAAAAGACTAGAAACCCAACAATCAAAACTAAACCGCTAAGTCAATATTTATTAAGCAAAAAATATTTACATGCGAAGGGAGAATAAGCAAACAACGAGAACACATGAGTTTTTGAAAGAATACGAGTACTCTACGTTTAGCATAGTAACTTATAATTAACTCTATCATTTCTCGTCCTCATTTAAGAGACTTAGCCTAATGTGTAGTTAAGGAACCAAAGCTAAGTGCTCAACACGCACGGTCGAGTCAAAAATTACTCTTATTCTCGCCATCGGAAAATCTACATTCGTGTCTTCAAACACTTATGAAATATGAGAAAAATTTTAAAATTTGGCCATTTTTAGCCTTATTTTTGCAAGAAAACGATAAACAAAAAGATAAACTTTGGAAAGCGTGAAGGTTTGGCAAGGCAAGTATCTATTCACCCCCCCATACTAAAGTTAAACATTGTCCTCAATGTTTCGAGTCTAGGGGTACAAACACCCCCATACTAGAGACGTAGTCGAATGCCTAATCTAGCATGGAAAGGGTGTAACCAATAAATTTAAAGCCGTTTATGAAGTGTGCTAAAAACCTAAGGTTAGAACATAAAAGGATATATCATATGGATATTGGGAAAGGCCTCCAAAGCAAACGATCGAGTGCTCCCATAAAACGAACACGAGAGGCTCCAATCGTGAAGATGATGATCTAAAAGACACAATGCACAAACAACCACGGAACAAAGGTTGGAAGGGCACAAATCCCCTCACATTACACTAATTAGAAAGCAATAATATGTACATGGATAAGCATGGGTCTCCCCCACGAGGCACCTTGTTTTTGATAACCGAGTCAAAAGCTCGACTCGAATCCCCATAAATGTGATCATTTAGGGATAATCATGGTTTGGTCAATTTTTGGTGGGGCTTACATGATAAACAAGGCCCAAAAACAACCGGTATTAAGGACTAAGTCCTTTGATGATGCAAAATACCGGGATCAAAGATGGCGTTCTCGTTTTCTTTGGAAAAACAAATCAACGCCACTTTGTCGTGTGTCAACACAAACTCAAAGAGTTTCAAGAAAATAGATAAGAAGAAATAGAAGGGTGGGACAATGGGTAAGTCTCTAAAAACATGAGCTACTCGAGGTAGACTCGCACCAATCAAATGAAAAGATTTTCCATTTATTGCATCGGTGGAAGACCGAGATTTCCCTATATAAGCAATTCCAGGATCAAATATCTCGTCCTCGGTGGAGAAAGGGGAGGGAACATAAGGGGCTTCCCCCACACTAGGTCCACACAAAGCATCGTCAAAAGGAGAAGACGAGCTTGTAGTACTCAAGACACGCGGTGATGACGGAGTTAGGATCTTAGAAAAATCTTTTAAATTAAATTCAAAATCTTTTCCTTTTTCATCTTTAACACTCTCCTTGTGAAAACCCGATTTGATTATGTCAAAAATATTTGGTGTATCTAAAACAATGTTAGTCACACTAAAAATTCTCACATTTTGAAAACGTTTTGGTTTTGGTGGTGGCAAGTTTTCAAATCTTTTGTCAACAAAGAAAACCTCCCCATCGGGATCAACGTATTCATCATCCGAAGAATCACTCGAGATTGGAATTATCGGCTTAACACTCTTAACCTCCATCGGCGGAGGGGACGGAACTTCATTTTTATCAACTCCTAAAACTCTATTTGAAATCCTTTGACAAATGTTTTTGATTGGATTGACATTGTACAAAGATGTGATCGAATAAACATGAGAAAGCGTGGAGTTTTGGGTTGCATTAATGACGAGTTCTTCCTCATTGAAACGAAGAGTGATTTTTCTTGCATGCACATCGATAAGTGCTCTCGAGGTATCCAAAAAAGATCGACCTAAAATTAACGGAACTTTAGGATCGATGGGAATATCAACAACTATGAAGTCCACGGGATAATAGAATTTCCCAACTTTCACGAAGACGTCCTCGGCTACTCCACAAGCTAGAATCGTAGAATGATCGGCCATTTCGATTGACATTCTTGAAGGAGTGAGATTTGGAAGATTGAGCGACTTAAAAATCTCGAGAGGCATCAAATTAATACTAGCACCAAGATCGGCCAAGGCGTAGCATTCTTCCATGTCTTGGATAGCACATGGGATTAAAAACTTTCCGGGATCACCGACTTTTTGAGGTATGCGGCTTAGAAAAACCGAAGAACAACTAGACGACTTTTGCAATTTTTCTTTGTTATTCAACATACTTTTGAAGTTTGCGGCAAATCGAGGCATCATGACTAAGGCGTCGGCAAAACTTATATTAAAATGCAAGTCACGAAACATTTTCATAAAGAGTTCAAATTGATAATTATTTCGTTCTTGTGCCTTTTCCTTGTCTCGTCTTGATGGGTAGGGTAAAGGTGGTGTGGGTTGGGGCAAATTAGGCATAGGCAACGGCCTTGGAATCTCGGGTTCCATTATGGGTATTGGTTCAACCGTAGGTGTGGTTTGAGCGGTACTTCGTGGGCTTGAGATGTGCTCCTTTTCAACCACGACCTCGGGTTCTTTCTCTTTTTCCTTCTCCATAGAAGTACTTGGTCGAGAAATGGGTTCCTTGAAAGTTTTACCACTACGAGTGGCAATAACCTTCAATTCTCCCTTCGGGTTCACGATGGTATCACTAGGAAGACCACCCGAAGAAGAGGGCTTACACATGATAGCTTCAAACATTTTAGCCATTCGGTCTTCAAACTTAGATTGCCTAGCATCCGCTTTCAACAACTCTTGCTTAATCTCATGTTGTCCTTGCTCCATTTTTTGTTGATTTTGTTGGAGTCGTGTGACATTTCCTTCCATTTTATTAGCATGAGTTTTAAGTTCATTAGCAAGTTCGGTTTTAAGCTCATTTTTCAATTCGGACCTTAAGCTAATCATCTCACGTTGCATGTTGTCAAACTTAGCATCATTAGCCTTAGCATAGTCTAAAAATTCTCCTTGCAAATTTTTAGTGTGAGCATTTTGAAAACCTTGAGTAGGAGTTTGAAAATCACGGTTTTGGTTTTGGTTTGAAATTTGCCCATTTCCACTTTGGTAATTACCTTTGTTATAGTTCCTTTGATTTCCTTGGTAATTTCCACCTTGATTGTTGTTGTTGCGATAATTATTAGCATTTTGATTGGGTTGAGCTTGATTTGAACGTGAACCTTGACCTATTTGGTTATAAGTTCCCGTGGCTACAAAAGCATTCGAAGTGTTACCATCCGCGGTAATGCACTCGGATAAATCATGAGCTCCCCCACACGACAAACAACTTTTAGAAACCGCTTTAACCGAAGCGGTGTTGGAAGCTTCTTGAGCCTTCCAATGGGACATAAGAGTCGAAAACCTATCGAAAAAACGATTCTCCTCATTTGCTTCATCTTGCAAGGCATTAATGGAACGAGATGATGACGAGCCCAAATTGGCAACACTCGGTGTGTTACGAGGGCTATAGACCTTAGACCTATTTTCTATGATTTTCAAAGCCTCATTGGTCGTTTTGCACAAAAAATTACCACCCGCGGCGGCATTTAAATAATCTCTTTCATGTTCATTAAGCCCATTATAAAAGGTGTCAATTTGATGCAATTCGGAAAAATCATGGTGTGGACATTCATGTAGCATTTCTTTAAATCTCTCCCAAGCCATTGAAAAACTTTCATTAGATCTTTGTGTAAAACGTGAAATCTCGTTTTTCAAATGTGTTGTCTTAGATGGTGGAAAAAATTGATTCACAAATTTAGACACGAGATCGGCCCATGTCAAAATCGAATTCGGCGGTTCTTTCTCAAGCCAAATCTTGGCGGGTCCATCTAACGAGTAAGGAAACAACATCATCTTAATGGCATCGTGTGGTACATCCTTAAACTTGCTTGTCGCGGTGAGACGATTAAATTGCCTAATGTGATAATGTGGGTTGTCTTTTTCATGACCGCGAAACTTGTTTGCTTGCAACATAGACATTAAACCCGTTTTGATTTCAAAGTTCTCCGCAAGGATGGCGGGAATCACAATGGCCTCTCCAAAACCCTCGGTGGGTGCTTGAAGCAACTCCATCATAGTACGATTAGCCATGATAGCTTCTTGTTCTATAATAGGTTCCTCAATTGGAGTCTCCTCACTAGTAGGAGTAGTCGATTTGTTTCTTCGTTTACGAGCACGTCTAGCTTTAGAGCGAGTTTGCATAAACGTCACGTACAACGAGAAGGCGAGCAAAGAAGATTCTTTTTGGTTTTTTGTGTTTTTTCAAATTTTTTTTTTGTGGTTTTTGATTGTATTAACTTTTTTGGAAATTGGTATGTATTAAGTAGACAATGAGTCCACAAATCTCCTCACTAATCAAATCTCTTGATTAAAAAGGCCTCAAGGAATGAAAACGATCACGTGGAGTGAACGCCTTCGATGACTTTAGAACGATGGTGGAACACCAAATCGTTCAAGAGGGTTTAATCAAATGAAACCAAGAAAATATATATGATATGTAATAATACTTTGGGCGGCAAAACCCTCGATTCACTCTCAAAATCAAATACGCACAAGCAAGCGGAGGAAACGAGGCGGCGCGAAGCACTTAAGAGCCTTTTTCCTTTAGGTTGTGAAATACAACCGCCTTATACCCACCTTATAGTTTGTATTATCAAGATTAAGCTTCACGAAAGTATTTATCTATTTTTGCCTTTTTTTCTTTGGTTTGAGATTCGAATACAATGATTGGGTAATGACCTCCCAAGTCAAGGTTGTGATTTCTCACGTATTTGGAGTACTTGTGTATTTATTGTTCTACGTATACAATATACTAATAGTATTCACACAAAAACCGAAAAACGATAATACGTATTAATAGAGTGCTATTAATACAATTATATTTATGGCTAATATATAAAAACAACAATGGTCAATCAAAACACAACACGCCTCCCCGGCAGCGGCGCCAAAATTTGATGTAATGATTTTGTATATACTTTATTTTAGGAAAAACAAAGCAACACAAAAAGCGGTAAGTATTAAGCGTCGGTTTAGGAAAACCAAGCACTTATGACCCTTAAGAAGGTGGGATCGTTCTCTCGAGGAGGCACGTGTGTTGTGTAATGAATTGATTGATTTTGTTTTTGATTATTAATGAGAAGAAAAGAAGAGATAATGACGAAGACGAAAAAATTAGAAAAAATAAGGCAAAAACACTATTAGAAAGCTACGACGTAGAACGTGAAAAACACAAAATTTAAAATTTTAATCTAAAAATTTCTAAAAATTACTAAAAACTCCCAAATAATATTCTACGGGTTTACAAAAAATTTAAACTTGCCAAAACCTTTTAATTAATTTAATATTGACTTTTTAATGCTAATTAAAGCCCTAAAAATCACTTTTAAATATTAAAAAGCCTTAAACAAGATTTTATAGTTTGTAAACCTCAAAAATGACTTAATTAAACTAAAAACTATTTTTAAAAATTTTAAAAACAAATTAAACTATTTTTAAACTCCTAAAAACTATTAAAAACTATTAAATCTTAAATTAATTCTAAAAATTAATTGAAAAGCCTAAAAATTATTCTACAAATGGGAAAAGTCCTAATTAATGCTATAGAATCTAGGAAAAATGAAAAAGAAATTAAAATAAAACTTTTTATTTTATTGAATAAAATAATATTAAAATATTCTAAAAAATTAAAAGTCCTAAAATAAATTCTAAAAAATTCTCAAAAATCCTAAATATTCTAACTAAGAAGAAAATGTAAATTAAAGTTTCTAAAACCTCTTAATGAATTTTATATTAATTTTTAAAGTTTAATAAAAAACCTAAAATCAAATAAAATCAAAAATTAAAGTTTTTGAAAACTTTTTTATATGTAAACCTCAAAAATATCACTAGAAACCTAAAAACTATTTTTTTGTATTTTTTAACTACTGTTTAGTATTTTTAAATAACTTTCTAAATAAAAAAATAAAAATAATCCTATTAAATAATTAAATAAAAGGAAAAATAAAATTTTTGAACAGAAAAATCCCTAAACCTATTAATATCCTAGGAAAAATGAAAAGAAGCTAGAAAGCTTAATGAATAAGCTAAAAATAAGCAATAAGCCCACGGCTTATTTATAAAAGCTTAAACCAAATACTCCTTAAGTATAATTCAAAACCAAGGTTATTGATCAAAGTCCCCAGGGCGCGTTGGTTGAGGTGTTGGTGTGTTGAGCAGGTGGTCACGGGTTCGAGTCCTGGCACCCTTTTTACTTTTTTTTATATTGCGCCGCAAGGCTTGTGGCTTGCGCCGCAACAGGTGACACGAAAGGGCCTTAGGTCTGTGGCTCTTTTGTTGCGCCGCAACACTTTTGGCTTGCGCCGCAACAGGTGAAACGACCCTGGTTTATATTTTTTTTTTTTTTTGTGAGCACCAGCAGGTGTGAGGGCACACTTGTGAGCCAAAAAGGATTTGGCAATTGATTACTTGGTGAGTATTTTGGACAGGAAGGCACTCTTGTGTTCTTTGGAACACAAGAAGTCAATAAACTTAGCAAAACAAGCAATTAGCACAATCCAAATCACAATCAAAAGCACAAAAAGACCACTGCTATTCTCTGTGATGTATTGGTGAAGTCTGGTGGCCTAAGGGCTTGTATCTCACTCCCTAGTGAACTTGAGCTTACCAAATTTTGTACACACAATAACCAAATAGCATACAAACCAAATCAAGAACAAAATCACCCTATTACTAAGCAATTTTCAAAGATCAAGCACAAAAATTCTCATGAAATTGGCAGATTTAGAACATGAAGATTTTTAACTAGCTTTTTCCTTTTTAAGCAAACAAACTAACTCAAACTTGTTCCAAAGTAATCTAATACTAACTTGCAACTAAACTTAACCCTAATCTAACCTCCTAACACTTTTAAACAACACAAATCAACTACCCTACCCTGCTAAAACCTATTGCCAAACACCCATGTAACTTTTTGAAAAACGTTTTTATTAAACAAAATCAATCACAAACTTAAACAAACTGATAACCAAACCTTCTAACATGCATACAACTACTTAGAGCACAAATCAAAGCAGTTTAACACATAATAGAGCACAGAATCATTCAAGAACATACAACCTAGCTATTTGAACTTTTTTTCAAGGTAAATTAGGATTTACCTTAGGTTCTCACATCCAAGAACCTTAGAGGATGTTTATCCTCCTCCTTATGCACCCGGGTGCATGCAGAACACAATCAACAACACTTCAAAACCTGCAAAGAAAAATCAAGAGAAAACACAATATTCCAATATTCTACCTTTTTTCTATTTAAACTCAACAAAATTCCTTCCAAATCTTTTCTAACTTAACACAATCGTTTTAAAACCTTTAAGATTTCACAAATCAACTCCCTTTGTCCACTTTCACTTCCAAAGGCTGATGATTTATGAAACTTGGAACCTTTTCCAAACTTTTAGAAATTCAAAACTCAAACACAAAATCTTTTCAATGGAACTCAGTAATTTTTGCAATTCTAACACACAAACTTTTTAAAAACAATAAAAGGGAATTACACTTGTATCCAACAAACACCACAATTTTATTTTCTTAAAAAAGGAATTACAAAGAAATTGCAAAAAAAACTGGAACAAGGGGATACCACACATTTGGTCCTCCTTATATACTACTAACAAGATGATTCTAGAACTAGGATTAAAATATTACAAGCTGAAAACCCTAATGTATGGAAATCCGATTTTGCCCTTGAAGTCTTTGTCTTCATTTTTGGTCAAAAGTGATACATGTGATATGCCAGCTTGATTTTTGATCTTGGACGTTAATTCAAGCTTGGAGGCAAAGGAATTCAATCAAATTCGTTCATCTTGTCCCCTCCTAGGGTTTTGTGGAAAATGACTTGAGCAGGGGACCATGGGATAGTCACATGGGTTGAGTGGGGACATGGTTTATAAGTGGGTTTTGGTGACAAAGGTGTGTATTAGTGATCTGGAAGAGAAGGGACAAAACCCCTTTGATTTGAAGCTAATTATGCCTGGGGTTAATTAGGGTTTATGTGGGTGTTTAATGGGGGTTTAATCTGAAATGGGATTAAGGATTTTTAAAAATGTTGTTAAGTGGGAAAAATGTTGACTTTGTTGACCAGTTTATTTAATAAACTGGTGGGTTGGGTTTGGGTTGTGGGTTTGGGCGGGTTTGGGGTAGGATATGGGTTGGTGGGTGGGTTGTGATGAGGTGGCAAAAGCTGAGTGGGTGGGTGAGTTTGGTGGTTTGGCAAGTATGGTCCCCAAGTTATCCTTTTTCTTCCACTTTGTAATAAAACCCCAACAGTGCTTGATTTAGCTTTATCAACTTTTGCCAAGTTGTCAAAACTGGCACAAACTTTTCCAAAAGCTTTTCCAAGGATGTAAAATGTATATTCTTCAAATTCCAAGGACTGATCTTGTACAATCTTCAAATATTAAGGTCCATACTTGTACAATTGATAATTTGAGGGTCAATTGTGACAAGTTCTTCAAAGATGAGGGGCCATTTTTGCCAATCTTCAATTCTTCAAGGGTCTTTTTGCAAAATCCAAACTTGGGCCCGGTTCTTTGTGCGACTTCATTTCCCGTGTTCGTTTTTGATTGATTCTTGTGTTCTTTTGCCAATTCCTCAATATCCGTACCTAAAAATACACAAGTAACAAACACGAGCATATATTTGGTCTATTTTATGATATTTTATGCATTTTAAGGCCGTTTTGGACGATGAGACCATGTATAAAAGCAGTCTCATCAATTGCTTTCATGATTTTCTCATGTTCGATCAATTTTTGTAGAACCAAGTCCATTTGAGGATTTTGCATGTTCATTTGATTAAACCCTTGATTAGGAAAACCTTGGTTAGGAAAACCTTGGTTTTGATATTGAGGTTGAAAACCGTTGTTATTATGAAAACCTTGGTTATTATTTTGAAACCCTTGATTTTGACCATTAAAATTCCCTTGATTCCCTTGAAAATTACCCATTTGAGGACCTTGGTTCCTATTTTGGTATTGGGTATTTTAGGCGGGTGGGGGTGGTCTTTGCGGTGCTACAAAACCCGGGGGAGCCAAATAATTAGTATTCTTGTAAGACAAATGATTAACATCAACATTAGGTTTAAATGGAACCCTTTCATTAGCATTAAAAGCACAAACTTGTTGTTGTTGATTGTAAACCTTGTCACAATTGAAATATGAATGTGGTCCACCACAAGTCTCACACGGTTCACTAGTTTCTTTCACGGCATTAACTTGACCATTTAGGGCATCGGTTTCTAGAGCAAGTGATTCAACAAGCGAAGTGAGTTTATCGATTCTCTTGTCACTCTCACTAGAACTAGCACTCGCCATAGTGGCCCTAACACTCTTGGTTTGTACTTTAGCCTTGTTTTCAATTATGGCCCAAGCCTCGTTCATGGTTTTCACAAGAATATTACCCCCCGCGGCACTATTAAGTGAGTCTTGGTCATTTAGAGTTAAACCATTGTAAAACGTATTAATTTGATGCACTTTAGTGAAACCGTGTTGTGGACATTTTCTTAAAAGCCCTTTAAATCGATCCCAAGACTCACTAAAAGTTTCCCCATATTTTTGCTCAAAAGTAATGATTTCATTCCTTAAAGAGGTGGTCCGTGATGGTGGGAAAAAGTAGTTTATGAACTTGGTCTCTAAGTCGATCCATGTGGTAATACTTTGGGGTGGTTCCTTATCAAGCCAAATCCGGGCTTGTCCCTCGAGGGAAAAAGGAAAGAGTTGTAAACGAATAGCCTCTTGTGGCACCCCATTGTATTTGACGGTATTGGACAAATGGATAAATCTCTTGATATGATCATGGGGGTCATCTTGGGAACGACCCAAAAATGGGATAGCGGAAACCATTTTAATTAAATCCGATTTGAGTTCAAAATTATTTGCTCCAATTGCGGGGACAACGATAGCGTCATCGTTTCCTTCAACGTGTGATTGCAAAATCTCGAGCATAGGTCGGTTATCCGTTTCCATCGTATTGTCGAAAGCACGATTCTCGGGATCGGCTTGAATGACGTTCTTTTTGTTTTTCTTCTTCTTCTTTTTTTTGGAAGAATTGGAAGTGTCTGGTACACCACTCGGTATGTATGTACGCGCGCGAGTGCGCATACAATTAAAACTTTGGAATGAGGTAGGTGACCTCGGTCGACTTTGAGAGGAAAAAGATTTTCCCTCTCGAGGTGCAATAGTAAAAAGCTACAAAAATATATACTTAAATACTAATTGAGTTGGCAAACCAATAATCGGTCGTCCCTCTCAATATACGCACAAGCAAGCGGGGAAACGAGGTGGCACAAAGCACTTAAAAACCTTTTTCCTTAGACGGCCTTTTATAGCGCGTCGCCTTATACCTACCTTATAGTTTGTATATGTCGAGTTCAAACGTCTTACTAGTATTTATCTATTTTGCCCTTTTATTTCGTTATGGATGTGACTACAATAGTTAGGTGATGAAATCACAACTAAGGCTTATTTGAAAAGTATGTAAATTAATGTTCTACGTAATATACTATAGTAAAAGAAAAATCTTTTTGTATTTTTTAGAAAAATATATATTCACAATAAAAATCGAAAGAAATCGAACTAAAAAATAACACTAATACGTAATATTTTTGGTGTAATACTTTTAGGAAAAAGTATTACTTTTGGATTTTTTTAACTTTTTTTGGTGCAAATCTTAGGAAAGAAATTGCTTTTGTGATTTTTTAATTTTTTTGTATTTTTATGTTTTTGATTTTTTATGTTTTTGATTTTGTTAACAAGAAACGTAGCGTTCAAAGCGAACGGATCCCAAAATCCAAACGTCTTCACGAAAAATCGTCAATCGTACGAGCGAAGCGGCAACGGCGCCATTTTAATACTAGTTTTTTATTCAATTAAGTTGGTTTCCTCGACTCGACTCGAATTTGATTTCCAATTAACGTTTCGACTTAATTTGTTTTTGGTGACTAAAACTTTTGGAAATTTTAAACTAAAAATTATAAAGACTACTTAATTAAAATCTTTTTAAATAAAACTATTTTAAACTATTTCAAATTTAAATAAAACTAGAAATTATTAAATCTAGTTTAAAATTCTAATTTAAACTAATTTTAATAATAAAAGTATTTTTGATAAAAATTTAACTTTATAAAAACTTGAAATGAAACCTATTTAAACTTTTAAAACAAAACTATTTAAATAAAAATAAAGTTAAACTAGATTAAAATTATAAAAGGAATTTAAATAAAATATTTTTTTTATCTTTTTTTATATTTTTTAAACAAAACTGAATAAAGAGAAAATTTTATAATTTTTTTTAATTAAAGTAAATAAACTTAAAAACTTAATAAATCTATGTAATAAAAATGCCAATATAAAGTAACCTATATTAATTAAACTAGGCGTAACAAAATATAAGAAAGGGTCCTAGCTAAGTGGTAAGGTCGAATGGTTGTTAAGTGAGAGGTCCAGGGTTCGAAACCCTGGAAGGACGAAAATTTGCTATTTATTATTTTTTATTTTTTTGGACAATCAAATTATACATACAGTTCAGTTGAATCTGTATGTAGCAGCAGCAAATTCAGCAAATACACAAAATCTATAACTACAAATTAGAAAACAAATAAGCTAAATCTTATTAAGCTGAAAAACCAAACAACAATATTCAAATAAGCTATAATGACTAAATAAGCTAAACGAAAATAATTAAACAGTAAAAAAAAACAACAAAATAATAACAGCACTAAACAATAGCAGATCCGAACATCACGAAACACAAGCAGGCTAAATAAAATAAACAGATAAATAACAAACTATTATCCAAACCAAAAACTTAAACAGATCAAGACTAGCAGATAACATGAACCAAAATAATCAATAAACTAAAACTTAAATAAAAAGGAAGAAGAACCTTGAGACGAAACCTTTGAGCCGTAGACGAGGCGCTGAGCCGTCTAGTCGAATCGAACACTTCCGTCTTTCACCCAAACATCATCATCACTTATCTCTCGGACCAAACAATCGAACCAAACAAATAAAGCTTCTTCGAACAGTAAGTTAGATGATTTTCCAGTGGGGAAAATTTATATCCACTTTCCTTTATTTATTTATTTATTTATTTATTTTTATTTTTTTTATTTTTTTAATTAAAATCAATCATAATCAAACAGTTATAATAAAACAGCTTAAAGATTAAACTGGACAGAAGTTAAATGGAGACGAAATTTAAATAAAATTACTTTTTAATTAATAATCAATATTACAGTACTGGAAATTGAAAAATACAAGATTAAATCTAAAAACCTAATTTTCAGAAAATTAAAATAAAGAAAAAGTGAGCTCCCTAAAATTACAGATATAAGGTTTTTATAGAGAAACCCTAGAAACTCTCTTCATAGCTTCAAGAGTAAGCTTCAAATCCTAGCCATTAAACACTTTTTTTCTTTTCTTCTCTTGATCTAGCGGCTGAAATCTCTCCACTATCACACGGATCGCCACCTTGGCAGTAAATTGTGCTAGTTGTGTTTGTTGCAAGGTGATGTGGCAAATGATTATTGGATGATGGGTATTGGTGATTAGTTCCATCCAATCACAACAAGGATTTGAGCCACGTCGGATTAAAGAGATAGGACCACCATGAGTGGATCTTGCGAAAAACTTGGGGATTTAATCCCTAAGTGTGTAAATTACACACTTAAACAAAAAGCCCCAAATATTTGAGTAATATTTTTTCTATGGTAAAATTAGGGTTTTGAGATGGTGGCTGTGAAAATGGGAGAGAAAAATAAGGTGGGAGGGTTTTTATCTCGTTTGTATCGAAAATAATGGGAGGGATTGGGTAAATGTTTATTAATTTCGTGTGTTGGGGTAAAGAAATAAATGTTGGGGCACGTGTGAGAGGGTGGGTTGTTTGACCGGGTTTATTGAAGTGTGATGTGGGTAAATAAAACAATGCATTTTATTTAATAAAAGTGAGGTGGTTGTGTGGAGTTGGGAGTTAATTGTGTGTGGGGAGGGTGCAGGGTAAGAAATAGTTTATGAATAAATCGTGTGTTGTGGCTTTTCGGTTGACTGGGGATTCGTTTGTGTTGACTGAGTATAAAAGATTGACCAAGGTTTAAACAAAGAAAAGGTTTCACACATTTTTTTTCTTTCATTCGTTTCAGTTTGGTTAAGCCAAATGGGCTTTGTGGCCCATACAATTTCTTTCTCATCCGTCCCATAAATTACAGAGTTTGGGCCATGTTGGGCTTTAATATCCACAAGTAAATAATCCTTGCTCCTTAGTGGGCTTTTGAGCCCTTTTATCTAATGTGGGACCCACAAGACCCGAATTCTTCGTAAATGACTAAAACGAGCTCGATTTTTGGCTTTCTCGATCTTTTCTTTAATACCGTGTTGATTTTGACGGTTTTCGTGAATTTCGGCATACTTTTGGTCTTTTGACTTTGTCTTCGTCTCTTCTTGGACTTTTCTTCAACATTTGACCGTGAAATCCCGTGTTTTCTCTTCTTTTGATCATTTGTACCTATTTTAACACAAAAACACAAAAACACAAAACCACGCGTAATTCTGACTTTTACGACATTAAACACATGATTAGGTCTTGTTTTTCCTTGATTTTAGTGGCAAAAGGATAAGTGTTTACACACTTATTAGTCCTAATGAGATATTTGATGATCTCAAATGGCTCTAGACTCGATCATGCATTTTGGATTTAAGTGATCGGAGGCTGGAGAGGAGTGCCACCATTTCAATACCAACTTATTCAGGGTGAATAAATCGATAGATAATGCGTTGTCTCCGTGTGATTAAAACAAATATCTTTTAAGAGATATCTGAGTTAGCTGGGATGGGTTGTGTCTTGCATCATTGGGTTCATGATGTCTTATCTTCAATATCAAGCATCATTAAAAATGATCTCAATAGCATATGTATTGACCCGGTTTCTGCCTAAGTTGTAAGGAGGCTTCTTTCTTTAGACCCTTTATCATTACAATTCTTTTTCATTCTTCAACCCCTTCAATGCTTACCAATACGTCATAACTAACACCTTATTGTGATTGTTCCAGTGCTAACTTAAGTACTTGGTCGGCATTCAGCTACGTTCACAATCTTTCTCCATCTTTCCTAAGGACAACTATTTCTAGCTATGGAATGTCCTTGGGAAGATTCCTTCGGTTCTAGAAGAATAATTGGACTTAACCTATCCTACCATCCTTATGTCACCACAATCTTCACCGTCGTGAATAGAGATGTTTTGGGTAAGTGTATGTCACCATGAAATCCATTTTGATATCCAAATACATTTTGCTCCCCCTTAACATATGCCACGATATCCGAAAACATTTCGCACATGTCGGGATGAGCTATCACGTTAAGTCAAACCATTTGTGATTAATCATTTCCCATATTAAATCACGTTTTCTCCCCCATATTAAAAATATTAACCGAATCGATGTTTTTAATATCAATTGATTTAATAGCATTTTAAGAAAATTTAGGAAGAAAAATGCAAATCTAATTATCTTCATGATTTACACAAGCTCCCCCTCAAATTAATGAGGTTGTACTTGAAACGTAAATGAAATACCTTTTGAACACAAGTGTAAGGTATTTATCACGTGCAAAGATCATATATGATAATGTATTCACAAGATTAGCAATTTACGAGGTTGGACCTGAATGGTGGAGAACATCATATGATAGAATCACATGGTTCTTGTTCACGAATGTTGGTCGCCTCGCCACGTTTGAAGTTATCTCTTGACACCATGTGTACGATTGATATCGATGTCTTGACACCAATTAGTGACCTTGGCACTTTCGGCATCAAAGATTCTGAATACTTGACAATTGCTCCCCCTCAATTGTTGACCCGTGTTCTATTGAAAGAGCTGTAGTCGCCGTTTGAGTAGTCGCATCGTCGAGTATGTAGATATCAATTGTTAATTGCTACGGTTGGTGGAGATTATAACTTGATAAAAACAAAATTTCTCTTGTTTTAACAAATAAATGCACTGAAGCGTACATATATTCGTGTTAAATTGTGTTATTCCTCAAACACAATCCCTTACATGGTTATAAGTAGACCATGCCCGAGAAAATTAATTCCCGTTGTTGAGTCAAAGCTTTTCGGTGAAATGCTTGACTTTAATGTGAAAAGCGGGTTACTATCTGAAATAATAGCAAACCATTTTGAGCATGTTTTAAAACATTTGAACTTCTGCTCGAACTTTATTTACAACCCCGTGTCATTATTGAACGACATTTCTAGTATCGTAAATATTATCGATTCCAGAAGACATGCTCTTTTTATCAAAACAATTTTGAATACACAATTTTGAAAGATTTAGAAAAACCTTTTGAGAAATTCTCGAAAAATTGTGTTTAATGTTTTGAAAACCAATTACTTGAGCTTAAAATGTTGAATAACTTAAAAACGATCTCAAGTCCGATAAGTTGTAAACTTCCCGTTGTGAGGATAAGTTTATTATCGGCGATAAACTTTCCTTTTAACTGAAGAGCGAGTTCTAAGCTGACATTTACTTAGAAGTCGTTTTCATGAGCTTGGAAAACTTTTGAATATTTTAACGTAAAGCTCATGACCGAGAAAGGTGAATTTCTCGTTAGGAAGAAAAGTTCTCTTATTTAAAAGATACACTTTCCTTTATGAGCTTAAAACTTGGAGTGTTTTAATACAAGCTCATGACCGAGAAAAATGAATGTCTCGTTACGAGGAAAACTTATCACAAAAGATAACCTTTCCTAAAATTGTAGTCCGAGTTACAGTCTTATATTTAACTGTAAGTCATTGTGCATGAGCATAAAAAACTTCGAATGTTTTTAAAATTAGCTCATGCCCGAGAAAAATTAATTTCTCGTTGTTAGGATTAGTTATCATCGGTGATAACCTTTCCATTCTTTGAAGTTCGGGGCATAATCTGAAATATAGTTATACACCATATACACGAGCTTAAAAACCTTTGAATAGTTTTTATGTAAGCTCATGTCCGAGAAAATTTAATTTCTCGTTAACGAGGATAAGTTTATCATCAGTGATAAACTTTCCTTTCTTTGAAGCGCGGGTTACAATTTCTCATGTGACTGTAAACGTTTGTGCATGAGCTTAAAAACATCGAATGTTTTTAATATAAGCTCATGCCCGAGAAAAATTAATTTCTAGTTGTGAGGATAAGTTTATCATCGACGATAAACTTTCCTTTCTTTGAAGCTCGGGTTACAATCTGTCATGTGACTGTAAACTGTTGTGCATGAGCTTAAAAACTTCGAATTTTTTTAATATAAGCTCATGCCCGAGAAAAATTAATTTCTCGTTGTGAGGATAAGTTTATCATCGGCGATAAACTTTCCTTTATTTGAAGTCCGGGTCATCGTCTGTCATTTAACGAGTATCCATATACACGAGCTTAAAACCTTTGAATGGTTTTAGTGTAAGCTCGTGTCTGAGAAAACTTAATTTCTCGTTTGTGAGGATAAGTTTATCATCAGCGATAAACTTTCCTTTATTTGAAGAGCGGGTCACAGACTGTGATTTGACTGTGAGCCATATACACGAGCTTAAAACCTTTGAATGGTTTTAGGATAAGCTCGTGTCCGAGAAAACTTAATTTCTCGTCAATGAAGATAAGTTTACCATCGGCGATAAACTTTCCTTTCTTTGATGAACGGCTCACAGACTGTGATTTGTCTATAAGCCTTTGACACGAGCTTAGCTGCAAATCCCCTGAGACACTTGTTTCTCTGATATCAACTTCTTCGGTAACCAAACTCTGAGAGTGTCCTTAGTTGAACGGTGTACAAAGATCGGACCGGTTTGTTTTTGTTGATCCTTGACTTTAGTACCTGCATTCTCAGTTGAAGTTTGTATGCTTTTATATGGGTTAGCGATATCTATCTTAGAACCCTACGGGGATTCACAGTTTTCTTTTCTTGTGCCATAGGTGACCTAAGGAGATGATTCACTTATCTTAGCTGGCAAACTTTTCCTTTTAAAGAAAATCTTAAGTTCAGGCTTAAGTGATGTATCATCCTTTTCAATTTCCTCCCTAGTAGTCTTAGTAGAATCAGAGACTATCCTAGTTAAAGGGCACTCATTTCCTACAAGAGTGAAAGTTCTACCAGTGGGGCGCCAAATTTTACCAATAGGTTTGATTTTAGCTAGCCACTGGGATTTAATTCTAGCATGTGAGTTCACCTCATGAAGGAATTTCTTGACGCAAGAGTCATGATTTGCCTTAAAGACACATTTTCTACATGTTTTACAAGTAGCATATTTAATGTCCGAGTAAGATGTAGAATTCCTAGATGATTGATTGATGCTCCTAGGATAAGACATGCTACGGTTAGCAGTGTTGGATAATCTAGAAGGCATCTAACTAGGTTTGAAATTCCTATCTTTTACTTGTGTCTTGTGAATAGCTTCCCTTAGACCAAATTTGTGATGAACGTCATTTGAACTAGTTCGAGTCGTGTTCTTTGGACTATGTCTAGGGAGACTAGAGGCAATCATGTGATTAGGTCATGCAAAAGCTATTTTAGTCACACTGGCCCTAGTTGGTGGAGTGACTGGTCTAGAGACATGAACCATATCAACTTGGGAGGCAAATCGCGGTCTCGAGGATTAAGGTCGCTCTGATCTAAATGCAGTCGGTTGTCTAACGGACTGATTTGTAGGCGGTTTCCACAAGATTGATGGTTTTTCAAGCTTAGTGTCCACACTAGTTCCTTTAGTTTTCCTCAATTCGTTTTTCAACGCAACTATAACAAAAACCTTTTCCTGTACTTGAGCCTTTAAAGTCTCATTTTCTTTGAGCAATTGATCTTGGGATGCCAACTTAGATTCTAGCAACTTAATTTGTTTCAAAAGATTATCCTTTTCAGTTTTAGAATCTAGAACTTTTTGATCCAATTTTCGTTCAAGAACAACGTTTGACTTTTCAAGTTTTTCAAAATATGTTTCAAATTTGTTCGTTTTCTTGGAAAATTCTAGTTTGGCATCCTCAAGATCTTTTGATTGCTGAGATACGATCATTTCGAGCTCTTTAATCTTGGAATTAGAAGCAGTTAATGAAACAGTCATAAGGCAATTATCATGATTGTTAGCATTTTGAACACTTTCTCCCCCATTATGACGCACATCGGATGAATCAGAAATGGTATCACTATCACTCTTTTCCATCCCATGTTTGTCATAATTAGGTTCGAAATGCTCAATATGTGTCATTTCATCAACATATACATCATATACAACATTACATTGTACCATGTTTGTAGCCTCTTCGTCATAAACGGGTATGGTGTCATCATAAAAGATGTCTATAACATTCCATGACGTGTTGTTGATGTCATGCTTAACTGTTGATTCCATGTCCTTGCAATCTTTAGCAGCCTCCAACTCGTCAATCGTATGACCATTTTCCTCTTGCATCGTAGATTCTTGCACTCCATTATCATACGCTTGCTGAAGTCGAGATCTTTCATGAATCGAAGACGAGACTGATGTCATGAGTTTCAATATTGTACCACGGAAATCTCGAAGCTCGGTATGTGTATCTCGAAGAAATGACTGGCAAATCACTGAACTTCAGACTTGACGATATTGAATTGGAGGAAAGGCGTGAGTTGTGTCACAAGAGCCTTATATGCAAGTACCGATGCAAAGTGATTAAAGTCTTCATTGTGGAGTTGCTCTGCTAGTTGGTTCAAGATGATGAACATCGATTCCATGAATATATGACGATCTTGACCAAAGAGCGTCAAAAAGTTGCTCCCTCCTTGAATCCATGAAAGAGTCACAAGATGAGACTGAAGTAGTCGAAACGAAATTATATCACTTTCTCTAGCTGTGTCTTGCATGTGATGCAAGTCTCCCTCTTGAAATTTCGAATTCAACGAATCCATTGATAATTCGATGACAAATTCTTGGATCCTTGATTGGTAAAATATCTTTTTCTCTGCTCAATAATATCGTGATCAGCTCAAACATTGATAAAACAAACCCGAACCCACCGAACAAATCTTGAACACCAACGACTAATTTAATAGTATATCAACCCGTAAATTCAATAATAATAGATTTGAATTCCAAACTTAAATATATCACAGCAGCTGGTTCACGGGTTGATATGAAAATCAAATATCCAATAAACTAATAGCTCAATAGTATAAATGAATATACTCGGCCCATGTATATTTATCAAACCGTTAAGAATAACTTATAGCTAAATAAACACAAATAGTCAAATACACGTGGATACCGAGTACCACAAATAGTAAATACACGTTGAGAATAACTTATAAACACAAATAGTCAATACACAAATAGTCAGATTTATGTGTCATACGTGGAATACACAAATAGTCAAATTTATGTGTCAATACACAATGTTTTATGTGTCAATACACAATGTTTGGATTAGATCTAAAAAAACACGTGTGACATACGTGGAAACCACCCACTATACTCCTAAAGCATATATAAGACCTTGTAACTTCCGCCACTTGTTTTCTTCTATAACAGTAAACCTCTTATCAACACAATCTCAATCTAAAAAAAAATATTTCTCCAATCTGCTATCATATCTCATAGATAATTATAGCAAAGCCTCAAAATTGAATGCTTGAGTCAGTGTACAAGAAACAATATATCCCAATCATCATCCAATCAATCTCAATTGTATCATCCATCTCAAAAAAAAAACAAAGACAAATTGTATCCTTTTAAACCCCCAAAATTGTTGTCGTGATTTCAGTTACTCACACAAAATTTATGAACGAGTGGAACGAGATAATATTTCAATTACTCACACCCAATTACTCACAATCAATTTATGATCGAGATGAAGAACTAACTAGAGACGCTTCAAGATCTTGTTAAAAAGGTCTCGGGTAAGATGTCGAGTCTGTGTTTGGAGTCAATTTATGAATGAGATGGAGTCGGTGTTTGGGATTGGATGTTTGTGTTTTTATGAGAGTCAGATTTAAGTGTCGAGTCTATTTTGGAGTCGTGGTTTTGTGTCAGTCTCGAGTCAGATTTTGTTTTGATTTCGAGTCTGTTGCGAGTCTTGAGGTGTTGTTTAGTGTGTGTTCGAGAATCAATGTTGGTTTAGGTTGAGAGTCGTGTGTGTTTGATTTTTGTGGGTCGAGTCTTAGTCTATGTCGAGGTGTGGTTCGATTCGAGAGTAGTTTAGAGTCGAGAGTAGTTTTTGGGTTAAGAGGCTGTTTGTTAGAATGAAAGTTGAATCTGTGAAGTATGTGAAGTTGAATCTGTGTGAGTCTTGTAGAGTTGTTGTGTTCGAGGGTGTTTTGAGGGTATTGGGATTTCGAGGCAGTGTTATGGTCGAATCAAGAGTCGAGGCTAGTGTGTTGGTGTTGACTCTGTGAAGTATGTTGGAGTCGTATTGTTTGATTGTTGTGTGAGTGTGTTGTGTTGTCGAGTCTGTTTGTGTTTATGGTTTTGGTTGTCGAGTCGTGGGTCGAGAGTCAGTTTAAAAAATTGAGAGTGAGTTTTGGTTGTTTTGACTCCAGTTTTCGCTATATGTAATGATCTTCGGTTAAATCACAAAAAATTCAAAAGCCTTCACTTCTTCGGATAAAGCCTACACTTCTTTGGATAAAAACCTACATTTATTCGGATAAAATTTATTCGGATAAAAATCTGACAAAAAACAACACTTCTTCTGAATAACACAAAGTTTTCAGATAAATATGCACTTCTTCTAAATAACTGACTTCTTATGAATAAATGGCTTCTTCGGAATAAGAGCAATTTGGACTTCTTCGGATACTATACTGGTGGACGAATTCGGATAAAAGTAATTTTTAATTCTTCGGATAAATGGACATGGAGGATTTCAGATAAATGACCAATATTCGGATAAATTGAACCAAGATAAATTGTATTCGGATAAAAATAATGTTCGGATAAAAGTAAATACGGATAAAATAATGTTCGGATAAAAGTAAATAAAGTCAAGAAGTATGGATCTATGGATCTTCGGACAAACAAATGAAGTTTCGATTTTTGAAAAAAACGATTTCTTCGGATAAAATATGAGGACTCTTTAACTTTAACTTCTTTGGATAAATAAATAAATTCTTCGGATAAGTAAACCTTTTTGCGAAAAACACTGTTTTCGGATAATCACTAAAATCCAAAAATTATCCTTGAAACTCAACATCCTTGAAACTCAACAGAGATTGTAGATCGAAGAACAAAATAATCCCGTAACCCAAAAATTACCCCAAAAACACCAATTTTTTTTGTGATTTCTACCATAATAATTAAACTCAATGATTTGTTTACAACTTTAAACCATAATATCACAAAATGTTTTTTTAAGATTCGAGATTAATTGAATCAAAACCACCAAAATCAATCAAAACAAACACAAGAACAATCAATCAACCATGGATCTTGATACCAATTGTAGGTCCTTAGTTTTTTAGGATTGTACAAGTGTTGTTATGATCTAAATAGAGGGAGGGAGATGAAGAACTAGAGAGAGAAAGGAGAGGAAAGGAGAGGTAGAGAGAGAAAGTGATAATGGATTAAATCAATAAAACCAACAACTACCCTTACTAACATGCTAGGAAGGGTATATATAGCCCACCCTACATGTGGGTTTTATGGGTTATACTTACATGACTAGATCACGAGCCCAATCTACGTATATATCGTTGGAGTGACCGATCATTTCTAAATACGTAAAAACGTATTTCCAACAATCTCCCCCAAAGGGAGGTCACTCCAAGTTACAATGTCCTAAATAGTCTATAGCTCGTGATCTGTGCTAACAATGATGTGACCGAGACTTTCTTTGGAAAAACGTATTTCCAGCATTATCGTTTCAAAATTATTGTCTCAATTAACTTTTGTAATTTTAATTTTAATTAAATATATATTTTTACGTAAGAAAAAAAATGTAAAAAGCAATACAATAAAAAATTTGTTACATTTGCTAATTAAATTACATGTGAAAAACGTAAGTAATAAATTGATCATTAAAAATATATTTTTATCAGTTTTTACTAAATAGAATTATTTTTATTATTTTTATTAACTTAACTAAAAGGAAAAACAAATTAAGATAGTTATCTGTGCTAGTATATAAAATTCCTCTTTGTTGAAGATTATTGTGTTTTCACAATATTATCACGAAAATTCACTTATCAGGTCAATTTAGTCAAGTCATATTGTCATGATATTGACCGTCTAGTCAACTCGGTCGAGTCATAAGATCGACCATCGAGTCAACCCGATTGAGTTATCGGTGCATGGATTTGACCACCTGGTCAATCCGTTCGGATCACTGCGACATTGATTCGGCCACTAGATCAACTCGATATAGTCACCGATTTATCGGTTCGACCATCGGTTCAATTAGAATACCGTTAATTATTTGCCGCAAGACAATTTATTCATTATACGCAGGTACACGTCTGATATTTAAAAAAATACATTTTATATATTATTCTATTCTTTAAACATTTAAGATTATCCTCTCAATTTTTAAAATCAAAGAGTAACATGCTTAGCACTTAACAAGAAAACGTAGCAATATGCATGTGTTTTAACTTTCGCATATTAAGTAATAAAAGATAGAAAAATAAAAAGATTAAAATCATTAAACAAAGATTTAAGTTCATTTGAATACCAAATTTATTTAAAATATAGGAAGACTCGTCCCCACTTTCCATCTTCTTATCATTTATTGACTGAAATTAAATTTCTATTATACACTTAATATTCGTTTTTAGTACATTCGTTTTTTTACTCAATACGTGTCGAATTGACTTTACGTTTTATCGATAAGATTATTGTTTTTGGTTAAAACATCGGTATTTGGTATTTATACTACAAACGTAAGTAAAAAATAAAAAATATAGTCCAAACAAGTATATCACCGACCCAAGAAGATTACACTAAGCCCGAGTCCTAACAGTCCACTAATAGTGTAACACCCCACTTGGATAAGTGGATCGTTACTTAGTAATTATGGCGTGTCATCAAAACATACAAGGTAAATTTCCAAAACATTAATGACCATAAAGAAAACTGGAAACAAACATCTGTTTCAAACATAAGCTCCATACACAATGCATAAGTAAAGAAATGTAGAAAAAGGACTAAACAATGTCCAACAAAGAAAAAGTATGTAAATGCATTAAAAGAAGTGAAGACAAAGGAGCCTCCATTCAAATGCACGTACTCTTGATGACCTAGCTTTGCCCTTTAGTACCTGTCGTATAGGTACATGGAAAGAAAATACGACAGAGCAATACGCTCAGTGTGCGAATATATGACAAAGATATGAAAAACCAGTAAACATAAGTGAAACATAACAAAGCAGCGGAATAATGTAAGTCCTGGAAAACCTAGTGTTGTTTTATAAACCGGTTTATTTCTGAAAAGACTTATGTTTATATCATAAAGACTGTATTTTAAATGCCCAAGAGCCCATATAGGTCATGAAGGTATCAACGTGCATGAATACATAAAGGGGTGACCTCGTCATGCAATTAGAGGGGTTGCCTCTAATTATAATAGTCTGGGTGGAGGGCTCAACTCCATGTAACGGATGTAAGGCACACACCACAGTTACCATGTAATCTGCTAACTTGTACTAGGATGCACCCATTCGCCCCACATGATAATAATAATAAAGGCCAAATAACTAAAAAGGACGCCGCGAGCAATCACTCTCACCGCAGAAGAGTCATAACACCGGTGCCCCTAGTGTTATGGTTATGGTACCTCCATAACTAGGTGGAACTGGCATGCATGTTGTTGGAAATTCACTTTATGTGACGACATTAAGAATTCCCATTAGTTATCATAGTCACACACGCATAGACTAGACTAGGTAACGATGTATAGTTTAGGTGTCGTGTGACTATATATACCCCTCCAAGGCTTCCAAGGAGGGGGTTGTTGTTTGTTTTCCATTTCACTTTTTATAAACTTTTTCTTTCTTTTACACACACAACCTTCTCTCTCTATCTCCATCAATGGCTACCACCACCATATACCACCCTACTAAACCACCGGATCCATAAATGTCAAACCCACAATTGGCATCAGAGCCACGGTTCAATCCTTGGATCGTCGAGTTTTTATTATTTGATTTGGTGTTCTAAATTTTTTTTTGGTTCGTGTCTTAAAATCTGTCACTTTTGTCTTGTCACTGTATCGTTTTTCTTTTTGTCTGGTTTAAGTTGTCATCTTGGTTTTGTTAGTTGGCTGAAATATTTTCCAAAGATGGTTAAAAATTTGTGCACTTTTTAGCAGTATCATTAATCTGGTTATGGTCCTCATCGATATGGTCCGATATCTTTACTGTGGTCATGGTTTTCTCCATTGGAGTTTGTGTACCTACCAAATCTCATTTCTGCCATTGCAATAATTTAATCTGTGTCAGATCTGTTTTTTATGGTTAAATCTTGATTTTTAGCTTTGAAGATGAAGATTATGCCCAGAAAAACAAGATCCTGAAAATCAGGAAAAAGTACTTTTGGATTAGATCGCATTGATTGCGATGGATGAAATACGATGGTACCATTGCGATGGGTACCATTGCGATGGGTACCATCGCGATGGGTACCATCGCGATGGGTACCATCACGATGGGTACCATCACGATGGGTACCATCGCGATGGGCCACTCATGTTGCGATGGAAGTACTAGACTGCGATGGACTCATTTTTTAGTCATTGCGATGGGTTAACAGAAACATTGTGATGATGGACTCATAATAAACATTGCAACATGTTTTTACAAAATATTTCGAGATGAAGACTGTTTTAAACATCCGAGACAATGATTTTTCATAGTATACCGAGACCCATTCACATCACCAACCAATCTAATCAACACTAACCTAAATCCCATCGTCCTCATATTTAGCATGATCTCAGTTAGCTCTATATCATCATTTCAGATCTTAAAATATCTTGAGTGACTAGATATTAACTCATCATAGATCTGTAATTATTGTTTGAATAAAAAGAATGATCTATAACATATATGTTATTATCAACTCTTCTTTTTCGATCTTTCAAAAATCAAACATGCTTGCCCGATCTTAACTCACTACTCTAATTCATCTTAGATCAAAAAGACAAACACTTTTAGCAAATCTGTTAAAAAATTTTGTGACTCGATTAATGACACAAAAAGAAAACAACATCCAACCTCGAACCTACCTGAGACCAAATACTGATCTTTATGTCGTCTTCTTTCTCAATGGGTGCAAAGTTTAGTCGACATGGTTCGTTGGGTTTCATGAGTTACAGGATTTGCATGATGCATGATATATGGTTTTTAATTAGATTTATTTGATAAGAGATGAGAGTCGATTTGTGTTTGTTTATGGGCTGCGTAGATGAAGAGATGAAGCAGATTTTGGTTAGATGATGGTTTATTTGTCTCGTGATTTTTCTTGGGACAAAGATAAATGGTGACTGAGATTGGAGTTGGGAGAGTAGTTGGAGTGAAAGCGGCTGGTGTTTAGAGTGATTAGGGTTATATGTGAGAAATATTAGGGTAACTTGCTTTATATAATTCCTAATTTACTTGGACCTTGGTGGGCTGTGTCATAAGTTTTTTTTAAAAAAACAAAAGACATTGGCTTAATTCTTGGGTCTAGATTCTCGATATATTGCCAAGCAGATTGATATGTTGGGATCCAACTTTTCTAATGGGCCGAATGTGACAAAGTGACTACACATAAATTTGTATGTCATGATTTGATCCGCATTTTTATATCAAAATTTCTATTTTGTATAAAATTTGTGTATTAAACTTATATTTTGGTCATAATTGGGACGCGACAAAGTGACAAAGTGATGAGACAAACGACGAGACAAAGTGACTAGATATATTTGACGAGACCAAGGAAAGAAAAATGGCTATATTTTTAGTGGCTACGGATTTGTTTGATCGGGTATTAATTATGTGAAGTTGAAGACGGATTTTTCAAAGGCGTGTATTTATTTTATCTTTGAAAGATAACTTGCTCGTGCTTAATCTTAGAATGAAGACTTGTTTATCTAGTTTCCGGGTTCGGGGTGGTTGGTTGATGACCCGGATAACTATCACATTAATGAGTTACATTATTGTACTCCGTGTCACGCGCATAGTCGACGTGGATAATTTCAAGAGGTGTTGTGCTTTTATACTTCTCCAATAATGTATTGGGTACTTAGAGATTTCTCCACCATTCTTCATTCAATAATTGTGCAAGCTTAAGTCACAAGATCGAAGGATTTTTATTCAGTTTCACGTTTGATGTATCTGGTTCATTCCATCAGTGGTCACTTCAAATTGCCTACAAGGGGGTTGGTAAAGATTGCCATAGAGAATTTATGAGTAGAGAATTACGATCAGCAACTGATTCTCACAAAATATATAATTCTGCTTATTTATTATTCCCACGAGATTTCAGGTACATGTGCGTACGATTTATTGCTGGTTCCGAAGTTTCGAAACCATCAAGGGGGAAGAAGAAGACACATTAAACGCACAACAAGTACACGTGATGAACTTCATACCTTCTTTTGATTTGAAGACATTCCGGGAAGACATTTGTCATAACCGCAAAGAAAATCAGTGTTTTAACTCGTGGCGTTATCAATCTCTAAACGGTACACTATTGTTTGATGTTTAATTGTTTTGATGTTGCAATTATTCATCGTCATTATCCTATATGGAGAGATATGCACTTCCGGGACTTAATTGACTCTGGTGCATCTCCGGAAGAAGATATGTGCATTTCCGGGACTTAATTGACTCTGGTGTTACGATGTCAACTTCATGAATGGGATAAAGTGTCTACTTTAGTATTTGAGCTTCATACTTGGGATTGGTTTACTTTCTTCAACTACGTGGGGGAAGAAATGTCTTGATTCTTTCTAGTATGCATAACTTGAACTCTCAGGGGGAAGAAAAATTCAGAAGAATTATTCAAACGTGAGAAGAGACGTTGTTGATCTGCTTGGTGTGCCCCTTACTTTCAATCATTCATAGTAATATTATTATTTCATATGATGGGGTTTGCTTGTTAAATTCCGTTGTGCGCTTAATCATTCTAAGCTTTATTCAAAGCTTTGGATTTGCCTATGAGGATTGTCGGTTTAGGGGGAAGCTATTAATAGCTTCTACATCAAGTTTATGTGGCATGAATTAGGGGGAAGTTAATTCAGAAGCTTCTCCTTAACCAGAAGTATATGGATTACTTAGCTCGTGCCGTTACAGTATTTCTACTACAAGTTACTACAAAGATGAGTCGTTTTGCAGTGAAGAATTGAAGTCAAAGGCCTCAGAAGACTTCATCAGCATTGGAAGCTTCATGGAAGCTTTTGTTCTTAATCATTATGTACTTGTTAGGAAGAATATTGTAAGGAATTCTACACGTCTTCCCATGGGGGAAGATTGTTGGAAATTCACTTTATGTGACGACATTTAAGAATTCCCATTAGTTATCATAGTCACACGCACATAGACTAGACTAGGTAACGATGTATAGTTTAGGTGTCGTGTGACTATATATACCCCTCCAATGCTTCCAAGGAGGGGGTTGTTGTTTGTTTTCCATTTCACTTTTTATAAACTTTTTCTTTCTTTTACACACACAACCTTCTCTCTCTATCTTCATCAATGGCTACCACCACCATATACCACCCTACTAGACCACCGGATCCATAAATGACAAACCCACACATGTATATAGCTCAAGCAATCTAAAATATTAATCGCATTAATTACTGATAAGTTTAATGTAAACTACTGGGAAAAACAGATGGCTGCAAACGGGGAATCCTAAATATAGGAAGAGAGTGTCCTTACTGAAGGACAAAATATCCGTAACTTGTGTCCAGTAATCAGGATGAAAACGAATGCGGATGAATTACTACGACTTCACAATAGCTACATAATAAAAAAAGACATGAATGAGTTGTCTGTTTAAGTTATACTTACTGATTATTAGTTTACTTGACGTGTTCTTAACTTGTTTTACTTGTCCTTGTCTTGTTTTAATGTTTCATGTTTTATCATGTGATTCTCAGTGTTTCATGTGTTCTTGATTAGTGTATTTCATGTTTTATGTGTTATAGTACTTGTTTTATCGTAATGAGTAACTTTCTAAAAATAGCAGGTTTCTATGTATAGTAACTTTCCAAAAATAGGCAGTTTCCAAATATAGTAACTTTCCAAAAATAGCAAGTTTCCTTAAATAGTAAGTTTTCAAAAATAGAAACTTTCCATAATTAGTAAATTATCAAAATAGAAAGTTTACATATTTAGTATGTTTCAATAAATAGCATGTTTCCATATTTAGTATGTTTATATAAATAGCATGTTTCCATATTAAATATGTTTCCATATTTAGCATGTTTCCATAAATAGTAATAAGCTTATTAAATAAGTAAATGATATAAACTATAGTTTTAATAAACATATTATAAGCCATGATTATTATATAATAAAGTTTATTAGTATTAAATACTTAGTCTTACATATGATTATTAATTAATAATAATAATACATGATATTATAAGTAATTATTAATTAATAATATTACATGATTATATTAATTAAACTTTACCTTAAATGATTTATTATATAATTAAATTAAAGGATGTTATTAATTAAATTAAACCTTGGTTAAAATGAATATAAATTAATTAAACTAAGTTTCTTAATTAATTAAATGTAACATGAAAAATTATATTAATAATTATTATAACCTAAATTTTACTTAAATAAAATGGCCATGTATTTTATGTCATGATAATCATTTAAATAAACTATAACATAAGTCCTGTTATTAATTAATTTTAATTAAACCATGACTTAATTAATAAAATTAATTAATAATTTAACATAATGTGTTTAAGCAAAAGTTTAGCCAAACACACTCCGTTGGTGTGTTCTGTTCTACCCGAGCCCCATAAGGACCCATCGAGACCATGGAGGTCTCGGTTTGCCGAATGGCTGTGGCTTGCTGCCCCGACCACCAGCAGCCACCGGCTGCATTGCCGGTGCCACTGCTTGGCACAAAACACCCCCTGCCGTGACCAAACCTCCCACCGAGAGTCTTAAGACTCTCGGTTGCCACTGCTGAGCCAATCGCACCCACTGTGGGGCTGTTTGGGCTTGCGGCTGACCAAGGAAAACCACCACCGACCCCTTATGGGGTGCAACTGGTTGGAATAAAACACCACTGAGAGTCGCATGACCCTCGGTTTGCGTGCCAACGACAAATCAACCAAAATACAACCCGATCCCATGTTTATTATTTTTTATTACATGTTTTCTTACTTGTTTATAATGATCCAAGAACATAGAAAATAAATAAAAAGAATAAGGATTAAGAGATACCACACGCGTGAATATATTAATGATTAGAACACGAGCACGAACCCTTAATTAATCAAGATTAAACAAGCCTGAATCTTTCCCTTGTGTTCTTGATGTGCCGCGGACAAAGAGAGAGACAAAAAGAGTTTTAGGGTTTTTGATTTTGTGAAAAGTAAATTATGAAATCCCTGGTTGTTTTGTTTAATGACATGTATTGCTTAATGGGCCGGGCCAAGCCCCCTTTTCTTCTCTTTTTGCCGACAAACACAAACACCCCTTACATAATTTTGTTTTGTTTTTCGTGCATAAATATTTATCATGTGTGCTCGTGTTTTAATGTCGTTTTTTTATTCTTCTTACGTTTTTAAGTATTATACGTAAATACTTATCGTGAGTTAATAAATAATAATAACATACGTAATACTGTAGTAATTAATTAATATACATAATATTTATATTAAATGTTCATGATTCGTGTTGTATATTAATTAATCGTAAAGTTTTAATTTGACCGTGTTTTCATGCATTTAATGTTCTAAGGTATTTTAAAGCGGGTTTTACAACTCTTACCCTCTAAAAGAATAATTCGTCCTCGAATTAGAGATACGATAAGCTAAAAAGGACATACCCGAATCATAGCTGAAAATTAGGGTAAGAAGTCCGGATAGACTCCTCCGCTTCCCAAGTGGCTTCCCGCTCGGAATGGTCCCTCCAAAGGATTTTGAAGAATGGGATCGTCTTTCTCCTCATGACCCGATCCTGGCGATCAAGAACTGCCTCGGGTTCCTCAATATAAGATATCCTCACGAACATGCTCGAAAGGATACAAAATTGTGTGAAACGGATGATAATTGCAACCTTTGAGTAAGGATACATGGAATACATTGTGTACATGAGATAGCTGAGGAGGTAACGCTAGACGATACGAAACCTCACTGACACTTTAGAGGATCTCAAACGGTCCGATGAAACGAGGACTGAGCTTGCCCTTATGTCCAAAATGCTTGACGCCACGTGCTGGTGATACCTTCAGGAAAACATGATCACCAGGCTGAAATTCTAAAGCTCTATGATGTTTATCAGCATAGCTCTTCTGACGAGCACGAGCTTCCTGCAGCTTCGTCTTGGCGATGGCAACCTTTTCATTGGTCACCTCTATCATCTCTGGACCCTCAATAATTCGTTCACCAACTTGATCCCAACAGATTGGAGCACGACACTTCCTGCCATAGAGCATCTATGTTAATCCCAGTCAATCCATAACATAATACATATGATAGAAATAGAGAGAAAATAGAGACAGAAAGTATTGAGAGAAAGTAGAGAGATGGTGGAAGGTTAATACTTTAGAAAGAGAAAGTAAATGTAACCAACACCCTCTTCCACACATGGAAAAGGGTTTATATACCCATGAGCTTGGTGGGCTCATGGGCTTGTTTCTTGGGCCCGACTTGGCTTGTATTGGGCTTAGAGCCCCTAACTTATACAATATTAGCTTAAAGTCCAAGCCCGGTTTTCCTGACTAACCTATTATAATACAAGACCTTTAACGACTAAGATGACCTATTACATTCTTGTTCGACTATATAAAATATAGGGCTAACAATCTCCCCCAATGTATCGGTCATCTTTAAAATGCATAAGATGATTGAGTGAATACATTCTTGTGGAGGCGATCTTCTTTCTTGAGTCTTGTATCTTGGTCTTGATCTTGTTTGTAACGGCTTTGTTCCTTAATGCTTTTGTGATCTTTATATTGAGACTTTGTCATTTGACTTTGAGTGCTTGAGATCTTCAATCTATCCTTGATAGTGTTCATCTTGTGCTCTTGTGACAAGATGACCCATTACATTCTTAAGTATCTTGATTATCGCCATCTTGTGCTCTTGTGACTTCTGAATCGACATATTCATTCTTTGTTGATTTTGAAAGGCTAACAATCTCCCATACAAATATAGTTGTAGTTAGACCTTAAGGTATCCATCAGAGTTGCGGAAGACTTTAAATTTTAGTATGAACATGTGAAGACGACTTCGGTTAGTACACAACTACGCCACCTTCCTGATATGCAGCAATATATATAGACACGGACAAAATGGCTTTGAACATTTCATCCTAATTCAGTAGCGTTGTTGAATCCAAGATCTTTAGACTCAAACAGTCGAAACCGTTTTATCTAGGATGATGAACATTCATATGAATTAACATAGCGGAATTGAATGATAATCATGAACAAGATGTTTAAAAGATGAATGATTCCCAAAGGGTTTGTATTATTGATGATTAACACAAACCACTCTAGGCATGTATACATTAAATCCCATGCCTAGAGATCAAAGACTCTGTAGGTTACATTTTAGTAGTATGAATGAATGAATAAAACGTACGGTCTGGTGTTCCTTTTATAACTTAAGGAACCCATGGATACATGGAAATAAAATAAGATAATAATGACTAAATCAAAACAGAATTATTCATTCTTATCACTACTTGACCAAATCTCCATGTTTTTAGTACATGGAAGGGGAATCTTCACAGCAGTGGAAAGTTTTGTAGCAGGGGAAACTTTCTTGTATTTTGTCCACCAGCTTGAAGTTTCTCCTAATGCCATATTTGGTCCTTCTTGTTCCCATAGTGATTTGACTCATCAACTTTTGACCCAACAATCTTCCCCTAGTTGATGATGTCAAAACACTTCCCCTTAAACATACAACACCAAAGATCAACAAGCTGAACATTCTTTGTAGACAACTTCCCCTTTTTGACATGATCAAATAGGGGTCTTCTATGTGAACAACCTTGATTTTCAACTACTACTAACCAATATCATACATCAAACCCAAGTATTCTGCACCCCAAATTACCCTCCATGAAGTTTTCCACGTCTTAAAATGAATTTAAGAAGTAGAAACTTACATTAGTTGTAGTAATACTAGTGAACAGTAGCAAAAATCTTCACCTTGATGTCATATGTGAATGACTAACACTTTAGCTTCCCCTTAAATTGTGCTAGTCATTAATGAATCTTCATTTATGTAGGCTTTATGTAATGATTACATATGAAGAAAACTGATTATGACTTACTTGATGATATCGTAGAATAACCCGAACTTGCGTTTTATATCTTGCACTAACAACGTGACAAAGTGTTCCCCATACAAAATCCTCATTTACCTTTGAAACGAGACACTGAGCACGATAATGTAACTCCTTCAAGTGATAGAAAATATGTGCATAGAGTACCATAAGAAAAATCACACATTCCTAGATCTTGTACCACTTTTTCACTAAGCGTTTAAGCATAAAACACATACCCGCGAAAATCTACTTCGTCCTCAAATAACTAATAAGAAATTTTCTTCGTAATCAATAAAATTAAAACGAGCCTTTATACCTTTAAACCAGTTGCTGTGAATTTACCAAACTCCAAAACCTTGCTGTCCCAAAACTCATATCTGACAGCAGGGGGAACTTTTCTGGTAGCAGGGGGATTAGTGAAGGCAGGGGGATCGTAGCAGGGGCTTCTTTTAATGAAAGCAGGGGAAACTTTTTCAAAAGCAGGGGAAACTTTTAATGCCACTGTTTTGTTATTAACTGTGCCAAACCCACACAAAGTGGGAATGAATTTATAACAGAAGAAAAATAACAAAAACACAGCAATAAAAATATATCCAACCTAGAAAAATATACCTCTCTTGGTTTCCATCTTCTTAGCCCTGTATCCACAACTGCATTTACCCCTGATGGTTGGATCCTTGTCTGACCTTAATTATCAATAACCTAATAAAACAAAATAGCAAATTAATGCCATTTGTTTCTTTAGTTAAATCCTACGTGAAGTCCAACCTTAATCTTGACTTGCTTTCATGCGTCCACATCTGACTGCATATTGTCACGTCATTTACCCTTTCTATTTCTGACCCACGAATCAGCACATACTCATCGTCATTTAGAATAGTATTAGTTTACCACATGAGCCGTAAATTCGCTGCCTTCTTTTTCTTTGATCACGTGACACATCAATGTGGAACCTAGTAACCTTTTAACACATCGTAGAGATGGGGACCACCGCTTTCTTTCACAAACATACAACCACAAATATAGAGACCCTTAATAATCATCACGTGCAAGTATTTTGTCACATACATGTGAAACAAGGATTATACGTGGTTAATTATTGCAATAGAAAACAAATGCATAGTACCGACGTGTACATGATGCATCATTCTCGTCCTTATATGACAGCCAATAAAAATTAATTATCTAGGGTTTCAACATAAACCCTAAATCTTCACAGCAACGAAATCAAACATCTTGATTCTCCTAGATATCGAGCCACCCGCTCTGATACCACTTGTTGAATCCAAGATCTTTAGACTCAAACAGTCGAAACTGTTTTATCTAGGATGATGAACATTCATATGAATTAACATAGCGGAATTGAATGATAATCGTGAACAAGATGTTTAAGAGATGATTGATTCCCAAAGGGTTTGTATTATTGATGATTAACACAAACCACTCTAGGCATGTATACATTGAATCCCATGCCTAAAGATCAAAGACTATGTAGGTTACATTTTAGTAGTATGAATGAATGAATAAAACCTACGGTCTGGTGTTCCTTTTATAACTTAAGGAACCGAGGTATACATGGAAACTAAATAAGATAATAATGACTAAATCAAAACAGAATTATTCATTCTTATCACTACTTGACCAAATCTTCATGTTTTCAGTACATGGCAGGGGAATCTTCACAACAGTGGAAAGTCTTGTAGCAGGAGAAACTTTCTTGTATTTTGTCCACCAGCTTGAAGTTTCTCCTAATGCCATATTTGGTCCTTCTTGTTCCCATAGTGATTTGACTCATCAACTTTTGACCCAACAAGCGTTTTATCTCCGGTCGGTAAAGACCGTTAGACAGTATTAGATACCGTACTTGTGATCGGGTAGATTTGATTAAGAACCTCCTTGGCAGGGTTTCTCGACGGTATTAGACAGTTCTCTTTAGTCGACCGTCTCAAAGCAGACTGCGAACGTAAATAGTGAATCATAAGGATAAGTTATCCGTCTGATTAGAGTCGTTAATTCCGAATTCCTGGAACAAGTTTGATTCTAAAAGAATCGTACCATTGTTGCTTTCCAGTTTGTCACAAGCTCGATTCATATAGAATCTTGCGAGTTACCTACCGCAGTGCTGTTTGAGGTTGACACTGGAAGGATTTCCATTCGTCACTATGAACACTAAAGAGTGTCACTCTGAATGTTCTGGCAAGATCACACGGATTTTGTGAAGAAACCTGGAATCAAGTTTAAATCAATTAAGAATCTAAACTTAGTTGCATTCCAGTTATCACATGTTTTATTCGTGTAGAATCGCACAAGTTACCTACCATGAGCTTGTTTGATGTTGACTCAAGCAGGATTTCCATCTTCATCATGAATCGTATCACTCAGATGTTCTGGCAATATCATAAGGATAATGCGTAGGACTCGATTGTGTCATAGTGAGATGATAGATTGATCTCTTTTTGACTCTAGACTTAATAAGTGCATTTTAGTAGTCGGAGGCTGGAGCAGACTGCCACCTTTTCAATATTAACTAACTTGGAGTGAGAAAGTCAATAGGTACATGTTGATCTCCGTGACAATGAGACGAGTTTCTTTTGAGAGAAACCTAAATGGCTAGGGAAGGGTTGTGCATCGCATCACTGGGTCCATGATGTTTGTCTTCAATAGATGTATTGACCCGGTTTCTACCTAAGTTGCATAGAATATTCAACTCCTTCAATGCTTGCCAATACGTCATCACTAGCACCTTGTTGTGATTGTTCCAGTGCTAACTTAAGTAATTGGTCCGCATTCAGCTTCATTAACTCCATCTTTCCTAAGGACCACTATTTCTAGCTATGGAATGTCCTTGGGTAGATCCCTCCGGTTCTTGTTGGATCATAGGACATAGTTCCTATCCTAAACCACCTTTTGACTCCATCGTTACATCGTGGATAGTAGGTAATTAGGGTATCAATCGTAACCATAAAACCATTGAAAAACCATTCAAAGTGCTTGATAAAATCAAAACTTTTAACACTTTGAATGTTTTACATTTTCGAAATACTCCCCCTACACACATACATCGATATTCGAAATAGTTTAGCATGTGAAGGAAAGAGTTGCACTTGAGTCTTTAAGATCACATGTTGCTATATATTACATTTTAATCACATTTTCTCCCCTATCTCTAATATAAAAACATAATATTAGAGATACCATTTGATTAAAATATGACAATTTCTGAAACTGATTGGGAGAGAAACATAATATTAGCTTAAAGTCCAAGCCCAGTTAACCCGACTAACCTATTACACTAAAAGACCTTTAATTACTAAGATGAGCTATTACATTCTTGTTCGATTATATAAAATATAGGGCTAACAATCTCCTCCAATGTATCGGTCATCTTTAAATGCTTAAGATGATTGAGTGAATACATTCTTGAGCATCTGATCTTCCTTCTTAGGTCTTGTATCTTGGTCTTGATCTTGTTTGTAACGACTTTGTTCCTTCATGCTTTTGTGATCTTTGTATTGAGCCTTTGTCATTTGACTTTGAGTGCTTGAGATCTTCAATCTATTCCCGATAGTCTTCATCTTGTGCTCCTTGTGAATATGATGACCCATTACATTCTTAAGTATCTTGATTATCGCCATCTTGTGCTCTTGTGACTTCTGAATCTACATGTTCATACTTTGTTGATTTCGAAAGGCTAACAGTCTCCCATACAAACATGGTTGTAGTTAGACCTTAAGGTATCCATCAGAGTTGCGGAAGACTTTAACTTTTAGTATGAACATGTGAAGACGACTTCGGTTAGTACACAACTATGTCACCTTCCTGATATGCATTAACATATATAAACACGGACAAAATGGCTTTGAACATTTCATCCTAACTCGGTAGCGTTTTACCTCCGGTCGGTGAAGACCGTTAGACAGTATTAGATACCGAACCTGTGATCGGGTAGATTCGATTAAGAACCTCCTTGATAGGGTTTCCTGATGGTAGTATCTAGTTCTCTTTACTCGACCGTCTCAAAGCAGACTGCGAACGTAAAGAGTGAATCATAAAGATAAGTTATCCGTCTAATTAGAGTCGTCAATTCAGAGTTTCTGGAACAAGTTTGATTCTAAAAGAATCGCACCATTGTTGCTTTCCAGTTTGTCACAAGCTCGATTCATAAAGAATCTTGCGAGTTACCCACCGCAGTGCTGTTTAAGGTTGACACTGGAAGGATTTCCATTCGTCACTGTGAACACTAAAGAGTGTCACTCTGAATGTTCTGGCAAGATCATACGGATTTTGTGAAGAAACCTGGAATCAAGTTTAAATCAATTAAGAATCTAAACTTAGTTGTATTCCAGTTATCACATGTTTGATTGGTGTAGAATCACACAATTTACCTACCATGAGCTTGTTTGATGTTGACTAAAGCAGGATTTCCATCTTCATCGTGAATCGTATCACTCAAATGTTCTGGCAATATCACAAGGATAATGCGTAGGACTCGATTGTGTCTTAGTGAGATGATAGATTGATCTCTTTTTGGCTCTAGACTCGATAAATGTGTTTTAGTAGTCGGAGGCTGGAGCAGACTGCCACCTTTTCAATATTTAACTAACTCGGAGTGAGAAAGTCAATAGACATGTGTTGATCTCCGTGAAAATGAGACAAGTTTCTTTTGAGAGAAACTCGAATGGCTAGGGAAGGGTTGTGCATTGCATCACTGGGTCCATGACACTTGTCTTCAATAGATGTGTTAACCGGTTTCTGCCTAAGTTGCATAGAATATTCAACTCCTTCAATTCTTACTAATACGTCATCACTAGCACCTTGTTGTGATTGTTCCAATGCTTACTTAAGTAATTAGTCTGCATTAAGCTTCATTCAACTCCATCTTTCCTAAGGATAACCATTTCTAGCTATGGAATGTCCTTGGGTAGATCCCTTCGGTTCTGGTTCGATCATAGGACTTAGTTTCCTATCTTAAACCCCCTTTTGACTCCATCGTCCCGTTGTGGATAGTAGGTTGTTTGGGTATATATCATAACCATAAAACTATAGAAAACCATTCAAAGTGCTTAATAAAAATCAAAACTTTTAACACTTTGCAAGTTTACATTTCCGAAAAGCTCCCCTACACACATGCATCGATATACGAAATAGTTTAGCATGTGAAGGAAAGAGTTGCAATTGAGTCTTTAAGATCACATGTTGTGATATATTACATTTTAATCAAATTTTCTACCCTATCTCTAATATAAAAATTTAATATTAGAGATAACAGTTGATTAAAATATGATAATTTCTGAAAATCGTTGGGAGAGAAAGATGTGTGCACGCATGAATCATGGTACTTTTGTAGTCGGGTTGCTCCTCCTCAACAATATATGTGTGTCATGAAACAAAATATGACAATATTTTGGAAAATCGACACCACAAAATATGTTGAGGTACGGAGTTGAGATGCCTTTTCCGAAATAATATATTACATTTGACAATTTTATACCATTTTTGGAATGTGTTGGATACATAAAATATGACAATTTCTAAGATGTACCCAACAACATTAAAGGCTTGATTTAAAACGCCCCCCTCAAAAATTGATCCAAATAACATATGACATTTTTGAGATATAAAAACCACATTATGAGGAAGGGAGTGTTCAACACATAATTTTGAAAGATTTAGAAAAACCTTTTGAGAAATTGTTGAAAAATTGTGTTCAACGGTTTTAAAATAATCATGATAGAAGACATCTCTTCTATTGCTTAGGGAAAGCGCACTGAAACGTTTCGGGTCCGTTTTTCATGAGCTCAAAACTTTGATTGTTTTGTGACTAGCTCATGACCGAGAAAAATTAATTTCCCGTTGTGAAGGATACGTTATCATCCGTGATAAACTTTCCTTAAGGTGAAATCTGAGTTCTAAGCTGACATTTACTTAGAAGTCGTTTTTCATGAACTTAAAAACTTTGAATGTTTTATGAGAAGCTCATGACCGAGAAATATTAATTTCTCGTTGAGAAGGATAAGTTATCGTCAATGATACACTTTGCTTATTTGAGGTCTGAGTCTTAAGCTGTGATGCGCTTAGAAGTCATTTACACGAGCTTAAAACTTTCGAATAGTTTTATTGCAAGCTCGTGTATGAGAAAATCAAATTTCTCGTTTTGAGGATAAGTCATACTCTGGATGAACTTTCCTGTTTTTAAAGTACGAGTTACAGTCTGACATGTAAATGTAAGTGTTTTACACGAGCATAAAACTTTTGAATAGTTTTAATAGTAGCTCGTGACCAAGAAAAATTAATTTCTCGTTCTGGGGATAAGTCGTCATCGGGATGAACTTCCCTGTCTTGTGAGCCCGGGTTACAGTCTGTAATTTGACTATAAGCCATGATACATGAGCTTAAAACTTTTGAATAGTTTTAATAGAAGCTCGTGACCAAGAAATATTAACTTCTCGTTTTGAGGATAAAGCTATCATTGATCGATACGCTTTCCTATCTTTAAAGAACGAGTTACAGCCTGTAATTTGACTGTAAGTCATGTTGAAGCTTAGTTGTGAAACCCCTGAGACACTTGTTTCTCAGATATCTGCTTCTTTAGCAACCAAACTCTGAGTGTGTCTTTTGTTGAACGGTATTCAAATATTGGACCTTTGTGTTCCCGTTGAAATTTGACTTCAGTACCTGCACTTTCATCAGCAGTTTGTATGCTTTCATGTTAGTTAGTGATATCTTTGTGAGAACAATGTGGGGGGTTCACGGTGAACCTTTATCTTGCTAGAAGGAAATATCTTTCCAGTAGGAACCCACCTAAGACCTGTTTTTTTAAGGTTCTACCCGTTAGTATCCACCTAAGACAAGGTCTAGGAGACATAGTTTTCTCATGCACAGCGGAAGACTTAATTGGAGAAAACCTATTTCCTGTAGGGTTTCGTCTTTGAGATACTCTAGCTTTTTGGTTCACCTTGTTCAGGACTTTTGTGATACAATCAGTATGAATGGCATTAAACACACATTTGTTACATTTCATGTAAATAAAGTGCTTAGCATATGAGAAGGATCTAGAGTTCCTAGGGTTGGCAGATTTGTGCACATCCGAGAAGGGTCTAGAATTCCTAGATGTGTGATCAACGCTCCTAGGTTTTGATTTGGTCCTATCTCTTTTTTGTTTCTTGTTCTTAGCATCCTCTAGATAGCTTTTATGACCCGTGTCATTTGAACTACGCCTAGGCATGATCTTGGAGCTATGTCTAGAGTTGCTTGAAGCACTCATGTGATCGGGTTTTGCAGATGCATATTTTCTTAAGGAGGGTCTAGATTGTGTAGTGACTGGTTTGGGCAAATTGCTACGCACGTCAACTTGGGATGCAAACCTCGGGTTCGACGTTTTGGGTCGTTCAGATTTAAACGCATTCAGTTGTCTAGCAACTGAGTGGTTTTGAATGGTTGAGAAGGAGGTTTCCCCAAGACTGACTGTTTTGCTAACTTAGTGTCCACACTATTTTCTTTTAGCTTCCTTAATTCATTTTTCACTGTTGTTAGTGCAAAAACCTTTTCCTAAATCTGAGCTTTTAATTGCTTATTTTGTAGAAGTAATTGAGCGACACGTTGTTCTAACTTAATATTCATATTGTCAAATATGTCGTTATCAGCATTCACGTTATTACTATCTATAGTGTCGATAGGTTGCATAGATATTTCACTTAATGAAGCAGGCGGAGGACTTAGATTTTGAGAAGCCAACTTTGACTCTAACAAATTTATTTGTTTCACAAAATGTTCTTTTTCCGCATTGAAATCTTGAATCTTACGATCCAATTTTTGTTCAAGAAAAACATTTGCTTTTTCAAGTTTTTCAAAATAAGTATCAAATTTGTCACTTTTCTTTGAAAATTCAAGTTGGGCTTCCTCAAAATCTTTTGTCTTTTGAGCTAACATTGTTTCGACCTCATGAATCTTTGAATCATTATTTAATTGTACCCCAGCCATTGGCTCATCGTTACGTATGGTTCTGATAGCTGTATCAGAGGTTTCTATATCATTCCCTGAGCAGTTGCTGGTATGCTGCTTTTCTGATTCTGACCTGCTGCATTATGTGTTAATGGAACAAGCATCCAATGCTTGATACTTATCGACGTTGTTCTCTTTCGTCTGCATCAGTCTTTGATTCACCCTTCTTTCAAATTATCTTTGATAATGTGTTCTTTCAGCAATTGACTTCTTTATATTACTCATATGTTGAAGAAGTGTCTCTTTGAATGCTTGAAGATCTACGAGAGTATATTTGACAAAGTATGTACTTGTGAACTCTCGATCTTTGTTGGATAAGCCACTTGAGTCAATGAATTGCTGGAACTGATTATTGAGAGCTAAAAAGGCCTCCATGGATTCATCCTCTTGAAATTCATCTTTGTCAAGTGTTGTTGAAAATGATCCATGTTAAGCAGCAACGTTCTTGTGAAGGTCTCAACAAATTGACCAAATAGTAGAACGAATACCCGTTTGAATCCAATTTCAATATGAGTTCCTTTTAGGTCTTCTCTTGAAAGAACCTGAAGGTGTGACTGAAGTAACTTTAGATGTTCCATGCATCTCTTTTTTTATTTAGGCATCTTGCATTTGATTACATGAACAGTTTTGGTTGAAGAATCCAAGTTGTGTTTTGTAGCAGGTTTACTGATGGTACACTCAGTATGAGTCTCAACTTCTGGATTATGCATCTTCTCTATATCCACTTCATTTATTGACATTATTGTCAGATCTAGAAGAAGGTATGATGTGAATGGATTGTGGATCGTTAGTAGATATGTTGTGATTTAGTTGTGGTTGAAATTCCGAAAATTCCGATTGTTTATAGTCCGACATTAAATGCTTCAGTCCGGTATAATGTAAATCGAGAAAATTTTGAATTTCCAAATTTTGAAAACGAGTTAGAAATATCCAAAGACTAGTAGGGAAAAAGTTTTGAAAAGTGAAAGATTTTGACGAAAAATAAAATCTAAAATGGCCTAAAAATTTGAATATTGGTCCAAAAATTTGAATTTTGGGTCGAAATTTTTTTCGTATCGCCAAAATTTGAAATCGAAGCTTAAATGGCCCAAAAATGGTTTATAATTTTTTTTGGAAACGATGTTCCGACACTAGTCTAAAGGGTGGCTAAGTCTAAAAATTACTCGAACAAATTTCTCGCAATGTTAACATGAAGATTTCGGAATATGGCTTCTTGAAGATTTCAGAATCCAATAAGGAAAGTTAAGATTTTGGAATCCAGTGAAAATCTATGATTTCGGAATATGAAATCCGGAATCCAAAACTCTTATGATTTCGGAATATGAAATCCGGAATCCCAAACTAAGGTAAGATTTCGGAATGCCTCTTCAATAACAAAATCCGGAATCCCAATAATTTTAGAATCCACCCAAACACCAAAATCCGGAATAAGTAAACACAAAAATCCGGAATATTAATAAATCCGGAATATTAATAAATCCGTAATATTAATAAGTCCGGAATCCAAAGCCAAATCTGGAATCCCAAAATTACCAAATCCGAAATCTAATTAAATCTAGAATCCAAAACCAAAACACCAAATCTGGAATAAAAAAGCACCAAATCCAGAATAACACTTAAATTCGGAATACAATTCTATCCGGAATACACTTACCTTTCCGGAATCCCTTCAAAATCCAGAATCCACTTATAAACCAGAATACAATTCAATCCGGAATACAATTCAATCCGAAATACACATACCTTTCCGGAATCCCTTTTTAATCCGGAATCCAAAATCCTTGAATCCATAATTACTTCATATTTCGGAATAAGCACAAAATCCGGAATGGCTTCAAATATTCCGAAATTTAAATGTAGATTCGAACCAAAATCACTTTTTTCGCGTTTTACCCGAAAATCAAGCCAAAAGATCTAATTTTTTGTGTGTTTTTCACCAAAATAAGTAGCACAAACCCCTACCACAACTATGTAGTAGATTTTAAGAAAGATTTAAGGTGAAAAAACACAAAAAAAAAATTAGAACGTGAGGTATTTTGGATTAAAACCACACGAAATCAATAAAAAGTTAACCACGAATCTTCAATCACCTATCTACTATAGGCTCTTGATACCAAATGTTAATCACAATCAATCTATAACACAACATATTTAGAGAGAGAAAGAGAAGAGACTAGAGAGATAAACGAGAGAGAATGATGGTGGAAGGTTAATTACTATTAAAGAGAGAAAGTAAAAATATAACCAACACCCTCTTCCACACATGGAAGAGGGTTTATATACCCATGACATCCATGGGCTTTCCATGGGTCGTGGGTTTGTTTTCTTGGGCCAGGCTTGGCTTGTCTTTGGCTTAGAGCCCCTAACTTATACAATATTAGCTTAAAGTCCAAGCCTGGTTAACCCGACTAACCTATTACAATACAAGACCTATCGACTAAGATGACCTATTATATTCATGTTCGATTATACAAAATATAGGGCTAACAATCTCAAAAGGTGCACACTTGATACTCGCATGCCAACTGTTGTTGTAAGCAAACTCAACCAAGCAAATGTAGTCATCCCAACTCCTTGCCCATTCCAATGCACACGCTCACAGCATGTCTTCTAAGGTCTGAATGGTACTCTCTGACTGACCATCGGTCTGAGGATGAAAGGCTGTGCTGAGCTCAATTCTGGTGCCCCAAGCTTTCTGCAAACCCTTCCAGAATTTAGACGTGAATCGAGGATCTCTGTCAGATATGATATCTGATGGAGTACCATGCAATCACATGATCTCCTACAGGAATATATCTGCCAATTTGCTAACTGAATAATCTTTGCGAATTAGAAGAAAATGAGCTGACTTGGTTAAACGATCGACAATGACCCATATAGCCTCATGCTTCCTTTGAGTCTGCGGAAGTCCGGTGACAAAATCCATGGAGATTTTGTCCCACTTCCATGCGGGAATCTCTAATGGTTGTAGTAAACCACTAGCTCGCTGATGTTCGATCTTAACCCGCTGACAGGTTAAACGTTTGGAAACAAAAGTAGCAACATCCTGCTTCATGCCACTCCACCAAAAATGCTGTTTGAGATCATGGTACATTTTGTGTAAGAACTCGTATTTTTCCTGGTATTATTTTATTCTTTTTCTCGTGCTTCTTGAATTTTCCAACGTATTACATTTTCATGTATTCTTATATGTAAATTCTGAGATCATGATAATTTTAATAAATTATACTTTTTAAGTATTTTCTGATTATTGATAATACTTTATCTTGAATTATAAAATTTCTTATTTTATTTTTCCATATTTATTTAAATCAAAGTTTTTGATTTAAAATCACCCGCGTGCATTTTACGACGAGTTTAATCAGAATCAATGTATAACGAGAACTACTAATGACCGTGATGCCGACGGATGCCCAAAATTTTACATTTTATTATCGATTGTTTCGATAATTAATATTTTCGACGATTTTGTTTTAATTGCATGTTAAGTGGTGTCGGGAAACCTTATTATTATATTTATGATGCATTTTAACTTTTGAAAAGTATTTTTACGAAACCCGAGCCCCGTAAATATTTTCAAAATTTACTAATTGTCATTTTCTACCCTTTAAACTATTAAATTTCTTTTAGGTCCAAAAGAATCAACATTTGGCAAAACAAGTCCTCCACCCCACTATAAATTCATTTTTTACCTAACACTTCTCATTTACTTCATAATAAAAACACACACATGGAAGATTTCTATCCCCCTTTTCTTCTCTCAAAATTTCCGCCACCCTCACCACACATAAACCACCAAAAATCTTGATATTTAACATGTTTTAGCTTAAAATAATCCAAGTCCCATCTTTAAAATTCAAAGGTGATTCCATTGATACAAAAATCTTACACATGCATCAAGATTTAAGTTTTCTTATGTTATGGTGGGTATGAATTTTGATCATCATGCATGTGATGTTTTTGATAAGATCTTCATGTTTTGGTGATAAAAAATTTTAGATTTTGATTTTGATTTTTGTTTATGTAACATGCAAGTATTTTAGGAGTTTGTTTAGTTGATGGGAAGGATAGTAGGGTAATATTATAAGCGTGAAAATGGTTAGCTTTGGTATGAATTTTAGAGAGGTGATTTTGGAAAGTAGCTTTGAGGTTATTTTTGGATGTCTTAAACTTGTATTATTGTTAAACTAATGAGATCATGTTGTATATATTTTCTTTAGCTTCGATTTGATATAAATTAGAGCTTCTAACTCAAAATGAGGAAGAAGTTACACTAGTTTGATTATTCGTGTACCGGGAGACGAGTATCGGCACAATCCGAATTAATTGTCGATATTTGGATCGAATCTCGGGGACTATAAAATGAGTTTTACAAATGTTCAAGGGCTTTTCTCAGGCCCCAAACTTAGAATTTTGAGACTATTTTCAAAGTCAATGGTCGATTTTGCTAATGGTAAAGGTTAGGATGGTGAAAATGGTTTCACGAGTCGAGTGTTCAAATATGTCCGTTTTTCAAGTATAGAAATGTGTCAAGCAGGTGGTTTTAAAATGTAAATTATTGAATGAAATTTAAACTGAGTTTTATTCATGTTATGATTGAGTTTTTCACCAAGTTTCATAAAAATCTGAGTTGTTTAAGTAGGGGAAATGAGCTTGTACATTTTGTATGTACCGGCAGATTTTTATCGAGATAATAGTTTAATAAAGTGAACATATAGAAGGGAATTGTAGTACCACTTGCATTGTTGTTCTTTCGGGTTTGTCATGGTTTTGCAATTTTGAGTCTTATATTATTAAGTATGGTGTATACTTGAGTCAATTATTAATAAAGTGCGCGCCTTATTTGGTAGGTTGTGGCTTTCGTGTTAACTGGGCATCCATATCATCGGTGATCGTCTTACCACTACTGTTTCTACTCAGCTTTCGAGTTTACTGATTTACTTACCTTGTGGCTAAGGTGAGTTCATAGCCCCTTTTTACTTGCACATTGTTTCTAAACGCGGAGTGAGATTTTTCATGGTGGAACACATCTACTTAAAAACTGTATGCTATCCAGAACTTGTATGCTATCCAGACTTGTATGCTTTTCAAACAGTTTTCATTGATATTATTGCTTTTAGTAAATAGCCTTAAGTTTCCTCTCTTGATCATGAACCGTTAATTTACTTGTGTTGCTAAGCGTGAATGTTGTGGGTGGATCCATCGGGATTGACAATCCCCGTCCCGATTACCTTGACGCACTTAACATTTGATTTGTTACTTGAGTATTTAGGCTGAATACTCACTAGAGGAACTTACACTGAGTAAAGCTTCGGTTCATGAACTAAATAGCAATAATAATGTTTCGGACTATGGTTAATGTACATAACCATTTCTCCTATTTCTTGTTTACAAATGAATGCTTGTGTTCCACACCTTTACTGCTAAAGCTATGAATATTACTTAACTTTATGTTGACAACTTTACATGTTTAATCTAAGGTATTATTACTTAGCTTTGCTTGAATGGGAGCCCGCATGATATTATCGCAACTTGGAGATTTCTGTGTATATTTAAACTTTAGTTTTACCTAAAAACTGTCAGAAGTTTATCATGTATTTCTGGTAACCATAAGTTACAAAACCATAATTAAATAATAGATTTTTCCGTTTATAAAACTCTGTGACCTTTTGTTTAAAAACTCAGATGTTATGATGTAATGTATATATTTTATTACGTCAACTTTATGTCAACAGTAATTCATTGTTTCTTGTACCATGACGTGTTACCCCCTTGTTGCCTAGTTGTTCCATGCCTGATTTCGGCGGTCTCACTGATTGGTATCAGAGCGATGGTTATAGGGAACTGAGTTGTTTTCAAAACTTAGTCTATAACCGAAAGTTCAAATATTTCATGTTTCTAAGTGTCAAACACAGAATCTGCCATTGATGTTTGATATCTGCGCGGGTAACTCTCTAATCCTTATTATTTACTTTTAATTATAGTTTTAGTATTTCATCTCTTGATTACATATTGAAATATTACATTACCCTAATGACGATAATTACTATCTCTTTCCAAATTCTTTGTGTTTCATGAATTATCATTGGATATTACTATGATTACATCTGCCCGTACTTTATTTCTTGAATTCTTGTTCTGGTGAATTGATTTTGTTACAATGATTTTATATCGTTATGACATTACATACTTGTATTCGGAGCGCGTATGCTGCCGACTTTTTATACTCGCTTTCCTGAGTACTATTGCTATCTTGTTTATGCGTGATACGACTGACCTCATATACTCTTTCGTTTTGAACCGTCTGTTTTTCTCGACTCACCGTTACATGTTTTGCGTATTCACGTGATACCATTGTTCAGGATTAAATAAATGTTGTTTTCCATGAAACTTCTGATTTTCATTTTACTACCCTATGCGTTACTTCCATTGTTAAAGCTCTTTAAGATATCTATCTAGATATCTGGATTGCTTTCCGACCATTTGTGATTGGATGTCTTGAAAAATAGTCTATCGACCATTGTGTAGCTCAATGTCTCTCCGAAAAAGACTAAAGGACATCGTGTGAGTCACACATCTCGAAGAACCCCTTGAACCCGTGTTGAATAATTTCGTGAGTTTTCATAACTTTGATTGACCTTTACGTCGCCGTTTTACACGACACGTCTATATTGATTAAATATTATTTCATTGACCATTCTACATTTCGACTTCGAATTACAACATTCGTTTGTACCTAAAAAATACCATCGCCATATTGTAATTCATCCTCTATTATGTGGCGATTGTTTGGAATACCATTCTACTTCTATAAACTTGTATCCTCCCTTTTCATTAAACCTCCTCGCTCCAGGAGTGCGACTTGTTAATGTCCTGTTTCTTTATCGATATGTCTTGTGATTTTGGAAAATCACATTGCCAAGAGACCTTCCTACATTGCAGCTTGAAATCTAAGACATGTATGTCATGCGCTGTTTTTGATTTCTTAGATTATCGTTGGTATTCTTGAACCAATTTATACTATGTTTTCTTTAAATGCTTGATTTTACAATCTATTCTCTTTCGTCTTTATGGAATCCACAAGTTATATGTGTACATAAATTCCGAGTCGTTATGAAGTTTGATTTAAATTTCAAGGTGTCGAAAAATATACTTTCTGCAGAAAAGTTACATGTAATTTATCGATGTCTAGAAAAAATATTTTTATAAACTTTAGACATAAAAATATATTTCTACTTGTTGAGACGTTCATTTAGGACATAAAATTTGACCCATAAATCTTAAAAACTAGCAAGTTACCCACATTTGAAATTGTAAAATTTAAGAACTTATTTTATGTACATCCTAAAATATCATTTTGTTGACAGATTCGATGCAAGGGCAGTTCCATCCATTTTTTATCCGTTTCAAGTCTCGAGTAAAACTAGAAAATTGTTCAAAACATCGTTTTACCCCCAATTGCTTTAGACTTCGAGTCTTAAAAATATCATTTAGCGAGTCAATTTGTCTTGTCAAACCCCAAAAGTCAAACCCAAAAGTCAAACCCCAAAAATCAAACCCAAAAGTCAAACTTAAGAGTCAAAGCTGATAGAATTTAAAAATATGGTTTGAAGCGTTTTTGAGTTAATTTGAGCTCATAAAACACTAACGAATGAGATTTTACAACTGCCAAACATTGATTCCGTTTGAAAACGTTTAAAAATAGTAACTTTGAGTTCGGTCATACATACATGTATCTTGAACTTTTGGAAACAAGTGATTTGATAAACCGATGATGTAATACATGTTTCGAAAAAAATGTGTACATTTTTATGCATCACTATTTACGTGTTAAATTCCTAAACTTTCCTAAAATAGAAAATTTTCGGAGTAGTTGTACTATTTGGAACTGATGTCTTACTTCCTTAAAATCATATTTATGTCAAACAAATTACGACATGAGCACATATGGATTCCTTTACCCTTTCTTTTATGCATGACTTATTTATCATTATATATTATTTTTCTTTGCTTCTATCGTACCAGTGATTTGGATCAAGATTTGAAGTTCTCGTTAACATATTTTCGTTATCATTTTGAAACGTATCTCACGCCGATTCCGGCTAAACCTTTTGAAACTTTATCAACTTGTAACCATTTCATTAATTGTCTTGAACTACTCTTTATTACCCACATGTAACCCACTCGCTATTTTATAAGTTACTCTATAAACTCAAACTCGTATTGTTTGCGAATCATTTTATAAAATGTTCCACTTGGGCCTTATTATATACTTGAATGTTATCTTATAAAATTAATTTATATTAATTTTATAATGTATTTTCACAAATTGTTCAACAATTGGTCGTGTAAAGAATTCTTGTAACAATAAAATTGTTGATTTAAACAACTAGCCAATTAGTTACTGGCGAAAGGTTTTAATATTGTGTATAATGCAGTTCGTTTTTTCTCAGTTCTTGCTAATGGAAAGTCCAACCAATATCGGGTTTTTAACTGTTTTTGGTTGTTAAGCTTGTTTGGATATTCTATTTGCTAATTCAACAAAGCCTTGTAAAACGGAAAAATATTACCTACTTATATGTAAAACAATTTGCAAATACCAAGTTTTTATTCAAGTAAAATTCAAAATGCAAAATATGAAACTTAAAGGACTGAAATTGTAAATTCTAGGAAAGATAAATGCTTGAAATGTAAATTCTAACAATTCTAGGGACTAAAAGTGTAAAACAGTTAACTACAAGGATCAATTATGCAAAAATTATAACCAACTAACCAAAAATGTAACAAACTAACAACTTGCTAACTGAATTTAGCAAGTTCCAAAACTACAAGGGCTTAACACTTGCAAACCCTAAAAACATGGAAATTAAGCCAAGTTTACAATCTGTTTAAAACTATAGGGACCAAAAAGCAATTATGAAAACTATTTAAGCCAAAAACGGGTTTAAGGTAAAAATAAGCTCGTTTGAGCTTATTACTCAACCAAATTCAATGAGACAAGTTGCAAAATGATTTAAATCCAAAATAAGCTACGTGTGTAAAAGGAAAATGGCTGAAGTTGTGAAATAAGCAAATGAGAACTTATCAATAAGCACAAAATAAGCTATAGCAAAATCTAAACAGTCACAACTTGATTTTCTTAATGAAACTGACTAAGCTATCCAATTAATGAACGGGAAATCAAACTAGAACATTTTTCATCAAGAAATAAGCTAGGAATCTGAATTAAGCTGAAAATGGGCTTATCGTTGACCAACGTTGACCAGCTTATTTTTCAAAAAGCTGAAACTTCCAAAAATCAAGTAACTCAATGTTTTAAGAGGATTTATGAAGAAAAATGGCCATGTTTATGAAGAGAATAAGGAGATACAAATTTCCAGCTTCAAGTTACAGAAACTTGACTTAAGTTTGCTTATCTGAAATATGCTTATTTCTAATTGCTTATTGTAAACTGTAGAAAATCCTCTTGGAATCTGAATCTCTATGATATAAGCTATGATTGAGAACAAATTTGATGCAATTTCATCTAGAAATGAATGAGTACTAGTCAAATGAAAATGACAAGTTCTAATGAGCAAAACTGAATGAAATCAACCCAAACATTTTATATGCCATTTGCCTGTTTGACTATCTTTTTGACTTACAAATGACTTGAAACACTTAATAACCACCAATTGACTACAAATGACCTTTAAAACACCAAATCTCAATACTTGAAAACTCTTGTTAAGCTAATCCCAAACACTCCTTTAACTGGTTTTTATGAAAATTTGTGAAGACAATTTGATTTTGAAGTTGAACTGAATGAAATTCTATAGCAAACTAGACTAAGTGATCAAAATGATATGTGTAAGAGCTAAATGCAATCAATTAACACAACTAGAACTTCAATTAAGGTACAAGGCTTAAAATGACTGAATTAATGCAGTAAACTAGAACTTAATCCAAATCAAAGAACAAGCAACAGAATTAAGCTATAAGCAACCAAAGATCACACATTCATCAACTCTAAACAGCTTTTATCATACCAACACCAAGATTACACTAAGAAAGAAAGCATGCAGTTGACTTATTGAGAGGAATTGAAACAAGAGCTTTTAGAACCTATTGTAGTAAACCACTGAGAAGAAGAGGAGCGCTGAGCTCTCTTAGCCTAGTGATAACCACCACCTTATCACTAGGACACAATCAATCAACAAGAACAGCTAACAAATCAACAGTCATCATCATTCTGCTTGAAATCTTCAAAAATCAATGGAATGAACTGAATTCTTCTAGAACAACTAACAAACTCCTTCAAGGTCAGTTATGATCAATCTATGATCATAACAAACACAAAACAGCAACTCAAGTATCCAAGATCAGTAGGTAATGAACAGTAATATCAAGAACAGTTTTGGCGGGAAATGGAAGATTTGAATTTTATTCAATGAAAAACGGTTACAAAGTTGTTGGAAGGTAAGTAACTAACTAACTAACTCAAGAGTTTGTCAGACTCTTGAGTAGCTAGGGTAAAAATGGAGGAAAGGGAAAGAAATTGAGAAACTATGTGTTTTTACAAGATTAAGCTACACATTACAAATGAAGTCCTATCCATCTATTTATAGGCATGAAGGAGATGGTTGTTGGGGTTGGTGACGTGTCAGGACCAATCCCAGCTTTCCACGTGGACAATTCTGCATAATGGCATTTGCAGGTATGAACAAGGATTTGGGTTTTTCTTTATCATTGATCTTCATGTTAATTGATTTGCACCATTGTGTTCGTCTCTTCAAAACGATCAATTTTGGTGTTGAAATCTTTTCATGAAATGGCTTGTAGCTCAAACGCGATCCTGGTGAATATCTTTGATGAAGAAGATGCCACGTGTCAGCATGTAATTGGCTAAAAATTGGTCACACGGATCATACTGTTGAGATTGGGTATTAAATGCATAGCGGCTGAGTGGGAATTAAATGTTCAATCCGTGTGACTTATTTACTCTTCTCTCATTGGCTGAAATGATTTCACATGGATTAAACTTTGGATAACTTTCAATTGTTGGCAGAATTAGTCCTTATACTTGGCAGATTGTTGTTTTGAGCTAGGATCTTCATTCTTTTGACATATTTGGTCCTTCAACTTTCATTCTTGAACAAAATGGTCCTTTGACTGAGTTGACTTGAGAGTTGACCAAGTTTGACTTGAATCTTGACTTTCACAATATTTGCACTTTTAGTCCTTCAACTTTGGCAGTTTGTCAAGATAGGTCCTTATACTTCAAAGTCTTGTCACTTTTGATCCTTCTTTGTCTTTTTCATCCATTTGAGCTTGATTTTTCTTTGTTTGCTTGAAAATGTATCTTTTTACCTACACAAGTGTACACAAACACAAACATACCACATAACACTGTTTTTGCAAGATAAATTGGTATTTTGCTTCATGTTTTAGGGTTATTTGTTGTTAAAAGGATATGAGTTTAAGCTCATATCAAAATCTCCTACACTTGAACATTGTCATGTCCTCATGCAATATTATATATTAAAGCTCAAATTTTCATTTCCCTCATAATTAATCCACCTTGGCCATATGAGATGCATCTACACTACTCTAAACTAAATGATGCATGATTTTTACTTTTAATAATGCAATGAACAAAATACAATTCTATCTATATCTTTTTGATTTTTCTTGAAATGGTTTTGATGGAAATAACTCATAAAGAATTCTATGGCTTAGATTAGGGCTTGGGTACCATGGACATTTATCACCCTCAAGTTTCACTTTCCCCATACCAAGCTTAAAAATGGAATCATTGCATTCACAAGTAAAAAGTGCATCAAATTATTCATGACAATTAAATGTGGAACCGGTTATTATTTGAGCAAATTGCTTGTGGGCAAGTTTGTCATTATTCAAGTGAGAAGTATAAGAAATGTAAAATCCAAATATAAGGAAGCACGGTTTTAATCCTAAGTAATCCTCTCATCCATTACTTGAAAAACCGCTCACAATTAATATAAGTCCGTTTTAAGAGTAATAAGTCATTCGCCTTATGTGTAAAATCCTCATGTCATGCTTTCATAAGTAGCTACACACTCGCTAAGGAAAGAAAAATAAAACTCACGCAATAATTTACATCCGCCATCTTTTTGAGACTTTGGATCTTCAACCCCGCAACCCGTCAAGGCAATATTGGATTGGAGCAATCTATTGAATCCCTGCAACCCGTCAAGGTAATATTGGAACTCAATAGTCACTATAATTAACACCACACTGCCCCTCTTGGGAGTCTTGCATTATTTTTTTTTCTTTTTTCTTTCTTTTTCTTTTTTTTCTAGCCATTCATTTTTTTTTTCATAAGCCGCTCTTATTTTTCTTTATTCCTCACAAAGAAATTTGAAAAGAAGAAAAGGAAAAACACCCGCTAAGTATAGAGCATGACATAAGTCTAGTACACATAAAACGTGCTAACTTAGAATCTTAAGACGTACTCATATCAACCATAAATGATTAGCCAAAAATGCATAAGAGATTACAAACCAATTAAAACCGTACTTGATTATTTATTAACAATTATATACATGCGAAGAAAATAGAGGTCAAGAAGAGAATGGTTTAGCCACAAGTAATTGCCATGAAGTCTATCTAGCCCTTTTACACTTGCTTCAACTATATCATTTCCCATTCTCCACAAATTTAAAATCTCAAATAATGGGATTGGTGGATGCTTAGCCTAATAGACCAATGAAGGACTACATGGTTAAGGATACTAGCTAGAGAATGCTAAGATAAGCAAACTCGGGTTGAGTCAAAATATCCATGGCGGGCCTAATATGTCAAAGAAATCTAAATTTGTTAAAACCATGTTTTTTTTCCTTTTATATATTTTTGATGAAAAATAAAAGAGGAAATATATACAATGCAAATGTGATATGCAAATGAAAAATGATTAATGCAAAAATTATGAATGCATATTTTTGTTGGCCAAAGTAGATCAAAAATTTGAAAAATGTTTGAAAAATTCAATTTTCCATGTTATCATGCAAGACAATGACAAGTTCTAGGTAAGGTCACTTCGATAGAAGATCCCCCTACACTTAAGCTAAACATTGTCCTCAATGTTTAAGAGCATGGAAGTATAAAAACTTCCCCTACACTTATGACAATGAATAGACTTTGCTTAACCCAAGTTAAGGAAAGGACAACTATTAGTGAAATCATGTTTAAGCACAAGGTGTCAATGAAAAATCACTAAAGTACGAAGTGAACCGGATACAAGGGCCTCCTCCATAAGCTCCAAAGCATGAGATGAGTGAGCAACCCTACAAACAATCATGAAGACAAAAGAAGGTCTCCCCTACACTTATCTCCAAGTCTATACCTTTATTTCTAACCTACAACACTCTAAACCTAGTTATACGATGCTTGAGTTAATGAGTCTCTAGCTCGACTCGTCCCTCAATGAATTAATTCATGGGGAAAATGGGGACCTCTTGGACCATTTCAACGGAAATGTCCTCCCCAAAGTAATGTTTAACACGGTGACCATTCACTTTAAAATTTGGACCATCGGGTTGGGACAACTCAAGAGTTCCATATGGAAACACTTGAGCAATAGTGAATGGACCGGACCATCTCGACTTAAGCTTGCCCGCAAAAAGCTTCAATCTTGAGTTAAAGAGGAGAACCGGCTCTCCAACTTTGAACTCACGATTCTTGATCTTAGCATCATGCAATTTCTTAGTCTTTTCCTTGTAAAGCAAAGAATTCTCATAGGCATTGGCTCTCAACTCATCCACCTCATTAAGTTGATCTTTCCTATGTGAACCGGCTTGGTTTAAATCAAAGTTAGCCCACTTGAGAGCCCAAGATGCCTTATGTTCTAACTCAAATGGGAGGTGGCACGCTTTTCCATAGACAAGCCGATAAGGCGTACAACCAATTGGTGTTTTAAAAGCCGTCCTAAACGCCCACAAAGCATCATCAAGCTTATCCGACCAAGAAGCTCGATGCTCTCCCACCGTTCTCTCTAAAATTCTCTTTAAACCACGATTTGTGACCTCGGTTTGACCATTTGTTTGAGGGTGATACGCGGTAGAAAGTCTATGATTCACTCCATATTTCTTCATAACTCTCGTGAATTGATCATTACAAAAGTGCGTACCACGATCACTTATGATGGCCCGAGGTACACCAAATCTAGCAAACAATTGTTTCAAAAACTTTACAACCACTCTAGCATCATTGGTAGGTAAGGCTTTAGCCTCCACCCATTTGGACACATAATCCACCGCCACAAGTATATACTTGTTTCCCTTAGAGGATGGAAAAGGTCCCATGAAATCAATGCCCCATACATCAAATATCTCACACTCTTGGATAAAATTTTGTGGCATCTCATCACGTTGTGTAATTTTTCCTTGTCTTTGACAAACATCACAAAATTTCACCATTTCTTGGGCATCTTTGTAAATGGAAGGCCAATAGTAACCCGAATCAAAGACTTTCTTGGCGGTGTAGTTAGGCCCAAAATGTCCACCCGTAGGTCCTTTATGACATGCCTCTAAAATCTTAAATGCCTCGGGCCCATCTACACACCGTCTAATGATTTGGTCCGCACATTGCCTAAAAAGATATGGATCATCCCAAAAGTAATACTTAACTTCTTTAAGAAACTTTTTCTTTTGTTGATAAGTAAGACCCTCAATAAGCACATTACCCACAAGATAGTTTGCGATATCCGCAAACCAAGGTGTGGCATCCTCTTGGGAAGAGATAGACATGAGCTCCTCTAATGGAAAGGATTCTATGATTTCTTGATGTGGGAAATCTCCTTGAAAAGGATGCTCAAGTCTACTCAAATGATCCGCCGCTAAATTCTCGGCCCCTTTCTTATCACGAATCTCTATCTTAAACTCTTGAAGCAACAAAACCCATCTCAAAAGCCTAGGCTTAGCATCTTGTTTTGTCATAAGATACTTGAGAGCGGAATGATCCGTATACACTATGGTTTTGGAAAGCACAAGATATGGTCTAAACTTCTCAAAAGCATATACTATAGCAAGCAACTCTTTTTCCGTGGTAGTGTAATGAAGTTGTGCACCGGTCATGGTTTTACTCGCATAGTGTATAGGTTGAAAATGCTTATTAACTCTTTGTCCTAAGACGGCCCCCACCGCATAATCACTAGCGTCACACATAAGCTCAAAAGGTAATTCCCAATTTGGAGAACCAAAACGGGAGCCTTAGTCAATCTTTCCTTAAGAGTCTCAAAAGAGTCTAAACAATCTTGGTTAAAAATGAAAGGAGCCTCTTTCTCCAAGAGGTTAGTCATCGGTCTAGCTATCTTAGAAAAATCTTGTATAAAGCGCCTATAAAATCCCGCATAACCTAAGAAACTCCTCACACCTTTAACCGAGGTGGGTGGGGGAAGCTTAGCAATCACATCAATTTTAGCTCGATCAACTTCTAATCCCTTATTGGATATCTTGTGTCCTAAAACAATCCCCTCTTTCACCATAAAGTGACATTTCTCCCAATTAAGCACCAATCGTGTTTCCTCACAACGCTTAAGCATTCTCTCAAGATTGGCGAGACATGAGCTAAAGGAGTTTCCAAATACGGAAAAGTCATCCATAAAAACCTCCATGGTTTGCTCTATCATGTCATGGAAAATCGCCATCATGCACCTTTGAAACGTCCCCGGTGCATTACATAAGCCAAAAGGCATCCTCTTGTAAGCAAATGTACCGTAGGGACAAGTGAATGTGGTCTTTTCTTGATCCTTAGGGTCAATGGGTATTTGGAAATAACCCGAAAAGCCATCAAGAAAACAATAGTACTCATTTCCCGCTAAGCGTTCAAGCATTTGATCCATAAAGGGAAGCGGGAAATGGTCTTTCCTAGTTGCCTCATTGAGTTTTCTATAATCAATGCAAACTCTCCAACCGGTCACAAGTCTCGTGGGAATAAGCTCATTGTTCTCATTAGGCACCACGGTGATTCCACCCTTCTTTGGAACACAATGAACCGGGCTAACCCATGGAGAGTCGGAAATGGGGTAAATCATACCCGCATCTAAGAGTTTAATCACTTCTTTCTTAATAACCTCATGGATTTTTGGGTTAACTCTCCTTTGGTTTTGAATGGCGGGTTTATAGTCATCCTCCATAAGGATTTTGTGTGTACAAAAATGTGGATCAATTCCCCTTATGTCGGATATTTTCCATGCTAAAGCTTTCTTATGTTTCTTAAGAACTTCAATAAGTTGCTCTTTCTCATCCTCTTTCAATTCTTTAGCAATAATCACCGGTAATTGGTCTTTTCCTTCTAAGAAAGCATATTCTAAGTGGGATGGAAGGTCCTTAAGTTCAATGGGAGGTGGACTCTCTATGGAAGGTTTTACTATGGAAGGTTCCTCAATGGTAATCTCTTGTGGAATAGGAGAAGGAATAGGGTCCTCATTGAGCAACTTTTGGATTGTAAGAATATCTTCTTCCCAATTAATGGGAGAATCATCATCACCAAGAAAGTTTGACTCAAATTCCTCCAAGAGGAAATCACTCTCTCCAAAAGGTGTTAAAGAGGGAGCAATTGAGGCCACGGTTTCAACATGGGGTATCTCATCACTAGCATTCTTACAAGCATCATGAAAGTGTTCATTACACACTTCATCTAGCACATCCACAATGTTAATAGTCTCACAAGGTCTAGACTCCTTAACCTCTTTTCTATCACAAATTTTCCCTAGCTTAAACACCACTCTCTCATCTTCTACTCTCATAATTAATTCTCCTTCCGCCACATCTATCAAGGTACGACCCGTTCTAAAAAACGGTCTACCAACAATCAAAGGCACTCTAGGATCCATGTCATAATCCACCACTACAAAGTCGGCCGGAAAAGTAAACTTATCCACACCTACAAACACATCTTCCGCTATACCTACGGGGTGAGCTATGGTTCGGTTGGCTAGTTCAAGAGTCATCCTAGTGGGAGTGAGCTCGGGAAGAGATAGTTGTTTCCAAACCGATAAAGGCATGAGGTTTATGCTCGCCCCTAGATCCGCCAAAGCCATGCAATTTTCAACACCGGGAAAATTACAAGGTATCAAGAAGCGCCCCGGATCTCCAAGTTTTGTTGGTAAGGTTTTAAGTAACACCGCGGAACAATTTTCATTAAGGGATGTGTTGGGCAAATCAACCAATTTTTCTTTGTTTGAGAGCAAATCCTTGAACATCTTAGCAAACTTTGGCATATAAGCAAGAGCTTCCGCAAAGGATATATTGATGTTGAGTTGCTTGAACATCCTTAAGAAATTTGAGACTTTGTTAGGACCATTGTAATAGTTATATGTAATAGGTAGACTAGGAGGTATGTAGTTCCTCCTGGTCCTAGTCGTAGTAGGAGCAAGTCCTGCTCCTGGTCCTAGTCGAAGTCAAACTTTATTATTTACTTAATATTCTGTTAGGATATGCATGAGATATGTTAGGAAAGGATATGCATATCAGTTTTACACGTTTTCATTAATGATGTATTAGGGTTTCCTTGTAGTATAAAAGGAACCTTAGGCAGAAGGGTTAGAGACACCTTCACAAAACGTAGTTCTAGTCTTTATCAATATTAGAAATCCTTAGAAAGGATCAAGTCTTTATAGTTATTCTGTTTCTCTTGTTTATATTTATATTCTACATTCATATTGTGTATAGAGTCTCTTTGTGATTTGACTTGTGATTACAGAAGTCATTCACCGGTCCTGACAGGCTGCAAGATCTACATCTAGTAGACCCAACAAGTGGTATCAGAGCCTGGGAGGGTCTCTATACAAGCAGAATCAAGTTCTCTTAATTCTAACAATCTGTTTATCATGTCTGCCTCAACTTCTACTCAAACAGGAGAAAAAGGCACTCCTAAAATTGTGCAACCTCAGCAGATCCTGGCTACAGTCTCCAACACGAATGGAAAATTCCCTCTTCTGAAGAAGGGTGAATATGATAACTGGGCAATGAAGATGGAATGGTGGATCACCAACACTGATCAAGATCTTTGGAAGATCATTCTGAATGGAAACAGCAGGAAGCTTACTGGACGAGACAAGAACGGTAATATTACTCTTCTTGACCCTAAATCTCATGAGGAAATCATCGCTATTCAGAAGGAGGTAAAAGCAAAAACAATTTTGCTTCAATATCTTCCTGAAGATCACATGGGTGACTTCTACCATTTGGATGATGCCAGAGAGATCTGGAATGGCATAAAAGCAAGGTTCGGCGGGAATGAGGAGTCAAAGAAAATGCGAAGGTCCATGCTGAGAGATGAATTTACCGAATTCAAAATCTCAGAAACTGAAGGTCTAAATCAAGGGTATGATAGGTTCCAGAAGATCTTGAGCCAATTGAATCAACTACGGTCAAAACCTGATGATGGTGACATTAATGCAAGGTTTCTTAAAGCCTTACCCTACTCATGGAACCAGGTGGTGATCTCTCTTAAAGCCAAAGGTGGGCTTGACTATCTCACCTTTGATGATTTGTTTCATAGGCTCAGAACATTCGAACCTCATGTGAGAGGATATCCGAGTGACTCTTTTCCCACCCCTGCTAATTCAGCCTTTGTGAGCTCTATGGCATCTAGTCCCATGTCATATGCAAGTAGCCCGAGCAATACTGTCTCTCCCCAGCATACTATCCAGCATACTATTCAGCATACAGGTCCCATGTCATATGCATCTAGTCCCATGTCTTCTGCTCCTGATCCTGCTACCAAGTCTGGTAGTATGGTAGAAGCTGTTCTTCATTCTTTTGTGGCTGATGTTACTGCTGAACAACAACTTGCTTTTGATGACTTCAAACAGATCGATAAACTTGATCTGGATGAGATAGATCTTAAATGGCAGATGGCCATGCTTACTCTTAGGGTTCACAAGTTTGAGAAGAAAGCAGGAAGGAAATTTAATTACAACCCTCGGGAGCTAGCAAGATTCGATAGAAGTAAGGTACGGTGCTATAACTGTCAGCAACAGGGTCACTTTGCAAGAGAGTGCCCTAGCAAGAATGATCAGGAGAAGAACAGGTACTCTGCTTTCAAGGTTCAGGAGGTTAAAGATGACAGGAAGGCGTTGGTATCTGTTGACTCTATGGTCAACTGGAATGATCATCAGGCTTCTACTCTGGAAACAGCGGAATCCTCGACTGATGTGTTGGCAATGATTGCTGGGAATCTCTCCGATGCAGAAGAAGCAGAAGAGTTTGCTCTTATGGGCATCTCACCTCAGGTACAACATTGTCCTCTTGGTTGTCATGATAAATACACAGAATTGTTGTCCCAATTTAATGAAGTAAATGATCAAAATGATAAGTATTTTTTAGAGGTACAAGCCTATAAAGCTTCATTAAACACATTGGAACAACAAAAGAAGTGGTTACAAGATACACAACGTGCGTATGAGGATAAAATCAGGATACTAAGCATTGATTTAGAAAACACTACAAATATGCTTAAATATACAGAAACTGAAAGAGATGCTAGTATCAAAGAAAAAGAGGAGATGCAAGCTAAATTAGATGCTACAATGTTAAGATTTGACAAATGGCAAAAGGCACCTAAAAATCTTTCAAAGTTAATTGATAGTAGCATGTCTGGCAGAACTAAAAGAGGCTTAGGTTTTGAAAAATATATTGATTCTGAAGATGTATTTGATTTATCTTTCTCAAGTGTCTTTGATGCCGACAAAGAGGATGAGGGCAAACCTAGTTACAATAGGTTTAAACCAGCAGCAGAAATGCATGCTGTCCCTCCTCCTCTTACTGGAACTTTTATGCCCACCTCATGGCGTAATGACTCGGATGGATCACAGATGCTTGAGTCCCCAACTAGTTCTACTAATACTAATGACTTTGTCTCATGTACTTTCAGTGACAAAGCCGGTGACTCTGCATCTAATGGTTCAAGTGAAGAGTCAAGACCTACGAGTTCCAAGTCGAATGAAAATGCTGCTACTGGTGCTAGGAAGTGTGAAGAAAAAGTTGCTGTCAAGACAAGTGTGTCTGGTCCTTGTTTATTGAGTCCTAGGAAGAATGTTTTTCCTAGAAATGTGTGTAATAAAGTAGGCAGTATGAAAGAGTCTCATTCTAATAAAAGGTCTTTCAAAACATGTTTTGTTTGTGGCAGTTCCTTTCATTTAATTAAAGATTGTGATTATTATGACACACATGCATCTGTTAATCATGCTTTACTTGCTCCTGGTTCACCAGGAGCTGCTTCATATGCTTCTAGAAGACTTAATCCTAGTGCTCCAATGTTTAATACTTCTAGAGTAGCCTCTCCTTTCGCGTCTGCTTATTGGAGAGATAATGGATTCCAACCAACCAGTAATTTCTTTCAAAATTTTAATCCAATCTATCCGCATAATTTAGACCACACGTATCTTGGTTTGGGCACTTTGGAAACTGCTGTTAAGCCCTCAGCAGGTTGTTCTTGGTCAAATACTAATACCCATATGATGCATAGGCAACCAAGGAACAATAGTGGATCTCATCAATCTTCTTGGCATTCTTCTAATGATCCACAAGGCAGGCTCAAACCTGAAAAGGTTTGGGTCCCCTTAAGACACTAACTTTTGCATTGTTATTATGTTGTTGTTGTAGGTTACTCCATACCAGGATCCTAGTCTAGGCATTGTTGATAGTGGTTGCTCCCGGAGCATGACTGGCAATAAAAGCCTTCTCTCTAACTTTGTACCATTTTATGGAGGCGAGGTCTATTTTGGTGGAGGTTAAGGCAGAATCACTGGCAAAGGAACGATAAAGACTCCGAATCTAAATTTTGAGCAGGTCTACTATGTGGAAGCATTTCAACACTTCAACTTGATATCGGTCTCTCAGATTTGTGACAAGAAGCAGTTTGTACTCTTCACCGATACTGATGCACTTGTGCTTTCCAAAGATTTTCAGCTTCCGGATGACTCACAAGTTCTACTCAGAATTCCTAGAAGACACAATCTATATAGTATCAAGTTGAATGAAGTCAACCCTACTGGTCAACTAGCATGTCTGGTTGCAAAAGCCTCAGAAGATGAAGCCACTAAATGGCACCGAAGGATGGGACATGTGAACTTCAAGACCATTCACAAACTTGCCAATATGAATCTGGTCTCTGGTTTACCTCCCAAGACGTTTCGAAATGATATAAATTGTATTGCCTGCAGCAAAGGCAAACAACACAAAGCATCCTTCAAGGCCATTACTGCTTTAAGTCTTATTACTGAACCATTGCAGCTTCTACACATGGACTTATTTGGTCCTACTTCCATCAGAAGCATTGACCACAAGCAATTTTGTTTGGTGGTGACTGATGGTTATAGCAGGTTTGCGTGGGTGTTCTTCATGGCTGCCAAAAGTGAGACCTACTCAATTCTTCGAGATTTTCTTACCTTGATAGAGAATCAGTTGTCCAAGAAAGTTAGAGGTATTCGATGCGACAATGGAACCGAGTTTAAAAATAGATACCTCATCGCACTTTGCAATGCTAAGGGCATCAAAAGAGATTATAGTGCTGCTAGGACTCCTCAACAGAATGGTGTGGCAGAAAGAAAGAACCGGACACTAATAGAAGCAGCAAGAACTATGCTTGCCGATTCCAAGCTTCCGACCATGTTCTGGATAGAAGCTGTTAATACTGCTAGTTATGTTTTGAATAGGGTGTCTATTACCAATCCACACAAGAAAACACCTTATGAGCTGCTCACGGGCAAAGTTCCAAATATTGCTCATTTGAAGCCTTTTGGGTGTCCAGTCACCATTCTGAATACTAGTGACTATTTGGGGAAGTTTGATGGCAAGGCTGATGAAGGATATATTGTGGGATATTCAGCTCATTCTCGGGCATATCGTGTCTACAATCTTCAAGCCAAATGGATAACTGAAACTATTAATCTCAGGTATTTTGAGGAGAAGACAAACATACAAGGAACAGGTCCAGAATGGTATTTTGATCTTGATTATCTTAGTGATTCGTTAGGATATTTTCGTTTCAAAACTAACCAAGATGCAGGACCACAAGTGTTTGCAACTTCAAGTACTGGTGTTCCTTCTAGTCTTTCTGATTCAGATGATGAGGATGACATTTTTGTGGTTCCATCCTATTCCACCACGGTTTCTCCTACTCCTCCTAGTGATGCAACTCCATTGGATGTACAGGATTCCCAAGCAGCTCTTGATACTCTTCTCAAGCAACAACAAGAAGCTACTAAAGCAGCGGCTCAAGGTAGTTTTGAGTTTCCCTTGGTTGAGCCTACTGACAAAGTTGCTCCTGGTACTCCAGCTTCTGCTCCTAGTGCTAGTCACTCACCTACTGGTACTCCGGCTAGTGAGTCTGCTTCCAATACACGTTTCTCCAGTCCTTCTGATTTGGGGAATCATGAAAAGAAGTCTTCTACCAAGCTGGATGATATACATAAACAACCGGTAGACGGGATTTTCCAAAATGCTTCATATGATGCTGATTTTGTTGGTGATCTCAATAACTTGGCACCAGAAGTGGAGGTTTCTTCCAATCCAGTCTTGCAACCACATAAAGACCATCCTACCACTCAAATTATTGGAGATCCTGGTTCTACCGTCAAGACACGCAGAATGCAGCAGAAGGCCTCGTCTGATCATCGTGCTCTTGTGGGCTATATTGAGGATCAAAAGCGTAATAATCATACGGACTTTCAACACTGTTTGTTTGCTTGTTTTCTTTCACAGGTGGAACCTAGGTCTGTTTCTCATGCTCTTGAGGATCAAAGTTGGGTGGAGGCTATGCAGGAGGAAATGCAGCAATTCTTGTTTCAGAATGTTTGGGTTCTGGTTGACTTACCAGATGGGAAGACAGCTATCAATACCAAATGGATTCTCAAAAACAAGAAGGATGCACGGGGAATTGTTTTCAGGAATAAAGCTAGACTTGTCATACAAGGACACACTCAAATTGAGGGCATTGATTATACTGAAGTCTTTGCGCCTGTTGCCAGGATCGAGGCCATTCGTCTGTTTTTGGCCTTTGCTTCGTATGTTGGCTTTACGGTGTTCCAGATGGATGTCAAGAGTGCATTTCTCTTTGGAAAAATTGACGAGGAAGTATATGTTACTCAACCTAAGGGGTTTGTTGATCCACTTCATCCCAAGAAAGTCTACAAGGTGGTCAAGGCTCTTTATGGGTTACATCAGGCTCCTAGAGCTTGGTATGAGCGACTCTCCACTTTCTTGTTAAAGAATGGCTATAGAAGAGGTACTATTGACAAAACACTATTTCTTCGGCGGAATTCCAAGGATATTATCCTTGTTCAGGTCTATGTGGACGACATTATCTTTGGTTCTACAAGGAAGGAGTGGTGTGATGAGTTTGAACACTTGATGAAAGGCGAATTTCAGATGAGTGCCATGGGAGAACTGTCATTTTTCCTTGGTCTTCAGGTCAAGCAACAATCGGATGGGATTTTCATCAGTCAAGACAAATATGTTCATGAGATTCTTCAGAAGTTTGACATGGATCCTCTTAGACCAGCAGCAACTCCTTATGAAGTTGCTAAAATCAAACTTAAGAATGAGCCAGATCCGCCGGTAAATGTTCATATGTACAGGTCTATGATTGGCTCTCTCATGTATTTGACTGCATCACGTCCGGACATTATGTTTGCCGTAAGTGCTTGTTCTAGACACCAGGTGACTCCAACGGTTTCGAACTTAAATGCAGTGAAGAAGATTTTCAAGTATATCAAGGCTCAACCTAAATTGGGTCTATGGTATCCTAGAGAATCTCCCTTTGTTCTTGAAGCATACAGTGATAGTGATTATGCTGGTGCTAATAATGATAGGAAGTCTACTACTGGTGGTTGTCAATTTTTAGGTCGTCGGCTTATTTCATGGCAATGTAAGAAACAGACAATCGTAGCTACTTCTTCAACAGAGGCTGAATATGTAGCTGCTGCTAGTTGCTGTGGTCAAGTTTTATGGATTCAAAATCAGATGTTGGACTATGGGTTCAATTTTATGAATACCAAAATTTTTATTGACAATCAAAGCACTATTTGTATTGTGAAGAATCCTGTATTTCATCAGCGGACGAAACATATTGAGATTCGGCATCATTTTATACGCGATGCAAATGAGAAGAAGCTGATACAGGTTCTTAAAGTTCATACGGATGACAATGTTGCTGATTTGCTGACTAAAGCTTTTGATGGTCCTCGGTTTAACCACTTAGTGGTTCATATTGGGATGGTCAATCCGTGAGGTCTAGGATTGAGGGGAGGCAAAGCCTAAGGGGAGGCTTTGTGTACATATTAGGTCAGTTTAACGTATTCATAGTACTTAACAACATAATTTCTTGGTTATGGTGGTGTGTGGTGCTTCTGATGGAGGATTTTTGCTCTCTTCTGGTGGATATGGCCTTATATGACTGGCTTCTGGTCCACCTTGGTCAGCTTCTAGTTATGCTTGGTTGTCTTCTGGTGGTTTGAAATCTTTCCATGTCTAGTGGTGTTTGGCTATTGGTACTGGTACTGGTCTGGCTACTGTTCATTCTTTTTGTCCTTTGTTAATCACGTTTTGCTCCTGGTCTGACTATTGTGCACTTTGACTTTTGGTCAACGCTCCCAATACTGATATTTACAAGTTTGAATTCAGCAAATAAATTGGGGGTAAGTTATTATGTTAAAAAGGGCAAGTGGTTAGTATGCCATTATGGCTTAATTTGAAAGGGCAACCCCCCATTAATAGGGGTCAATGAACAGTTACTACTTTCTTCCTATATGGTCAACATACACCCTTGACTCACTCATTACAATTAAAACACACACAAAAACCGCTTCTACTCTTTACATCCCAATCCAAATCCTTCTTCCATCCATTCATCAAGATCCATGGCTGTTCTTGCTTACCAACCCGCTCATAATCGTGTTGCTTATCTGGGTGATGGTCCAAATCGTGAACATTTTGCTGATATCTTGGAGTTTATTGAAGCTTCAAACTTAAGGTTTGCATTTACTGTTTGTCCTACCATATATGATAGTGTGGTACGTCAATTTTGGGCGTCTGCTGAGCTTGTGAATGTGGCTGGACGTCCACGAGCACTCCATGCTACCATAGATGGCCGTGCTTATGTGGTAACTGAAGCATCTATTCGCTCTTCTCTTCATCTTCAGGATGAGGGGGGTGTTGTATCACTTCCCAATTCGGAAGTATTAGAGGGTATGGCTGCCATAGGTTATGACCATGGGGGGAAGTTTAACTTCCAAAAGAATAGGTTTTCCCCTCAGTGGAAGCTTCTGGTTCACTATTTAATCTATTGTATGAGTCCCAAGTCGGGGAGTTGGGATGCGTTCCCCACTCCTTTGGCTACTGGTCTTATTTGTTTAGCCCAGGGTAGAGTGTTTAATTTTTCTCATTATCTATTTGAGGGGATGGCTAGTAATTTGTCGACTGCTGGTTCGAGGAAGAAATTTCTTATGTACCCTAGGTTTCTTCAACAAATACTTGTTTGCATTCCACGTGATAGGGCTGAGCATGTGCCATCTAAACTTACAGCGAAAGTGTATTACAATATGATGAATGGGTTTCCTGGGGATTGGAGGCCCCTGACTGAAGCCATGATGGGGTTGGCTCAGGGTCCTATAGGTCAGGAGGAGGAGGCTCCTGAGTTGGTTGTGTTAGATGATGACCCCATGGAGGAGGAGGCTCCTACTGGTGGTGCCACTCCTGTGGTAGAGGAGGAGCTAGTTGAGGAGGTGGTGGTTGAAAAACCATCCCCTTCTAAGGCTGGTCCTTCCTCTATTCCACATCAGTCTCCATTTGTGGAGACTCCACCTCCTAGCCCTGCCCCACACTCGACTGATATCCCGTTTGATGCTAGTTCTCCACAGGTTGACCCACATGTTGCTTCGGGCTCCCGTGATGCTTTCCCTGATCCAAGTTCTCTTGGTGGGCAGGCGGAGGAGCCTACTACACTGACATCTTTGTTAGATCTTATGCACAGGTACCATGAGAGGATGACTTGTTTGGAAGCTGACTTGAACCAACATCGGAAGCTCACAAGGGAGTTTGTTCTTCCTCTGGTCGATCGTATAAAGGTATTGGAAAATCAACAACGTCGTCGCAAGAAGCATGTGGTTCTTTCGGATTCTGAGGATGAGGGTGCGGAGAATGTTGAGGATGGCTTGACGTTGCTGGCAAAGGCTGCCTTTGCTGATAAATTTTATGATGATCTGCCCGGTCCTCCAATGTCCTCCAATGCTCCTTCTTCTAGTGCTATTCCCCCTTCTATGGGTGGTGATTCTGATGCTGCTGCTGGTTCTCATGTTGGTCTCTCTCATGATCCGAAGGGAAAAGCTCCAATGACTGATTCTCCATCTCCCACTCGCAAGCGCACTCGTCGACAGATTGAAGAAGAAAGACTTGGTGAAGAGGCTGCTCGTCGGGTTCAGGCTGAGCTTGATGAGGAGGATAGGGTTGCTGAGGAAGAGCTTCGAGAGCGAAGGCGTGCGCAAATTCAGCATGATGCTATGCACTGGACTGATGGTGAATGGATGCAAGTGTTGACTGTTCTCACTCGGGATTATGCTCAGTTTAAAGATTTGTTGGGTGATGATGTTGATGAACACAATTGTATTCCGCGTGCTATGGTGATGATGCGTAAGCACCAGTTGGCTCTTGCTGAAGAACTAAAGAAACAGCGAAGGAACAGACCTCTATCTCGGACTGAGCAGCGCCAGCAAATGCAACGTTATGTGAAATATCAATCTGCTGCTCACTTCAATGCTCCGTGGTCTTGGGCTCGGGTGCGAGCTTTGTCATTTGATGAGCTTAAGGTCCTTTATGAGAAGATGGTGAAGCGTCAGAGCCAACCCATTCCGGAAAGATTTATTTACCATCCTCGTGGTGTGACTGCTTCTATGCCTGCTGGTTCTACTGGTCCTTCGTCTGTACCCACTCCTGGTTCTGATGGTAGTCCTTCTGGTTCTATTGCTACTTCTGTTGGTCCTTCTACTACACCCTTGGTTGCTCCTATTGGTTCTACTGCTGGTCCTGCTACTACCATCTTTGTTACTACCACCACCACTCATGCTTCCACCACCACACCTGTTACTACTACCACCACCCATGTTCCTGCAAGCACTTTTGTTGATCCCACCATACCTACTGCTGCTACATCTGATGTGCCATCTTCATCACCACAAGTTCCTGCAACACAACCTAATCCTACTTCTGATGCAGCTCCTAGTGGTTCTTTGGGTGGACATGTTCATGAGTCTACTTCTACTGCTTCTCCTGCTGTTGCTGAAGTTAGGGTGAAGGTTGAATCAACTCCATCGGCTCCTACGCCTCGACGTTCCACTCGCCAGAAACTTGCTCGTCGTGTTCGCCGTGGTAAATCAGTTCCTTTTGAGAAGCGTGATCCTGAGAACTTAATTGATGCAGCTTCGGATAGCGATTCTGACTTACCTTTGGGCAATGGAAGCATTACGGGTTATACGGTTGAGAGGTCTACAACACTTCCTGGTGGCGTCTCCCATCGGATTACTTTGAGTGATGGGACTGTGCGATTGGTCACGGGTTTGCAGGGTGTGTTATCGTGGGCTGACCGTATGGATCTTATGGCGTTGTTTGGGCTTGTTGATTCTAGTATGCCGTTTAACCCCATGGCGGTGTCTTCCTGGCCTGGTATCCGTCTTTGGGCCGATCTCAAGCTGATGTTGGATCCTCCTCCATCTGCTACTGCTTTGGGCGTGTGGAAGGATCAAATGCAATGGGAGATTATTCGCTGGAAGCTTTATGCTGGATGTGGAGTTCATGTGTTGGAATTAGGTTCTGGTCATGTGGTGTTTATGTTGACAGATGTTGAGTATCCTTTGACTATTTCTTCCATGGAAGCAATGTTGGCAAGTCACTTGCAGATTTCTACTGCTCCTTCTGGGAATGAGTCGAGTATGGCCACATCTTTGGTAGAGGGTATTCAAGCACGGTTGCTAGCGGATAAGAAGGCAGCTTCTGGTATGTAAAGTGACTGGGTTGTAAGTGTTTATACTTTGAATTTTTGTTCTTATTTTGATTCTTTTCACAAATATGTACAGTGATTGGTGAATTTTATTCTTTGTAGTTGAAAAAAAAACAAAACAAACAAACAGACTAATTAAAAAAAAATAAAAAAATATACTTTTTATATAATATCTGCTTATACTTTAACACAGTTTAGCTTTTATACTTGTATATAATATCCCTTGGCTGTTTCACAATGTGGTTCCTGGTTTGACTTTGTTCTGGTACTTGGTTTCACTTGGTGTTGGACGTGGTCCACACAACAAATGGTTCTCAACTTACCATGTCTCATCGACAAGAAAAAGTTGATTCACCTTGAGGGTACGGCTCCTGGTGCGATTCTCAAATCCGTTGATGGTTGCCAGGTTACCCAAAACTGGATGGTTTTCACTTGCCATAGTCTTGGACTGAAAAGTGGCTAATCCAAGGGGGTACGGCTCTTGGTAAAGATCTTATCAAATCCGTTGATAGCTGTAATAGCTTGCTTAAAGCTATAGGGTGTTCAACTCACCGATGCTTCATTGCTAAGAGTTGGCGAGTCCAGAGGGGTACGGCTTCTGGTAAAGACGCATCAAATCCGTTGACGACTGTGATGGTTTGCCTAAAATCATCAGGGTACTCCCACTCACCATTGATTCACGTTCTAAGAGTTGGGCTGGGTTCTAGTCTCCCAGGGTGATGCTTATTCCACCAGAATGACTAGCTAGCCCAAGAGCGAGCAGCTACTTGGTAAAGGTTCATCAAATCTGCTCATGTTGCTGAAAAGATTCAACTTGATGCTGATTTGTTACAAGCTTTGGAGAAGCTTCTAGTGTTCCATGCGGCTGTTCTTCTGATTCTTATCTTGTTGATGCTGCTATTTGTTTTGCTGATACAATCCTCGGGTTTTCTTTGCACATTTTCCAGGAAACTTGAACTCAACAGGTCAAATTCAAGTTTAGGGGAGGATTTTTAGGACCATTGTAATAGTTATATGTAATAGGTAGACTAGGAGGTATGTAGTTCCTCCTGGTCCTAGTCGTAGTAGGAGCAAGTCCTGCTCCTGGTCCTAGTCGAAGTCAAACTTTATTATTTACTTAATATTCTGTTAGGATATGCATGAGATATGTTAGGAAAGGATATGCATATCAGTTTTACACATTTTCATTAATGATGTATTAGGGTTTCCTTGTAGTATAAAAGGAACCTTAGGCAGAAGGGTTAGAGACACCTTCACAAAACGTAGTTCTAGTCTTTATCAATATTAGAAATCCTTAGAAAGGATCAAGTCTTTATAGTTATTCTGTTTCTCTTGTTTATATTTATATTCTACATTCATATTGTGTATAGAGTCTCTTTGTGATTTGACTTGTGATTACAGAAGTCATTCACCGGTCCTGACAGGCTGCAAGATCTACATCTAGTAGACCCAACAGACTTGGATGTCATCCTTGTTCTTTAACTTGTCCTTTTTCAACCTTGAAGGATATGGAAGAGTAGGCTTTGGTGTAGGTGGAATAGGTGTTGTGGTGGAAGATTTGTCTTTGTTAGCTTCTTCATTGGGAAGTGTGGAAGGTAATGGAGAAGTATGAGGTGGTTGAGAACGTGTGTTTGAGTGAATAGGAGCATTTTGAGGAGGTGGAGTAGAAGTAGAAGGCTTGTCACAAGTAGGAGCACAAGTGGGTTGAACAATAGTAGGTTTAGGAGGTGAAGGATACTTTGTTGTTGTTCCACTCCTTGTTGTAATAGCATTGACATTGGCCCTAGGGTTTGTTTGTGTGTTAGAAGGTAAAGCCCCTTGTGGTCTTTGATTTATTGCCACTAAAACTCTATTAATTTGGTCATTCATTTTCTTCTCCATAGCTTGGAACTTCCTTTCATTCTCTTGATTCATTTTTTGCAAAAGATCCATTGTGTTATACTCTTGTGGCACATGACCTTGAAAACCTTGTGGTTGGAAAGGTAAAGGTTGGGAGTTAAATCCTTGATTTGGTGGATAAAAGGTATTTGCTTGAGATTGTAATTGATTGGGTGCCTTGTAGTTATTTCCTTGGTAAGGTGGTCTTGGCCCTTGATTCTTGGTAAAATTTGAGGAGAATTTTGTTGAATTTGGGTGGGTGGTTGGGGTGGGAAGCCGGGTGGAGTAAGGTAGTTTTGAGATTTGTAAGAAAGGTTATTTGGATTGATATTAGGCTTGAAGTGTTCACGATGTTCCTCTTGGTAAGCATAGCATTCCCCTTGATACCCTTGCACCTTATCACATTGTTCATAAGAATGGGGACCTCAACAAGTAACACAAGAAATGGTGATGGCATTCACATTATTTGAGGAATTGTTCAATGACATGTTCTTAAAAGCTTGAAGCATTTCTAATTGTACTTGCAAATTCTTCTCATTATGACTATCCATCCTTTGAAAAATCTCTTCTTGAAACTTGAGGAGTTGGTTATCACAAGGAGTTTGAGAATTGTTTTGGATATCATGAACCTTTTCTTCAAATGGATTATTTGTTTGAACCATTGCTTTAGTCTCAATGATGTCCAAAGCCTCTTGGTAGGTCTTAAGAAGAATATTCCCTCTCGCGGAAGCATTGAGTGAATCTTGGTGGTGAGATTTAAGGCCATCATAAAAGAGGTTGATTTGGTGAACTTGATCCAATCCATGATTAGGGCATCGCCTCAATAGCTCACTATACTCTTCCCAAGCATCACTAAAGGATTGACTAGGTTTTTGTTGAAAGCCCATAATTAAAGTCCTCAAAGCCATAGTCTTATGTGGAGGAAAGAACTTGTTCAAAAACTTAGTGGTGAAACCATCCCATGTGGTGATACTATCAGGTGGTTGGGTGTCTAACCAATGCTTAGCAATTCCCTCTAAGGAAAATGACACTAACATCAACCTAATCACCTCATGTGGAACCCCATTATGCTTAATGGTATTGCAAAGAGAAAGGAATCTCTTAAGGTGAGCATGAGGATCCTCATTCTTGTTACCAAAGAAAGGTGATTGTGAAACCATATTGATCATAGATGTATGTAGCTCAAATGTGTTTGCGGGAAAGTCGGGAATCTTAATGGCATTAGCATATCCATGAATGTTGGTTTGCATACGTTCATACAAAGAGCGATTATCAATAGCCATGGCTTCTTGTGGTGGAGTCAAAGCACGATTCTCGTGATCGGCTTGGTGGACGATGGTGGTCTTACTCTTTCTCTTTTTCTTCCTTTTCGGAGGAAGAGGTTGTACACCAATCGGTATTTGTGCACGCCCGCGAGTGAGCATGCAACTCAATACGAGGAATGAGAGAGAAGCTCTCGTGTGACTTTGAAGAGAAATGGATTATCCTCTTCGAGTTTCAATATTAAATATCCACAAGAAAATAACACTATATGTATGTACTACTTGGGTGCAAGACCCTCAATGAAGCCTTCCTTCTTAGAATACTTACAAGTGAACGGGGGGTTAGGTGGCGCGAAGCACTTAAGTACCTATTGACCCTTAGATGGCATTTTATAGCACATCGCCTTTCTATTCACTTAAATGTTCGTATTCTTCGAATTGTTGCTTATTGAGAGTATTTATCTATTCTTGCTTTATTTTGTTTGATCGATACACGTGTCAAGGACCGGAACGCCCCTCAACACGGTGTATTGCCTTGGCAATACTTATGGAAGATATGTAGATTGGTTGTTCTTATACGTATACGTATTTACTTATAATAATATATGGAAAATATTTTTGTATTTATGAGTTTTTTAAGGGAAAATACTATATGTACATAAAAACCGAGAGAATCCAATAATATATATTTTTGGGTGCAATCTCTTAGGAAAAAGATTGCTTTTTGGATTTTTTTATTTTTTTTGGTCAATTCTTTAGGAAAAGAATTGTTTTGTTAATTTTTTAGTTTTTATATATTTTTATATTTTTGATTTTTTATTTGTTTTTGATTTATGATACGTAAAAATAACGTTCACAAAGTGAACGGATCCCAAAAGCCAATGAAAACCGTCAATCGATAGTCTCTCGTGTAGTCAAAGAACCGGCAGCGGCGCCATTTAATATTGTGTATAATGCAGTTCGTTTTTTCTCAGTTCTTGCTAATGGAAACTCCAACCAATATCGGGTTTTTAACTGTTTTTGGTTGTTAAGCTTGTTTGGATATTCTATTTGCTAATTCAACAAAGCCTTGCAAAACGGAAAAATATTACCTACTTATATGTAAAACAATTTGCAAATACCAAGTTTTTATTCAAGTAAAATTCAAAATGCAAAATATGAAACTTAAAGGACTGAAATTGTAAATTCTAGGAAAGATAAATGCTTGAAATGTAAATTCTAACAATTCTAGGGACTAAAAGTGTAAAACAGTTAACTACAAGGATCAATTATGCAAAATTTATAACCAACTAACCAAAAATGTAACAAACTAACAACTTGCTAACTGAATTTAGCAAGTTCCAAAACTACAAGGGCTTAACACTTGCAAACCCTAAAAACATGGAAATTAAGCCAAGTTTACAATCTGTTTAAAACTATAGGGACCAAAAAGCAATTATGAAAACTATTTAAGCCAAAAACGGGTTTAAGGTAAAAATAAGCTCGTTTGAGCTTATTACTCAACCAAATTCAATGAGAGAAGTTGCAAAATGATTTAAATCCAAAATAAGCTACGTGTGTAAAAGGAAAATGGTTGAAGTTGTGAAATAAGCAAATGAGAACTTATCAATAAGCACAAAATAAGCTATAGCAAAATCTAAACAGTCACAACTTGATTTTCTTAATGAAACTGACTAAGCTATCCAATTAATGAACGGGAAATCAAACTAGAACATTTTTCATCAAGAAATAAGCTAGGAATCTGAATTAAGCTGAAAATGGGCTTATCGTTGACCAACGTTGACCAGCTTATTTTTCAAAAAGCTGAAACTTCCAAAAATCAAGTAACTCAATGTTTTAAGAGGATTTGTGAAGAAAAATGGCCATGTTTATGAAGAGAATAAGGAGATACAAATTTCCAGCTTCAAGTTACAGAAACTTGACTTAAGTTTGCTTATCTGAAATATGCTTATTTCTAATTGCTTATTGTAAACTGTAGAAAATCCTCTTGGAATCTGAATCTCTATGATATAAGCTATGATTGAGAACAAATTTGATGCAATTTCATCTAGAAATGAATGAGTACTAGTCAAATGAAAATGACAAGTTCTAATGAGCAAAACTGAATGAAATCAACCCAAACATTTTATATGCCATTTGCCTGTTTGACTATCTTTTTGACTTACAAATGACTTGAAACACTTAATAACCACCAATTGACTACAAATGACCTTTAAAACACCAAATCTCAATACTTGAAAAATCTTGTTAAGCTAATCCCAAACACTCCTTTAACTGGTTTTTATGAAAATTTGTGAAGACAATTTGATTTTGAAGTTGAACTGAATGAAATTCTATAGCAAACTAGACTAAGTGATCAAAATGATATGTGTAAGAGCTAAATGCAATCAATTAACACAACTAGAACTTCAATTAAGGTACAAGGCTTAAAATGACTGAATTAATGCAGTAACTAGAACTTAATCCAAATCAAAGAACAAGCAACAGAATTAAGCTATAAGCAACCAAAGATCACACATTCATCAACTCTAAACAGCTTTTATCATACCAACACCAAGATTACACTAAGAAAGAAAGCATGCAGTTGACTTATTGAGAGGAATTGAAACAAGAGCTTTTAGAACCTATTGTAGTAAACCACTGAGAAGAAGAGGAGCGCTGAGCTCTCTTAGCCTAGTGATAACCACCACCTTATCACTAGGACACAATCAATCAACAAGAACAGCTAACAAATCAACAGTCATCATCATTCTGCTTGAAATCTTCAAAAATCAATGGAATGAACTGAATTCTTCTAGAACAACTAACAAACTCCTTCAAGGTCAGTTATGATCAATCTATGATCATAACAAACACAAAACAGCAACTCAAGTATCCAAGATCAGTAGGTAATGAACAGTAATATCAAGAACAGTTTTGGCGGGAAATGGAAGATTTGAATTTTATTCAATGAAAAACGGTTACAAAGTTGTTGGAAGGTAAGTAACTAACTAACTAACTCAAGAGTTTGTCAGACTCTTGAGTAGCTAGGGTAAAAATGGAGGAAAGGGAAAGAAATTGAGAAACTATGTGTTTTTACAAGATTAAGCTACACATTACAAATGAAGTCCTATCCATCTATTTATAGGCATGAAGGAGATGGTTGTTGGGGCTGGTGACGTGTCAGGACCAATCCCAGCTTTCTACGTGGACAATTCTGCATAATGGCATTTGCAGGTATGAACAAGGATTTGGGTTTTTCTTTATCATTGATCTTCATGTTAATTGATTTGCACCATTATGTTCGTCTCTTCAAAACGATCAATTTTGGTGTTGAAATCTTTTCATGAAATGGCTTGTAGCTCAAACACGATCCTGGTGAATATCTTTGATGAAGAAGATGCCACGTGTCAGCATGTAATTGGCTAAAAATTGGTCACACGGATCATACTGTTGAGATTGGGTATTAAATGCATAGCGGCTGAGTGGGAATTAAATGTTCAATCCGTGTGACTTATTTACTCTTCTCTCATTGGCTGAAATGATTTCACATGGATTAAACTTTGGATAACTTTCAATTGTTGGCAAAATTAGTCCTTATACTTGGCAGATTGTTGTTTTGAGCTAGGATCATCATTCTTTTGACATATTTGGTCCTTCAACTTTCATTCTTGAACAAAATGGTCCTTTGACTGAGTTGACTTGAGAGTTGACCAAGTTTGACTTGAATCTTGACTTTCACAATATTTGCACTTTTAGTCCTTCAACTTTGGCAGTTTGTCAAGATAGGTCCTTATACTTCAAAGTCTTGTCACTTTTGATCCTTCTTTGTCTTTTTCATCCATTTGAGCTTGATTTTTCTTTGTTTGCTTGAAAATGTATCTTTTTACCTACACAAGTGTACACAAACACAAACATACCACATAACACTGTTTTTGCAAGATAAATTGGTATTTTGCTTCATGTTTTAGGGTTATTTGTTGTTAAAAGGATATGAGTTTAAGCTCATATCAGGTTTCATAAATTATTTTGATTCCGTTTTTTCAAATGACATTATATACATATTTTAAATCATATGACATGTAATACTGGTTTGACGAAGCTGAGCATCACATTGCTAGTCCTAAATTATGCATGGCCTGATCACCTATGCGTAATTTAGATGGAGCCATGCGAGGCCGAATAGTAGTCATCTTAAATATTTTGTCAAAGAACCAATTTTTACTTGTGATTCTAGATAAATGATACTTTAAAAACTTTTACATCTTATGCGAGTAGCACCAGTTCACGACATACACATATGAACCCTTATCTTTTCTTGAACAAATTGCATGCCTCAAGCACATATTCCCTTACACAACGATCTTTGTTTTACTTGTTACCTCAGCATCCTCATGATATAATTCTCGTTAGCACTCGTTTAATTCCTGACCATTGATACCAGACTTGAAAGTTTAAATGTTTTTATGCTTATTCATTGACCAACCTTCTCTATCTATTTTGGTCGACCTTCGAAACATCGCTGGATGTGGATAACGATTTTCTTTATCCGCCATGATGTGTGTTAGACTATATCGTCATGAAATTCATTCGTGTGAACCACGTATTGATTTCGCCTCTCATTGCTAATGTTGTTCATCTTACTGGAATTTCTCTCAAGTAACTTCTTAAGAATTTTATGTGATTCAAAAATTTATTGCCTGGCTTTTCTATTTCGATCGTGTATCGACCACTGAGAACTTATTAGCTATAGACATTTATGGGCTTTATATATATTATATATGTTTAGCCCACCTTTTGGTAACTTATATATTGAGCATTTATGATTAATGAAAGACAAGCAAAATTGAAAACCTAACATGGTTATCAGAGCTACCGATCCTGTCTCCTAATATCCCTCTAAACTCTCCTATCACCCTCACGTCTAATGTTTTTTTCCTTTAACAGCCGACCCTAATTCCTTTTCATCCAATATCAATTTTTTTATTAATAAATCAAAAGTCTTAGAAGTCATTGTTGACTTCTTTTTTGGTTTGATATCAATTGTTTAAATTGATTAGAGAAAGAAAGTTTTTTTTTATTTCAATTACATAGTATATCAATTGTTTTATTTCAATCGATTTGTTAAAGATGTACAGTGGTATGTCACGATTGATATGAAGAGCCCAACAAGCCTATCCGGCCCAACATATGTTTCGTGTTCATATAAATGGCAATTTGGCACCAAAGGATTTAACATGGAATATGGATACGGGTGCGTCTTCTCATATAAACTCCCATTCAGGTAACTTAAGTGCTGTTTATAACAATTGTTTATATCCATCGGTTCGTGTGGGTGACGGAAAAACAGTTCTCGTCACCAACACCGGTCATAGCATCCTACCCACGCTTAGTCGTCCTTTATATATTCACAATGTATTGGTTACTCCTAACATAATTAAAAATCTTATTTCCGTGCGTCTGTTTACTAGGGATAATAAATGTACTGTTGAGTTTGATGAATTTGGTTTCTCTGTAAAGGACTTCTTGACTCGTCATATCCTTCTAAGATGTGACAGCTCGGGAGACCTCTACCCAGTTACCAAACCATCTCATACACCCAGTGCTTTACTTTCTGTCAGTCCTACTACGTGGCACCAACGTCTCGTACACCCCGTTGCGGAAGTGTTACGATCTCTTATTTCTCGTAATTTCATTTCATGTCAAAAAGAGAAGTCTTCACATATTTGTCATGCTTGTCAACTTGGCAAACATGTGAAGCTTCTGTTTTTCAGTTCAGATACTCGTGTTTCTTCTTGTTTTGATATTATTCATTCTGATATATGGACTTCTCCTATTGTCAGTGTTGGTGGTTTTAGATATTATGTATTATTTCTTGACCACTTTTCTCATTACTTGTGGATTTACCCATTACGTCATAAATCCGATGTCTTTCAAAAGTTTCTTCACTTTCGTTCTTATGTCAAAAACCAATTTAACTATGAAATTAAAGCTTTTCAATGTGACCACGGTGATGAGTTTGATAACACCAACCTACTTCACCTTTTTGAGAAAAATGGAATTCAATTTTGTTTTTCTTGTCGGCGAACCTCTCAACAAAACGGAAAATCAGGGCAGATGATTAGAACTATTAACAATGTCATCCGTACCCTGCTTTTTCAAGCCCACCTTCCGCCTAATTTTGGGTCGAGGCACTTCATATGGCAGCCTACCTTCTTAACCTACTTCCCTCAACATCAATTAACAATGACAAACCATGAACAAAATTATTTAAGAAGGAACCTGATTATTCTCGACTTCGAATATTTGGATACCTATGCTACCCACACCTGGATGCACCTCACAAATTAGCCCCTCGAGCCATACCATGCATTTTCTTGGGATATCCCGCCTATCAACGCGGATACCGTTGCCTTGATCTTTTCACCAACAAAATTATACTTTCTCGACACGTCAAGTTTGACTAAAACCAATTCCCTTACTGCTCTATTTCTACCATTACGTCCCCTCAATCATATGAATTTCTTAACCCATCTCCTCTTACCCGTAATTTAGTATATCACACCTTTCCTCCTAAAACCCAACCCAACCTACTCCACCATCACCTAGAGCCGAACAAGCGGTTCCCACCACTCCTTCTTCATCACCTACTGTCCATGAACAACCATCAATTACTATAACCCACTCTTCAACGCCTACTATCCAATCTCCCGCTGCCAATTCACCTACACCTTCAACTACATCAACCCAACAACCCCCAACTCGAACTCACCCGATGGTCACACGTGCTCAAGCTGGTATTGTTAAGCCTAACCCACGTTTTAATTTTCATACATCTCACATCTCTCCTCTTCCAAGTCTCCTTCTATTGCTTTGTCTGACCCTAATTGGCGTGTTGCTATGTATGATGAATATAATGCTTTAGTTAAAAACAGTACTTGGATGCTTGTTCTGAAACCACCTAATGCTAATGTGGTTCGGTCTATGTGGTTATTTAGACATAAGTATCATGCAGATGGATCTTTAAGCAGGTACAAAGCCCGACTTGTTGCTAATGGGCACACTCAACAAGTTGGTATTGATTGTGATGACACATTTAGTCTGGTTGTTAAACCAGCTACCATTCGGACTGTTCTTAGCCTTGATTTGTCTCGTAGTTGGCCTGTTCATCAGTTTGACGTTAAGAATGCTTTTCTTAATGGTGATTTTTCAGAGACAGTTTATATGTATTAGCCACCGGGTTTTGTGGACTCTCGTTTTTCGCATCATGTTTGTCAGTTACAACGTTCCTTATATGGATTGAAGCAAGCACCTCGTGCTTGGTTTCAAAGGTTTGCTAGTTATACTTTACGTGCTGGCTTCTCTTCTAGTAGATATGATTCTTCATTGTTTATTTATCGCCATGGTACAGAGGTTGCATACTTATTGATATATGTTGATGATATTGTATAGACAACATCTTCTACAACTTTACTTCAGCGTATCATTTCATCTTTACATCAGGAGTTTGAGATGACGGATTTGGGGGCACTTAATTACTTTTTAGAGATTTCTGTTACCCGTGATTCTACAGGTATGTTCCTCTCACAAAGGAAGTACGCTATGGAGCTTTTGGAGCGTACACACATGGTTTCTTGTAATCCTTCTCGGACTCTGGTTGATATTGAGTCTAAGCTTGGTCTTGATGGAGATCATATTTAGGATCCTACATTATACCGAGGCCTTGTCGGTGGTTTGCAGTATCTTACATTTACTCGTCCCAATATATCTTATGCTGTTCAACAGATTTGTCTTTATATGCATGACCCTCGGGAGCCTCATTGGGCGGCTCTCAAGCGTATTCTTCGGTATGTTCGTGGTACTTTAGACTTTAACCTACAGTTGTTTGCTTCTTCTACCGGTTTACTTATTGCGTATTCTGATGCTGATTGGGCGGGTTGCCCGTCTACTCGTCGATCTACTTCTGGTTATTGTGTATTTTTGGGTTATAATCTTCTATCTTCGTCTTCCAACCGTCAACACACCATATCTAGATCTAGTGTAGAGGCTGAATATCGGAGTGTTGCCAATGCTATAGCTGAGACCACATGGATTCGAAATCTACTTCGGGAACTACATTTCCCTTTATTGTCTGCCACCCTGGTATATTGTGACAACGTCAGTGCTATTTATTTGTCAGCTAACCCTGTGCAACATCAACGGACGAAGCATATAGAGATTGATATCCATTTTGTTCGTGACATGGTTACCAAGGGTCATGTTCGTGTTCTTCATGTGCCATTGCGCTACCAGCATACCGATATCTTCACAAAGGGATTACCTTCGGCTTTATTTGAGGAGTTTCGTACCAGTTTGAGTGTCCGCTCAAACTACGAGGGTGTATTAGTGGATATTATTAGTTGCTATAGATGTTTATGGGCTTTACATATATTGTATAGGTTTAGCCCACCTTTTGGTAACTTATATATTGAGAATTTATGATTAATGAAAGATAAGCAAAATTGCAAACCTAATAGATAATTGTGACAACTTGCAATCCAAATGTCTGTATGTAATTCATATTTCCCCTCTATTTTTCTAATAAGTAAATTGTCGTACTTTACAGTTGCGTGAATTGTGATTCCTTGTTGATTAACAATCTTGGTTCATTTTAGAGCACTTTGTCCGTTTAAGCAATTCTTGTGTTCATTCTATCTCTTGATATTTCTCCCTACTAAAAGACCATTATTCTAATCCAAGTTTGAAATTTATTCGAAAAGGATTTAAGAAACTGAAGCATAGTGAATTCTAATTGTTATGGTACGCCGTGGTGTAGAAATTACTTGGGAAGCAATTAATCAGTTCTAAGCTATGTACCTCCTTTTGTTTGCATCTTCTTTTGTCTCTAGTAGAACTCTGAGGGACAAGAGTTCCTTTAGGGGGTAGACTGTAAGAACTCATATTTTTCCAGTATTATATTATTATTTTACTCGTCCATCTTGAATTTTCCAATGTATTATATTTTCTTGTATTCTTATATGTAAATCCTGATATCATGATAATTTTAATAAGTTATACTTTTTAAGTATTTTCTAATTATTGATAATACTTTATTTAGAATTATAAAATTTCTTATTTTATTTTTACATATTTATTTAAATCAAAGTTTTTGATCTAAAATCACCCGCGTGCATTTTACAACGAGTTTACTCAAAATCAATGAACAACGAGAACTACTAATGACCGCGATGCCGAGGGATGCCCAAAATCTTACATTTTATTATCGATTGTTTCAATAATTAATATTTTCAACGATTTCGCTTTAATTACGTGTTAAGTCGTGTCGGGAAATGTTATTATTATATTTATGATGCATTTTAACTTTTGAAAAGTATTTTTACGAAACCCGAGCCCCGTAAATGTTTTCAAAATTTACTAATAGTCATTTTCTACCCTTCAAACTATTAAATTTCTTTTAGGTCCAAAAGAATAAACATTTGGTAAAACAAGTCCTCCACCCCATTATAAATTCATTTTTCACCTAACACTTCTCATTTACCTCATAATAAAAACACACACATATCCCCTTTTTACTTGCCACATTGTTTCTAAACGCGGGGTGAGATTTTACATGGTGGAACCCATCCATTAAAAACTGTATGCTATCTAGAACTTGTATGCTATCAAGACTTGTATGCTTTTCAAACAGTTTTCATTGATATTATTGCTTTTAGTCAATTGCCTTAAGTTTCCTCTCTTGATCATGAACCGTTAATTTAATTGTGTTGCTAAGCGCGAATGTTGTGGGCGGATCCATCAGGATTGACAATCCCCGTCCCGTTTACCTTGATGCATTTAACATTTGATTTGTTACTTGAGTATTTAGGCCGAATACTCACTAGAGGAACTTACACTGAGTTAAGCTTCGGTTCATGAACTAAATAGAAATAATAATGTTTTGGACTATGGTTAATGTACATAATCATTTCCCCTATTTCTTGTTTATAAATGAATGCTTGTGCTCCACACCTTTACTGCTAAACCTATGAATATCACTCAAATTTATGTTGACCATTTTACATGTTTAATCTTAGGTATTATTACTTAGCTTTGCTTGAATGGGAGCCCGCAGGATATTATCGCAGCTTGGATATTCTGTGTATATTTAAACTTTGGTTTTACCTAAAAACTGTCAGAAGTTTATCATGTATTCCTGGTAACCATAAGTTACAAAACCATAATTAAATAATAGATTTTTCCGCTTATAAAACTCCGGGACCTTTTGTTTAAAAACTCTGATGTTATGATGTAATTTATATATTTTATTACGTCAACTTTATGTCAACAGTAAATTCATTGTTTCTTATACCATGACGTGTTACCCCCTTGATGCCTTGTTGTTGTTCCATGCCTGATTTCAGGGGTCTCATTTTTGTGGATCCTGGATGAATGGAGAATGGAGAGCTGTGAGCCTCAGTCAGTAAGGCTTCTTTGAGTGTAAGATCATTCGGGTCACATAGCTTGGTGATAACGCCCAAATCCAACATGTTTGCTTGAGCGTTATCTGTATATTTTGCATGGTTTTTGGTTATACTAACGAGCTATTTAGCTCATATATGTGTGAAGTTGTTTTTTCTGTTGTTAGTTAGCTAAGAACAAGGAAAGAGAAGAAAATAAAGAATAAACGATGATTCATGCATATACGAAGGAATCCCGACTAGCTACAAGCCTTTGAAGATATATATCGGGTACAAGAACAAGTTTTTCCAAGGAGCATACATGTCACTCAGAATGAAGTTGCCGCCAGTAGAATCAAAGTTGCCACCAGCAAAACGCAGCTGAGTTGCCACCAGTAGAATCAAAGTTGCCACCAGCAAAATGTAGCTGATTTGCCACTAGTAGAATTCAAGTTGCCACCCACATTTGCGTTGGCAGATTTTATGTCTACATTTGTGCAACTTTAAAAGACGCAAGAACATTCTATTGGAGCATTCTCGAACTACTTTTGGACCAAGAAATTGTCTTGGCTTCAAGCATACACTTTTGGCTCCAAGTATTTTGCTTTGGCTCCAAGTTCTTGCATTGATGGGATGGCCTTAATTTCTCTATAAATAAGACCCTTGGGGGTCATTGTAACATATCCCTTCAAGGTAATTCATTACCAACTTCATTATTCACCAAAGAAACTCTCTCAACTTTGGTGAAGAACCCCATTCCCGGATTTAATATTGGAGTGCCAAAAAGTGACGTTTTTGAAACTCCAATCGTCAAAATAACCTTGCCAAACTCTAAGGGATCATTACCCTTATCATTGGTAGTGTTTCTTGATACTTAAATCACCACCAACCTTCACCAAACCTCTCCTAAACCTGCCTCAAATCTCAAATACGAATTTCATTTGCATAACCCGAAAGACCACAAAACTTGTAGTCAATTGAAGGCCTAAGGATTGCTCTAATTCCTTTCATTTACTTATTGTCATACTTTGGGTAAAATCTTGTTATTTTTATTATGTTGAACTCTATGTCATATTTTGAATGTTTGTTGATTAATATGATCATGGAGTAGTTTTCTTTACACTTGTTTGGATGATGTTGTGACATAAGGATCGTTTATGTTTTATCATTGTTTTGATCAATTTCATGTTATGTTTGAAATCCAATTGTGCTTAAGTTCCATTCCATTTGCTTATCATACTTGATTAGTTGTTGATGATTTCATAGGTCGAAAGGGTTATCATTCACCAACTAGTTATAATCGTTTTGTCTATGGATGACTGTCTATTTTATTGACCATTTCATTAGTGGTATGATAATGCAAAGGAACTTAAGTATGATTGTGAATGATTTTGTATTAAGGTCGTGAATCAAACTTGTTAAACTAAACATAGTCTTGAATTGGTTGATTTGTCTTAATGCTTGATTTGATTGTGTTATGATCATACGCGTTGGTTATTTACCTTTAAAATCAAAGATTGGAATTTGTGACCATCATCTTCTTTACTTGTAATCAATTTGTCAAAACCATCCTCATATGAACAATCCAAATGTTATGAATTAATCCAAGCAAGTGTTGTCTTTAATATTATTGTTATCATCTCATCTTATTAGTTTAATCATCATTTAATTGTTACCCGTTGCTTATTTGCTTATTTGTTACTTATATGGTAATTGTGGGAGTGACAACCATTTTACCACTAACTTTACATTGTTACAAAGATCCTTTACAACCGAAAACACCCAAATCCTAGTGAACGACCTCGGCTTACCACAATAAGCTAGCTACAAACGAAAGGGTCATACTTGCCCGTGTGTTCTTAGCTTATTTGGAAATTCGTGTTATAAATTTAAAACTTGTATAATCGCAAGAGAACGCATCAAGTTTTTGGCGCCGCTGCCGGGGATTTGTGTTTTGTGCTTTTCATGTTTTGAATCTTTGTTGCATATCGTGTATCGTTTAATCTCCTTAGTGCTTATTTCTTTTGTGCTTATTTGGTTTAAAATTAAAGTGTTTTTAGATTAAGCTTCTTAGTCCTTATTTCATCAACCCCACAAGTTTTTTTGTTCTTAGTTTTTAGTTGCCAAAATAAAAAAAAAATCATATTTGCAGCAGAAATTTGTCTTGCCACCGGCAAACCAATTCCTGCCGCCGGCAACAACACAAGAGAAGGCATTTTGCCACCCGGCAGAACCTTTTGCCGACCGGCAAAGTACCCCGACCCCTATTTTGCCGCCGGCCGACTCAAAGTTGCCGCCGACGACTTTTCCCACTTTTTCACAGACTCGCTTTTCCGCCCGGCAAACCCCTTTTGCCGCCGGCAACTCTTCAAATCTGAAAAAAAAAATAAAAAAAAAATTCTTTTTATCTAATTTTATTTAAACCAAGCCTTACCCAAAACCCGTTCCTAATTGTGTTTTTCACTCGTTTAACTTCCGTTCTTCGAGTTAATAACCAATTATCCTTGTTTTATCATAACCCACCCAACCTCCCCATTCCAACTATTTGTGCCTCGTTCGTATTTCTATTCTCTCCGGTTTATTCTCAAACCCCGCGTTTAGAACCCGAAGTCATTCAAACCATCCGGGTTGATTGATTTGGTATAATATATCATTTACGTTTTCATTTTTATCTATTGTTTCTTTGTTTGTTTTGTTTAGTAAAAAAATGCAAAAATATTTTCTATTTGAATTCCTTTATATTTTATTTATCTTTTCGTTTTTATTTTTAGTTGTTAATGTATGAATTTTGTAATTCTTTTTATGTCTATTTTTTTGTTCCTCGACTCGACTCGAATTGATATCGGATTTTAACACAAGATTAATTGTTTTCGGTGAATAATACTTTATTTGTTATTTAAAACTAAAACTATTTAATCTAAAAGAGAATATTTAATTAAAAATACTTTTTAACTATTAAAAATCTTAATTAAAACTAATTCAACTATTTTAAAACTATTCAAAATTGTAGACTAATTTAATTAACTAAAACTTAACATTTAAAATTTATAAACTAATTTAGACTATTTAAAATAAAATTATTTAAACAAATTTAAAAACTATTTTAAATTTAAACAAAACTTAAAACTAATTTTATATAAACCTAAATTAATTAAAAACTAATTTATTTAAAAAAGTAATTTTTAAAAAAAAACAATTTAAGTTTCTAAAAGTAATAAAATATTTTTATATTTGTTTTATTTATTTATTTTTTAAACTTTATAAAATTGATTACAAGTTATTAAATGAAAACTTTGATTTAAAACTATAAAAAACTGACAACTAAAACTAATGAATCTATATTAAATATTAAAGCTGTAACTAAACACAAATAAGGAACTAGAGGAGATGGTTAAATCGTTGGGTTGTTATCCTAAAGGTCACAAGTTCGAGTCCAATTGTGGACGTTTTGCTTTAATATTTTTTTATATTGAACAATGAAATGAAGACTAAAGTCACAGGTGTGACTTTTTATGGAGCAATTTTGGAAGGCTGATAAGTCAGTTAAGAACCAGCAAATCAATAGGATCTGCTAGCCTTATATAGCAAAGTATATAATCTCAACAAAGTAACACTAAAAATCAGCTAGATAAGTAAAACCTAATAACATATACTTAAACTTGGCTAATCTACTCAGATTAACACATATCAGCAAAGTAATACTATCAGCAAATACTAAACTTAACGAAATCAATTAAACCAGCAATATACAATCTTACAAATTCAGCTAAAAAACAGTTAAGTAAAACTGAAATATCTTACTCAAGTAAACCAGCAGATTAAAACAAGTACCAAAACAGCTTAAATCTAGCAGTCCTATACAGATCACATAACAATATAAAATCCTAATCAGCTAACTTAAAATACTAGCAAAAAGTACTAAATCATTCAGTAAAACTAATCAGTACGCAAACTAGATAACCCTTAACAAGCTGTCAAATAAATCCAATCAACAAGCAGTCAAATAAATTCAATCCCTATTAAAAACAAATAACCCTTAACAAGCAGATTAAACATCTAGACGCAAACCAAAACATTAATCAGATAAACAATTAGGCAAGCTAAACAGTAAAATCACTATAACTCAAATATTTAACTAAATTAATCTAAAAGAACTTGAAAATTAAAATAGAATGAAACCTTGTGACGAATCCGTTGAGAAGTAGTCGCGCGCTGAGCGGACTAATTTAACCGAATCGACACCACTTATCAACCAAACATCATTCGAACCACAAACATCAAACCACTATTCAAACCAGTTTTATAAAAACTTCCAGCGGGGAAGTTTTCTATCTACTTTTACTTTTAATTAAACAACTTAAACTATTGCTTAGCTTAAATCATATAATAATAATTATTAAGTCAAAAACATATTAAAGAATAAATTGCAATAAACTTTAAACAAAAAAATAAGACAAGATTAAACTGAATAAAATTTTATTAATACTTAAAACTGATTACAATACTTGAAATAAAGAAAATTATAATTAATTTAAAAACTATTTTTGCATAATAAAATAAAAATAAAAATTGGACCATATTAAAAATTACAATAATGGGGGTTTTATAGGCAAACCCTAAAACTTGTTGAGGAAGATTTGTGGAGCATATCTTGAATCTGAACCGTTTAATCCATCTTTTCTCATTCTCTGTCTTGATCTACGGCTGAAAACCAATTACCCATCACACGGATTGCCACCGTGGATGGGTTTGTGTTTGCTGTGTTTGTTTGTGCTGAGGTGGCTTCTACTTATTGGAGGAATGGTGGTGGTGATGTGTATCACCCAATCAAAATAGGGAAAAGGACCACATCACCAAAACAGCTCCATCTTCATGTTCCAAAAAAAAATGGGGATTTAATTGAAGTGTGTGTATCACACGCGCTTGAGATTTAACAAAGCCCCAATTTATTTTGTTAACTAGGGTTTGGGATTGGGGTAAAAAGAAGATGTATCTGATTATTGAGTTTTGGGAGAGAGAAGAGGAGTTACATAGGTAATATCGAAGGGTTAATAATGTGTGTGGGTGGGTGGATGAATAATAAACGTGTGAGTGAGTTATATGTGTAAATGGAAAGTGAATAAACATTCACTTTTTAACCGTCATAGCAAATAGCACCCTCATGGGCCTTTGGTCCAATAGACGTTCCATGTTTACAAAGTGAATTTGGGCCATTTGGTTTTGCTTCACTATTCCATCCGTCCCAATATAGTTATAATTGGGCCTATTTTGGGTCTTAAATCCCAAAAGTAAATAACACATGCTCCTCAAATGGGCTTTTGGGCCCATTGATCATAAGTGGGACCCACAAAGCCCATTAACCTTTATTTAAGTTAAATCCGCTAAAATCGAGCTTGTATTTGGCTTTGACGATCTTTTCTTCAAAGTCGTGTTGATTTTGCCGTTTTTCGTGATCTTCGGTACACTTTTGGTTCTTTGACTTTGTCTTTGTCTGTTTCTTGGACTTGTCTTCAACAATTGACCGTAAAATCCCGTGTTTTCTTTCCTTTTTGTAGAAACTAGAAGGGGGGGGGGGGGGGGGGTTGAATAGTTTCTTATATTTACTTGTTAAAAAAGTGGTTTCCAAAAATCCTTTTTCAAAATTTAGGCTTGAGGAAATATGTGAAATCTTCTTATGCACAATATGAACAATGATAGTGTAACTAAACTAATACTAACAAAAATATATCCACAAAGAATAAAGAATGATAGTGTAACTAATCTAGTACTAATACATGTATATGCATAAAGAATAAAGAATGTAAAGAGTTAAGGGTAAAGAAAGATCAAACCGAACACCAAGGATTTATAGTGGTTCGACAACGAAACTCACTCCTCGTTCCTACTCCACTCCTCGAGTACTCCTTACTCGAGAGTTCACTACACAACAAGCTCCTTATGGTGGAGAAAACCGTACACGTTGCTTAACCAATTTCCGACTCTAAGCTAAAAGTCGAGCCCTAATCGTAGCTAGGACCAATCTACACAACTATACTTAGTACATACACAACTTCCAAATAGACACAACTACTTGGATCTTCATAACTATGACACAACTACAAGTGTATAAAATTAGATCTTCAATGGATCTTTGGTGGTGGACTCAACACTTCACTAGGATAGTGTTCTTCTCTTTGCACTTGGAGAGGAAGGGATGGAAGAACAAGATTCACTTCTTAAACAAGTAATAATCAAACAAATGATCAAAGATTTGAGTGATTAAAGAAGGGGTTTGAATCTGGAAATAAATGTACAAAAGAGGTGAGGTGAATAGCTGAGAATGGTCCACTATTTATAGGACAAAGGAGCCACCGGCTATATCTGCCCGCGGTACCTTATCTTAGCCCGCGGTACCTTATCGATAAGGTACCACCTAGGCGCTAAGGTACCGCCGGACTAGACTCCGCTCCTTTTTGTCCTTTAGTGTTGGAGGTCTTATCTGGGTATAAAAAATATCCTGAAAGGATATTCTTAACCAAATAAGAATATGCCATTTTCAAATTTCAAATAATTAATTTAATAAAACATTTTCTTAAAAATAAAGTTTAATAAAAACTTGTCACATTTAATAAAAAGTGAGTTTTAAGAAAAGATTAAATCACTTGATCACTAGATTAAGGTTAGTACTTGTTTATCCATACCTTAAGTGAAAATGGGTAAAATGAAAAATACTTGAACTCAAGAATTCGTTTTTCGTTGTTTTCTAAATGCTTGTTTTTACATATTGTCGTAATCAAAACTAAGCGAGACCGAAAAATGCAAATAACGTTTTTAGTCATTATTGTATTAACAATCTCCCCCTTTTTGATTCCGACAATACATAAACTCAATCACACAAAAACAAGATTTACGAAGACGAGTTTATTCATTTCTCCCCCTTTGTCGAAGCAAAAAGGTTGCGTAAGCCGGTGTTGAAGAAACGGACTTTGCAAAGACTCCCCCTTGGTGCTTACTCCCCCTAGCTTGGGGCACCGAGGAATCGAGATATGGTGACAAGCTACATAGAAGGGTTAGTTTAACAAAACAAACAACCAACAATATATAGCAATAGGTCACACAAAAAAAATTAAAAGAGAAGAAAACACAAAGACAAAGATCCAAGATAGGTTACTAAAAGAACATCATACAAAGAAGTATGGAAAAAGAAACAAGCCAAAAGCATAAATCTAATCCTAGTTATTCTAGAATTCTAAGATTTGCTTAAATTTGGTGTCTTGTGGATAAGCAACCAATGCTTATATGAAAGACAAGGTAATAGCGGAGGGTGGTGGTGGTGGCTTGTTGGAGATCTCATAATCAAAGTGAAGAGGAGGCTTGATTAAGAGACTCTTGATGTAGCTCAACTCCTCATAGATGTGTGCCATAGCAAGATGTGTATATTGACAACAATGACAATATGTTCCATGGTGCATGACATTATCATGAGAAGGAGGAAGAACACTAAAGGGTGGTGGTGGAAGAAAAGATGTTCCACAATCAACATTCTTGGTAGGAGAAATGTGATTAAGAGTGTTCTTGGGTAGGTTTGGATTGAAAGCAATTGGAGAAAATGGAGGAGATTCAAGGCTTTCATTGGGAGAATAAGAAATTTTGGATGTGAAGTAATGCAAAATGCTTATGGTTTAAATAGGGAAGGCTTAGGGTATTTTTTGGTGGTCAAAGGGTTTGAAACAAAGATTCTCAAAAATGTTGGAGCAAATCTGGAGTTTCAGACAACAACCCGAAAAAGGAAGGCCACTGTAGGCGGTTACTTATCTAGGGTGGCGGTACCTTATCAATAAGGTACCGCGGTTCACATATGGAACCGCCTGCAGAAGCAGGGTTTGGTGTTTGGAGGAAGATTTTTTAGCAAATCTTATTTTTCTAGTCTAACTTATCATAGGGATATGCTTGAAAGCAAAGATAGACAAAGAAAACATATGCAAACTTACCAAATAGAGATTTGACCAAAATACATAGATTAAAAAATCGATGTATGAGGTGTGCAAGACAAGACCTTAAGTCATGACACAATGATCCTCCATGATTCAATCTTGTTCTTGCTATGTTTGAGAGAATCATACATATGAATTATGTAAGCTCTAGATTAATAGCGAGAATCTATGAAAAATTGTTTTTAGATTGAATTAACAATGTCAAACAAATTTCTCAACCATTTTCGAAAGAGACTTTGAGAATTTTGAAAAGGAGAGGAGAAGATTTTTCAAAAGGAGTTTAAAAGATTCAAGGACTCAAAGTGGTAAAAGAAGACACACAAGAAGAAAACAATTTAAGGAAGATGTTCCATTAATCCTAGACCTAGACGCAAGTAATTAAAAGGTTCCCTCTTAAGTGGCTTAGTGAAGATAGCGGCTAAGTTGTCCTCGGAGGGCACCTTTTCAATAGTAATGTTCCCCTTTTGAACATTATCCCTAAGGAAATGGTGTCTAATTTCTATGTGTTTGGTTCGCGAATGTTGCACGGGATTCTTGCTTAGGTCTATAGCGCCTTTATTATCGCACATGATGGGAACATCATCAAGGGAAATCCCGTAATCAACAAGCGCTTGCTTCATCCATAGAGCTTGTTGGCATGCTTTTCCGGCACTCACATACTCGGCTTCCGTGGTGGATATCGCAAGAGCGGTTTGTTTCTTGGAGAACCAAGAAGTTAAACAACAACCCATTAAGGTACAAACTCCACTAGTGCTTTTCCGGTCCACAAAGTCTCCCGCATGATCCGAGTCCGCGTAGACAATGGTTTCTATGCCGGTCCCTTTAGGATACCATAATCCTAAATGTATAGTGACTTTAATGTATCAGAAGATACGCTTAACCGCTTCAAGGTGAGAGGTTTTGGGAGCCTCTTGGAAGCGAGCACAAAGGCAAACACTAAACATGATATCTGGTCGACTTGCCGTTAGGTACAACAAACTACCAATCATACCTCTATATTTGGTGTTGTCTACCGACTCACAATCATCATCTACGGTGAGTTTAGTATCCGAGGCCATAGGGGTCTTCATTGGTCTAGATTCTTCTAATCCAAATTTCTTTAGCATTTCTTTAGCGTACTTAGATTGACTAAAGAAAATACCATCGTCCATTTGTTTAATTTGGAGTCCTAAAAAGAAGTTAAGTTCTCCCATCATACTCATTTCAAACTCATCATGCATGATTTTGGCAAAGTCATCACACAATTCTTGACAAGTTGAGCCAAATATAATGTCATCAACATATATTTGTACGATTATGAGGTGAGGACCTTTCTTCTTTGTAAAGAGTGTATTGTCTACCATTCCCATGGTATACTCATGTTTAACAAGAAACGCTTTAAGTCTATTATACCAAGCTTTGGGTGCTTGTTTGAGTCCATAAAGTGCTTTCTTAAGCTTGTAAACATGGTCCGGTTTCTCAAAATCAATGAAGCCGGGAGGTTGAGCCACATATACCTCCTCATTGATCAAACCGTTAAGAAATGCACTCTTTACATCCATTTGTTGAAGCTTAAAATCTAAGGCACAAGCGTAGGCTAAAAGGATTCTAATAGATTCTAATCTAGCTACTGGTGCATATGTCTCGTCATAATCAATCCCTTCTTGTTGATTATAGCCTTGAGCTACAAGTCTAGCCTTGTTACGAGACACAACACCATTCTCATCTAGCTTATTCCTAAATACCCATTTGGTTCCTATAATGGTAGAACTTCTAGGTGGAGGAACAAGTTCCCAAACATCATTGGCAACGAATTGATTCAATTCTTCTTGCATTGCAATGACCCAACTCTCATCCGTCAAAGCTTCTTTAACATTCTTTGGTTCAATCAAGGAGACAAAACAAAAGAAGTTGCTTTGGTTTTGGACTTGAGATCTTAGGGTCCTTAGATTTAAGTCACCAATGACATTATTGAGAGTATGATCCCTAGACTCCTTAATGTTTACTTCCTTTTCAACACTAAGGTCTTCAACTCCTATTTTTCTAACCTCTTTGGCTTTAACTACTTCTAATTCATCCAAGTCATCATCAACCAATGGTGGTGTCTTGGGTGAAGGAGGGGTTTCATCGAAGGTTACGTTGAGTGATTCTTCAATAACCCCCGTGGTTCTATTTAGGACTATGTAGGCTTTACTAGTTTGGGAATAACCTAAAAGGATACCTTCGTAAGACTTTGGGTCAAACTTGGTAAGGTAGTCTTTGGTGTTGAGGATAAAGCACTTGCTTCCAAACACCCTAAAGTATTCTAATGAGGGTTTCTTACCTTTAAGAATCTCATAGGGGGTCTTTCCTAGGAAAGGTCGAATAAGAATTCGGTTGAGAATATAAGTCGATGTGTCCACGGCATTGCACCAAAACTTTTGAGGCAAAGATTGCTCGTTTAACATCGTCCTACTCATCTCTTGGAGAGTCCTATTCTTCCTTTCAACTACCCCATTTGATTGTGGAGTGCGAGGAGCCGAGAAGTTATGGGTAATACCACGAGCTTCACAAAAGGCACCAAATTGCACTTCATTATCAAATTCCCTACCATGATCCGTCCTAATAGAAACAATTGAACATCCTAGTTAATTTTGAATTCTTCGACTAAAGATTTCGAAGTGATCGAAAGCTTCATTCTTAGATGCCAAAAATCTAGTCCAAGTGAATCTAGAATAGTCATCAACTATAACTAGGGTATAAAGGTTACCTCCATAACTCCGTATGGTGGAAGGTCCAAAGAGATCCATATGTAGGAGCTCTAAGCACCGAGAGGTCGAAACCAAATTCTTGGCTTTGTGACTTGAGTGAAATTGCTTTCCAACTTTGCAAGCATCACAAAAGTGACTATCAAACTTAATCGTGGGGAGGTGTCTTACCAACTCCTTAGAGACTAAAGATTGAATTAAACGCATATTAGCGTGACCTAATCTCCTATGCCAAAGAGTAGAACTATCATCTATAGTCGCAAGACATATGTTGTCTTTTGACTTCTTATTAACCTTCATGACATAAAGCCCATGCTTTCTAACACCTTTTCCAATGACTTTTCCATCTTTTACGATTTCACTGTCATGTTCCGAAAAGATGACCTTACACTTATTATCACAAATTTGACCTATACTTAAAAGGTTAAAACCTAAGTTATCTACGTGTTCAACATTTTAAATGGTCATGGAGTTAAGAGAAACCGTACCTTTGCCAATGATATTACCACATAGACTACTAGCGAATGTGACGTTACCTCCATCATATGCTTTGTAATGCGAGAATAAACTTCGATTACCCGTCATGTGTTTAGAACATCCACTATCCTTAATCCACTCATCGGGCTCCAAATCAATTCCCAAGCATATCTAGGTAACAACACACAAGATCAAACATTTGGTCCCCAATATCTCATGGGTCCAAAATTGTTAGTTCCAAACATCCCTTGCATTTGGTTGGGATGCATGAATGAGGAGGGGATTCCCCATGGAGAACAAAATGGAGGAGGGTAGTAATTCATGTAATCATTTTGTTGTTCATTAATTCTCCTAGGTGTGTTTGATCTAGGTTTAGAGTTATTATTATTCCTTTTAGGTGTTGGAGTTTTACTTCTAGGTCGTGAGTTGTTTTGATTATCTCTTCTAGGCGTTGTCGTTCTACTTCTAGGCTTAGACTCATTCCGTACTCTAGGTGGAGTAGAGGATAGTCTAGATAAACTTCTATTTCCCATGAGAGGTTTACTTAATGGCTTGTAGAACTTACCAATAGTATTGTCGTCAAGTATGGGTAATTTTACCTTATTAACAGTAAGATGCTTTAGTTTTTCATCTAACTTAGATTTTTCAGAAAGTTTAGGATTTTCACAAAATTCATCTTCTGGCCGCGGTAGGTTATCTATGGCGGCGGTTCCATAGTGATAAGGAACCGCACCATACAATTTGGAACCGCGTCCAGTGGGCGTTTTTTGTGAAAACCTGACTTGTTTTGGTTCACTAGTTGAGGCTTCATTTGAGTTAAAACCTAGACCAAGTATTTCCTTAGAATGAACTTGTTTGTTTAACATATCATCAAGAGCACTAGTACCTTTCATGAACTTTTCCAATTTAATGGAGGTGCTCTTGAGATCTTCATTCTCTAATCTAAGTTTTTCACAACTTAAGCAACCTAAATCAACCTCTTTGTTTTTCTCAAGTTTAGCCAATTTCTCCCTAAGTTCATTGATCTCATTTTCAAGCTTAGTTTTGGTTAATTTTAAGGTTTTATTCTTTTCTATGAATTTAAGACTAAGTTTGTGTAAGCTATCATATATGCCTTCAAATTCAATATCATCTAAAGTGGAACTATCATTGCTATAATATTCGGTTTCAGAATGTACCTCTTTAGAAGTGTGAGCCATAAGACATTTCTCCTCTTTGGGGTTGTCATCATCATCTTCACCGCTATCGCTCCAAGCGCCACTAACGAATGCCGTGTGGTTCTTATCACGGGCGGGCTTTGGACAATCACCAATGAAGTGATTTGGATCAACACATCTAAAGCAATTCCTATCACCTTTTTCGTTCTTGACAATCCGATTCTTTGACAATGGTTTCTTGTCATAGTTGGGTTGCCTAACGTGTTGACCTCGTCTCTTGAAAAACTTCTTGAAATCTCTCACCGCCAATGCATACTCCTCGTCATCGCTTTCCGAGGAACTATCATGGTCACTTTGTGCCTTCTTGGCTTTAAGTGCAAGAGATTTCCTTTCACTCTTGGTTTTCACTAATTCCGAGTCCTTCAAAATTATCATCTCATGAACCTTCAAGTTTCCAATAAGTTCATCGAGTGATAAAGTTGAGAGATCTTTCGACTCTTCAATCGCCGTGACTTTTTCTCTCCACTTTGGATGTAAGGCCCTTAGAAACTTCCTAATATTGTTCTTGCTAGAAAAACCTTCATCAAGTGCTTTTAGACTAGTAATAATGGTGTTAAACCTAGCAAATGCACTATCAATAGTTTCATCTTCTAAGATGACAAATTGTTCATATTGTTGGACAAGAAGATCGATTTTGCTTTCTTTGATTTGGCTATTACCTTGGTGGATTACTAAAAGAGTGTTTCAAATAGCTTTAGCGGTTTCACACATAAAAATTCTTTCATACTCTTTCTTAGGCAAAGCATTATAAATCACCATTTTAGCCTCACTATTTTTTGAAAGTTTCTTTTTAGTATCGTCATTAGCTTTGTCAAAAGTGACCAATTCTTTTGTTTTAGAAACTTCATTAAATTGAAAGGGTAAAAAATCACCATTGGTAATAACATGCCAAAGATCTAAATCTTTTGATTTCACATAAGTTTCAAATCTATTTTTCCAATAAATAAAACCATCGGTTTCAAAAAGTGGTGGTCTTTGCATAGATTGCCCTTCTAGGTACTTGTTGGAATCCATAGATCGATAAAAGTTTTAAAATACAATCTTTATACCTTATAAAGAGTTTATAGAAATGGTTGAATTGTTGAAAAGTTGAAAAGTTGAAAGTGTTCAACCAATTAATACAGTCTCTTTCTCTCTCATTTACTCCATTTAATTTCTCACATCTTAAAAATACACACACACACACTCTCTCTATCTCCCCTCGCCGGATCTCTCCCCACCACCTCATCACAATATAAACTAGCCACCACCAAACTCCTCGACGACCGGACCTTATGAACTGCCGGATCTCACTACCGAAACCCACACCTTCCGAGAGCCCAACCACCACTGCACACACGACCATATAGAACAACATCACAAAAAGGTTTTTTATATAATTTGATTTCATTTTTTGTTACAGCCGTCACATGCAACCGTCGTTTTGTCTAACCAGAAAGTTGATTACCGGCATTCTTAACGCTTGAAGGTATGTTTTCTAGATCTATATGTTGTATTTATGGATCTGAATTTTTATAAACATTTTTTCTTTTTATGTTACAGTCATCACGCGCCTGCCACCGTCTCACCTCACCACGACCGGAGATAACCACTAGCGGACATAAATCACCACGGCTCCGCCGCACCAGCTCAGAACCAGGATGCAATAGTTTTTATTTTGTACCCACGATGCAAAAGTTTGGTGAGTTTTTATAGATCTGTGCATTTTTTATCTATTAATTGATATATTTTTGTTTATCTATGTTTTTTATTTTCTTTTACTTATCTTTTTGCAGATTTGTTGTTGCCTTTGACATGAATCCACTGTTAAGATTCATATCCTTTTTTTACTTCTAATAGATTGTACTTGAGTTTTTTTTTAATTTAACGAAACTGATTTTTAATCTATTGATGTATGTTATGTAAATAAATATTGTCTAAAATATTTTTGCAGTAAATTAAAATTTGTTATAGTGAAACTGATAAGTTTGATAAGTTGGTTGAGTTACTGGGTTAGTCTATTGAGTATTTGATTAGATGTGTAAAATGGTTGGTGAAATATTTGTAAAGGATATATAAGTAAATGATGTTTATTCCGTAAATTATTAAGAAGCAATACCTATTTTAACTTTCAAATTTTATCAAAATTTTGAATACATTTCGAAGTTTCGGCAAAGGAAAGCCAATCACAATAAGTAGTTGATGCAGGTAAAACCAAACTTTACTTTCTATAGTCTGAAAATTTGAATTGATTCATGTGTATGTAAACTAATTATTTGTATTTTTTAATTACGTAGAAAAAGGATAGCAGCAAGAATGCATTTGAATTGAATTGTCTATATAAACGTCAAACACATAAATGATGTTTAGTTTGTTCGAATGCAGGTTCTTCAAAGAAAAACAAAAAAAGCTGCAAGAGCTATTGAAAAGTTAAAAGAGCTGTGTGAATCAAGCAGGTACAACACGCAAAATGAAAGCATTTTTTCCCCTCAGCTTGCTTTTAGTTCGCTTAAGTAGCTTTTAAATTTGAATTGGATATTAAGAGTGCTTAGGATTGATTTTAGATTTTTATTAGCTAAAGTCATTAATTTAGCATTGATTATTAGGAGGTGCTTACAATTGCTTATTTTTAATGCTTATCTGCTTTGAAATTTTTTATGGGTTTGATTAAATTAAATGAGGCTCATAGATAGTTCTATGACTCTATCTAAACATTGAGGCTGCTTATGTACTTGAAAAATGAGTAGTTCAACTGTTAAATAAGACGTCCTGAACACCCTTTTAGATTCGTTCGTTATATCTTGCTGCGTTTTGTAAAGGACGACAATTCTGAGCGTGGTTATCTGAAGCAAATTTTGAGGGTGTTGAGGCTTACCTATACAGATTGCTTATATGATTATTAGGTGGTGACGTATGGGTTTTTTTTGGTGTTTAGGTTTGCATGTCCAAAGTGATTCTATGAATATCTGGGTGCCTTGTTATGCAATCATGTTAATATTGAAGCTGAACCCCTCATTTTGATGATATATTTAATTCAGGTCAACATATTTGTAAAGTCATTGTTACCATGTGCTTAATTGTGAAATCGTGAAGTACGGGTTGATGTTTCATGAGAATAGATGTGGTGTAAAGTTGGACCTATTTATGTCTTTAAGTGTATGTGCTTTTGTTCATTGGAGATGGAATTGTGTAGTTCATGTTAGGTTCATGAGAAGAGCTGTGATGTGTGCTTAAATATGAAATTGTGTTGCAGAATTATTATGACAATAGAGTGGTGTAAAGTTAGAGTTTTTATTTCGAAATGTTGAATCATGATTATGTTCCTTAAAGATGATTTGGTTGGTGAATGCAGGGTTAATGCATACATTGTTTTCAAGACGGAGGACTCTGCTCAAGCATCTTTGGCGCATAACATGGCAGTTGTAAGTTTATTTCTTAAAAGCTTAATGCTTGTCTTCCATTTCACCAGAAAAGTTACCAGTAGTATAGAGTTGAGTATGGCATCTTACTTAATCTCGAAGGTCTCTTAATGTGATGTTAGATGCGTTGGATCTTTTTTGGGGTCCATTTATACATGGATGTTTATCGCAATTAGCCCATTATACAGAACACAGTATTCTACTATAATGAACATAATTTGGTGTGTAGACTTTAAAAGATCTCGGCAACTAAGTTTGGGACTAATTGATACTGCATAATGATTCTTTTTGTTCTAAATCAGTTCGTGTAATAGATGCTCTCTTTTCCAGTCAATTGGCTTGAAATATGTTTGGATGACTTAAATTTTATGTAATTTTAATGAAATAGGCTTTTTAGTTTGACTTAGTGGGTGTTTGGGATTGCTTATTCAAAATAGATTATACGTTTTGGAAACGAATAATCAGATAATCAGGTTTTACAAAACATGGTTTTGTAAAATAGTGTTTGGATTTGATTATAATGTTTGACAAATTAAATTATTTATAATTTGATGTATAAAATGACCAAAAAGACATTTAGTTTTTAAAAAGCAAACGTATGTTATGTTTCTTAAATTTATAGTTTGCACGTATAACAAATTTTGCAGAAAAACTTAACATACAAATAATAATAAGGTTTTACTATGATATAGTTTTAACAATTTTAAGCTTTCTAAAATAATTAAAACTTTTTTAATAATATTAATTTACGAGATTAACATGGTATTTATCCTTATCTCTTCTTTTTATCATTCACCTATTATCCATCTCACCCATCATCACCTTATTTCACCAACCCAAACCATAACCCTTGATCACAGCCTCAGAAGTTGAATATGTCATAGATATACATACACATGTAAGAGTGTATTTTTGGTTTTCTATTACAAGTTTCATTACAAGATTCACAAATTTATTTGTGTTGGTGGATAAAAATTGTTTTCATATGAAACTAACGAGTTGTTGGTATCGTGGGTCAATTTTGTAATTTTTTCGTTAGATACGAGTTGCGTTTTGCAAAAGTAAGTCTTCACCTACTTTTACAAACTGGCGTTTTGATGGGGTTTAAACGCAGATAAGTGATTTCTATTTTTACTATCCAAACACTTGGAACTAGGATTTTGCATTTTAAAACTGTGATAATCAAATAATTAGGGTGCAAACGTACTCCCAAACACCCCCTTAGAGCATATGGAACACTGTATCATGCAAGATCATGATGAGCAAATTAACAATTGTATGTGTTAATCTTCTTATCTAGGTGGGTGGAAATCATATTCATGTAGACAGAGCTTGTCCACCTCGCAAAAAGTTGAAGGGAGAGAATGCTCCACTTTATGACAGCAAAAGAACTGTGTTTATCGGTAACCTCCCATTTGACGTTAAGGTATAAATCTTTTGGTTAATTCATAGCAGTGCTTAGGTTTTACATTTATACAGAGTTGGTAGTATGGGCGGGTTGAGTGACATGACGATACAAGTTCGAGTCAAAGCTTAATCTTGTATGGGTTTGAAACGGGTCAGATTGATTTGAAATGTGACAAATTGTGACTTTTTAACCAAATGAGTTCGGTTTTCGTGTTTAGTTTGTTAAGTACGAGTATACTACAAAATTCAACAAGTATACCTTATTTGGCAGGTAGGAAAGGTAGGATCTAGACGGTCAGGGTAAAGGGACTGTTCCAGAAAAACCTTCGGTGTGTGTTAAATATGACTATCTAATAAACTATTTTGAATAGCGATTTAGGTGGCTGTGCGCGTCAAATATATACTTTTAGCGATTATCTATTTGTTTGGCCAATTGACAATCACACATAAGTAGATAACTGAAGCCGACTCGTTGATATGCAATTGCAGCTAGAACTGGCGGTGATGGTGGTAGTGGCAGTGGTGGTGTTAAACGTAAGCAAGAAAACCGTACACCACAAAGTAATACCAAAAACAAGAAACCAAGGAAATTTAGATAATTGTTTTTAGCAGTCTGTTATAAAAATGGGATTACTCGGTTGTTTTATACTTTGTATTATTACTTTTAAATTGGTTTAATGTTTACTACAAAAGAATTAATTTAATATGATGATGTTAAAGCTTTATTTTAGTTCATGATGATGGTTTTTGTTTTTTTCTGCTTGTACCATCTGGCTATTATTCATTACCAGCAAGGCACCAAGATTGATATGGACTTTCTAAGGAAACATATAAGGAGACGGTATTTGAGGGTCGGCTATGCGTTTTTGAGCCGTTCAACTTGTCAAATATATCTTCTTAAGCATGCAATTTCTTAATAGAATCTAAATTTATTCTTCTTATACAATAGAGTCCATTATATTTTATATATTATTCAAAGCATTAAAACTTTTTCTTCAAATATATCTTAGTATAACAATGTTTGACATTACCTGTTTGGAAAGGCAACATTGTTAAGGGTATGGATTTTCATACAGATGTTGCTCAAATATAGAAAAAGAACTAAGGCACATATTATTAACTTTGTCATTTTCATTTATTTGTAGTTTGACCTTTATATAGCTGAAGGTGAATCACATATCTGTCAGGTAAATTATTTTTTACCTTCTTAGAATCCAAATAAGTTTACCAGTATTGGAATAATAATGTTACACCTCTCATAAGGAACACGTAATTTTATTAAATTCATTCATATGCTCGAAATTCCCACCTTGAGATGATATATATTGTTCACATATGAAATTTAGAAGGAAAAAAGCTAAGAGCTGTTAATAAAATCATAACATCCTCAAGTATTTTGGTGTCTATTGTTTCACTTGGATTCAACACATGCTTTATTAGTATGAAAAGATCTAAATGAAGTAGCTGCTACTCAAATTGAGCCATCTTTTTACAGTCAAACTCATAATCAATTTGGTTTGATGCCATAGTTTGTTATTACAGGTGGTGGATGGAATACACACATCGAGTATCTGAAGATATGTTGTAGGAAGTACTAGCTTTATTCGAACGCACTGTACATTAATCATTCAAAACCGAAAATGACATATACTACATATTGCTTAATGAGTATTATAAGAGTTTTAGTGTATAAAATTATTAATATTTTATGTAATGTGTGTTTTTACATTAAATATATATGCAATGTACTATATTGTCTTGTACGTGTTAGCTTTACGATAATTATTTATAAAGCTCAGACCAAAACAATTCCAAATGTTGGTATTTATTTTCACGACTCTGTTTTTCGCGCATGACCAACCTTATATGGCGTTGTGTAGAGGAATTTCACGTAAAACTATAAAGGTATTAATGGAATGAGTTGAAGAGTTCCGTAAATGATGAGTATACACCTCGAGTATCATGTAATATTTTACTTTCAGTGTCACTAAATGTTTTTATATGTTTTTTTCTACATGTTAAGACTTTTTACTAGAGTTGACTTATCACATGTTATAACTGTTTGCAATTATATTTTGATCTTTTCACGATATATTTTGAAGATGGCACGAAACAATTACCACGACATCGCATATCGTTAATTATCTACCGCTAGAAATTTCAGCCGCTATGCGCGGGTACTCGCCTAGTATACTTTAAAAATTCTTGAGCAACCCGCTCTGATACCAATTGTAGAAACTAGAAAGGAGGGGGGGGGGTTGAATAGTTTCTTATATTTACTTGTTAAAAAAGTGGTTTCCAAAAATCCTTTTTCAAAAAACTTAGGCTTGAGGAAATATGTGAAATTTTCTTATGCACAATATGAACAATGATAGTGTAACTAAACTAATACTAACAGAAATATATCCCAAAAAATAAAGAATGATAGTGTAACTAATCTAGTACTAACACATGTATATGCATAAAGAATAAAGAATGTAAAGAGTTAAGGGTAAAGAAAGATCAAACCGAACACCAAGGATTTATAGTGGTTCGGCAACGAAGCTCACTCCTCGTTCCTACTCCACTCCTCGAGTACTCCTTACTCGAGAGTTCACTACACAACAAGCTCCTTATGGTGGAGAAAACCGTACACGTTGCATAACCAATTTCCGACTCTAAGCTAAAAGTCGAGCCCTAATCGTAGCTAGGACCAATCTACACAACTATACTTAGTACATACACAACTTCCAAATAGACACAACTACTTGGATCTTCACAACTATGACACAACTACAAGTGTATAAAATTAGATCTTCAATGGATCTTTGGTGGTGGACTCAACACTTCACTAGGATAGTGTTCTTCTCTTTGCACTTGGAGAGGAAGGGATGGAAGAACAAGATTCACTTCTTAAACAAGTAATAATCAAACAAATGATCAAAGATTTGAGTAATTAAAGAAGGGGTTTGAATCTGGAAATAAATGTGCAAAAGAGGTGAAGTGAAAAGCTGAGAATGGTCCACTATTTATAGGACAAAGGAGCCAACGGCTATATCTGCCCGCAGTACCTTATCTTAGCCCGCGGTACCTTATCGATAAGGTACCGCCTAGGCGCTAAGGTACCGCCGGACTAGACTCCGCTCCTTTTTGTCCTTTAGTGGTGGAGGTCTTATCTGGGTATAAAAAATATCCGGAAAGTATATTCTTAACCAAATAAGAATATGCCATTTTCAAATTTCAAATAATTAATTTAATAAAACATTTTCTTAAAAATAAAGTTTAATAAAAACTTGTCATATTTAATAAAAAGTGAGTTTTAAGAAAAGATTAAATCACTTGATCACTTGATTAAGGTTAGTACTTGTTTATCCATACCTTAAGTGAATATGGGTAAAATGAAAAATATTGTCGTAATCAAAACTAAGCGAGACCGAAAAATGCAAATAACGTTTTTAGTCATTATTGCATTAACAATCTCCCCCTTTTTGATTCCGACAATACATAAACTCAATCACACGAAAACAAGATTTTCGAAGACGAGTTTATTCATTTCTCCCCCTTTGTCAAAGCAAAAAGGTTGCGTAAGCCGGTGTTGAAGAAACGGACTTTGCAAAGACTCCCCCTTGGTGCTTACTCCCCCTAGCTTGGGGCACCGAGGAATCGAGATATGGTGACAAGCTACATAGAAGGGTTAGTTGAACAAAACAAACAACCAACAATATATAACAATAGGTCACACAAAAAAAATTAAAAGAGAAGAAAACAGAAAGACAAAGATCCAAGATAGGTTACTAAAAGAACATCATACAAAGAAGTATGGAAAAAGAAACAAGCCAAAAGCATAAATCTAATCCTAGTTATTCTAGAATTCTAAGATTTGCTTGAATTTGGTGTCTTATGGATAAGCAACCAATGCTTATATGAAAGACAAGGTAATAGCAGAGGGTGGTGGTGGTGGCTTGTTGGAGATCTCATAATCAAAGTGAAGAGGAGGCTTGATTAAGAGACTTTTGATGTAGCTCAACTCCTCATAGATGTGTGCCATAGCAAGATGTGTATATTGACAACAATGACAATATGTTCCATGGTGCATGACATTATCATGAGAAGGAGGAAGAACACTAAAGGGTGGTGGTGGAAGAAAAGATGTTCCACAATCAACATTCTTGGTAGGAGAAATGTGATTAAGAGTGTTCTTGGGTGGGTTTGGATTGAAAGCAATTGGAGAAAATGGAGGAGATTCAAGGCTTTCATTGGGAGAATAAGACATTTTGGATGTGAAGTAATGCAAAATGCTTATGGTTTAAATAGGGAAGGCTTAGGGTATTTTTAGGGTGGTCAAAGGGTTTGAAACAAAGATTCTCAAAAATGTTGGAGCAAATCTGGAGTTTCAGACAATAACCCGAAAAAGGAAGGCCACTGTAGGCGGTTCCTTATCTAGGGTGGCGGTACCTTATCAATAAGGTACCGCGGTTCACATATGGAACCGCCTGCAGAAGCAGGGTTTGGTGTTTGGAGGAAGATTTTTCAGCAAATCTTACTTTTCTAGTCTAACTTATCATAGGGATATGCTTGAAAGCAAAGATAGACAAAGAAAACATATGCAAACTTACCAAATAGAGATTTGACCAAAATACATAGATTAAAAAATCGATGTAGGAGGTGTGTAAGACAAGACCTTAAGTCATGACACAATGATCCTCCATGATTCAATCTTGTTCTTGCTATGTTTGAGAGAATCATACATATGAATTATGTAAGCTCTAGATTAATAGCGAGAATCTATGAAAAATTGTTTTTAGATTGAATTAACAATGTCAAACGAATTTCTCAACCCTTTTCGAAAGAGACTTTGAGAATTTTCAAAAGGAGAGGAGAAGATTTTTCAAAAGGAGTTTAAAAGATTCAAGGACTCAAAGTGGTAAAAGAAGACACACAAGAAGAAAAGAATTTAAGGAAGATGTTCCATTAATCCTAGACCTAGACGCAAGTAATTAAAAGGTTCCCTTTTAAGTGGCTTAGTGAAGATATCGGCTAAGTTGTCCTCGGAGGGCACCTTTTCAATAGTAATGTTCCCCTTTTGAACATTATCCCTAAGGAAATGGTGTCTAATTTCTATGTGTTTGGTTCGCGAATGTTGCACGGGATTCTTGCTTAGGTCTATAGCGCCTTTATTATCGCACATGATGGGAACATCATCAAGAGAAATCCCGTAATCAACAAGCGCTTGCTTCATCCATAGAGCTTGTTGGCATGCTTTTCCGGCACTCACATACTCGGCTTCCGTGGTGGATATCGCAAGAGCGGTTTGTTTCTTGGAGAACCAAGAAGTTAAACAACAACCCATGAAGGTACAAACTCCACTAGTGCTTTTCCGGTCCACAAAGTCTCCCGTATGATCCGAGTCTGCGTAGACAATGGTTTCTACGCCGGTCCCTTTAGGATACCATAATCCTAAATGTATAGTGCCTTTAATGTATCGGAAGATACGCTTAACCGCTTCAAGGTGAGAGGTTTTGGGAGCCTCTTGGAAGCGAGCACAAAGGCAAACACTAAACATGATATCCGGTCGACTTGCCGTTAGGTACAACAAACTACCAATCATACCTCTATATTTGGTGTTGTCTACCGACTCACAATCATCATCTACGGTGAGTTTAGTATCCGAGGCCATAGGGGTCTTCATTGGTCTAGATTCTTCTAATCCAAATTTCTTTAGCATTTCTTTAGCGTACTTAGATTGACTAAATAAAATACCATCGTCCATTTGTTTAATTTGGAGTCCTAAAAAGAAGTTAAGTTCTCCCATCATACTCATTTCAAACTCATCATGCATGATTTTGGCAAAGTCATCACACAATTCTTGACAAGTTGAGCCAAATATAATGTCATCAACATATATTTGTACGATTATGAGGTGAGGACCTTTCTTCTTTGTAAAGAGTGTATTGTCTACCATTCCCATGGTATACTCATGTTTAACAAGAAACGCTTTAAGTCTATCATACCAAGATTTGGGTGCTTGTTTGAGTCCATAAAGTGCTTTCTTAAGCTTGTAAACATGGTCCGGTTTCTCAAAATAAATGAAGTCGGGAGGTTGAGCCACATATACCTCCTCATTGATCAAACCGTTAAGAAATGCACTCTTTACATCCATTTGTTGAAGCTTAAAATCTAAGGCACAAGCGTAGGCTAAAAGGATTCTAATAGATTCTAATCTAGCTACTGGTGCATATGTCTCGTCATAATCAATCCCTTCTTGTTGATTATAGCCTTGAGCTACAAGTCTAGCCTTGTTACGAGACACAACACCATTCTCATCTAGCTTATTCCTAAATACCCATTTGGTTCCTATAATGGTAGAACTTCTAGGTGGAGGAACAAGTTCCCAAACATCATTGGCAACGAATTGATTCAATTCTTCTTGCATCGCAATTACCCAACTCTCATCCGTCAAAGCTTCTTTAACATTCTTTGGTTCAATCAAGGAGACAAAACAAAAGAAGTTGCTTTGGTTTTGGACTTGAGATCTTAGGGTCCTTTGATTTAAGTCACCAATGACATTATTGAGAGTATGATCCCTAGACTCCTTAATGTTTACTTCCTTTTCAACACTAAGGTCTTCAACTCCTATTTTTCTAACCTCTTTGGCTTTAACTACTTCTAATTCATCCAAGTCATCATCAACCAATGGTGGTGTCTTGGGTGAAGGAGGGGTTTCATCAAAGGTTACGTTGAGTGATTCTTCAATAACCCCTGTGGTTCTATTTAGGACTATGTAGGCTTCACTAGGTTGGGAATAACCTAAAAGGATACCTTCGTAAGACTTTGGGTCAAACTTGGTAAGGTAGTCTTTGGTGTTGAGGATAAAGCACTTGCTTCCAAACACCCTAAAGTATTCTAATGAGGGTTTCTTACCTTTAAGAATCTCATAGGGGGTCTTTTCTAGGAAAGGTCGAATAAGAATTCGGTTGAGAATATAAGTCGATGTGTCCACGGCATTGCACCAAAACCTTTGAGGCAAAGATTGCTCGTTTAAGATCGTCCTACTCATCTCTTGGAGAGTCCTATTCTTCCTTTCAACTACCCCATTTGATTGTGGAGTGCGAGGAGCCGAGAAGTTATGGGTAATACCATGAGCTTCACAAAAGGCACCAAATTGCACTTCAATATCAAATTCCCTACCATGATCCGTCCTAATAGAAACAATTGAACATCCTAGTTGATTTTGAATTCTTCGACTAAAGATTTCGAAGTGATCGAAAGCTTCATTCTTAGATGCCAAAAATCTAGTCCAAGTGAATCTAGAATAGTCATCAACTATAACTAGGGTATAAAGGTTACCTCCATAACTCCGTATGGCGGAAGGTCCAAAGAGATCCATATGTAGGAGCTCTAAGCACCGAGAGGTCGAAACCAAATTCTTGGCTTTGTGACTTGAGTGAACTTGCTTTCCAACTTTGCAAGCATCACAAAAGTGACTATCAAACTTAATCTTGGGGAGGTGTCTTACCAACTCCTTAGAGACTAAAGATTGAATTAAACGCATATTAGCGTGACCTAATCTCCTATACCAAAGAGTAGAACTATCATCTACAGTCGCAAGACATATGTTGTCTTTTGACTTCTTATTAACCTTCATGACATAAAGCCCATGCTTTCTAACACCTTTTCCAATGACTTTTCCATCTTTTACGATTTCACTGTCATGTTCCGAAAAGATGACCTTACACTTATTATCACAAATTTGACCTATACTTAAAAGGTTAAAACCTAAGTTATCTACGTGTTCAACATTTTAAATGGTCATGGAGTCAAGAGAAACCGTACCTTTGCCAATGATATTACCACGTAGACTGCTAGCGAATGTGATGTTACCTCCATCATATGCTTTGTAATGCGAGAACAAACTTCGATTACCCGTCATGTGTTTAGAACATCCACTATCCTTAATCCACTCATCGGGCTCCAAATCAATTCCCAAGCATATCTAGGTAACAACACACAAGATCAAACATTTGGTCCCCAATATCTCATGGGTCCAAAATTGTTAGTTCCAAACATCCCTTGCATTTGGTTGGGATGCATGAATGAGGAGGGGATTCCCCATGGAGAACAAAATGGAGGAGGGTAGTAATTCATGTAATCATTTTGTTGTTCATTAATTCTCCTATGTGTGTTTGATCTAGGTTTAGAGTTATTATTATTCCTTCTAGGTGTTGGAGTTTTACTTCTAGGTCGTGAGTTGTTTTGATTATCTCTTCTAGGCGTTGTCGTTCTACTTCTAGGCTTAGACTCATTCCGTACTCTAGGTGGAGTAGAGGATAGTCTAGATAAACTTCTATTTCCCATGAGAGGTTTACTTAATGGCTTGTAGAACTTACCAATAGTATTGTCGTCAAGTATGGGTAATTTTACCTTATTAACAGTAAGATGCTTTAGTTTTTCATCTAACTTAGATTTTTCAGAAAGTTTAGGATTTTCACAAAATTCATCTTCTGGACGCGGTACGTTATCTATGGCGGCGGTTCCATAGTGATAAGGAACCGCACCATACAATTTGGAACCACGTCCAGTGGGCGTTTTTTGTGAAAACCTGACTTGTTTTGGTTCACTAGTTGAGGCTTCATTTGAGTTAAAACCTAGACCAAGTCTTTCCTTAGAATGAACTTGTTTGTTTAACATATCATCAAGAGCACTAGTACCTTTCATGAACTTTTCCAATTTAATGGAGGTGCTCTTGAGATCCTCATTCTCTAATCTAAGTTTCTCACAACTTAAGCAACCTAAATCAACCTCTTTGTTTTTCTCAAGTTTAGCCAATTTCTCCCTAAGTTCATTGATCTCATTTTCAAGCTTAGTTTTGATTAATTTTAAGGTTTTATTCTTTTCTATGAATTTAAGACTAAGTTTGTGTAAGCTATCATATTTGCCTTCAAATTCAATATCATCTAAAGTGGAACTATCATTGCTATAATATTCGGTTTCGGAATGTACCTCTTTAGAAGTGTGAGCCATAAGACATTTCTCCTCTTTGGGGTTGTCATCATCATCTTCACTGCTATCGCTCCAAGCGCCACTAACGAATGTCGTGTGGTTCTTATCACGGGCGGGCTTTGGACAATCACCAATGAAGTGATTTGGATCACCACATCTAAAGCAATTCCTATCACCTTTTTCGTTCTTGACAAACCGATTCTTTGACAATGGTTTCTTGTCATAGTTGGGTTGCCTAACGTGTTGACCTCGTCTCTTGAAGAACTTCTTGAAATCTCTCACCGCCAATGCATACTCCTCGTCATCGCTTTCCGAGGAACTATCATGGTCACTTTGTGCCTTCTTGGCTTTAAGTGCAAGAGATTTCCTTTCACTCTTGGTTTTCACTAATTCCGAGTCCTTCAAAATTATCATCTCATGAACATTCAAGTTTCCTGTGAGTTCAACGAGTGATAAAGTTGAGAGATCTTTCGACTCTTCAATCGCCGTGACTTTTGCTCTACACTTTGGATGTAAGGCCCTTAGAAACTTCCTAACATTGTTCTTGCTAGAAAAACCTTCATCAAGTGATTTTAGACTAGTAATAATGGTGTTAAACCTAGCAAATGCACTATCAATAGTTTCATCTTCTAAGATGACAAATTGTTCATATTGTTGGACAAGAAGATCGATTTTGCTTTCTTTGACTTGGCTATTACCTTGGTGGGTTACTAAAAGAGTGTTCCAAATATCTTTAGCGGTTTCACACATAAAAATTCTTTCATACCGTTTCTTAGGCAAAGCATTATAAATCACCATTTTAGCCTCACTATTTTTTGAAAGTTTCTTTTTAGTATCGTCATTAGCTTTGTCAAAAGTGACCAATTCTTTTGTTTTAGAAACTTCATTAAATTGAAAGGGTAAAAAATCACCATTGGTAATAACATTCCAAAGATCTAAATCTTTTGATTTCACATAAGTTTCAAATCTATTTTTCCAATAAATAAAACTATCGGTTTCAAAAAGTGGTGGTCTTTGCATAGATTGCCCTTCTAGGTACTTGTTGGAATCCATAGATCGATTAATGTTTTAAAATACAATCTTTATACCTTATAAAGAGTTTATAAAAATGGTTAAATTGTTGAAAAGTTGAAAAGTTGAAAGTGTTCAACCAATTAATACAGTCTCTTTCTCTCTCATTTACTCCATTTAATTTCTCACATCTTAAAAATACACACACACACACTCTCTCTATCTCCCCTCGCCGGATCTCTCCCCACCACCTCATCACAATATAAACTAGCCACCACCAAACGCCTCGACGATCGGACCTTATGAACATCCGGATCTCACTACCGAAACCCACACCTTCCGAGAGCCCAACCAACACTGCACACACGCCCATATAGAACAACATCACAAAAGGTTTTTTTATATAATTTGATTTCATTTTTTGTTACAGCCGTCACATGCAACCGTCGTTTTGTCTAACCAGAAAGTTGATTACCGGCATTCTTAACGCTTGAAGGTATGTTTTCTAGATCTATATGTTGTATTTATGGATCTGAATTTTTATAAACATTTTTTCTTTTTATGTTACAGTCATCACGCGCCTGCCACCGTCTCACCTCACCACGACCGGAGATAACCACTAGCGGACATAAATCACCACGGCTCCGCCGCACCAGCTCAGAACCAGGATGCAAAAGTTTTTGTTTTGTACCCACGATGCAAAAGTTTGGTGAGTTTTTATAGATCTGTGCATTTTTTATCTATTAATTGATATATTTTTGTTTATCTATGTTTTTTATTTTCTTTTACTTATCTTTTTGCAGATTTGTTGTTGCCTTTGACATGAATCCACTGTTGAGATTCATATCCTTTTTTACTTCTAATAGATTGTACTTGAGTTTTTTTTGTATTTAACGAAACTGATTTTTAATCTATTGATGTATGTTATGTAAATAAATATTGTCTAAAATATTTTTGCAGTAAACTAAAATTTGTTGTAGTGAAACTGATAAGTTTGATAAGTTGGTTGAGTTACTGGGTTAGTCTATTGAGTATTTGATTAGATGTGTAAAATGGTTGGTGAAATATTTGTAAAGGATATATAAGTAAATGATGTTTATTCCGTAAATTATTAAGAAGCAATACCTATTTTAACTTTCAAATTTTATCAAAATTTTGAATACATTTCGAAGTTTCGGCAAAGGAAAGCCAATCACAATAAGTAGTTGATGCAGGTAAAACCAAACTTTACTTTTTATAGTCTGAAAATTTGAATTGATTCATGTGTATGTAAACTAATTATTTGTATTTTTTAATTACGTAGAAAAAGGATAGCAGCAAGAATGCATTTGAATTGAATTGTCTATATAAACGTCAAACACATAAATGATGTTTAGTTTGTTCGAATGCAGGTTCTTCAAAGAAAAACAAAAAAAGCTGCAAGAGCTATTGAAAAGTTAAAAGAGCTGTGTGAATCAAGCAGGTACAACACGCAAAATGAAAGCATTTTTTCCCCTCAACTTGCTTTTAGTTCGCTTAAGCAGCTTTTAAATTTGAATTGGATATTAAGAGTGCTTAGGATTGATTTTAGATTTTTATTAGCAAAAGTCATTAATTTAGCATTGATTATTAGGAGGTGCTTACAATTGCTTATTTTTAATGCTTATCTGCTTTGAAAATTTTTATGGGTTTGATTAATTTAAAAGAGGCTCATAGATAGTTCTATGACTCTATCTAAACATTGAGGCTGGTTATGTACTTGAAAAATGAGTAGTTCAACTGTTAAATAAGACGTCCTGAACACCCTTTTAGATTCGTTCGTTATATCTTGCTGCGTTTTGTAAAGGCCGACAATTCTGAGCGTGGTTATCTGAAGCAAATTTTGAGGGTGTTGAGGCTTACCTATACAGATTGCTTATATGATTATTAGGTGGTGACGTATGGGTTTTTTTTGGGTGTTTAGGTTTGCATTGTTGATCCCAAACTTAGATCGATTAAGCTTTGTGTATACGAGATTAGATCAAGTACTACACGTAGAGAAACCTTTGCTTATGAGTAAAGTAACAAAGTGTTATGCGGAATTAACACTTGATCTAAAACACAATGATGTTAAACAAACTTTCACTTGTATTAGAATAATCTTGTTGATTACAATGAAAGGTTTAACTTGCGAATACTATGAAAACTGATATATGACTTTAACCTAAAAGACCTTCTTTTATAGAACAAGAAGTCTTGTACAATAAGCTACGAATCAACTATTCTAGGTAAAGATAATAATAGAAAATACAATATTGTGCTTATCTTTACCATACATAAATAAAGAAACAAATAAACAAGATAAGTATGAAGATATTCCATCAGTGTCAATCTTCAAGGCTATCAGCGTTGACTTCTTCAATGTCAACGCTTGGCTGTCAGCGTCCAATGTCTTCTTATCAGCGTTGGCATTCTTCTTATCAGCGTCTAGTGAACTGACCCATATTTTATTCCCAACAATCCTCCCCTAAACTTGATATCCATTCCAATGATCAAGTTTCTGAATAAAAACTAAAGGCTTAGGAGGAATCTTGCAATAACTTCTTATGTTGGTGATAAACATATCTGATCAAGTCCTTGGCCACATCACTAGTATAATCAATCTCCAAGGGTGTCTCTAGCATCTTCTCCAACACTTCTTTGGACAAGAAATAGTCAGCATCCACAAGCAGATATTCTGAAAACTTTGTAGAGCTCATATGAAATACACCACAAGTAGAATATAGCCTCCAATGAAGATTACTGAGATCATCTTCAAGATCCTTCCAAATGGCAGGATCTGATTCTTTTGGACCACACAAAGTCATAAATGTGTTCCAAAGTCTTATTCCATTAGCTGAAGTAGGTGCTTCAGCTGTATACTTGGCCTCTATTAACCTCCATAGATGCACCAAGTCTTCCCTGTCTATGCTTGCAAATATAGAAATAACTGAAGTGAAAGTATGTACCTCCTTTCCAAATCGTCCAATCTTCCAAAAACCACACTCATCTTCATCAAAACTGATGATTGGATTTCTGTCATCTAGAGGTACTACATTTACCAAATCTGAAGCTTCCAAAGGAGAAAGCTTGAGATGCTTCCTTATAACACCTTCAGTTGGAAAATACACATCCATGTCTTTAGGAAATTGAAAAGGATCTCCTTTCTTCACTGGTCTTTGAGCAATCCTTATTTCCTTTTGAATTTGCATCTCCTCTGCAAGCTCTTGTTTTCTTTCTTCTGAAAGAAACTGGTAGACATTCTGTTCTTGCACCTTCCTCCAAATAGGATGTGCCCTATACTCTAACTCCTCAAAAGATAAGGCCAGCAACTTCTTTGATGTCCAATTAGGCTGATGACATCTAAGCAACTTATAGTACAACTGCCTTCTATCACTTTTGAGCCAGGTCTTGACCTCTTGTGCATTAAACCTCATAATCACCTTTATGTCTTCTTGTACCCTAAGAAGAACTTCCAACCCCCAAATTTGATCTGATAAACTCATACCTGGGTTGTCCATCACCTGGTCTTCCCAAGCATGGTACATTCTGGTGATTTCTGGTAGGTCCCAATCAATCTGATTCTTCAACTCACTCAACCTTTCCTTTGCTAGCTCATCCCCATATTCAAGCCTTTCTGGATCTTCAATAATTTGAATGCTTGAATCTGAGCTATCACCTTCTTTATCATCACCACTTTCATCCTCACTCTCAGAAACAACAAATGGTGATCTTCTACTCCTCTTCAAATCTCTTTCCACAAGTTGTGCAGCCAACTGTTCATCAAAAGCTATTTGTGCTGCATCTTTCTTTGGAACATCTTCTTCAATCAAAATACCTTTACCTTTGTCTTTTGGATCAATAATTGGTAAAGTAGAAGAAGAAACCTATGTGGACACATCTTTGATGATTGTTGATGGCTGGAATACATCAAAACCACCTGCAACTTTGTCAGCGTCCAAGTTGCTCCTATCAGCGCCACGATTACCTTTATCAGCGCTGGATGTGTCAGCGTCCAAACCTGTATCAGCGCCCAATGTTTCTTTGAAAGATCCTTCCAAGTTCTTTGGTGTCACCTTGGATGTATCAACAACTGGGTGCTTCTTCAAGTTGGTGAGAGCTTCAGCAATCTGCAAAGATTCACTAAATTGTGAACTCTTTTCTGAACTCTTCTCACTAGCTGTGTGAATCAACTCATCCTCCTCATCCTCTTTATCCTCCCCTTTGGAAGATTCCTCCATTAGACTCCTGCTACTGGGATTCTCCAAAACAGTTACTCTCTCCCTCAAAACTTGGAGTTCTCGTCCCTGTATGTTGACAGTTTGTACAAGACTAACATTTTGCTTTTGCAAGCTAATGACAGCCGCCGTCAATTCAATTATTGTCATAGGTTCCAATCTGCCCTCAGCTAGAATGGGGATTTGACCTCCCAAAATAGGATCATGGGGCATGGATGAGGTCTTAATGATGTTGGGACTGTCTTGACCAGCATCTAAGCCTGTGTCAATAGCCCCAGCCTCACCCATTTCACCAGCCACACTTGTGGAGGTGGTTCTCTCTGCTACAAGGCTAGGATCACTAGAGGAGAACACTCCAGTAATCCTTTGGCGTTTAGTCAACCTAGATTGTAATGGGGTGGAAGATGAAGTAGATTGTGTGGGTGTGGGTTGATTAAGGGGTGTTTGGGATTGGTCAGGGAGTGTATCAGTGTTGGGATTGGCTGTGTCAGCGCCCACATCATGAGTGTCAGCGCTGGGTTGGTCAAGGTCCATGTTTTCTGGTGAAGGTGATGGTTCTTGAATAGGCTCAAGTTGAGGTTCAGGTTCTGGTTGTGGTTGTGGTTGTGCAGCCTGAATTACTTCAAGCATGGGTTGGGTAAGAGGTATGGGATCGTTGGTGGAGCTCATTTTAGCAAAAATGGTTTTCTGTTGTTTAGGGATCTCATAAAATGTGTCATGATCCCTAGAACAATATTCTTGTAAATCAAAGACCATTTGCAAAAATCTAGGGTAAGCCAAAGTCATTTTACTTCCCTTGTTTTTACACATCCCTTCAAAAATCATTTTTGAAAAATTATACTTAAGCCCACGTGTGATACAAACCAAAGCACTTGCTATTGACCTGTTTATTTCATTAAAAGAAGTACATTTTGGACTTAAGCATTGTAAAAGGACATGTATCAAATATTTCCAGTCAGAGGGAAATTCCTGCTTATGATATTTATTTAAAGTGACATCAGCAGGAATAGGATAACCCAATTCCCTAAGACCCTGTTCTATTGTTGCTATGGCAAGAGTAGTCACACCATCAGCGTCATCAAGACGCAAAGCTTGGCGAACCAAAGCTTCAGTGACCACCCATGTTCTTCCATGAACAGTAGTGTTAGAAATACGTTTTAACGTATATTAGAAGTATCGGTCGCTCCACAATATGATTTATGTTGTAATAGCTCGTAGTTAGTAATTAGTTGTTATTTGCTTATTAACTTAAGTAAGAACCGGTCCATGGGCTTGTCATGGACCGGCCCAAGCCCAATGTTTAGCTTGGACTATAAATACCCCTTTCCACTAAGGAAAGGGGTTGGTTGTTGTTTCATTCACATTTCATAGTAATAAAATCTTCCAAGTATTCTCTCACTTTCTCTCTCTAGTTTCTCTCACTAGAAAACATCAACCCACTTCATAGATTCATAGATTATCAATTTCTACATTTGGTATCAGAGCTATGGGGTGATTTAAGGTAAGGATTGTGTTACTTTTTTAGTTTTTGAATCTATTAGTGATCTTTAAGAAAAATCAATCTTGAATCTTGTTGTTTTTGGTGTTTTTGTTATTGGGATTGATTGATAAGGATTGGGTTTAGCTTATTTTGGTAAAAATCATAAAACTTTTTGTGGTTTTGGATCAAAAATCGGGGTTAAAAGCTTCTTTTTAAGTCTCGGAAACAATTTCTTCCAGATTTTTCCAAATAGGAGAATTTTCAGCATAGACAGTTTATTCCGAATAGGATTCCGAATAGGAGGAGTTTTCCGAATAGAAGAAATTGTTCCGAATAGAGAATTTTTTCCGAATAGAAATTTTTTTTTCCGAATAGAGAATTTTTTCCGAATAGAAGTTTGTTCCGAATAGAAGATCTTTCCGAATAGAAGATTTTTTCCGAATAGCCAATTTTTCCGAATAGACACCAATTTTCCGAATAGCCAACTTTTCCGAATAGACACCAATTTTCCGAATAGCCAAAATTAGGAAATATTCCGAATTGCCATCATTCCGAATAGACCAGTTTTTCCGAATAAGCCAAATTGCCAAAATATTCCGAATTGAAGAAAACATTCCGAATAGGGGTTTTTCCGCATAAGGGTTATTCTGCATAGAGTTTATTCCGAATAAGGTATTTTTCAGCATAGGATTATTCCGAATAGGCATTATTCCGAATAAGGGTTTCTTCTGAGTTTGGGTTATTCCGTATAAGCAAGTTCAAGGGGTATTTGAGTTTTTTCAACGATCTTTAGTGGATTTAATCTTGAGTTTAACCAACACAACACAAATTCTCAACCTTTCTTCACTGCTCGATCAAACGATAATCTTTGAGTCTGTTAAGTGATCACAATGAATCCAAGTTCATTAATGCCTCAGATGACATCTCTTACGGATATCTCGATCATAACGGGGACTGATAGTCGTCCACCGATGCTTATTAAAGAGGTGTTTGAGGCATGGCAAGGTCGAATGATGCAATATCTAAAGGGGAAACCGACATACGGAAGGCTTATGGTCAAATCGATTTTGAATGGTCCACTCGACTATGGTACCATTACGGTTGACAACGTGACTAGACCACGAGAATTTGAAGAACTCACTCCAGCTCAACAACTTGTTGCAGATGCAGATGAAAAAGCTCTTCAAACAATTCTTCAAGCTCTTCCCCATGATATTTATAGGATGGTAAGTCAGTATACAGTGGCAAAAGATTTATGGGAACGGTTAAAGGTGTTGCTACAAGGCACGTCGCTCACCAAACAAGAAAGGGAGTGTCAGCTGTATGATTTGTTTGATAGATTCACATACAGCCCAGGGGAAACACTACACGATTACTACTTCAGATTCACTACTCTAATGAATGATCTGAATGTATACAATCTGGTAATTGCTCCATTCCAGGTTAACACCAAGTTCTTGAATACTTTACCTCAAGCTGAATGGGGTGAGTATATTACCGATGTGAAGTTAACCCGGGATTTGCATAGGTGCAACTTAGATCAAATCTATGCTTTTCTTCAGCAACATGAGAAGCATGTGATTATGCACCGTTCTCCTCGCGGTATGTACCCAGATTCTTTAGCTTTGATGGCGAATCAACCAAGCTTGTCACACAACAACACACCTTATATTTTGGGACATCAAGCCTATCATCCATCACCTTACATAACACCAACTTTTCCACAATACTCGATTTTGCCACAACCTCCCACCTCACATCAGCAACAGTATCGGTTCAATGCACCTTCACCACAGTATGGTTCACAACTTCATCCAGCAAATGTTGCACCTTATGCTCAGCCTTCATATTTGTCTTATCAAGAGAATGCAGCATATCAAACAAGCTACCCTGATCAAATGAGTATTCCTTCTACTGATTATGCAGCTCATCCAGATCAAGCACTGTATTGTGATGATGAAGAAGTCCCTGTTCCTGTTTTCCAACAAGGAGCTGACCCAGTTGAAGTGCTAACTACTATGTCTGCATATCTCACAAGAACTTTAAGCAAACGAGGATACAGAGGATCAGCTCCTACCAACAATCAGTTGAGGAATTCATCCAATTCTCGCCAACAAGCTACAATTGAGAATGGCAGAGTAATGGTTCAGCCAATTCAACCATATCAGGGGAGATCTTCCACTTCAACCAATGCTCGCACGATTACTCCTGCTCCTGCTCCTATGGTCAACAATCCTCCACGGGCTAACACAGGCAAGTTGAGAATGATCACATGCTACAACTGCAAGGAAGAGGGTCATATGTCCAGGGATTGTAAGAAACCCAAGAGGAGAAGGGATGGACAGTGGTTTGCAGAAAAGATCTATCTGGTAAATGCTCAGGCGCAAGGAAGGGAACTTGATGAAGAGGAGCTTGCATTTCTTGCTGACCCAGGGATTGCTGAACAAGACGTTGTCACTACGCAAAATGCAGCTTACCAAGCCGATGATCTTGATGCGTATGACTCCGACTGTGATGACTTTCAAACTGCAAAGGCTGCTTTCATGGCAACTTTCTCCAGCTTAGGGCCAGATAAGAAATCTGAGGTACTTATTAATAACACCGATAATGCCACTGATGCTAGTATTCAACCACATCAAGTTGGGCAAGAGAGTGCTGATTCGAATGAATCTTCGGTGGTGAGTCCTTCAAACGAGGAGACAAACAATGATAGCAATATCAATGTGAGTCCCCAGACTTTGAGTGAATCACAACCGGGACCTAGTTCGCATACGCCTGCTCCTGCTCAACAAGATTTGGTCATGGTTCCTGCTACATTACTTAGCCAAATGAATGCTGCACTCTTAGAAACCTTAGCTAAGAATAAGAATTTGTCTGATGAGCTTGCCTTAAGCAATGAGAAAGTACAAACTTTGGAATTAGTGCCTTCGTCTAGTGTTCTCACAAATCTCGAATATGATCATTTTAGAAACAAACAAATGGGTCACTTGCAAGAGATCGAAAACTTAAGAGCAAATCTGTCTAATGAACTTAAAGAAAAGGAGTTAGTGGTCACTAATTTTCAAAAACTTCAAACTGATTTTGAATTACTCGAATCTAAGAAGACTGAAATGGAGATTAATGCCACTAATAAGATTAGAAGTCTAGATTACTTGCTGTTAAGACAATACGCTGCTTCACAACTAGTTCACTTATTTGATGCCTCATTTAGAGAATTTAACTTATCACGTCTAAAAGGCCTTCCCCCTAATCCACGGTATGCAAAACAAGCTTTAAGACATAGTCCTAGACTTTATAATGCAACTCAATTAGGATTGGCTTTAGACCCGATTGTTTTTCCCAATGATCAAACAAGTAAGGATCTAGTTGATGAGGATCGGTCATACAATTCAGCAAAATATCCCGATTGTGATTATTTTAAAATGAATAAGGAGCTTGCTAAAACTGATTTTAGAGTTCGATTCCATATGGATAAAGATCTCATCACAGCACCGACCTACATGTTAGAGGAAGAACGCCCTAGTACATTTCCTACACTTGTCAACATGGAAGATCCTAAGGAAATTCCAAAGAATCTTCCACCGGTTAGCACTGTATGGTTAAACTTGAAAGAGATTAACCGATACTTTACTACCTTTGACAAGGTCATTTTGGAATGTACGACTTCAAATGGCTTAAACGCCGGAGAATGGGCTTTCGAACACATGAACGAGGTGTTTAAAACTAAGATCAATCCGTTTGTCGAAAGTCTAAAAGAAAGTTTTGCATCTCTTAAGGAAAATCTTCAGTTTGAAATTGGGGAAGTTCAAAAAGTGTTTTATGAAATGGACACCACTTACGAACTGCAACTAATTGAAAAGGAAAAGATTTTAACCGAATATGACCGATTCTTGTCTGAAATAATCTCGTGTGATGTGCTTACTACTGTAAATGTTAATTATTCGAATGAGCTTACATCCACTATGATTAATTGTGATGCTGTGAATATTTGTGAGGATATTTGTGATGATGTTTGTAATCTTTCTGTAAATGTTGCTGATACTGTAAATGAGGTAGAAAATCATTCTTGTCACGAATCTAACGCTGAGTTTTTTAAAGCTACAAGATTCTTACAATTTACTTTCCCAACGCTTTAATCAACTAGAACAACATTGTATATCTTTAGAATTAAAACAACAAAATCAAAATGAAAATCTTTTGATATCAAATGTTTGTGAAAACGGCGTTGAGAATAGTGACAAGATGATTGCAATTGTTAAGACATTAGAGGAAGAAATCATGAGATTGAAGAGAGAGATATCATCAAAGGAAACATTAAGAATGGAACTAGAGGCTGCAGAGTCTAAAAACCAGGTCTTAGAAATTAGACTATCAACTGTTCTAGGGGAGATGGATCGGACAAGGCAGGGACTATCCGCTCTTTATGGTTCACTAGAAGAACGCTTCGCTTTTAATGCGGCACAGCAACAATATTATGTTGAACAACTGAACCAAAAGTGCGAAGAAATCTCTGACTTGAACATCCTGCTCATAGACAAAAATATGGTTTTGGCTGAGTTAAAGGAGACACTTCTTCTCACCCGACAAGAAGTTGTTGATAACTTAGCTACCGACTCTGCACCGTCCACTAGTGCTCCAACAACCAAATCAGTAGTGCTTTATAAGAATCCGCTTCATAAGAGAAACCCGGTTGTATACGATGATTATATGAGGAATGCCATTAAGCATGTCGATCTTCTTAGGGATATTTTAGACGATCTTTATGCCTTAGATCCCTCAAGTAGCGACTATTATTCGGCTCATGAATATGTTAAGCGAGTTCAATATTGCTTGGCTTATTTGCAATACATAGGTACACCAGGTTCTGCACTACTTAATAATAAGCCCATTGCTGTCACTCCATTTAATAAGACTCCAGGAGCGAAACCGTCATTGGCACAATCAAGTAAGACACCTTTAAAATCTGCTGCTAATGTTCCCAATTTGCCTTCTACAGGATTAAAAGAGACTACTAAGGCTAAAGGATCACCACTCAAGAAAGGCAAAGATCGCACGTGAAAGGCCAAAGAACAATGCTCTCAAGTCAAAGCCAAAAAGATCAAATCAACATATTCACAACAAAAGAAAGAAAAGAAGAAAAGACTACGAGCTAAAGAACGAAGACTTAGTATAGTATGCTAGGTTTAGAACTTTGTAACGTGGAGTGACCTCCCTTAGGGGGAGATTGTTAGAAATACGTTTTAACGTATATTAGAAGTATCGGTCGCTCCACAATATGATTTATGTTGTAATAGCTCGTAGTTAGTAATTAGTTGTTATTTGCTTATTAACTTAAGTAAGAACCGGTCCATGGGCTTGTCATGGACCGGCCCAAGCCCAATGTTTAGCTTGGACTATAAATACCCCTTTCCACTAAGGAAAGGGGTTGGTTGTTGTTTCATTCACATTTCATAGTAATAAAATCTTCCAAGTATTCTCTCACTTTATTGTTAGAAATACGTTTTAACGTATATTAGAAGTATCGGTCGCTCCACAATATGATTTATGTTGTAATAGCTCGTAGTTAGTAATTAGTTGTTATTTGCTTATTAACTTAAGTAAGAACCGGTCCATGGGCTTGTCATGGACCGGCCCAAGCCCAATGTTTAGCTTGGACTATAAATACCCCTTTCCACTAAGGAAAGGGGTTGGTTGTTGTTTCATTCACATTTCATAGTAATAAAATCTTCCAAGTATTCTCTCACTTTCTCTCTCTAGTTTCTCTCACTAGAAAACATCAACCCACTTCATAGATTCATAGATGATCAATTTCTACATTTGGTATCAGAGCTATGGGGTGATTTAAGGTAAGGATTGTGTTACTTTTTTAGTTTTTGAATCTATTAGTGATCTTTAAGAAAAATCAATCTTGAATCTTGTTGTTTTTGGTGTTTTTGTTATTGGGATTGATTGATAAGGATTTGGTAATGGATGGATTAGATCTATGGATTTGGTGGAAGAGATGGGGAAGAAGGAGATTAGGTGTAGAGAGAGAAAGGATAGAGAGAGAAAGTAAGATTAGATTAATGAAAGTGTTAATGAATGAATGACCAACCCCCTCCTAACATGCTAGGAGGGGTATATATATAGCCCACCCTACATGTGGGCTATTTGGACTATACATAACTAAGTGGATCACGAGCCCATTACATAATTATCGTTGGAGCGACCGATCCTTCATAAATACGTAAAACGTATTTCCAACAATCTCCCCCTAAGGGAGGTCGCTCCAAGTTACAAAGTTCTAAATATTCTATAGCTCGTGATCTATGCTAATAATGATGTGACCGAGACTTTCTTTGGGAAAACACATTTCCAACAATCTCCCCCTAAGGGAGGTCACACCATTTTACAAAATCTTAAACCTAGCATCTATGCTTGAGTCTTCGATCTTGTTCTTGTGAATATGCTTGATATGATCTTTGACTTTAGTCTTGAGCATGTTTCCTTGCCTTGACCTTGTGCATTCATCACTTGTGAAATTTGCCTCTTCGTGACTTCATGTTCCACATACTTATACCTTTAAATTCTTGAAAGCTTCAGAGTTTGATACAGCGGAAGACTTGACCTTCAGACTTTCTTGAATTTGTTGAAGTACTAATTGTATGTAGTATAAGCATGTGGTGACGACTTCTTCTGGATTGTACACCGCAATGCCACCTTCTTGTTACGCTGCATAAGACAGTTAGCAACAAACAATATACACGGATGAAATGGCCTTGAACATTTCATTCTAATTCGGTAGCATTTTACCTCCGGCCGGTGAAGACCGTTGGACGATATTAAATATCGTACTTGTGGCAGGTAGTTTCAATTAAGAACCTCCTTGACAAGATATCGCGGGTAAACCCGTTCTCTTTACTCGACCGTCCAAAGCTGACTGCGAACGTAAAGAGTGAATCATTTGGATAATATTATCCGCATGATTTGAAGCCGTCAATTCATGTTCCTGGAACAAGTGAAGTTCAATTAAGAACCGCACCATCGTTGCTTTCCAGTTGTCACTAGCTTGATTCATAAAGAATCTTGCAAGTTACCTACCAAGTGCTGTTTGATGTTAACACTAGAAGGATTTCCACTCGTCACTGTGATCAATAAAGAGTCACTCTGAGTGTTCTGGCAAGATCATATGATAATGCGTAGAGGCCTGGAACGTGTTTAAATTCATTTAAGAATTAAACCACTGTTGCTTTCCAGTTATCACAAGTTTGATTCATAAAGAATCGCACAAGTCACCTACCATGAGCTTTTTGATATTCGCTCAAGAAGGATTTCCATCTTCATTGTAAATACTTTCGTATTACTCGGATGTTCAGGCAAGATCATGAAGATTTTGCGTAGGACTCTTAAGAACTTTCTTACTTTTCACAGTGTGTGAAGAAGCAAGTAAATATGAAAGTGTGTCCTAATGAGATATTTGATGATCTCAAATGGCTCTAGACTCGATCGTGCATTTTGGATTTTAGTGATCGGAGGCTGGAGAGGAGTGCCACCTTTTTAATACCAATTTATTCGGAGTGAATAAATCAATAAATAATGTGTTGTCTCCGTGTGATTAAAACAAATATCTTTTAAGAGATATCTGAGTTAGCTGGGATGGGTTGTGCCTTGCATCACTGGGTCCATGATGTCTATCTTCAATATCAAGAATCATTAAAATGATCTCAATAGCATATGAATTGACCCGGTTTCTGCCTAAGGTTGTAAGGAGGGCTTCTTTCTTTACACCCTTTATCTTTACAATTCTTTTTCATTCTTCAAACCCTTCAATGCTTACCAATACGTCATCACTAGCACCTTGTTGTGATTGTTCCAGTGCTAACTTAAGTACTTGGTCGGCATTCAGCTACGTTCACAATCTTTCTCCATCTTTCCTAAGGACTACTATTTCTAGCTATGGAATGTCCTTGGGAAGATTCCTCCGGTTCTAGAGAAATCATTGGACTTTAACCTATCCTACCATCCTTATGTCACCACAATCTTCATCGTCGTGAAAAGAGATGTTTTGGGTAAGTATAAATCACCATGAAATCCAAATCCATTTTGCTCCCCCTTAACATATGCTACGATATTCGAAAACATTTCGCACATGTCGGGATGAGCTAACACGTTAAGTCAAACCATTTGTGATTAATCATTTCCCATATTAAATCACATTTTCTCCCCCATATTAAAAATATTAACCCAATCGATGTTTTTAATATCAATTGATTTAATAGCATTTTAAGAAAATTTGGGAAGAAAAATGTAAATCCAATTATCTTCATGAATTACACAAGCTCCCCCTCAAATTAATGAGGGTGTACTTGAAACGTAAATTAAATACCTTTTAAACACAAGTGTAAGGTATTTAACACGTGCAAAGATCATATATAATAATGAATTCACAAGATTAGCAATGTACGAGGTTGGACCTGTATAATGGAGAACATCATATGAAAGAAGCACATGGTTCTTGTTCACGAATGTTGGTCACCTCGTCACGTCCCCGAGAAAATTAATTCTCGTTGTAGAGTCAAAGCTTTCCGGTGAAATGCTTGACTTGAGTATGAAAAGCGGGTTGCTATCTGAAATAATAGCAAACCATTTGAGCATGTTTTAAAAGTTTGAACTTCTGCTCGAACTTTATTTACAACCCCGTGTCATTATTGAATGACATTTCTAGGTTCGTAAATATTATCGATTTCAGAAGACATGCTCTTTTTATCAAAACATTTTTGAACACACAATTTTGAAAGATTTAGAAAAACCTTTTGAGAAATTCTCGAAAAATTGTGTTCAAAGTTTTGAAAACAAATTACTTGAGCTTAAGATGTTGAATATCTTATAAAACAAGCTCAAGTCCGAGAAGTTGTAAACTTCCCGTTGTTAAGGATAAGTTTATCATCGGCGATAACCTTTCCTTTTATCTGAAGAACGAGTCCTAAGCTGACATTTACTTAGAAGTCGTGTTCATGAGCTTGAAAACTTTGACTGTTTTAACGGAAAGCTCATGACCGAGAAAGGTTAATTTCTCGTTACGAGGAAAAGTTCTCTTATTTAAAAGATACACTTCCCTTTCTGAGCTTAAAACTTCGAATGTTTTAAGACAAGCTCATGACCGAGAAAGGTGAATTTCTCGTTAAGAGGATAAGTTATCATAAAAGATAAACTTTCCTTTATTTTAAGTTCGAGTTACAGTCTGACATTTAACTGTAAGTCATTGTGCATGAGCTTAAAAACTTTGAATGTTTTCGATATAAGCTCATGCCCGAGAAAAATTAATTTCTCGTTGTAAGGATAAGTTTATCATCGGCGATAAACTTTCCTGTCTTTGAAGAACGGGTTATAGACTGTCATTTATCTATAAACCTTAATGCATGAGCTTAAAAACTTGGAATGTTTTTGATATAAGCTCATGCCCGAGAAAAATGAATTTCTCGTTTTTAGGATAAGTTTATCATCGGCGATAAACTTTCCTTTCTTTGATGATCGAGTTATAGTCTGTGATGTGACTATAAGTCCTTGTTTGCAGCTTAACCATGAATCCCCTGAGACATTTGTTTCTCTGATATCTGCTTCTTCAGCAACCAAACTCTAAGAGTGTCCTTAGTTGAACGGTACACAACGATTGGACCGCTTCGTTCTTTTGGAACATCAACTTTGGTACCTGCAATCTCATTAGGAGTTTGTATACTTTTGCATGGGTTAGAGATATCTATTTTTGAAGCACGTGGGGGTTCACAGTTGGCTTTACTTGTGTCAGAGGTGGCCTGAGGGGATGATTCACTTGTCTTAGTTGGCAAACGTTTCCTTTTATAGAAAATCTTAAGTTCAGGCTTAAGTGATGTATCATCCTTTGCAATTTCCTCCCTAGTAGTCTTCGTAGAATCAGAGACTATCCTAGTTAAAGGGCACTCGTTTCCTACAAGAGTAAAAGTTCTACCAGTGGGGCGCCAAACTTTACCAAAAGGTTTGATTTTAGCTATCCACTGGGACTTAATTCTAGCACGGGAGTTCACCTCATCATGTAATTTCTTGACACAAGCATCATGATTTGCCGTAAAGACACATTTTCTACATGTTTTACAAGTAGCATATTTAATGTCTGAATAATTCCTAGATGATTGATCGATGCTCCTAGAAGATGGCATGCTACGGTTAGCAGTGTTGGGTAATCTAGAAGGCATCTGACTAGGTTGGACATTGCTATCTCTTACATGTGTCTTTTGAATAGCTTCCCTTTGACCAGATTTGTGGCAAACGTCATTTGAACTAGTTCTAGACGTGGTCTTGGTATTTTTAGGGAAACTAGAGGCAATCATATGATTTGGTCTTGCTAAAGCTGGAGTGATCACATTGGGCCTAGTTGCTGGAGTGTCTGGTCTAGAAAGATGAACCAAATCAACTTGGGAGGCAAACCGCGGTCTCGAGGATTGTGGTCGCTCGGATCTAAATGCAGTAGGTTGTCTGACAATCGGTTGTCTGACGAACTGATTTGTAGGCGGTTTCCCCAAGATTGATGGTTTTTCAAGCTTAGTGTCCACACTAGGTCCTTTACTTTTCCTTAACTCGTTTTTCAACGCAGCTATAGCAAAAACTTTTTCCTGTACTTGGGCCTTCAAAGTCTCATTCTCATTGAGCAAGTTATCTTGGGATGCCAACTTAGATTCAAGCAGTTGAATTTGTTTCAAAAGATTATCCTTTTCAGCTTTAGAATCTAGAACAGTTTGATCCAATTTTCTTTCAAGAACAACGTTTAACTTTTCAAGTTTTTCAAAGTATGTTTCAAATTTGTCCGTTTTCTTAGAAAATTCAAGTTTGGCATCCTCAAGATCTTTTGATTGCCGAGCTACGATCGTTTCGAGCTCTTTAATCTTAGAATCAGAATCAGTTAACGAGGCAGTTATAAAGCATTTATCATGATGAACTGTAGCATTTTGAACACTTTCTCCCCCATTATGATTCACATCGGATGAATCATAAGTGGTATTTCTATCACTCTTGTCCATCCCATGTTTGTCATAATTAGGTTCAGAATGCTCAATATGCGGCATGTCATCAGCATATACATCATAAACCACATTACATTGTACCATGTTTGCAGGATCTGCGTCATAAATGGGTAAGGTGTCATCAAGAGAAATCTCGTGAACATTCCCTGACGTGCCACTGGCGTCATGTTGTCCTCCTGATTCTGTGCTCTTGGCATCGTTAGGCTCCAAGTTTTCAACCGTATGACCAATTTCCTCTTGCATCGAAAAGTCTTGCATTCCATTATCATACCCTTGCTGAAGTCGAGATCTTTCATAAATCGACGACGAGACCGAGGTCATGAGTTTCAATATTGTATCACGAAAAACTCGAAGCTCGGTATTTGTATCTCGAAGAAAAGATTGGCAAAGCATCGAACTTTCAGACTTGATGATATTGAATTGGAGGAAAGGCGTGAGTTGTGTCACAAGAGCCTTATATGCAAGTACCGATGCAGAGTGATTAAAGTTTCCATGGTTGAGTTGCTCGGCGAGTTGGGTCAAAGCGGTGAAAATTGAGTCGATGAATATATGACGATCTTGTCCAAAGATTGTCACAAATTCACTCCCTCCTTGAATCCCCGAAAGAGTGACAAGATGAGACTGGAGTAGTTGAAAGGAGGTGATGCCACTTTTCTTAACTTCGTTTTGCCGTAAATACAACTCTCCCTTTTGACATGTCGAATCGAACGAATCCATTAAAGATCGATTAATGACAACTCAATTGTCAGCACAAGAAATTTTTTGTCGACTCAACCGTTTGATAAAACAAATCGGAATCCAATACTCCCTTTAATTATGATGAAAAATGATCGTGATTATAGTTGTTTTCGGAATTTACCAAGTCGTGAAGGAACTTCGAAGGATCCGTAAAAAAAACTTTTAAAAATCAACGATGGATGATATAAATCTTTTCCCGGTTCAAAAAGAATTGCTTTTTGCTCAAACGTTGATAAACCCGATCAAAAATCCGTATTTGCTAAAAATATATCCCGTCACGTTGCCTTGTCCCGATTATAACTTAATCAAAATAAAAATACAAAAATATAAAACCAAGAAAAACCATAAAAAATATAACCAAGAAAAACCATAAAAAATATAAAACCAAGAAAAACCATAAAAAAATATAAAACCTATAAAAACCATAAAAAATATAAAATCAAGAAAAACCAAAAATATTTTTCGTTTAAAAAAGGCATGTCTTTTAGTACGGTAATATTTACGGCCTTAGAAATGTCGATCAATATTGACACGGTGCCATAAATAGAGTCCGTATAAAAGTTGTACATTTTTAAAACATGCCCATTATGGCTTGTAGTTATTTCAGACTGCAACCCGGTTTTCATATTAAAGTCACGTATTTCCTTGGAAAACGTTGGCTCAGAACGGGAATTAATTTTCTCGGGCGTGATTTACAAGCCAAATCATGCAAAGGGATCAAGTTTACTTTATAACTTGGTCTAACACGAATTTGTGTACGTCTCAGTGCATTAATTTGTTAATATAAGAGAAATCTTATTGACACCACGAATCAAACTTTTTCAAGATATCAATTGGGAAATGTTTTTCATCATCGTGTGCCTCGTTAAACAATGACTACAGCTCTTTAAATAGAAAACGGGTCATCGTTTAAGGGGGAGAAAATATTAAAATCATCTTCGACATTAAATTGATTTTCAAAAGTGATTGTGAAAATTAAGGGCTACATGGTAATTGAGGGGTTTTTGCATTAGAAAACGACTTGTGTGATAGGCATGGCTTTTAGATATTGGAGAATTTCTAATAGATTGCGTTTGCTAAGTTGTGTGTAAGGGATAAGTGAAATGAAAAAGTTAGAAATAAAATGGAAAAGAATAGATAATTGAGGGACTAAAGGTGATGTTTAATGAATCTAGTCAAAAATTGACCTAAGTCAAAAAAACAAAACACCCCGTCCCTCACTATTCATATTCACTGTTCTTGTTTTCCATTGCCGCCATTGATAAACCTCCACACAAAACAAACACACGTAAATCAATCATATCAGAATCATTCACTTTCTCAGATCAAGATCATCTAAACAAGGTACTAAATCGGCTTAATATTTCATGAACATCAATTTAATTAACTGTTTAAGGTGGAAATCAAACGAATCAAGTTAATGATTAATTAGGGTTAAATAATTTGGGGGTTTTGCTTGGGATGTACTCGGAATAGGTCTAATTGCACTATTTTTGCCTTTAGATCAATTGAATCAAACGGATTAAGTGCCTAATTAGAAAAACTTGTAACTGTTGACATTTTTTCCGAATAGAACGGTTTTTCCGCATAAGGCAAAAGTTCCGCATAGGGCAAAATTTTCCGCATAGGGCAAAAAGTTCCGCATAGGGCAAAAGTTCCGCATAGGGGAAAATGTTCCGAATAAGGAAAAATGTTCCGAATAAGGAAAAATGTTCCGAATAGGAAAATATTCCGAATAGGAAAATGTTCCGAATAGGAAAATGTTCCGAATAGGAAAATGTTCCGAATAGGAAAATATTCCGAATAGGAGAATGTTCCGAATAGGAAAATGTTCCGAATAGGAAAATGTTCCGAATAGGAAAATGTTCCGAATAGGAAAATGTTCCGAATAGGAAAATGTTCCGAATAGGAAAATGTTCCGAATAGGAAAATGTTCCGAATAGGAAAATGTTCCGAATAGGAAAATGTTCCGAATAGGAAAATGTTCCGAATAGGAAAATGTTCCGAATAGGAAAATGTTCCGAATAAGAAAATGTTCCGCATAAGCCTAAATGTTCCGAATGGAGGAATTTTTTTTACATAGCCCAAATGTTCCGAATGAAGGAATTTTTTCCACATAGCCCAAATGTTCCGAATGGAGGAATTTTTTCCACATAGCCCAAATGTTCCGAATAGAGTATTTTATTCAGAATAGAGATGTTTTTCCGCATAGGCTATATGTTCCGAATAAGACTTATGTTCCGCATAGGACTTATATTCAGTATAGACCTATTATTCCGAATGGTGTGATTATTCCGAATAGCAGATGTTTGAATGATTTCAAAGCTTAAGGGATTATGTCATATGTACAATGCTTAGGTTTAAAGTCATAATGATAATTATACTTGTTTGTATCAACCTTTGTGTTTTATCTTAAGCAGAAACGATGACTAACCCTACCGTACAACAACTACAAGACAACAGAGCCGCCGCCATTGCTGAAGCCAAGACTCTTAAGTTTGTTCCAAACAACTTTCGTCTGAAGGAGGTATCTCACTCTACCCATAATGGCTTTAAGGTAGCTACAGCCATGCTTGATAAATCTCACTTCAAGTATGCGCTAAGGAGAAGTGCTTCGGTGCCCTATGACTACCTTTACGAGTTCTGGGCTACCAAAGAGAGGACGTCGAACAAGATCACTTTTTCCTTGGACAACAAGCAGCAGACGCTTACAGTGTCAGATTTCAGGAAGATCTTTGGCTTTCGTCCGATTCTCAAAGGACTACCATCATACTCACCCAACCCAACCAAGGACCAGATCATGGAGATGTTCACCGCTATTGGATGTCTTGACATACGAACCCCGTCTGAGTTTACTACCGCCAAAGTCGGCCAACCATGGAAAGCTATTTTTGGGATTCTTAGCCGATGCTTGACACCCAAAACAACTGGGTATGATGCTGTTCGTCCACCGATCATCAAAATGTTTTATGGTATGTTCAAAGGTATGGGTATTGATTATGCATCACTGCTGTGGGAGGAGTTTACTTTTCAACTCTTCACTAACACAAAGGGTAAAATCAAAACTTACCAATACCCTAGGTTTATTAAGTTGATCATACATTACTTTATGGAAAACGATGCATCCATTAACAAGCTTGCAGGTAGTCGTCACCACATGATAGATGATGATGATTTGGTAGACTTAAGGCAGGAGACTCATTCGAATACGGTTATTCCTGGTCCCATTCCCAGTCATCTTCTGACCGATGAGATCATTGAATCTGATGATTACAAGAACTTGCTCACGGAAATTGAGAAACAACGAGCAAGCCTTCTAGCAGGTGAAGACTCATCTACCACGGTTAAAAGCAAAGGTAAAAGGAAGCAAGCAGATTTACCTGAGCCCAAAACCAAGAAGAAGAAGACAGAGGGTAAGAAAGGAAAGGGTAAGACTGATGAGATGCGTCTGCGTGACGAAGAAAATATTGCTGATCCTGATCTTGAGAAAACTGAGAAACAAATGATGAAAACAGCTATTAAAAGGAGCAGAAAAGATACTGGCGGTAGTGGTTCAGGTGTAAGAGTAGACGTTGAGGATGAGTACATGGAACCCGATGATGTTGACGAATTTGGGTCACCTGAAAATTATTCCACTTCGCAGGAGCAATCAATCCCTGTTTCAGCTGGTATTGAAAAGACATCTACTCAACCCTTAACAACTCCACCTCCACCAACTCAACCCTTACCAACCAAACAGATTTCTACACCACTTCCTCCACCACCACCTAAGCCCATCCTTAGCACCGCAGTCACAACCGAGCCTATTCCCTCAACACAGAGCAGTTCTGCAACATCTGCAATGGCAGCAATAGTGATGGCCGAGATGTTGGATAAACACATGGATAAACAAAAGAGCGAAATGGATGAACTTCGCCAAGAGTTACAAAGACGTGCTCAAAGTGAAGAAGCATCGAAGAAGGCTCAAGAAGAGTTGATTGCCAAGTTCGCTGCAGACATGGAAGCTACACGTAAAGCTCATGCAGAGGAACTTGCTCAGGTTAAAAGGGATGAAGCTAATAGGCATAAAGCACGAATTGCAAGACTTAAAGCGATTAAGGATGACTTTAAAGAGCAAAAAGAAGCTCTTGAAGCTACTATTGAGCAGAAAGTGAAAGACTCCGTTGAATCTCTAATGCCTAAACTGCGTGATGATTTGAAGACGCTTGCTGCTGATAACTTGATGATCAAGTCATCCAATCCTTCAGAAGCCGCCTACAAGATCGCATATGACTTGACGGATTTTGAACTAAAGAAGATCCTTAAGGCTCGAATGAAGGAACTCGGATCTTTTGATAAATCGAGGAAACAACGGGCTCTCTTCAAATCCCTGAATGACGCTATCATGGAGGATGATAGGTTGTTCAAGACGTTTGGAAGTGTGGTACCCTACCACATTCTCCCTGAAGAAGAACGGGAAGAGAGTGAGGAAGACGAGGGTACTGGTGGAGAGGAGGAAGAAGAAGAAGAAGAAGATAAGAATGAGGAGGATGATGAGGATAAGAATGAGGAGGATGATGAGGATGAGAATGATGAGGATGATAAGGACGATAGTGATAATGATGATGAAGATGACGATGAGGATGAGGATGATGATGATGAGGATGAAGATGATGATGATAATGATGGTAATGATGGTGGTGATGGTCACCAGGAGAGTGTTAAGGGGAGCAATGCTGATAAAGGTGAACAGCGTGAGAAAGGGGATAAGGGCGCCAGCTCAAAGAAAGTGGTTAAGTCTGGCACCAAGTCAAAGAAAGATGCAGCACCAAAGGAGAAATCTACATCCACGGAATCCAGATGATCGAAGTGGCGCCATGACGTGAATGCCACTACAGGGTCATCTATTCCTGGTACATTTATCCATGCATCAATACCTGTTACCACTAACCCCGTTAGTTCTTGTGTTGTTACTCCTGTGATTGCAGAATCGGTCACTGAACCTGAAGCTGCTCAACACTCACCCATCCATGACACTGCTGAAATGCCTGAATCTGAACAAGCAGATGTTCACGTCTCCACTCCTCAGCAACAAAACCCACAATCTACTATACCTGAACCAAGCACAAGGAACTGGGAGGACACGTTGGAAATCGACGAGACCGCTCCACCACAGGCTTGGATCACGGCAGCGGCGCAGTATGATCCGATCACCGACGCCGACAGAGAAGTCTTGTACCTTCGTATCCGAAGTCCGATTGACTTATGTGCATTTCTTGCTCATGAGTATAAGACTTCGGTTACTCCATCATTTGTGAAGAAAGTACTGAAGGATAAAAGACTTCGCGCCAAAACCCGGTTGACCCAAATGGAGTTCGAATACTATGCCGAGGAGATCCTGAAGGCTCTGAATACCGTTCAACGGCCAGGTCTTCATGAATCAGAAAGAGCTCCACCTCCAATGGATCAAGATAATCAGATTGCTCTTGACTTCTTTGTCACCAATGATCTGGTGTATCTACTGAAGGGGTCATCAAAGTACGCAACATCCCTGACATTGCTGAAAGCTGCCAACTGGGGGACAATACCCTTTATCGAGGAAAAGGTAAACCGACTCTGGGTCCCTAAGATAAATCGTAATTATGATATGTATGCTGTCATAGGTGCATCTCATTGGGACGAACGAGTCCGAAGGGCGTACAGGGGTTGCTGCTTGGTCAATTCTGGAAGCAAGGTTAGATCCGACATCCGCATCTCCAGCATTTTAGGGATGAAAACTGAAGCCAAGAATGGCTACTATCATGTGACGGAGATTCGTTTGAAAAGGGAGGATGACAGGGAATACAAAATCCAGCAGGGAGATTTTTCCATCATTCGCCGTGAGGATATTGAAGATATGCTGCTTCTGATGACCAGAGATCAACTGACACATATTCCTCGTGAAGACCTGATTGCGTTGAATACAGCACTTCGTATGTTCACACGAAGCGTTGTCATTAAGTCAAGAGTTGAAGACCTTCAGTTGGGAGTCGAAAGCTATCAGAGGAAGCTCAATTTAACCCGTCCTGTGAACCAAGTGTTACCTCAACATGTAGCAAGATGTCCCTATACCGGCATTTCTGTCCCGAATTACGGCATTTTCTACTTGAACAGTCGAGGTTTGATGAAGTTTATGAGGGTGGGGGAGCTCCACAAGTATAGTGATGGAACTCTTATACAAGTCAGAGGAAAGTTGGAGCATCTGAACTCGGGTAAGACTTTGCCAGAAATGACGGAGGATTGGCATCCAGGTTATAAGCAGATGGCGAAGTACGTGATCAAAAAGATCGATCAAAAGCTCCGTGAACGTAGGTTGATGAGGAGCTTGGAAAGATTCGTGGGTGGTAGACCATATGGAGTGCACTACAGGACACTGCAACGATCCATCTGAAGGATCGTACATTTCAGGTCACTCTATATTGGTATTATTTGTGAATATGTATATTTGTGAATAATGTGCTTTAATGGCTTGTTGTAGTGTTAAAGTATGATAATTTTTCAAGAATTTCTCACGAGATTCTAAATCTTTCAAAATATATCATACTAAAGCACTACAACTACCCTTTATTAACTTAAGGGGGAGCAATCATTTATTCTATGGCCAAACATCAATTTCATTTTTACCCAAAGACCGGTTAATCCATTCAATATCCCAAATATTAATGGTTAACATTTTGGATAAGGGGAGAAAATGGGATTAAGGAGATTTAAATGATACTTGGCTAAAATGAAAAAGACTTAAAGATTATCCAACTTAATATGTGTAAAAGCACGTGTTAAGGGGGAGCGTTTTTGATGAACAAAACACCTAAGGTACAAAACTTTTGATTTCAATATCACAAGTACTTTAGGTGATTTTCAATGATTTTTCATGGTGGCAATTCCTTCCCAAAACACGCTTAATTCACGACGGATGTGGTGACAAAAGGGTGGTAGGAATAGGTTTAGTCCAATGATTCATCAGAGCCGATGGAATCTTCCCAAGGACAATTCCCTAGATAGAATTAGAAGTCCTAGGAAAGATGGAGAAAGAATGTGAACGTAGCTGAATGCCGACCAAGTACTTAAGCTAGCACTGGAACAATCACAACAAGGTGCTAGTGATGACGTATTGGTAAGCATTGAAGGGGTTGAAGAATGAAAAAGAAATGTAAAGATAAAGGGTGTAAAGAAAGAAGCCCTCCTTACAACTTTAGGCAGAAACCGGGTCAATACATATGCTATTGAGGTCATTTTTGCTAATGATTCTCGGTATTGAAGAAAGACATCATGGACCCAGTGATGCAATGCACAACCCTTCCCCAGCTAACTCAAATATCTCTCAAAAGGTATTTGTTTTAATCACACGGAGATCAACACGTTATCTATTGGTTTATTCACTCCGAATAGACTGGTATTGAAAAGGTGGCACTCCTCTCCAGCCATCGCTTACTAAATCAAAACGCACAATCGAGTCTAGAGCCAAGAGATCATCAAAAGTCTCATTAGGACACTTTCCATTTATTCCTTGCTTTCTCACACACTGTGAAAAGTAAGAGATTTTCATGAGTCCTACGCAGTATTCCTGTAATATTGCCAGAACATCCGAGTAATACGCAAGTATTACAATGAAGATGGAAATCCTGCTTGAGCCAACATCAAACAAGCTCATGGTAGGTTACACGTGCGGTTCTTTTAGAACCAATCTTGTGAAAAACTGGAAGGTAACAGTGGTTTAATTCTTAATTAAACTTAAACTCGTTCCAGGCCTCTTCGCATTATCATATGATATTGCCAGAACACTCAGAGTGACTCTTTATTGACCACAGTGACGAGTGGAAATCATTCTAGTGTCAACATCAAACAGCACTTGGTAGGTAACGCGCAAGATTCTTTATGAATTGAGCTCGTGACAACTGGAAAGCAACGATGGTGAAAATCTTAATTGAAATTCACTTGTTCCAGGTTTCATGAATTGACGGCTTTTAATCACAAGGATAATTTATCCAAGTGATTCACTCTTTATGTTCGCAGTCAGCTTTGGACGGTCGAATAAAGAGAACGGGTTCACCCGCGAAATCCTGTCAGGAAGTTACTTAATTGAAACTATCCGTCACGGGTACGATATCTAATATCGTCCAACGGTCTTCACCGACCGGAGGTAAAATGCTACCGAATTAGAATAAAATGTTCAAAGCCATTTTATTCGTGTCGTTGCTGTGTACCTGCTAAAGACGGTGGCGTTGCTGTGTACCTGTTGAAGACGATGGCGTTGCTGAGTACCAGTAAAGACGGTGGTGTTGCGGTGTACTTGGAAAAGTCGTTCTCACATGCTTATGTCTTTTGCAACAAAGTTCAGCAAAAATTCAAGAAAGTACAAGATGAAGTCTTCCGCTGTACCAAACTCTGAAGCTTTCGAGAATTCAACAAAAAGACGTAAGTGTGTGGAACATGAAGTCACGAGGAGGCAAAGTTCACAAGAAAGGCAAAGATCGCACGTGAAAGGCCAAAGAACAATGCTCTCAAGTCAAAGCCAAAAAGATCAAATCAACATATTCACAACAAAAGAAAGAAAAGAAGAAAAGACTACGAGCTAAAGAACGAAGACTTAGTATAGTATGCTAGGTTTAGAACTTTGTAACGTGGAGTGACCTCCCTTAGGGGGAGATTGTTAGAAATACGTTTTAACGTATATTAGAAGTATCGGTCGCTCCACAATATGATTTATGTTGTAATAGCTCGTAGTTAGTAATTAGTTGTTATTTGCTTATTAACTTAAGTAAGAACCGGTCCATGGGCTTGTCATGGACCGGCCCAAGCCCAATGTTTAGCTTGGACTATAAATACCCCTTTCCACTAAGGAAAGGGGTTGGTTGTTGTTTCATTCACATTTCATAGTAATAAAATCTTCCAAGTATTCTCTCACTTTCTCTCTCTAGTTTCTCTCACTAGAAAACATCAACCCACTTCATAGATTCATAGATTATCAATTTCTACAAGTAGATGTTAATGTGGTCACTCCATTAGTTGTTGTGGAACTAGCAGTGTTCCAAAACTGTCTAATGTGTGCGACAGGGACTAATGGTGTATGAGAAAGTGCATACCTCAATGAAGATGCATTTAAAAATGCCACCATCTGTGAATACTGAGGAAATAAAGCATCATCAGCAGTCAAGTAAGCTATCATATTGTGTTGGCTCTTGAACTCCAATGTTAAATTCTTTGAGTTGAATTTGGGTGCCATGAGTGAAAGCTGTTTAGGTTATATGATATGGGAAAAATCTAGGAGGAAAAGTGTTAGACAAGAAAATATGAATACCCAGAATAAAAAGATTAGCCAAATTTATAGGAGAGATGCATGATTTTGATTGGTCAAAAATGAGGCGGTTATATTCAAAGAGCAATCATGAAAATCTTGAATCAAATATAACTTATCTCATGCATTAATTCAAAGTAACTTCTCCCCAAAATTACGGCCAAAGATTAGTCAAAAATAACAACTGGGTAGGGCCCACTAGGTGTCAACGGTCAAAAATAGCCCATCAGCGCCCAACGGCTATATTTTCTTGTCAGCGTTTGCCTAAAGCCTTGTCAGCGTCACGATTGGACGTAACAGCGTTTGGAGAAAAACTTGTCAGCGTCTAAAAAGTAAAAATAAAAATATTTAAAAAGAAAAAGACCTTAACAAAGTAATTTATCCTAAGGGAAATATCTTACAAGTTGATAATAATTACTGGGCGGCAAGCACTGTCCACTTATGCACACTTGCTTAAGCAAGATAGACACAAATGACCTCTAGAGTCCCTTGCTAACCAAAATACTTACCAACAAAGTTATTTCATAAAATTCTTTGTAACTCCCAGGTAAACCCATATCCAAAGTATTCCCAAGTCTCCCATCAGACCACAACCAAGTCTAGGCCAAAAGTGTCTTGGCAGCATGCATAGATTGTCACCTTTGCATGCTACAGTGCCTCATGGTTTAGTAAAACTAACCCATACTCACCTGTGGACACAATCTATAATTGTGATGAGAGTATTATAAGAATACCCAAGAGTCCTAAAGGTTCCTTAAACCTCCCCTTAAACTATGATACATGAGTTCCCAAAATATATATATGAACATTAAAAATTTATGTCAAGATAGGAATATAAATATTCCAACCATCATCCATAAACAAAACATGTCCAAATAGCTCTTCAAAGATCCATAAGCAACTCTGTATCCAATGGCATAAAGCTACCATTACCTGCACATGTAGATGAAAACCACAAAACTAACATTTGTTGCTGACAGCGTCCCGACAACACTTATCAGCGTTGAAGGAACTCTTGTCAGCGTTAGACAATAAGATCTCCAACAACGGCAAAATAACACTTGACAGCGTTGCATTTACCTTTGTCAGTGTTAGAAAAATAATGTGGAAAATCTAAATCATCATAAAGACCAATAACAATGCATTATCCTGTACATACTTTTACAAAAAGGTTCCAAAACACATATTAAGTGAGATTAACCATTCCAATATTTGTTACCAAATATTGAAATCTACCAGCATCAAAAGGTTTAGTTAGTAAATCAGCCACATTGTCCTCTGTGTCTACCCTATCTGGTTGTATTAAACCTTTCTCAAAGCAATCTCTTATAAAATGATGTCTAATTTCTATGTGTTTGGTTTTAGAATGATGTACAGGATTTTTAATAATGCATAAAGTACTGTTATTGTCTACAAAAATCTTGGTATGCATAAAATTATACCCATAATCCAACAGCTGGTTCTGAATCCATAAGACTTGTCCACAACAAGCAGCTGCTGCAACATATTCTGCTTCAGTTGTAGAGTTGGCCACCACTGTTTGTTTCTTGCATTGCCAAGATATTAATCTGCTCCCAAGAAATTGACATCCACCAGTTGTGGATTTCCTATCAAACTTGTCACCACCATAATCACTGTCTGAATATGCAATAAGGTCCAATGGAGAATCTTTTGGGTACCATAATCCAAGATCTGGATAACACCTTAAGTACCTAAAAATTCTCTTCACAGCAAAAAGGTGACATTCTTTGGGAGTCACTTGATGGCGTGCACATGCACACACAGCAAACATGATGTCAGGTCTTGAGGCTGTAAGATACATCAATGAACCAATCATTGATCTATAGTGCCTAACATCCACATCCTTTCCAGCTCCAATCTTTCCCCAAGGGTGTTGTCTATCCATAGGAGTGGAAGCCTCCTTTTCATGTGGAGAAAAACCATATTTCTTCAAGATTTCAGCTACATACTTGTCTTGGGAGATGAAGATACCATCTTCTTTCTGCTGAACTTGTAAACCTAGAAAGAAGTTCATCTCACCCATTGCACTCATCTTGAATTTATCTGTCATGAGCTTGGAAAAGTCCTCACTCATTTTTGGATCAGTAGACCCAAAAATGATGTCATCCACATAGACCTGCACAAGTAACACATGTTTTCCTTTCTTCTTTGTAAACAGTGTCTGATCTATGGTGCCCCTCTTGAAACCATTTTCCACCAAGTAGGTGGACAATGTACCATACCATGCTCTTGGGGCTTGATGAAGTCCATACATTGCTTTCTTCACTCTATAAACCTTGTCTGGATTCTCAGGATCTTCAAAACCAGGAGGTTGCATGACATATACTTCCTCAACAATCGTCCCATAGAGGAAAGCACTCTTCACATCCATCTGGTAAACAGTAAAATTCATACAAGAGGCATAAGCTAGAAAAATTCTTATAGCTTCAATTCTTGCAACTGGTGCAAAAACTTCTTCATAATCAATTCCTTCCTCTTGTGTATATCCCTGAGCTACCAAACGTGCCTTGTTTCTGACCACAATGCCTCTTTCATCTTTCTTGTTCCTTAGAACCCATCTTGTCCCAATTGGTCTCACATATCTAGGACAATCAACCAGCTCCCAAACATCCTGTATAGCAAATTGGTGAAGCTCATCCTGCATTGCTTCCACCCAACTTGGTTCCTTGAGAGCATCAAAAACTTTCTTGGGTTCTTCCTGTGACAGAAAACAGGCAAACAAACATGCTTGTACAAGAGGGGTATCAACCTTCTTGTGTATATTGGCAATAAATCCACCAAGACCTTGATGAGATCTTCTTGTCTGAACTGGAGCCATAACATCACCAATGATCTGAGATGTGGGGTGATCCTTTGCTGTGGAAGTGAGAACTCCTCCTTCAATAAGTCTGGTGTCCTCAATTTCACGCTCCATGTTGCCAATATCTTCTTCAGATTCTTCTTGATCAACAGAAATCTCTTCATGAACATTAGAAGGTCCACCTTGTTCAAAATGGGAAGAGAAAAGATGTGCAAAGGTGTCATCAAACTCTGAACCTTGCTTGTCAGCGTTTGGGCTAACAACGCTTGAACTGCTGTTGTCAGCGTTGGAGCCATCAGCGTCTGAATTTGTCGTGTCAGCGCTTGATTTCCCTTTGTCAGCGCCTGAAGAATCATGCATGTTAGTATTTGGTGGTATTTGAACACCACCATTATCTTTCCTTGCAGCAGTAGCAGCAGCATAATACTCATCTATCCATATAGGAAGTGTAACAAATTCTTGTGTGGGAGATGATTTAACTGCTGGTGGTCCATCCTCCTTAGCAACCTGTATACCTGAAACATTACCAATTCTCTTTTCCAAAACACTTGAAGTTACCTTCACAATGTCTGGATCAGTAACAGGCATATAATTTAAAGCTCTAGACAAAGGTTCTAAGTCAAACAACCAATTTGGACCACTCTCAGGATCACTAGGTTTACTTTCTAAAAACCTAACATGTACCTTTTCAAGTATACGTTTTTCCTTTTTAATGTAAACCCTATATCCTTTACTCTGCACTGAATAACCCATGAAGTAGCCTTCATCACCTTTTGAATCAAATTTACCTAAGGCCTCACTAGTTTCTAAAACAACTACATGACAACCAAATGGCTTGAGAAAGCCAATATTGGGCTTCCTTCCCCAAAGTAATTCATAAGGTGTCTTATTATGTATCTTGTTGACCAATGCCCTATTTTGAACATAACAAGCTGTGTTAACAGCTTCAGCCCAAAAGGCTATAGGAAAGTGGGCATCAGCCAACATGGTTCTGGCTGCTTCAATAAGGGTCCTATTCTTCCTTTCAGCAACCCCATTTTGCTGTGGGGTTCTAGCTATGCTAAACTGCCTAGTAATCCCCTTCTTGGCACAAAAATCATCTAACAACTGATTTCTAAACTCACCCCCATTGTCACTTCTAATAATCTTGACCTCATTACCATTCTTCTTCTCTATCTGAGTAATGAAATTAATCAGACTTAGGGCAGTTTCACTTTTCTTGGCTAAAAAGAAAGTCCATGTGAACCTGGAGTAATCATCAGTAATGACAAAACAATATGATTTACCCTTCAAACTTTCTATATTAGTTGGACCAAAGAGATCCATATGTAATAAGTGAAGGGGTTTAGAACTAGAGTGCACCTGTTTAGACCTGAATGAGACCTTGTGCTGCTTGCCCTTAAGGCATGCAACACAAGAGTGGTCATTGTGGAAAGCCTTTTCAGGCAAACCATCAACTAAACCAAGCCTCACAAGTCTATTAATATTCTTAAAGTTTATGTGCCCTAATCTCCTGTGCCAAAGATTACTTTCATCTACTGAGGCTTTAGCATACAGACATGACATTTTATTATTTACCTTAATTCCATTAAGATTCACATTATATATGTCTTTATGCCTTGGTGTTCTAAAATCTATGTATTTCTCCTCAGGGAGCTTATAATCTTTGCTTAACACCAAGCACTCAGTATCTGTGAAAAGAACCTTATTTTTGTTATCACACACTTGTGATACACTAAACAAATTATAATCCAGATCTTTTACCAAGAAGACATTCTCAAACCGTAGATTGTTGGTGACAAGGGTTCCTTTTCTTGTGATTGTTCCATAACCCCCTCCAAAGTATACCTTATCACCATCTTGAATAGGAGAGAAATTGGTCAGATAGTCTTCCTTTCCAGTCATGTGCCTTGAGCATCCACTATCCCAGTATCCATAGTCATTGATCTTCTTCTGAATGCCCTGCACATAAAGAAAACACATTAGTTTTCTTTGGGAACCCAAGCCTTAGAAGACTTGGATTCATTTGGTTGTTCAACAAGAACAGACTTGGTTCTCATAACAACCCCATTTTCATCCCTGTTTGAATGGAATTCCCAGTTAACCCCAATTGGTGTTGACAATGCCTTAGAAATATAATGAAACCTGTTGCATGTCATAGAAATACCAGTAGAATTAGGGTTCTGGTCTTGTTTTGGTCTCCATGTTAAGCTAGTAGAAGCTTTAGACCTATTTCCCTGTGGTTGCAAATACCTAGGTTTAGCAGTGTTTCTATCAGCGCTGAAATTTCTCTTGTCAGCGCCCCGATTACTCTTATCAGCGTTGAACCTAGGGTTTGCTACAGGAACCCATTGCCTATTGGACCAAGTATTTGACTTTTGAAAAGGTCTTAGGCCTTGTGTGTTAGACCCTCTAGAAAAGAATGGGGCTGGTCTAACAACTTGTGAACTTTTGTTCACAAAGGTATTGGGTCTGACAGTGTTTGACCTATGTTGACTTTTGTCAGCGCTGAAATGGTTCCTATCAGCGTTGACATTGGAAGCGTTGACACATTTGTAGGCCAAATGTGAGAAGCTACCACATGTGTAACAAGCTTTTCTAGACATAGTCTTAGGTCTAGAAGCAAAGAAGCCTGTTCCATGATCACTAACTTGGCTTTTTGGTGACCTAGTATTCCTATACATCTCTGCATATTTAACACTAGGTTTTCTAACATATTGTGGGCCAAGGTCAACAGGTTTGCCAGTGGTAGGGTGTGTGATCTTAATAGGTTTAGGATCATCAATTGGTTTTGTGATTGGTGTGGGCTCATTTGGACTTTCACACAACAACCCTCCCTTAACAAACAAAGTGTGGTTAGCTTTCTTCCACTCTTCTAGGTCAGTCAGCTTTTGTTGATATTCCTCAACTGGGGAAGTCACTCTAGGTGGAGGAATAAACTCCTCCTCTTGGCATTCTGGCAAGCCAGTCCAAGATAAGTCCTTTGATTGGACACCATAGAAATCCCTAGCTGGTGGTGGAACAACAGTATAATTATTCATCCCAATCCCACTCATATCCTTAGAGTCTCTTTGTTTACTAACACACTCTCTTAGGGATTGTGTGGCCTTATCAAATCTCTGGATTTTAAGACTCACATTATCTTTATTTTTGTTAGCCTCTTCTAACTGAGCTATCAAATCAAGATTAACCCTATTAACTATATCTTGAACATCCTTACTCTGATGTAACTCATGTTTTAAGATATTTATTTGATCCTTTAAATCAAACTCCATTTTCTTATACTCAGAAACTGTCTTTTCTGTTTGGGTAAGAGCAACTTGATAGTTAGATACTTTGCATCTTTCAGTACTTGCCTCATCTAATAATTTAACTATCTCCTGTTTTAATTTTTCAGTATTTAAACGACAACCCTTAGAACAGAAAGCATCATCATATACCTCATTATCTGATGAAGAGGAGGAGTGTGCCATGAGAGCATATTCAACATGCTCTTCTTTAACTTCAGCAACCAAAGCTCTGTCCTCTTCCTCATTCTTAGCCATCCAGCTCCAATCCCATTCTCCAACACCATCAATTTGTTGAACAACAACCATGGCCTTGGGATCTGGGCTCTTAATCATTTGGCTAGAAGGCTTCCCAGCATCAGATCTTCTTGGAGATCTACATTCCCTCATAAAGTGCCCCATCCTATGACAGTTGTAGCACTCCACCTTGGACTTGTCAAAGCCAGCAACATCCTTAGCATTAAAGGTCATCTTCTTCTTGAACCTTTTATTGAACCTGTTTGCTCTTAAACTTACAAGAGCCATAGTCCACTTGATATCCATCTCTTCCAATTGTTCATCACTTATCTGCTCAAGATCTTCATATGTAATCCTTGAATCACTGGGCAAAGAAGCAATGAATGCACACACAGTATCAAGATCAAAACCAGCAGGTTTAATTCTATCAGCGCCATGATTGTGTGTGTCAGCGCTTGAGTACAAAGCGTTGACAGGATATGATCCAGCGCTGACAGATTGACATCCAGCGCTGACACCTTGAGATCCAGTTGCTGAATGTCCATAGAAGTTCATGGAATCAAATTGGCCTTCACTTTGTGAAAAGAAGGCCATGTTGCTGCTGGAAGATTTGTTATCACTTTCCAATTGCCATTCATTCTCCAACAGCCTTAACTTGTTGAAGATGTCATCAAACCTGGAAGTCTTGTGGGTGTTATTGACAAGAATGGATCTTGTCTCAATCTTCCATACATCACCAAGGCTTTTGAGAAAAGTAGCATTCAATTCAGGATCATCAATCTGTTTTCCCATGAAGGAAAGTTGACTTGTGATGTCAAGAAGTCTACTTCTCACACTGCTGAGATTCTCATTAGGTTGAGCTTTAAAGACAGCATACTCATGCAACAGTTGCTTCTTCTTTTCTTCTTTTGTATCAGCATTGCCACCATGTGCTACTTCAAGAGCTTCCCAAAGCTCTTTTGCAGACTCAAAACGTTTGTACTTGTGCTGATTCTCATGACCTAGAGCATGCTTCAAGATGTTTAAGATTTTCATGTCCACCCTCTTCTTAGCTATGTCTTCAACAGCTACAGCTCTCCCATCTTCAGGCTTTTCCACCTTATCAGATTCAGGACAATTAGGAACAGCTGTCCTTGTGGCAATAGCAGCAGTAATCTTTGCTGCTTTATCGAATGTGTTCCCATATTCGATAATTTCCCAAAGAGTGTAGTCATGAATAGCTATGTATTGCTCAAAATTGGACTTCCAAAGCTCAAAGTTCCTGGCATCAAACATGGGAATTTTGATACTAGGGTTTGAGAAGTTGTTTTGTAGCAAAGCAGGAGGTTGATTTGTGCCAGACATGATGTTTTTAGGGTTTTGAGAATTTTAGGGTTTTTAGGGTTTGGTGTTTTAGGGTTCTTGTGTTACTTAAAGATCAAAAGTTTCTCAACAAGCTCTGATACCACTTGTTGATCCCAAACTTAGATCGATTAAGCTTTGTGTATACGAGATTAGATCAAGTACTACACGTAGAGAAACCTTTGCTTATGAGTAAAGTAACAAAGTGTTATGCGGAATTAACACTTGATCTAAAACACAATGATGTTAAACAAACTTTCACTTGTATTAGAATAATCTTGTTGATTACAATGAAAGGTTTAACTTGCGAATACTATGAAAACTGATATATGACTTTAACCTAAAAGACCTTCTTTTATAGAACAAGAAGTCTTGTACAATAAGCTACGAATCAACTATTCTAGGTAAAGATAATAATAGAAAATACAATATTGTGCTTATCTTTACCATACATAAATAAAGAAACAAATAAACAAGATAAGTATGAAGATATTCCATCAGTGTCAATCTTCAAGGCTATCAGCGTTGACTTCTTCAATGTCAACGCTTGGCTGTCAGCGTCCAATGTCTTCTTATCAGCGTTGGCATTCTTCTTATCAGCGTCTAGTGAACTGACCCATATTTTATTCCCAACATGCATGTCCAAAGTGATTATATGAATATCTGGGTGCCTTGTTATGCAATCATGTTAATATTGAAGCTGAACCCCTCATTTTGATGATATATTTAATTCAAGTCAACATATTTGTAAAGTCATTGTTACCATGTGCTTAATTGTGAAATCGTGAAGTACGGGTTGATGTTTCATGAGAATAGATGTGGTGTAAAGTTGGACCTATTTATGTCTTTAAGTGTATGTGCTTTTGTTCATTGGAGATGGAATTGTGTAGTTCATGTTAGGTTCATGAGAGGAGCTGTGATGTGTGCTTAAAATATGAAATTGTGTAGCAGAATTATTATGACAATAGAGTGGTGTAAAGTTAGAGTTTTTATTTCGAAATGTTGAATCATGATTATGTTCTTTAAAGATGATTTGGTTGGTGAATGCAGGGTTAATGCATACATTGTTTTCAAGACGGAGGACTCTGCTCAAGCATCTTTGGCGCATAACATGGCAGTTGTAAGTTTATTTCTTAAAAGCTTAATGCTTGTCTTCCATTTCACCAAAAAAGTTACCAGTAGTATAGAGTTGAGTATGGCATCTTACTTAATCTCGAAGGTCTCTTAATGTGATGTTAGATGCGTTGGATCTTTTTTGGGGTCCATTTATACATGGATGTTTATCGCAATTAGCCCATTATACAGAACACAGTATCTTACTATAATGAACATAATTTGGTGTGTAGACTTTAAAAGATCTTGGCAACTCAGTTTGGGACTAATTGATACTGCATAATGATTCTTTTTGTTCTAAATCAGTTCATGTAATAGATGCTCTCTTTTCCAGTCAATTGGCTTGAAATATGTTTGGATGACTTAAATTTTACGTAAATTTAATGAAATAGGCTTTTTAGTTTGACTTAGTGGGTGTTTGGGATTGCTTATTAAAAATAGATTATACGTTTTGGAAACGAATAATCAGATAATCGGGTTTTATAAAACATGGTTTTGTAAAATAGTGTTTGGATTTGATTATAATGTTTGACAAATTAAATTATTTATAATTTGATGTATAAAATGACCAAAAAGACATTTAGTTTTTAAAAAGCAAACGTATGTTATGTCTCTCAAATTTTATAGTTTGCACGTATAACAAATTTTGCAGAAAAACTTAACATACAAATAATAATAAGGTTTTATTATGGTATAGTTTTAACAATTTTAAGCTTTCTAAAATAATTAAAACTTTTTTAATAATATTAATTTACGAGAGTAACATGGTATTTATACTTATCTCTTCTTTTTATCATTCACCTATTATCCATCTCACCCATCATCACCTTATTTCACCAACCCAAACCATAACCCTTGATCACAGCCTCCGAAGTTGAATATGTCATAGATATACATACACATGTAAGAGTGTATTTTTGGTTTTCTATTACAAGTTTCATTACAAGATTCACAAATTTATTTGTGTTGGTGGATAAAAATTGTTTTCATATGAAACTAACCAGTTGTTGGTATCGTGGGTCTATTTTGTAATTTTGTCGTTAGATACGAGTTGCGTTTTGCAAAAGTAAGTCTTCACCTACTTTTACAAATTGGCGTTTTGATGGGGTTTAAACGCAGATAAGTGATTTCTATTTTTACTATCCAAACACTTGGAACTAGGATTTAGCGTTTAAAACTGTGATAATCAAATAATTAGGGTGCAAACGCACTCCCAAACACCCCCTTAGAGCATATGAAACACTGTATCATGCAAGATCATGATGAGCAAATTAACAATTCTATGTGTTAATCTTCTTATCTAGGTGGGTGGAAATCATATTCATGTAGACAGAGCTTGTCCACCTCGCAAAAAGTTGAAGGGAGAGAATGCTCCACTTTATGACAACAAAAGAACTGTGTTTATCGGTAACCTCCCATTTGACGTTAAGGTATGAATCTTTTGCTTAATTCATAGCAGTGCTTAGGTTTTACATTTATACAGAGTTTGTAGTATGGGTGGGTTGAGTGACATGACGATACAGGTTCGAATCAAAGCTTAATCTTGTATGGGTTTGAAACGGGTCAGATTGATTTGAAATGTGACAAATTGTGACTTTTTAACCAAATGAGTTCGGTTTTTGTGTTTAGTTTGTTAAGTACGAGTATACTACAAAATTCAACAAGAATACCTTATTTGGCAGGCGGGAAAGGTAGGATCTAGACGGTCAGGGTAAAGGGACTGTTCCAGAAAAACCTTCGGTGTGTGTTAAATATGACTATCTAAGAAACTATTTTGAATAGCGATTTAGGTGGCTGTGCGCGTTAAATATATACTTTTAGCGATTATCTATTTGTTTAGCCAATTGACAGTCACACATAAGTAGATAACTGAAGCCGGCTCGTTGATATGCAATTGCAGCTAGAACTGGCGGTGATGGTGGTAGTGGTAGTGGTGGTGTTAAACGTAAGCAAGAAAACCATACACCACAAAGTAATACCAAAAACAAGAAACCAAGGAAATTTAGATAATTGTTTTTAGCAGTCTGTTATAAAAAATGGGATTACTCGGTTGTTTTATACTTTGTATTATTACTTTTAAATTGGTTTAATGTTTACTACAAAAGAATTAATTTAATATGATGATGTTAAAGCTTTATTTTAGTTCATGATGATGGTTTCTGTTTTGTTCTGCTTGTACCATCTGGCTATTATTCATTACCAGCAAGGCACCAAGATTGATATGGACTTTCTCAGGAAACATATAAGGAGACGGTATTTGAGGGTCGGCTATGCGTTTTTGAGCCGTTCAACTTGTCAAATATATCTTCTTAAGCATGAAATTTCTTAACAGAATCTAAATTTATTCTTCTTATACAATAGAGTCCATTATATTTTATATATTATTCAAAGCATTAAAACTTTTCCTTCCAATATATCTTAGTATAACAATGTTTGACATTACCTGTTTGGAAAGGCAACATTGTTAAGGGTATGGATTTTCATACAGATGTTGCTCAAATATAGAAAAAGAACTAAGGCACATATTATTAACTTTGTCATTTTCATTTATTTGCAGTTTGACCTTTATATAGCTGAAGGTGAATCACATATCTGTCAGGTAAATTATTTTTTACCTTCTTAGAATCCAAATAAGTTTACCAGTATTGGAATAATAATGTTACACCTCTCATAAGGAACACATAATTTTATTAAATTCATTCATATGCTCGAAATTCCCACCTTGAGATGATATATATTGTTCACATATGAAATTTAGAAGGAAAAAAGCTTAGAGCTGTTAATAAAATCATAACATCCTCAAGTATTTTGGTGTCTATTGTTTCACTTGGATTCAACACATGCTTTATTAGTATGAAAAGATCTAAATGAAGTAGCTGCTACTCAAATTGAGCCATCTTTTACAGTCAAACTCATAATCAATTTGGTTTGATGCCATAGTTTGTTATTACAGGTGGTGGATGGAATACACACATCGAGTATCTGAAGATACGTTGTAGGAAGTACTAGCTTTATTCGAACGACACTGTACATTAATCATTCAAAACCGAAAAATGACATATACTACGTATTGCTTAATGAGTATTATAAGAGTTTTAGTGTATAAAATTATTAATATTTTATGTAATGTGTGTTTTTACATTAAATATATATGCAATGTACTATATTGTCTTGTACGCGTTAGCTTTACGATAATTATTTATAAAGCTCAGACCAAAACAATTCCAAATGTTGGTATTTATTTTCACGACTCTGTTTTTCACGCATGACCAACCTTATATGGCGTTGTGTAGAGGAATTTCACGTAAAACTATAAAGGTATAAATGGAATGAGTTGAAGAGTTCCGTAAATGATGAGTATACACCTCGAGTATCATGTAATATTTTACTTTCAGTGTCACTAAATGTTTTTATATGTTTTTTTATACATGTTAAGACTTTTTACTAGAGTTGACTTATCACATGTTATAACTGTTTGCAATTAGATTTTGATCTTTTCACGATATATTTGAAGATGGCACGAAACAATTACCACGACATCGCATATCGTTAATTATCTACCGCTAGAAATTTCCGCCGCTATGCGCGGGTACTCGCCTAGTATACTTTAAAAATTCTTGAGCAACCCGCTCTGATACCAATTGTAGAAACTAGAAGGGGGGAGGGGGTTGAATAGTTTCTTATATTTACTTGTTAAAAAAGTGGTGTCCAAAAATCCTTTTTCAAAAAACTTAGGCTTGAGGAAATATGTAAAATCGTCTTATGCAGAATATGAACAATGATAGTGTAACTAAACTAATACTAACAAAAATATATCTACAAAGTATAAAGAATGATAGTGTAACTAATCTAGTACTAACACATGTATATGCATAAAGAATAAAGAATGTAAAGAGTTAAGGGTAAAGAAAGATCAAACCGAACACCAAGGATTTATAGTGGTTCGGCAACGAAGCTCACTCCTCGTTCCTACTCCACTCCTCGAGTACTCCTTACTCGAGAGTTCACTACACAACAAGCTCCTTATGGTGGAGAAAACCGTACACGTTGCTTAACCAATTTCCGACTCTAAGCTAAAAGTCGAGCCCTAATCGTAGCTAGGACCAATCTACACAACTATACTTAGTACATACACAACTTCCAAATAGACACAACTACTTGGATCTTCACAACTATGACACAACTACAAGTGTATAAAATTAGATCTTCAATGGATCTTTGGTGGTGGACTCGACACTTCACTAGGATAGTGTTCTTCTCTTTGCACTTGGAGAGGAAGGGATGGTAGAACAAGATTCACTTCTTAAACAAGTAATAATTAAACAAATGATCAAAGATTTGAGTGATTAAAGAAGGGGTTTGAATATGGAAATAAATGTGCAAAAGAGGTGAGGTGAAAAGCTGAGAATGGTTCACTATTTATAGGACAAAGGAGCCAACGGCTATATCTGCCCGTGGCACCTTATCTTAGCCCGCGGTACCTTATCGATAAGGTACCGCCTAGGCGCTAAGGTACCGCCGGACTAGACTCCGCTCCTTTTTGTCCTTTAGTGGTGGAGGTCTTATCTGGGTATAAAAAATATCCTGAAAGGATATTCTTAACCAAATAAGAATATGCCATTTTCAAATTTCAAATAATTAATTTAATAAAACATTTTCTTAAAAATAAAGTTTAATAAAAACTTGTCACATTTAATAAAAAGTGAGTTTTAAGAAAAGATTAAATCACTTGATCACTTGATTAAGGTTAGTACTTGTTTATCCATACCTTAAGTGAAAATGGGTAAAATGAAAAATACTTGAACTCAAGAATTCGTTTTTCGTTGTTTTCGTAAATGCTTGTTTTTACATATTGTCGTAATCAAAACTAAGCGAGACCGAAAAATGCAAATAACGTTTTTAGTCATTATTGCATTAACAATCTCCCCCTTTTTGATTCCGACAATACATAAACTCAATCACACAAAAACAAGATTTTCGAAGACGAGTTTATTCATTTCTCCCCCTTTGTCGAAGCAAAAAGGTTGCGTAAGCCGGTGTTGAAGAAACGGACTTTGCAAAGACTCCCCCTTGGTGCTTACTCCCCCTAGCTTGGGGCACCGGGGAATCGAGATATGGTGACAAGCTACATAGAAGGGTTAGTTGAACAAAACAAACAACCAACAATATATAGCAATAGGTCACACAAAAAAAATTAAAAGAGAAGAAAACACAAAGACAAAGATCCAAGATAGGTTACTAAAAGAACATCATACAAAGAAGTATGGAAAAAGAAACAAGCCAAAAGCATAAATCTAATCCTAGTTATTCTAGAATTCTAAGATTTGCTTGAATTTGGTGTCTTATGGATAAGCAACCAATGCTTATATGAAAGACAAGGTAATAGAAGAGGGTGGTGGTGGTGGCTTGTTGGAGATCTCATAATCAAAGTGAAGAGGAGGCTTGATTAAGAGACTCTTGATGTAGCTCAACTCCTCATAGATGTGTGCCATAGCAAGATGTGTATATTGACAACAATGACAATATGTTCCATGGTGCATGACTTTATCATGAGAAGGAGGAAGAACACTAAAGGGTGGTGGTGGAAGAAAAGATGTTCCACAATCAACATTCTTGGTAGGAGAAATGTGATTAAGAGTGTTCTTGGGTGGGTTTGGATTGAAAGCAATTGGAGAAAATGGAGGAGATTCAAGGCTTTCATTGGGAGAATAAGACATTTTGGATGTGAAGTAATGCAAAATGCTTATGGTTTAAATAGGGAAGGCTTAGGGTATTTTTGGGGTGGTCAAAGGGTTTGAAACAAAGATTCTCAAAAATGTTAGAGCAAATCTGGAGTTTCAGACAACAACCTGAAAAAGGAAGGCCACTGTAGGCGGTTCCTTATCTAGGGTGGCGGTACCTTATCAATAAGGTATCGCGGTTCACATATGGAACCGCCTGCAGAAGCAGGGTTTGGTGTTTGGAGGAAGATTTTTTAGCAAATCTTATTTTTCTAGTCTAACTTATCATAGGGATATGCTTGAAAGAAAAGATAGACAAAGAAAACATATGCAAACTTACCAAATAGAGATTTGACCAAAATACATAGATTAAAAAATCGATGTAGGAGGTGTGTAAGACAAGACCTTAAGTCATGACACAATGATCCTCCATGATTCAATCTTGTTCTTGCTATGTTTGAGAGAATCATACATATGAATTATGTAAGCTCTAGATTAATAGCGAGAATCTATGAAAAATTGTTTTTAGATTGAATTAACAATGTCAAACAAATTTCTCAACCATTTTCGAAAGAGACTTTGAGAATTTTGAAAAGGAGAGGAGAAGATTTTTCAAAAGGAGTTTAAAAGATTCAAGGACTCAAAGTGGTAAAAGAAGACACACAAGAAGAAAAGAATTTAAGGAAGATGTTCCATTAATCCTAGACCTAGACGCAAGTAATTAAAAGGTTCCCTCTTAAGTGGCTTAGTGAAGATATCGGCTAAGTTGTCCTCGGAGGGCACCTTTTCAATAGTAATGTTCCCCTTTTGAACATTATCCCTAAGGAAACGGTGTCTAATTTCTATGTGTTTGGTTCGCGAATGTTGCACCGGATTCTTGCTTAGGTCTATAGCGCCTTTATTATCGCACATGATGGGAACATCATCAAGAGAAATCCCGTAATCAACAAGCGCTTGCTTCATCCATAGAGCTTGTTGGCATGCTTTTCCGGCACTCACATACTCGGCTTCCGTGGTGGATATCGCAAGAGCGGTTTGTTTCTTGGAGAACCAAGAAGTTAAACAACAACCCATGAAGGTACAAACTCCACTAGTGCTTTTCCGGTCCACAAAGTCTCCCGCATGATCCGAGTCCGCGTAGACAATGGTTTCTACGCCGGTCCCTTTAGGATACCATAATCCTAAATGTATAGTGCCTTTAATGTATCGGAAGATACGCTTAACCGCTTCAAGGTGAGGGGTTTTGGGAGCCTCTTGGAAGCGAGCACAAAGGCAAACACTAAACATGATATCCGGTCGACTTGCCGTTAGGTACAACAAACTACCAATCATACCTCTATATTTGGTGTTGTCTACCGACTCACAATCATCATCTACGGTGAGTTTAGTATCCGAGGCCATAGGGGTCTTCATTGGTCTAGATTCTTCTAATCCAAATTTCTTTAGCATTTCTTTAGCGTACTTAGATTGACTAAAGAAAATACCATCGTCCATTTGTTTAATTTGGAGTCCTAAAAAGAAGCTAAGTTCTCCCATCATACTCATTTCAAACTCATCATGCATGATTTTGGCAAAGTCATCACACAATTCTTGACAAGTTGAGCCAAATATAATGTCATCAACATATATTTGTACGATTATGAGGTGAGGACCTTTCTTCTTTGTAAAGAGTGTATTGTCTACCATTCCCATGGTATACTCATGTTTAACAAGAAACGCTTTAAGTCTATCATACCAAGCTTTGGGTGCTTGTTTGAGTCCATAAAGTGCTTTCTTAAGCTTGTAAACATGGTCCGGTTTCTCAAAATCAATGAAGCCGGGAGGTTGAGCCACATATAACTCCTCATTGATCAAACCGTTAAGAAATGCACTCTTTACATCCATTTGTTGAAGCTTAAAATCTAAGGCACAAGCGTAGGCTAAAAGGATTCTAATAGATTTTAATCTAGCTACCGGTGCATATGTCTCGTCATAATCAATCCCTTCTTGTTGATTATAGCCTTGAGCTACAAGTCTAGCCTTGTTACGAGACACAACACAATTCTCATCTAGCTTATTCCTAAATACCCATTTGGTTCCTATAATGGTAGAACTTCTAGGTGGAGGAACAAGTTCCCAAACATCATTGGCAACGAATTGATTCAATTCTTCTTGCATCGCAATGACCCAACTCTCATCTGTCAAAGCTTCTTTAACATTCTTTGGTTCAATCAAGGAGACAAAACAAAAGAAGTTGCTTTGGTTTTGGACTTGAGATCTTAAGGTCCTTTGATTTAAGTCACCAATGACATTATTGAGAGTATGATCCCTAGACTCCTTAATGTTTACTTCCTTTTCAACACTAAGGTCTTCAACTCCTATTTTTCTAACCTCTTTGGCTTTAACTACTTCTAATTCATCCAAGTCATCATCAACCAATGGTGGTGTCTTGGGTGAAGGAGGAGTTTCATCAAAGGTTACGTTGAGTGATTCTTCAATAACCCCCGTGGTTCTATTTAGGACTATGTAGGCTTTACTAGTTTGGAAATAACCTAAAAGGATACCTTCGTAACACTTTGGGTCAAACTTGGTAAGGTAGTCTTTGGTGTTGAGGATAAAGCACTTGCTTCCAAACACCCTAAAGTATTCTAATGAGGGTTTCTTACCTTTAAGAATCTCATAGGGGGTCTTTTCTAGGAAAGGTCGAATAAGAATTCGGTTGAGAATATAAGTCGATGTGTCCACGGCATTGCACCAAAACTTTTGAGGCAAAGATTGCTCGTTTAACATCGTCCTACTAATCTCTTGGAGAGTCCTATTCTTCCTTTCAACTACCCCATTTGATTGTGGAGTGCGAGGAGCCGAGAAGTTATAGGTAATACCATGAGCTTCACAAAAGGCACTAAATTGCACTTCATTATCAAATTCCCTACCATAATCCGTCCTAATAGAAACAATTGAACATCCTAGTTGATTTTGAATTCTTTGACTAAAGATTTCGAAGTGATCGAAAGCTTCATTCTTAGATGCCAAAAATCTAGTCCAAGTGAATCTAGAATAGTCATCAACTATTACTAGGGTATAAAGGTTACCTCCATAACTCCGTATGGCGGAAGGTCCAAAGAGATCCATATGTAGGAGCTCTAAGCACCGAGAGGTCGAAACCAAATTCTTGGCTTTGTGACTTGAGTGAACTTGCTTTCCAACTTTGCAAGCATCACAAAAGTGACTATCAAACTTAATCTTGGGGAGGTGTCTTACCAACTCCTTAGAGACTAAAGATTGAATTAAACGCATATTAGCGTGACCTAATCTCCTATGCCAAAGAGTAGAACTATCATCTATAGTCGCAAGACATATGTTGTCTTTTGACTTCTTATTCACCTTTATGACATAAAGCCCATGCTCTCTAACACCTTTTCCAATGACTTTTCCATATTTTACGATTTCACTGTCATGTTCTGAAAAGATGACCTTACACATATTATCACAAATTTGACCTATACTTAAAAGGTTAAAACCTAAGTTATCTACGTGTTCAAAATTTTAAATGGTCATGGAGTCAAGAGAAACCGTACCTTTGCCAATGATATTACCACGTAGACTACTAGCGAATGTGACGTTACCTCCATCATATGCTTTGTAATGCGAGAACAAACTTCGATTACCCCTCATGTGTTTAGAACATCCACTATCCTTAATCCACTCATCGGGCTCCAAATCAATTCCCAAGCATATCTAGGTAACAACACACAAGATCAAACATTTGGTCCCCAATATCTCATGGGTCCAAAATTGTTAGTTCCAAACATCCCTTGCATTTGGTTGGGATGCATGAATGAGGAGGGGATTCCCCATGGAGAACAAAATGGAGGAGGGTAGTAATTCATGTAATCATTTTGTTGTTCATTACTTCTCCTAGGTGTGTTTGATCTAGGTTAAGAGTTATTATTATTCCTTCTAGGTGTTGGAGTTTTACTTCTAGGTCGTGAGTTGTTTTGGTTATCTCTTCTAGGCGTTGTCGTTCTACTTCTAGGCTTAGACTCATTCCATACTCTAGGTGGAGTAGAGGATAGTCTAGATAAACTTCTATTTCCCATGAGAGGTTTACTTAATGGCTTGTAGAACTTACCAATAGTATTGTCGTCAAGTATGGGTAATTTTACCTTATTAACAATAAGATGCTTTAGTTTTTCATCTAACTTAGATTTTTCAGAAAGTTCAGGATTTTCACAAAATTCATCTTCTGGCCGCGGTACGTTATCTATGGCGGCGGTTCCATAGTGATAAGGAACCGCACCATACAATTTGGAACCGCGTCCAGTGGGCGTTTTTTGTGAAAACCTGAGTTGTTTTGGTTCACTAGTTGAGGCTTCATTTGAGTTAAAACCTAGACCAAGTCTTTCCTTAGAATGAACTTGTTTGTTTAACATATCATCAAGAGCACTAGTACCTTTCATGAACTTTTCCAATTTAATGGAGGTGCTCTTGAGATCTTCATTCTCTAATCTAAGTTTCTCACAACTTAAGCAACCTAAATCAACCTCTTTGTTTTTCTCAAGTTTAGCCAATTTCTCCCTAAGTTCATTGATCTCATTTTCAAGCTTAGTTTTGGTTAATTTTAAGGTTTTATTCTTTTCTATGAATTTAAGACTAAGTTTGTGTAAGCTATCATATTTGCCTTCAAATTCAATATCATCTAAAGTGGAACTATCATTGCTATAATATTCGGTTTCGGAATGTACCTCTTTAGAAGTGTGAGCCATAAGACATTTCTCCTCTTTGGGGTTGTCATCATCATCTTCACCGCTATCGCTCCAAGCGCCACTAACGAATGCCGTGTGGTTCTTATCACGGGCGGGCTTTGGACAATCACCAATGAAGTGATTTGGATCACCACATCTAAAGCAATTCCTATCACTTTTTTCGTTCTTGACAAACCGATTCTATGACAATGGTTTCTTGTCATAGTTGGGTTGCCTAACGTGTTGACCTCGTGTCTTGAAGAACTTCTTGAAATCTCTCACCGCCAAGGCATACTCCTCGTCATCGCTTTCCGAGGAACTATCATGGTCACTTTGTGCCTTCTTCGCTTTAAGTGCAAGAGATTTCCTTTCACTCTTGGTTTTCACTAATTCCGAGTCCTTCAAAATTATCATCTCATGAACATTCAAGTTTCCTATGAGTTCATCGAGTGATAAAGTTGAGAGATCTTTCGACTCTTCAATCGCCGTGACTTTTGCTCTCCACTTTGGATGTAAGGCCCTTAGAAACTTCCTAACATTGTTCTTGCTAGAAAAACCTTCATCAAGTGCTTTTAGACTAGTAATAATGGTGTTAAACCTAGCAAATGCACTATCAATAGTTTCATCTTCTAAGATGACAAATTGTTCATATTGTTGGACAAGAAGATCGATTTTGCTTTCTTTGACTTGGCTATTACCTTGGTGGGTTACTAAAAGAGTGTTCCAAATATCTTTAGCGGTTTCACACATAAAAATTATTTCATACTCTTTCTTAGGCAAAGTATTATAAATCACCATTTTAGCCTCACTATTTTTTGAAAGTTTCTTTTTAGTATCGTCATTAGCTTTGTCAAAAGTGACCAATTCTTTTGTTTTAGAAACTTCATTAAATTGAAAGGGTAAAAAATCACCATTGGTAATAACATGCCAAAGATCTAAATCTTTTGATTTCACATAAGTTTCAAATCTATTTTTCCAATAAATAAAACTATCGGTTTCAAAAAGTGGTGGTCTTTGCATAGATTGCCCTTCTAGGTACTTGTTGGAATCCATAGATCGGTTAAAGTTTTAAAATACAATCTTTATACCTTATAAAGAGTTTATAGAAATGGTTGAATTGTTGAAAAGTTGAAAAGTTGAAAGTGTTCAACCAATTAATACAGTCTCTTTCTCTCTCATTTACTCCATTTAATTTCTCACATCTTAAAAATACACACACACACACTCTCTCTATCTCCCCTCGCCGGATCTCTCCCCACCACCTCATCACAATATAAACTAGCCACCACCAAACGCCTCGACGACCGGACCTTATGAACTGCCGGATCTCACTACCGAAACCCACACCTTCCGAGAGCCCAACCACCACTGCACACACGACCATATAGAACAACATCACAAAAAGGTTTTTTATTTAATTTGATTTCATTTTTTGTTACAGCCGTCACATGCAACCGTCGTTTTGTCTAACCAAAAAGTTGATTACCGGCATTCTTAACGCTTGAAGGTATGTTTTCTAGATCTATATGTTGTATTTATGGATCTGAATTTTTATAAACATTTTTTCTTTTTATGTTACAGTCATCACGCGCCTGCCACCGTCTCACCTCACCACGACCGGAGATAACCACTAGCGGACATAAATCACCACGGCTCCGCCGCACCAGCTCAGAACCAGGATGCAAAAGTTTATATTTTGTACCCACGATGCAAAAGTTTGGTGAGTTTTTATAGATCTGTGCATTTTTTATCTATTAATTGATATATTTTTGTTTATCTATGTTTTTTATTTTCTTTTACTTATCTTTTTGCAGATTTGTTGTTGCCTTTGACATGAATCCACTGTTGAGATTCATATCCTTTTTTTTACTTCTAATAGATTGTACTTGAGTTTTTTTTTGTATTTAACGAAACTGATTTTTAATCTATTGATGTATGTTATGTAAATAAATATTGTCTAAAATATTTTTGCAGTAAATTAAAATTTGTTGTAGTGAAACTGATAAGTTTGATAAGTTGGTTGAGTTACTGGGTTAGTCTATTGAGTATTTGATTAGATGTGTAAAATGGTTGGTGAAATATTTGTAAAGGATATATAAGTAAATGATGTTTATTTCGTAAATTATTAAGAAGCAATACCTATTTTAACTTTCAAATTTTATCAAAATTTTGAATATATTTTGAAGCTTCGGCAAAGGAAAGCCAATCACAATAAGTAGTTGATGCAGGTAAAACCAAACTTTACTTTCTATAGTCTGAAAATTTGAATTGATTCATGTGTATGTAAACTAATTATTTGTATTTTTTAATTACGTAGAAAAAGGATAGCAGCAAGAATGCATTTGAATTGAATTGTCTATATAAACGTCAAACACATAAATAATGTTTAGTTTGTTCGAATGCAGGTTCTTCAAAGAAAAACAAAAAAAGCTGCAAGAGCTATTGAAAAGTTAAAAGAGCTGTGTGAATCAAGCAGGTACAACACGCAAAATGAAAGCATTTTTTCCCCTCAACTTGCTTTTAGTTCGCTTAAGCAGCTTTTAAATTTGAATTGGATATTAAGAGTGCTTAGGATTGATTTTAGATTTTTATTAGCTAAAGTCATTAATTTAGCATTGATTATTAGGAGGTGCTTACAATTGCTTATTTTTAATGCTTATCTGCTTTGAAAATTTTTATGGGTTTGATTAAAATAAAAGAGGCTCATAGATAGTTCTATGACTCTATTTAAACATTGAGGCTGCTTATGTACTTGAAAAATGAGTAGTTCAACTGTTAAATAAGACGTCATGAACACCCTTTTAGATTCGTTCGTTATATCTTGCTGCGTTTTGTAAAGGCTGACAATTCTGAGCGTGGTTATCTGAAGCAAATTTTGAGGGTGTTGAGGCTTACCTATACAGATTGCTTATATGATTATTAGGTGGTGACGTATGGGTTTTTTTTGGGTGTTTAGGTTTGCATGTCCAAAGTGATTATATGAATATCTGGGTGCCTTGTTATGCAATCATGTTAATATTGAAGTTGAACCCCTCATTTTGATGATATATTTAATTCAGGTCAACATATTTGTAAAGTCATTGTTACCATGTGCTTAATTGTGAAATCGTGAAGTACGGGTTGATGTTTCATGAGAATAGATGTGGTGTAAAGTTGGACCTATTTATGTCTTTAAGTGTATGTGCTTTTGTTCATTGGAGATGGAATTGTGTAGTTCATGTTAGGTTCATGAGAAGAGCTGTGATGTGTGCTTAAATATGAAATTGTGTAGCAGAATTATTATGACAATAGATGGTGTAAAGTTAGAGTTTTTATTTCGAAATGTTGAATCATGATTATGTTCCTTAAAGATGATTTGGTTGGTGAATGCAGGGTTAATGCATACATTCTTTTCAAGACGGAGGACTCTGCTCAAGCATCTTTGGCGCATAACATGGCAGTTGTAAGTTTATTTCTTAAAAGCTTAATGCTTGTCTTCCATTTCACCAGAAAAGTTACCAGTAATATAGAGTTGAGTATGGCATCTTACTTAATCTCGAAGGTCTCTTAATGTGATGTTAGATGCGTTGGATCTTTTTTGGGGTCCATTTATACAATGATGTTTATCGCAATTAGCCCATTATACAGAACACAGTATTCTACTATAATGAACATAATTTGGTGTGTAGACTTTAAAAGATCTCGGCAACTCAGTTTGGGACTAATTGATACTGCATAATGATTCTTTTTGTTCTAAATCAGTTCGTGTAATAGATGCTCTCTTTTCCAGTCAATTGGCTTGAAATATGTTTGGATGACTTAAATTTTACGTAATTTTAATGAAATAGGCTTTTTAGTTTGACTTAGTGGGTGTTTGGGATTGCTTATTCAAAATAGATTATACGTTTTGGAAACGAATAATCAGATAATCGGGTTTTCCAAAACATGGTTTTGTAAAATAGTGTTTGGATTTGATTATAATGTTTGACAAATTAAATTATTTATAATTTGATGTATAAAATGACCAAAAAGACATTTAGTTTTTAAAAAGCAAACGTATGTTATGTCTCTCAAATTTTATAGTTTGCACGTATAACAAATTTTGTAGAAAAACTTAACATACAAATAATAATAAGGTTTTATTATGATATAGTTTTAACAATTTTAAGCTTTCTAAAATAATTAAAACTTTTTTAATAATATTAATTTACGAGAGTAACATGGTATTTACCCTTATCTCTTCTTTTTATCATTCACCTATTATCCATCTCACCCATCATCACCTTATTTCACCAACCCAAACCATAACCCTTGATCACAGCCTCAGAAGTTGAATATGTCATAGATATACATACACATGTAAGAGTGTATTTTTGGTTTTCTATTACAAGTTTCGTTACAAGATTCACAAATTTATTTGTGTTGGTGGATAAAAATTGTTTTCATATGAAACTAACCAGTTGTTGGTATCGTGGGTCAATTTTGTAATTTTGTCGTTAGATACGAGTTGCGTTTTGCAAAAGTAAGTCTTCACCTACTTTTACAAACTAGCGTTTTGATGGGGTTTAAACGCAGATAAGTGATTTCTATTTTTACTATCCAAACACTTGGAACTAGGATTTTGCGTTTTAAAACTGTGATAATCAAATAATTAGGGTGCAAACGCACTCCCAAACACCCCCTTAGAGCATATGGAACACTGTATCATGCAAGATCATGATGAGCAAATTAACAATTCTATGTGTTAATCTTCTTATCTAGGTGGGTGGAAATCATATTCATGTAGACAGAGCTTGTCCACCTCGCAAAAAGTTGAAGGGAGAGAATGCTCCACTTTGTGACAGCAAAAGAACTGTGTTTATCGGTAACCTCCCATTTGACGTTAAGGTATAAATCTTTTGCTTAATTCATAGCAGTGCTTAGGTTTTACATTTATACAAAGTTGGTAGTATGGGCGGGTTGAGTGACATGACGATACAGGTTCGAGTCAAAGCTTAATCTTGTATGGGTTTGAAACGGGTCAGATTGATTTGAAATGTGACAAATTGTGACTTTTTAACCAAATGAGTTCGGTTTTCGTGTTTAGTTTGTTAAGTACGAGTATACTACAAAATTCAACAAGAATACCTTATTTGGCAGGTGGGAAAGGTAGGATCTAGACGGTCAGGGTAAAGGGACTGTTCCAAAAAAACCTTCGGTGTGTGTTAAATATGACTATCTAAGAAACTATTTTGAATAGCGATTTAGGTGGCTGTGCGCGTTAAATATATACTTTTAGCGATTATCTATTTGTTTGGCCAATTGACAGTCACACATAAGTAGATAACTGAAGCCGACTCGTTGATATGCAATTGCAGCTAGAACTGGCGGTGATGGTGGTAGTGGCAGTGATGGTGTTAAACGTAAGCAAGAAAACCGTACACCACAAAGTAATACCAAAAACAAGAAACCAAGGAAATATAGATAATTGTTTTTAGCAGTCTGTTATAAAAAATGGGATTACTCGGTTGTTTTATACTTTGTATTATTACTTTTAAATTGGTTTAATGTTTACTACAAAAGAATTAATTTAATATGATGATGTTAAAGCTTTATTTTAGTTCATGATGATGGTTTCTGTTTTGTTCTGCTTGTACCATATGGCTATTATTCATTACCAGCAAGGCACCAAGATTGATATGGACTTTCTCAGGAAACATATAAGGAGACGGTATTTGAGGGTCGGCTATGCGTTTTTGAGCCGTTCAACTTGTCAAATATATCTTCTTAAGCATGCAATTTCTTAACAGAATCTAAATTTATTCTTCTTATACAATAGAGTCCATTATATTTTATATATTATTCAAAGCATTAAAACTTTTTCTTCAAATATATCTTAGTATAACAATGTTTGACATTACCTGTTTGGAAAGGCAACATTGTTAAGGGTATGGATTTTCATACAGATGTTGCTCAAATATAGAAAAAGAACTAAGGCACATATTATTAACTTTGTCATTTTCATTTATTTGCAGTTTGACCTTTATATAGCTGAAGGTGAATCACATATCTGTCAGGTAAATTATTTTTTACCTTCTTAGAATCCAAATAAGTTTACCAGTATTGGAATAATAATGTTACACCTCTCATTAGGAACACGTAATTTTATTAAATTCATTCATATGCTCGAAATTCCCACCTTGAGATGATATATATTGTTCACATATGAAATTTAGAAGGAAAAAAGCTAAGAGCTGTTAATAAAATCATAACATCCTCAAGTATTTTGGTGTCTATTGTTTCACTTGGATTCAACACATGCTTTATTAGTATGAAAAGATCTAAATGAAGTAGCTGCTACTCAAATTGAGCCATCTTTTACAGTCAAACTCATAATCAATTTGGTTTGATGCCATAGTTTGTTATTACAGGTGGTGGATGGAATACACACATCGAGTATCTGAAGATATGTTGTAGGAAGTACTAGCTTTATTCGAACGACACTGTACATGAATCATTCAAAACCGAAAAATGACATATACTACGTATTGCTTTATGTGTATTATAAGAGTTTTAGTGTATAAAATTATTAATATTTTATGTAATGTGTGTTTTTACATTAATTATATATGCAATGTACTATATTGTCTTGTACGCGTTAGCTTTACGATAATTATTTATAAAGCTCAGACCAAAACAATTCCAAATGTTGGTATTTATTTTCACGACTCTGTTTTTCGCGCATGACCAACCTTATATGGCGTTGTGTAGAGGAATTTCACGTAAAACTATAAAGGTATTAATGGAATGAGTTGAAGAGTTCCGTAAATGATGAGTATACACCTCGAGTATCATGTAATATTTTACTTTCAGTGTCACTAAATGTTTTTATATGTTTTTTTTATACATGTTAAGACTTTTTACTAGAGTTGACTTATCACATGTTATAACTGTTTGCAATTACATTTTGATCTTTTCACGATATATTTTGAAGATGGCACGAAACAATTACCACGACATCGCATATCGTTAATTATCTACCGCTAGAAATTTCCGCCGCTATGCGCGGGTACTCGCCTAGTATACTTTAAAAATTCTTGAGCAACCCGCTCTGATACCAATTGTAGAAACTAGAAGGGGGGGGGGGGGGGGGTTGAATAGTTTCTTATATTTACTTGTTAAAAAAGTGGTTTCAAAAAATCCTTTTTCAAAAAACTTAGGCTTGAGGAAATATGTGAAATCTTCTTATGCACAATATGAACAATGATAGTGTAACTAAACTAATACTAACAAAAATATATCCACAAAGAATAAAGAATGATAGTGTAACTAATCTAGTACTAACACATGTATATGCATAAAGAATAAAGAATGTAAAGAGTTAAGGGTAAAAAAAGATCAAACCGAACACCAAGGATTTATAGTGGTTCGGCAACGAAGCTCACTCCTCGTTCCTACTCCACTCCTCGAGTACTCCTTACTCGAGAGTTCACTACACAACAAGCTCCTTATGGTGGAGAAAACCGTACACATTGCTTAACCAATTTCCGACTCTAAGCTAAAAGTCGAGCCCTAATCGTAGCTAGGACCAATCTACACAACTATACTTAGTACATACACAACTTCCAAATAGACACAACTACTTGGATCTTCACAACTATGACACAACTACAAGTGTATAAAATTAGATCTTCAATGGATCTTTGGTGGTGGACTCAACACTTCACTAGGATAGTGTTCTTCTCTTTGCACTTGGAGAGGAAGGGATGGAAGAACAAGATTCACTTCTTAAACAAGTAATAATCAAACAAATGATCAAAGATTTGAATGATTAAAGAATGGGTTTGAATCTGGAAATAAATGTGCAAAAGAGGTGAGGTGAAAAGCTGAGAATGGTCCACTATTTATAGGACAAAGGAGCCAACGGCTATATCTGCCTGCGGTACCTTATCTTAGCCTGCGGTACCTTATCGATAAGGTACCGCCTAGGCGCTAAGGTACCTCCGGACTAGACTCTGCTCCTTTTTGTCCTTTAGTGGTGGAGGTCTTATCTGGGTATAAAAAATATCCTGAAAGGATATTCTTAACCAAATAAGAATATGCCATTTTCAAATTTCAAATAATTAATTTAATAAAACATTTTCTTAAAAATAAAGTTTAATAAAAACTTGTCACATTTAATAAAAAGTGAGTTTTAAGAAAAGATTAAATCACTTGATCACTTGATTAAGGTTAGTACTTGTTTATCCATATCTTAAGTGAAAATGGGTAAAATGAAAAATACTTGAACTCAAGAATTCGTTTTTCGTTGTTTTCGTAAATGCTTGTTTTTACATATTGTCGTAATTAAAACTAAGCGAGACCGAAAAATGCAAATAACGTTTTTAGTCATTATTGAATTAACACTTTTGATCTTTTGTACCTATTTCACACAAAAACACAAAACCACGCGTAATTCCGACTTTTACGATATTAAACACATGATTAGGTCTTGTTTTTCATTAATTTTAGTGGTAAAAGGATAAGTGTTTACACACTTATTAAATCCCCTACACTTGACCATTGCAATGACCCCATGCAATGCATAATTTTAATGCATAATTTTAAAGCATAAAGTTACATTTTCCTCATAATTAGTCCATTTTGGCCTTTATTAAGATATACTATTACTACTACGATGAAAAGATAAAAACTTTAAAGGAAACAAAAGTTATAACAATTTATTTACTTGGAAATTATTTGATGGAAGAAACTCGTAAAGATATCTAAGACTTAAATTAGGGCTTTGGTGTCATGAATATTAATCATCCTCAAGTTTCACGTTCCCCATACCAAGCTTAAAAACAAGATCATTTTTTACCATAAGTTCTCAAGTTAAAACCACTTATATAAGACAATTGTGTAATACTCTTTCTCTAATTCCTAAGTTGTATCTCTATTTTTTAAAGATTGTCATTCACCCGTAGGCTCATTTGACTTATTTGATAATTATTAGTCCAAAAATGAAGGCAAAACGGTGCAAACCCGACACTCATAACCTAACCTCGTCCTCAAAAACGTTGTTACTAAAATAAGCCCACATCAAGGATAATTTAACACGATTTCGGGAATAAATTCCCCGGTCCGAAATTTGGCCAATAGTACTACTTATTATTTAGTCCTCCAAAGTCATGTTGACTTTATGTGGAGTTTAGCAAATTCACATCATATACCCTTAGGCTCTTTAAGATGTAAAAATGCTCCTCATCTATTGTCTACACCCTAAGGCTCCTTGAATGATAGACAAGGAAATTGATTTTTTGATCAATTTTTATTCAACACTTACCATGCCATACACCCTAAGGCTCTAATGACAAGGTTCGTGCTACATGCCCCACACCCTAAGGCTCCTTGAGGTCATGTTTTAATCTTATTCTTTCTTATTTATGATATATATATAGTAGGCCAAATTCCGCGGTCCCATGGTCTGGATACCTCCTACTTAGTGGTTATGAGCCACCTTAGTCGGAAGTCCACAATGCTGGCACCCTCAATGTGTTCATGCTTTAATTACAAGGAGATAAAAGATTTGGCTAAGAGCTAAGATATCAAATCTACACCGCAAAAATCCTCATTTATTAAGCTATTAAATATACAAGCGGGAAGAAAGAGCCACAAAAACTCATATAAGAAAGAATTAACCTTTAAACTTATTATCAACTCTATCATCTCTTGTTCTCCACAATTCTAAAATCTCAAGGAATGAGACTCGTGGATGCTTAGCCTAATAAACCAATTAAGGTCCATATGGTTAAGGATACTAGCTAGAGTAAACTTGGATAAGTAAACTCGGGTTGAGTCAAAATATTCACGACGGGCCTAATACATCAAAGACATCTAAACTTGTTAAAACCATTTTATTCATTTATTTATTATTTTTTTTACTTTATTCTTTGAAATGGAAAATATAAATACGATGCGATGACAAAAGGAAAGAAAATAAAAGAAAATAAATAGAAATACTACTAGGCCAAAATAGATCAAAAATTTGAAAAATGTTGAAAAATTTTAATTTTCCGGTTAAATGAGGTCAAATTCATGGAAGAGCCCACTAAAAATTGATAGAAGTCCCCCTACACTTAATATAAACATTGCCCTTAATGTTTAAGCATGTGGGAGAATAAACTCCCCTACACTTAGGACATTGAGTACGTTGTTTAAATCGAGCTAAGGAAGAGACAACTAAAGTGATTACATTTATTCAACTTATTTATAAAATATTTTGATGATTATTGAGAAAATTAATATGCTTATTATGATTATAATTGATTTAATCAATTTAATTGATGATTTTTGGCTTGAACCCAATAAAAAGGCTTGCCACTAGAAATTGTATCTTATAACGAGAGATAAGTGGTTTATCACTATTGATATACAATTAAAATGCAAAACAATTGTTAAAAATTTTGTTTATCAACAATGATAAGAGTTTTATCACTAGTGATATTACAATACAGAAAAGGTTTTAAAAAAATAATTAGAACTGTGATTATCAACGAGAAGTGGTATATCACTAGTGATATAGAGTTACAAAAAAGGATCTAAAAAAATAGATAAAACTGATTTCAATGAGAAGTGGTTTATATAACATTACAAAAGGTTTTAAAAAAATAGTTGACTATCACTAATGCTATAGCATTACAGAAAAAAAGATCTAAAAAATATTGAAAACTTTGGTTTATCAACAATGATAAGTGGGTTAAAACAATTAAAACAGCAACTTAACAACAATTTTAAGAGGCTTATCAATAGTGATAAGAGGGTTATCACTAGAATTACATAAAGGGTTTTAAAAAAATAGATAAAACAGATTTATCAATGAGAAGTGGTTTATCAATAGTGATATAGCATTACAAAAAGGTTTTAAAAAATAGTTGATCAACAAGTGGTTTATTACTAGTGATATAGCATTACAGAAAAGATCTAAAAATATTGAAAACTTTGGTTTATCAACAATGATAAGTGGGTTAAAACAATTAAAACAACAACTTAACAATTTTAAGAGGCTTATCAATAGTGATAAGAGGGTTTAGAAAACATTGATAAGTGCTTTATCACTATTGATAAAAATATGTAATAATGACAAAGATGTAACAGCATTTTGGTTTGGGTAATTTTAAAAAATTAGGAATGCTAGTTGATTTGAAAACATTAATGAAACAGATTATATACATTTAAGGTAGATTTGGCTTGAGCTTTTGATGAATACGATTGTACTTGCCTATTTTTTACTATGTGTTTTAAAAGAATTGGATCATAAATATAGTTACTCACTAGCTTCGGTATCACATATTTGCTCTTTAAAGCTCCACATAAACGACATCTTAAGCATGTTTGCTCTTCAAAGTAGGTATCACCAGGATTTTTGTGAACGTCATCTTCTTGCCCAATAATTAAATCTAATATGCATCAAAATCTTTTTGTTTAGCCTTTTTAGTAAAAGGACCTCTTACTTTGGCATTCGTATTCGTTTTTTGATGGATATTGATGATATTGATATCTATCAAAGACCGATGCGAAGATCAAATTTTGAGCTACTTACATAAAAAAGACTAAACGAAAAAGAAGTTGGTCCATGTTGGATTCAATTATTTGGCAAGAAGATAACGTTCAAAAGAAAGAGAAATCCTGGTGATAGCTACCTTGAAGAATAAACAGGCTTAATATATCGTTTATGTGGAGCTTTAAAGAGCAGACATGTATTACCGAAGCTAGTGAGTAATTATATTTATATATTTAGTTTTTGAAATTATAAATGTGTAATGAAATGATATGGGATTCTGATGCGAGATTATTTGTTAGTTGGTTCATGATTACTTGCTACAAGATTCAGAAATTACCATATCATTGGTTTATTAGTTTATTTAATGTATCAATGATATTTGGATCTTATAATGGCATTACTAACAAAATTTAAATAACTTGCAATCTAATCGCAGAAGAGAAAAGTGGTGGAAGAAAAAACATGAAAATCAGAAGTAAGTGTAAGAAACTATTTGCAAGAGATGAAACTGAGAAAAGTAAAGAGTGCCTGAAGAGAAGGGAAAGACGTATTGAAGAGCTGAATAAAAGACTTGAGAAAAACATGAGAACAACTAAGGACAAAGCATCAACATCAAGATGCAGAGAGGTGATGAAGCTGAAAAAAATTGATGAAAGTGAAGAAGAAAAAGAAGAGTAGAAAGATAAGAAAAAGAACAAAAAGAAAACAAAAAAAGAACATCATGTATTGACATCACGTACAACCGTGAGACCTTTATTCGAAGCAATGCCGGGATTGACCGCACAAAGAAAAAAGGTCATAAGAGACATGGGATTTGGATGCCTAATAGAGTGTCCAACAGGAGACATATTTTTTACTCCAAAATCAGTTAATCAAACTCTGGGAATTCCAATTGGACATAGAAAGCTGGAAAGAGAAAATCAAAGAGAATACAATGACCGAATTATACAGACGTGGAAACAGCAATTCAACAACGTAAACAAGCTAACATTGAAAGCTTTATCTGATGTAATAATTGAGTCAAAAAACACGGACTACATGTTCAGGTTGAACATTTTGTCGTTGATCTCAAACACATTTGCAGGCTGTGACAACAGTTCAACTGTCAGATTCACAGCCTTGAATAGTGTCTTTGAAGGAGATGACGTAACTGAAATAGACTGGCGCACACATGTACTAAATAGGGTGAGTACATCAAATCTTGGATGGGATAACAAGAAAAAAACAAAAAGAATGTTGTTTATGACGGTCCAGTGATTTTCTTGATGGTAAGTAAAAAATCCTATTTTTTTAATGAATTTTATCTTTCACACTATTAATACGTTCTATATTTTATGAAACAGCTAGCATACTTGCACTATACAAACCTCGAGAATTTTAAAGTGATGAGACGAACACCAACATTCAAAAGCTGGAATTCAAGTCTCTCCTGAAAAGAAGAGAAACAGAAGAACTACAAAACAAATCGATGGGAGAAGTAGAAATACTTGATGATATGAATGAAGCAGAAGAAGAAGCACAAAAACAAGTAAGTTAAAAAACTGTATTTCAATATATTATCAATACTGATAATACATTAAAGAAAAAATTAAAATAATATTTTATCTAGTAATATTTCTTTAAGTTAAATTTATCACTATTGATTATCTATTAGAGAATTCTTCTTTTGTTTGTTTTATCACTATTGATAATCCATTAAAGTTTATTTTAATAGATTATCAATAGTGATAATACATTAAACAAAAAATCAAGATAAAAATTAATCAATGGTGATAGTTAAATTAGTGAACAGATTATAAATAATGATTATCACTATCGGTAATCTATTAGTTCATTTTTGTTGTGTTAATTTTATGACTAATGATAATAAACTTTTTTTTAAGATAAATTTATCACTATTGATAAATTAAAATTTTCTAGAAGCAAGTTAATTTTAATACATTATCAATAGTGATATTAACTATTCATAAATATTGATTCATTTCTTTGTTAAATTTAACACTATTGATTATCTATTAGAGAATTCTTCTTTTGTTTGTTTTATCACTATTAATAATCCATTAAATTTCATTTTAATAGATTATCAATAGTGATAATACATTAAAGAAAAAATCAAGATAATATTTAATCAATAGTGATAGTTAAATTAGTAAATAGATTAATAGTGATTATCACTATCGATAGTCTATTAAAGTTCATTTTTGTTTTGTTAATACATAAGGACTTTTCTTTAAGATAAATTTATCACTATTGATAATACATTTAAAATTTTAATAGATCATCAATAATAACTATATTATAGAAGCAAGTTAATTTTAATACATTATCAATAGTGATATACAGTATAGATGTAATATATAAAAAAGTTTGACATACTAGAATATGTATATTAATATTCATTACAGGAACTGTATGAGATGCTTGAAGAGAGCATCGAAAGCATATTGATAGAAAAAGCGGAGATAGAAGAGAAGATCAACGAGAATTTATTCAAGTTTGGATCTGATGAGAAACTAAAAGAAATTCAAGAAAAATTGAAAAACATCTTCAAAGAGGAGGAACGGGAACAATACTACTCATCATCATCAACAGAATCTGAAGACAACGATTTCAATGATGACGATGATGCAGGCAATCATGGAGATGAGGAAGGTCCAAAACCTCCAAAAGATGAGAGTGAAACAGATTTCGGTGATGAATTGGAAAGAGAAGCTCACGCAGAAGAAAGAAACGACCCACACTACACCGATGAGCATAATGATGAAGAATGTGTCTCGGATGAAGACAACCAGCAAACACAAGAACAAAAAAAAGAAGAAGTTGGATCAAGCAGACAACAAGAAACATCAAATGAAAAGGCAACAAATCAAAAAGAAAAAAATGACAATCATCAACCTGAAGATTATCATGATACAGAGATGATGGAAACACAAGAGATGAATCTGAATAGTGAATATGATGATGATGTTGATGAATCAAAAAAGTCAGAAAAAGATGATGCTGAAAACGAAAATGAAGGAAAATGAAAAGCTGAAGAAGAAATCGAAAGAAAAGGAAAGAGAGTGAAGGAAAACCAGCCAGAAGCTTCCCACCAGAACATCAATCTTGGTTTTAGCTTGCTAATTAAAGAAATTCAAAACCAAGAAGACGAAAATGCCAGGAAGCAACCTGAAAAAGAGTACAGATTACTCAGGTCAAACTACATCAACAAGAATATAGACACAAAGGCTGAAATAACAGAAGATGAGAATCTTTTGACATCAACCATCTTTGGAGACAAGGAAAATGAATGGTAATCATCTAAATGATGCTTTTAACTTTTAAAACTTTATCATTATTAAGCTTATGATTAAAACTTGAAATATATTACACAAGGCTGAAGTTTTTAACGATGGAGTAGGTAATATGCTGATGAAAAGAAGTATCCAGACGCTGGCACCAAGAATGGAAGTTGAAACTTCAGTGATCGACACATATGTGTCAATTCTGAATTATGAAGAAAGTTTCAAAGAAAACAATTTGAGACGCCAATTCTTTTATACATGAACGACGGTAAGATATTAAATAAAATTAAAAAAAACATCTAAATATTGCACTAACATTTGATTTTGAAAAAAAAAACTGAAACAGGTTCCTGGAGTACTACAAGACAAGACAAATGACAGAGCCTTGAAGTTAGACGCCCACTACCAATTGTTTAGCAACTTATTTTAGATTTAGACAAAAAACAATGTCAAAGAAATGCAAATGATGGACGTCGGACTGGTAAAAAAAGCAGTCTATTAGATTCTACTCATATGATTATTATATTATCTTAAAATAGGCATAGTCTAAGAAATTTATGATGACATAACAGGTCTTCTTTCCAATCATAACATATGGGCATTACTACGTCATAGTTTTTGACCTGGATAAAGTGAAGGCTATGATACTAGACAACAACGATTCAGATGCAACATACGAAGGGAAATACAAGGAAAATTTTGATTTTGTGGTAAGTAACCTTTGAAAAATTTGTCTAATCAGCAAAAATAAAAACATATCTAACGACCTTTATATATTTATGATTTTAGAAGGAAATGTTTGTCAACCACCTGATGGCGTATCAACATCCAAAAGGAGAAGAATTACGGAAGAAAATTAAGAAAGCAAGAGTGATGCAAATGAAGTGGAAGACAAAAGAAGAAAAAGTAGACTGTGGTGTATACATGATGATACATATGGAGCTGTATCAAGAAGAGACTGCTGGAAAATGGCAAACAGGGATCTACAACGAAAGTCATAAAGATCACCGAAAGCAGATTAATACCTTGAGAGCAAGAATTACAACAAAAATATTGCTTCATGAAATGAACAACCACAGGAAGTTGGTGTCTGATAAAGCATTAAACATTCAAGAAGAAGGAACAGAAGCAGGACCAAGTGAACAAAAATGATTTGTCATAAGTGTCATTCTGTGTAACAAACTTGCTACTTTTATTTTGAATGTGTGTAACTTTAACACAATGAACAATTTGGTTATGTATTCTAAAACAGTATGATATGTATGAAAACTTGGTACTTTTGGTTTGAAAATGCATCTTAATATTATCAAGACAATATTTATCATGATGTTTTGTTTAGCTTATACTTTATCAATAGAGATATTGACTAGAATATTTGTAGAAGTTAAAAAATAGATGTTTTTTTATACTTTATCAATAGTGATGTTGACTTTATCAACTGTGATATTGCATATAGTGTGATAGTATATGCTTATATCAACAGTGATAAGGAATAACAAAAATTATATATATTTATCAATGTTGATATAGAATAACAAAACACATACTAGTGACATTTATCAACAGTGATATTTTTCAACAGTAATATTGCATTAGTTAAAAAAAAACCCAAATTTATCATTAATCACTATAGATAAATCAAAAAACAATATAAAAAACATTTTTTAACTAAAAAAAGTGAATCTTAAAATAAGGATACTATCACCATTGATATTACACATACTAATGATATAGTACTATCACCATTGATGTATAAATAAAAAAAATTATTTATCACTATTGATAAATCAAAAAACATAACTGTCAATAAAAAATAAACCGTTTTTAACTGAAAAAGTTAAAAACTTTTATCATCAATCACTATGATACTATCAGCATTGATATTACACTAAAAAAAGGCGGAAGTTGGAATTTATAAAAATAATAAAACCCGCCCATTCATGATGCATCCCAACCACTTTCATTCTCATTCTACAAAACACAAACCGCTATCATTTCTCTCTAGAATCAAAACAAACCCTAACCATCTCTAAATCAAAAACAAACCTAATCAAAACCTTCAATCACAAAGGGAAATCGAAAGAAATGGATGAATCGGAACAAGAAGGATCTAATACCTCAAAAAAACGATGGAAAACGAACAAACACCAAGTCAGGAAGAAAGTATGGTTTTTCTAAATAATAATTTATTAGTTTTGATGATTATTAGAACATTTATTCTAAATTTAATTAATTTAATCTGTTAATTTGATGTTTTAATAGATATAATGATTATAATAACCCACTTCTGAGTTTAAATTGGGTATTTCGAGGATATTGTGATGATTCGTTATGTATTGTTAATTTTAGATTCTAATCATCAATTAAAGTCATATTGTATTGATTTTTTTGATTATTTTTTTAAACTTTTTAATAATTTATAACTTTAAAGAAAGATTTATGTAAAGTTTATTAGGTTTATTTTTTTTAAGTTCATATAAATTTAAAAACTATAAGCCCCAGTTTTTTTAAATTATTCGATCGCTTATGGGCTTATATAAGATTATTATATTCAATATAAACAAAAAAGCACAATGTATGTTTTGGTATATGTATATCAACATTGATAAGAGTCTTCAGAATAAGAAACTTGAAAGGATTGATAAATTATATAACAAAATTTATCAAAAAATTTTCGAAATAAAAAAGAAATTTATTAGTTTCTATTTAAAAAAATGTAGATGAAGATATTTTTCTCGATTTAACACCAGTCGAAGATTTGCCAGGTACTGAAATTCAAATAGAAGATGCTTTATCAGATTAGTATTTATTAAAAAAAATTACAGAATTCATAACTCAGACGAAAACTTCCATAAAAATTGTTTTGTAACTACAGTTCTGAATACATGCCCGATTCTAAACCTTTCTTCGCAGATTGGTAAAACACTAGGTACATTTAAAAAAAAATTATTCTTTATAAATATATAAATGTGATCAAACATGTGAGAATGCGACATACTTGTATTGATATTTTTATGTATTATCACTATTGATAATCCATTAAAAATAACTTAAATGGATTATCAATATTGATAAAACTAACAAATTAAATATCATAAAATGTATGATGCATACTTATAAACTTCTTATGTATCACATTTAATATATTTAAAAAAAATATAAATGAATGACTAACATAATACATATATATTTGTGTAGATTTGAACACACAAAGCAATACTGAAGGTAACAAAACACCATCTTCGACATCGACAAAACTAACATACAGACGAAAAAATGATGCTAAAAGACAACAACTAGATTTAGTTGAGCAACAAACAACATCAACAGAGGTAGTCGCGTTTGCTTTAAAGGAAGTAACAGAAAGAAAAAGAAAAGCCACTGACATAGAACCTGGAAAAAAGCCAACAAGAGTTCCTGCAGGAAAAAAGAAACAAGAGGAAAAGCAAGAGAATATAAAAAAAAGGAAAAGAGACGAAAAAGCAAATCAAGTTGAGGAAAAGAAAAAAAAGAATAGTAAAAGGAAAAGGAAAAAAGAAAGAAGAATCCGATGAAGAAGAGATGGCACTAATGGTAGTAAAAATGAAGATAAATTCAAGCCATTGAGGGCTAAAATAACTGTTCAGCCTCTCTTCAATGCTAATTGAAATCTATCGACAGAAAGGAAAAGGGTGATTAGACAAATGGGCTTTGGTAGTTTGTTGGAACTTCGATTCAGCAAAGTACCGGCACGGCTCACATATTTTGTACTTAAAACCCTAGACACACAGAACATGGAGCTGCCACTGCCAAATGGCAAAAAAATTAAGTTCACACCAAAGAAAATCAGAGAAGCAACAGGAATCCCAATAGGAAAAAGAAGACTAAAATCTGAGCATGAAAGAGCAAACAATGATGTGTTCTTAAACACATTCAAAGCACAGTTTGGAGAGAAGCAATATCCAACAACAACAGATATTTTAAAGGTTATTCAGAAGACAACCGATACAGACTTCATGTTCAAAATGAATTACCTCATTCTCTTTGCAAACTGCATGATAAAATGTGATAACAGTTCGAGGATAAACTATTATGTGATAAACAACATACAACATGATGATGTCATTAGCGACTTTGACTGGTGCACTTATATTTGGGAATGCATTCGAGTAAGCAAGGTCAACTGGAAAGACACGACCGCGGAAAACTGGTACTACGGCCCAAACGTTGTGCTAATGGTAATTTTAATCTACACTTTAATTTTTTATTTATTTATGTCTAATATCATATTATTAATGCCAGACACTTTTTATTTAATATTATACTGTAAACAGCTGGTTTACATGCATCACACAAACTTTGCTGAGATGAATGTACCACGAAAATGGCCTGGCATCAGAAACTGGACTTTTGATCTTTTAGAATAAAGAGAAAACTTGGAGATCAAGAATGGACGGTTTGGATTGGTTTCAGTGATAGAAGATGATGAAGAAAATAATGTTGATGAACAGGAAAATGAGAAGCAAAAACTCAAAGAGGTCAGTAAAGTCAAATATATTTTATCACTATTGATAATCCAATAAAGTTGATTTTAATAGGTTATCAACAGTGATAATACTTTGAAGATGAAAAAATTAACATAATAATTAATCAAGACAAAACTAAAAGTGGTAATAGTTTATCAATAGTGATTAAGACTATTGAATCTTATATCTAGAATTGTTTTTTAGTTTTATCACTACTGATAATCCATTAAAGTTAATTTTAATAGATTATCAATAGTGATAATAAATTAAAGTTGAAATATCAACATAATATTTGATCAATAGTCACTTAAAATACGGATTATCACTATTGATAATCTTATCACTATTGATAATCTGTTGAGTTTTTCTTTTTTAGTTTTAACACTATTGATAATCAATTAAAGTTGATTTTTAATAGATTATCAAGAGTGATAATACATTAAAGTTGAAAAATTAACATAATATTTAATCAGGTCATAGTAAAAAATACTTATAATAGATTATCAATAGTGATGTAAAATTCCTAACACGCGTTTTTTTCAACACAGCTTATATACAAGACAATAGAAGAAAAGTTTGAAAGAGTTATGAAAGAGAGAAGAGAGCTTCAAGATATGATTAATGAAAACTTGCAGATGCAAGAGGTCTTCGAAGGTGATGAAAGATTAAACTTGATTGTACAAAGATTCAAAAGAGAGTTTGGAAATGAAATGAAAGTAGATGAACCCAATGATTATTCATATCACTATGCTGGTGCATTAACTAGCAAAGCTGCAACAACAAATGATATTCATAGTCCTGCTGGGTTTATTAAAGATGTCCACGAGGAGAGCAACAACAACAAATCAGAGTTCCCTGAAGCTGATAAAATATACTACGAAGCACTTGAAAAAAAGAAGCAGCAACAAGCTGCGAAAAATGAGGCTGAAAGAAAAAGGAAAGCCGATGCTGAAGATAAGAAGAAAAAGCAAGAAGATGGAAAAAAAATCAAAGCTCAAAGAGGTCAGTAAAATTAAATAATTTAGCATGTTAATGTTATTAACAAATCACTTGTGATTAACCACTAGTCATAAAAATAAACTAGTGTTAAATCACTACTGATCAATGATAAATGATAAATGACTAATAATGTATAATGATACTCGTAACAAACTATGGCTAGCAATAACAACAAAATATAATGATGCTTTAACAAACTAGTGATATCTAACTAGAAATGTATAAATTCTGATGTTGAAAAAATCCTTTTTAGAAGCAGATGTAAAGAAGAAGCAGCAAGAAGCTACGAAAGAGGATGCTGAAAGAAAAAGGAATGCTGATGCTGAAAAAAAAAGAGGAACAACATGCAAAGAAAAAACAGGATGAAGAAGAAGCTACAAATACAGAAAAGGAACCAACTACAAAACAAGGTTCTCAAAAAACAGCAAAAAAAGTTGCAGCAAAGGAAACACCAAAAAAGAAAAGTTCAGCAAAACCAAAAGCAAATACAGAAGGAGAAAAAAAATCTGCTGAAACAAAACAAACAAAGAAGGAACTGCAACAATAGAGCCCACAAAAGAAGCAGCACCAGCAGAAGAAAAGGAACATGTAGAGGACAAACATGAAGCTCAAACAGAAACAAAGGAACAAACAGAAACAATAGAGCCCACAAAGAAAACACCAAAAAAGAAAAGTTCAGCAAAACCAAAAGGAAATACAGGTGGAGAAAAAAATCCGTTGAAACAAAAACAAACAAAGAAGGAGATGCAACAACAAAGCCCACAAAGGAAGCAGCACCAGCAGAAGCAAAGGAACATGCAGAGAACAAACATGAAGCTCCAACAGAAACAAAGGAACAAACAGAAACAATAGAGCCCACAAAGGAAGCAGCACCAACAGAAACAAAGGAACATGCAGAGGACAAACATGAAGATGCTGTTGCAGAAAAACCAAAAGCACAAACAGAAGAAAACAAAGAGACATCTAAAGAAAAAAACAAAGAAGAAGCTGCAACAAAAAAAAGCGACAAAGGAAGCAGCAGCAGAAACAACACCAAAGAAAAATACAAGGCAACAAGCAAAACAGGATGCAGAAAAAACAAAAGGTAAAAACATAAATTTTTATCAAAAAAACGTATCAGTTTTTACACTTATAGATTATATAAAAAACAAAAAACCTTAACAAAAAATTATGCAACAGATGATAAAAATTATGAAATCCCGGAATTCCAAGAGAATGCATTTGGTATAGAACAAGAAAGTGAAATAGAAAGCATTGCACAGGAGGAAGCACAAGGAAGAGGAAAAAGGATCACAAAACCATCGATGTATTATAAATCGCCATACATGAACGAGATGTCCAGAACACAAGATAAGTTGCACTATGATGAAATGATTTCAGCAAACAGCATCTTCTGTATGTAAGGACAGATCAGGTGAACAAGTTTAATATTTACTATTTAGTCCTGGATAATTATCATTAGAAACTAGTGATAAATCTAATACATAATAAATGTTTTGCAGTGAAAAAGTATTCGATGATGGAAGTGGAACTATTGCAAACAGAGAAGAAATACAAACACTTGCACCTGGATTCAAGATACATAAAAAAGTAATTGACACTTTTGTTAAAGTGTTAAATTACGAGGAAAGGATACACACAGGAGGCAAAGGGTTAAGAAGGCAATACTTTGCAACAACTGACTTCGTAAGTTCATTTAAAATTTATAACGAAAAAAAATGTTCTATCACTTAAAAAATATAAGAACTAAATTTATATTTAAAAAATCTTTTATCTATAGGACGTGGAACTGATGGAAAATGAGAGTTTGAATGAGATTGATGATGCGAAGTTTGAAAAGTTTCTGCACAAATACATGATTTCTTCACAAGCTAAGAAGAAGATGAAAGATGTGAGAATTGTGATTTTCCCAACAATAGTTGGAGGTGATTATTTTGTGATCGTCTTCAACCTTGAGAAAGCAAATGCTATGATACTGGATAACGACTCAAATGTGGAATACAAGAAAAAGTACCAAGACGCCTGTGGCAAAATAGTAAGTAAATATATAATGTTACTTGAATGTAGAATTATATAAATGCAGATAAATTAAATGGCTATAATAACTAATTTCTTAAATTTTAATTTATGTAGAAAAATTTGTTGATCAACTAGTTGACAAAGCATGGAAACACGTGTGTTAAGAAGCTAAGCAACGACAAACAGCCAAAAGTGATGAAATTCAAATGGCAAATTCTGGAAAAAAAAATTGACAGTGGCTTGTACACAATGATGCATATGGAGCTTTATCAAGGTGAGATGGCATCTAAATGGAATCCTCAAATTGCTCCCGAAACAAACAGAGATCGTCAACTACAAATAAACATAATGAGGAAGAGGTATGTGACAAAGATTTTAATGCATGAAGTAAACACAAAGAGAGGAGTGATGACGGACTATGCAAAGAAGTTTGAAGATGAAAACAAGGACAAAGACGAAAAAACAGTCCAAGAAATCGTTGAAGCTGCTATCAACAAAAAGATAGAAAATGAATGATAAGCCCCAAGTCTTATGTTAACAAAATAGCTAGTACTTTTTATTAGAACAAAGATTCTATAGTATATCACTGGTGATATACAAATGATGTATCTTAAACAATTGTTGAACCTTCTTTTGCTGATTAAACTTAGATGATGTCAACTTTAACTTCTAAAATAATATTTCAAACACAAAAGATGGTAGTAAACATTGCAATATTGAAAATATAACTACCTGTATTATCACTAACTATAAAAATATTAAAAAAATACTGAGTATAAAATTACCAATACTTATAAAACATGAATATTAAAAACTACTTACGTGTCATATCACTGGTGATAAAATAAATAAAATAAATATACTTGTAAAACATAAGTATAGAAAATTGTTTACGTGTGATATCACTAGTGATAAAATATAGAAAATGAACTTATAAAACATGAATGTATAATTATAAAACATGAATATTAAAAATTGTTTACGTGTGATATCACTGGTGATAAAATATAGAAAATGAATATTGTAAAACATGAATATTAAACTTTTTACGTGTTGTAGGTCTACTAGATCTAAGGATTTGGTAAATGATGGATTGATCTAAGGATTTGATGGTGGAAATGGGGAAGAAGGAGATGAGGGGTAGAGAGAGAAAGGAAAATTAGATTAATGAATTGTTGTAAATGAACCACCACCCCTCCTAACATGCTAGGAGGGGTATATATATATCCCACCCTACATGTGGGCTATATGGACTATATTTACTATAAACTGGATCACGAGCCTAATACAATAATATATCGTTGGAGCGACCGATCCTTCATAAATACGTAACAACGTATTTCCAACAATCTCCCCCTAAGGGAGGTCGCTCCAAGTTACAAAGTTCTAAATATTCTATAGCTCGTGATCTATGCTAATAATGATGTGACCGAGACTTTCTTTGGGAAAACACATTTCCAACAATCTCCCCCTAAGGGAGGTCACACCATTTTACAAAATCTTAAACCTAGCATACTATGCTTGAGTCTTCGATCTTGTTCTTGTGAATATGCTTGATGTGATCTTTGACTTTAGTCTTGAGCATGTTTCCTTGCCTTGACCTTGTGCATTCATCACTTGTGAAATTTGCCTCTTCGTGACTTCATGTTCCACATACTTATACCTTTAAATTCTTGAAAGCTTCAGAGTTTGATACAGCGGAAGACTTGACCTTCGGGCTTTCTTAAATTTGTTGAAGTACTAATTGTATGTAGTATAAGCATGTGGTGACGACTTCTTCTGGATTATACACCGTAATGCCACCTTCTTGTTACGCTGCATAAGACAGTTAGCAACAAACCATATACACGGATGAAATGGCCTTGAACATTTCATTCTAATTCGGTAGCATTTTACCTCCGGTCGGTGAAGACCGTTGGACGATATTAAATATCGTACTTGTGACAGGTAGTTTCAATAAAGAACCTCCTTGACAAGATTTCGCGGGTAAACCCGTTCTCTTTACTCGACCGTCCAAAGCTGACTGCGAACGTAAAGAGTGAATCATTTGGATAATATTATCCGCATGATTTGAAGCCGTCAATTCATGTTCCTGGAACAAGTGAAGTTCAATTAAGAACAGCACCATCGTTGCTTTCCAGTTGTCACTAGCTTGATTCATATAGAATCTTGCAAGTTACCTACCAAGTGTTGTTTGATGTTAACACTAGAAGGATTTCCACTCGTCACTGTGATCAATAAAGAGTCACTCTGAGTGTTCTGGCAAGATCATATGATAATGCGTAGAGGCCTGGAACGTGTTTAAATTCATTTAAGAATTAAACCACTGTTGCTTTCCAGTTATCACAAGTTTGATTCATAAAGAATCGCACAAGTCACCTACCATGAGCTTTTTGATATTCGCTCAAGAAGGATTTCCATCTTCATTGTAAATACTTTCGTATTACTCGGATGTTCAGGCAAGATCATGAAGATTTTGCGTAGGACTCTTAAGAACTTTCTTACTTTTCACAGTGTGTGAAGAAGCAAGTAGATATGAAAGTGTGTCCTAATGAGATATTTGATGATCTCAAATGGCTCTAGACTCGATCGTGCATTTTGGATTTTAGTGATCGGAGGCTGGAGAGGAGTGCCACCTTTTCAATACCAATTTATTCGGAGTGAATAAATCAATAGATAATGTGTTGTCTCCGTGTGATTAAAACAAATATCTTTTAAGAGATATCTGAGTTAGCTGGGATGGGTTGTGCCTTGCATCACTGGGTCCATGATGTCTATCTTCAATATCAAGAATCATTAAAATGATCTCAATAGCATATGAATTGACCCGGTTTCTGCCTAAGTTGTAAGGAGGGCTTCTTTCTTTACACCCTTTATCTTTACAATTCTTTTTCATTCTTCAACCCCTTCAATGCTTACCAATACGTCATCACTAGAACCTTGTTGTGATTGTTCCAGTGCTAACTTAAGTACTTGGTCGGCATTCAGCTACGTTCACAATCTTTCTCCATCTTTCCTAAGGACTACTATTTCTAGCTATGGAATGTCCTTGGGAAGATTCCTCCGGTTCTAGAGAAATCATTGGACTTTAACCTATCCTACCATCCTTATGTCACCACAATCTTCACCGTCGTGAATAGAGATGTTTTGGGTAAGTGTATGTCACCATGAAATCCATTTTGAAGTGCAAATCCATTTTGCTCCCCCTTAACATATGCCACGATATCCGAAAACATTTCGCACATGTCGGGATGAGCTAGCACGTTAAGTCAAACCATTTGTGATTAATCATTTCCCATATTAAATCACATTTTCTCCCTCGTATTAAAAATATTAACTCAATCGATGTTTTTAATATCAATTGATTTAATAGCCTTTTAAGAAAATTTGGGAAGAAAAATGCAAATCCAATTATCTTCATGAGTTACACAAGCTCCCCCTCAAATTAATGAGGGTGTGCTGAAACGTAAATTAAATACCTTTTAAACACAAGTGTAAGGTATTTATCACGTGCAAGGATCATATATGATAATGTATTCACAAGATTAGCAATTTACGAGGTTGGACCTGAATAATGGAGAACATCATATGAAAGAAGCACATGGTTCTTGTTCACGAATGTTGGTCTTCCTCGTAACTTCTGAAATTATCTTCTCCTTTACACCACATGGACAATTGATATCGTTGTCTTGACACCAACTTGTGAACTATGGCACTGTCGGCATCAAAGATTCTGAATGCTGGACAATTGCTCCCCCTCAATTGTTGACCCGTGTTCTACTTAAAGAGCTGTAGTCGTCGTTTGAGCAGTCGCATCGTCTAATATGTAGATATCAATTGCAACGGACTTCGGATTGAGGAGTTGATAACTTCGGATTTTGAAGTCAAAGCTTTCCGGTGAAATGCTTGACTTCAAAATGAAAAGCAAGTTACTATCTGAAATAATAGCAAACCATATGGAGCATGTTTTAAATCTTTTAAACTTCTGCTCGAACTTTATTTACAACCCCGTGTCATTATTGAATGACATTTCTAGGTTCGTAAATATTATCGATTCCAAAAGACATGCTCGTTTTATCAAAACGTTTTTGAACACACAATTTTGAAAGATTTAGAAAAACCTTTTGAGAAATTCTTGAAAAATTGTGTTCAAAGTTTTGAAAAACAATTACTTGAGCTTAAGATGTTGAATATCTTAAAAGCGAGCTCAAGTCCGAGAAGTTGTGAACTTCCCGTTGTTAAGGATAAGTTACCATCGACGATAAACTTTCCTTTTATCTGAAGAACGAGTCCTAAGCTGACATTTACTTAGAAGTCGTGTTCATGAGCTTGAAAACTTTGACTGTTTTAACGGAAAGCTCATGACCGAGAAAGGTTAATTTCTCGTTACGAGGAAAAGTTCTCTTATTTAAAAGATACACTTTCCTTTCTGAGCTTAAAACTTCGAATGTTTTAATACAAGCTCATGACCGAGAAAGGTGAATTTCTCGTTAAGAGGATAAGTTATCATAAAAGATAATCTTTCCTTTATTTTAAGTTCGAGTTACAGTCTGACATTTAACTGTAAGTCATGTACACGAGCTTAAAACCGTTGAATGGTTTTATCGTAATCTCGTGTCCGAGAAAATTTAATTTCTCGTTAATGAGGATAAGTTTATCATCGGCGATAAACTTTCCTGCTTTTGAAGAACGGGTTACAGACTGTCATTTATCTATAAGCCTTAATGCATGAGCTTAAAAACTTGGAATGTTTTTGATATAAGCTCATGCCCGAGAAAAATGAATTTCTCGTTTTTAGGATAAGTTTATCATCGGGATGAACTTTCCTGTCTTTTGAGATCGAGTTACAGTCTGTTATGTGACTGTAAGTCCTTGTTTGCAGCTTAACCATGAATCCCCTGAGACATTTGTTTCTCTGATATCTGCTTCTTCAGCAACCAAACTCTAAGAGTGTCCTTAGTTGAACGGTACACAACGATTGGACCGCTTCGTTCTTTTGGAACATCAACTTTGGTACCTGCAATCTCATTAGGAATTTGCATGCTTTGACGTGGGTTAGCGATATCAATTATAGAAGCACATGGGGGTTCACAGTTGGCTTTACTTGTTTCAGAGGCGACCTGAGTAGATGATTCACTAGTCTTGGATGGTAAACGTTTCCTTTTATAGAAAACCTTAAGTTTAGGCGTAAGTGAAGTATCATCTTTATCAGTTTCCTCCCTAGTAGACTTAGTAGAATCGGAGACTATCCTAGTTAAAGGGCACTCGTTTCCTACAAGAGTGAAAGTTCTACCAGTGGGGTACCACATTTTGCCAACGGGTTTGATTTTAGCAACCCACTGGGATTTAAGTCTAGCACGGGAGTTCACCTCATTAAGCAATTTTTTGATACAGGAATCATGATTTGCCGTAAAGACACATTTTCTACATGTTTTACAAGTAGCATATTTAATGTCTGAGTAAGATCTAGAATCCCTAGATGATTGATTGATGCTCCTAGGATTGGACATGCTACGGTTAGCAGTGTTGGGTAAACTAGAAGGCATCTGACTAGGTTTGAAATTCCTATCTCTTACATGTGTCTTTTGCTTAGCTTCCCTAAGATCAGATTCATGGCAAACGTCATTTGAACTAGTTCTAGACGTGGTCTTGGTATTTTTAGGGAAACTAGAGGCAATCATATGATTTGGCCTTGCTAAAGCTGGAGTGATCACATTGGGCCTAGTTGCTGGAGTGACTGGTCTAAAAAGATGAACCAAATCAACTTGGGAGGCAAACCGCGGTCTCGAGGATTGTGGTCGCTCAGATCTAAATGCAGTAGGTTGTCTGACAATCGGTTGTCTGGCAAACTGATTTGTAGGCGGTTTCCCCAAGATTGATGGTTTTTCAAGCTTAGTGTCCACACTAGGTCCTCTATTTTTTCTTAACTCGTTTTTCAACGCAGCTATAGCAAATACCTTTTCCTGAACTTGGGCTTTTAACGTTTCATTTTCTTTGAGCAAGTTATCTTGGGATGCCAACTTAGATTCAAGCAGTTGAATTTGTTTCAAAAGATTATCCTTTTCAGCTTTAGAATCTAGAACAGTTTGATCCAATTTTCTTTCAAGAACAACGTTTGACTTTTCAAGTTTTTCAAAGTATGTTTCAAATTTGTCCGTTTTCTTAGAAAATTCAAGTTTGGCATCCTCAAGATCTTTTGATTGCCTAGCTACGATCGTTTCGAGCTCTTTAATCTTGGAATCAGAATCAGTTAACGAGGCAGTTGTAAAGCATTTATCATGATATACTATAGCAGTTTGAACACTTTCACCCCCATTATGACTCACATCGGATGAATCAGAAGTGGTATTTCTATCACTCTTTTCCATCCCATGTTTGTCATAATTAGGTTCAGAATGCTCAATATGCGGCATGTCATCAGCATATACATCATAACCAACATCACATTGTACCATGTTTGCAGGCTCTTCGTCATAAATGGGTAAGGTGTCATCAAGAGAAATCTCGTGAACATTCCCTGACGTGCCACTGGTATCATGTTGTCCTCCTGATTCCGTGCTCTTGCCATCGTTAGGCTCCAAGTTGTCAACCGTATGACCATTCTCTTCTTGCATCTGTGTCATTGATTCTTGCACTCCATTATCATATGCTTGCTGAAGTTGTGATCTTTGATAAATCGAAGACGAGACCGCTGTCATGAGTTTCAATATCGTATCACGGAAAACTCGAAGCTCGGTATGTGTATCTCGAAGAAATGATTGGCAAAGCATCGAACTTTCAGACTTGATGATATTGAATTGGAGGAAAGGCGTGAGTTGTGTCACAAGAGCCTTATAAGCAAGTGCCGATGCAGAGTGATTAAAGTTGTTATGGTTGAGTTGCTCGGCGAGTTCGGTCAAAGTGGTGAAAATTGAGTCGATGAATATATGACGATCTTGTCCAAAGATTGTCACAAATTCACTCCCTCCTTGAATCCGTGAAAGAGTAACAAGATGATACTAGAGCATTTGAAAGGAAGCGATGCCGTTTTTCCTAACATTATTTTGCATTAAATGCGATTCTCCCTTTTGAAACGTTGAATTCAAAGAGTCCATTGAATTATAATGAAAAATGATCGTGATTGTAGTTGTTTTCAGAATTTACCAAGTCGTGAAGGAACTTCGAAGGATCCGTAAATAACTTTTAAAAATCAACGATGGATGATATAAATCTTTTCTCGGTTCAAAAAAAAAAAATGTCGGCTCAAGCGATGATAAAAGAAACCGGAGATCAAAGCAAAGTCGGCTTACTTCAAAAATAAAACCCGTCAACAAATAAAACTTGTCACCTTAACACGTCACTTTGTCACGTTGTCACTTTGTCACGTCACGATTATAATTTAATATCAAAAAGTTTTTCAAAATAAAAAATTTGAAATAAAATAAAATAAAAATTAAAATTAAAATAAAAATAAAAATCAAACTAAGAAATGATTATCAAAATAGAATTAATATCAAAAAGAAGAATTTTCAAAATAAAAAAAAACGAAAATAAACTAAAGATAAAAACTAACGTTTTACCACACACGTGTCTTTAAAAACCTGTTTCTTGTTTTCTCCGTCAATACAAGATACGTGGCCCAATCAAAGAAAGGCCACCGCCCACTCCACTTTCCTTGTTAACTCCGCCAGAATAGATAAACTTCCTCTAATCTCTCTCTCTCTCTCTCACATAATACACTCACAAACACACAAATCTGCGTCTCCCTATCTCTCTCAATCTCAAACACAGAACCCTAATCTGTTCCCATCTCCAATCTCAAATTAGACTCCCTTTAATCAATTAACACCGAGCCTAATCCCATCAAAATCCTATGTTCCCTGAAGTACGATTCTTCAAGATCAATTAAGTTTGGTCTCAGGTAGGTTTATTTTGATTGCATGTTGGTTTTAATTGAGTCCCTCTCTCATCTGTAGAGTCCTTCTTGTCGAGTCTTGAGTTGTGTCTTTTTGTGTTGTCGAGTCGCAAACAGTGAGTCGAAAGTTTGAGGCTGTGTGTTGAGGTTGTGGGGGAGTTGAGAGTGTGTGGATTTGGTGAGGGTCGATGATGTCGAGAGGTCGGTTGTGATTTGAGACGATGTTGGTTTTTCAAGTCTTGGGTGAGGGTAACAAAAGTGAGTCGAGGGTTGTGTGAGGTGAAAGGGTCGATTTTGTGTTTAAGAGATACCAATTAAACCGTTTGTATCAAAAAGAGTCGAGTTTGGCAGAACAGTGTTTTAAGAGAGTCTAGTCTTGGTCGATAGTTTGTGGGGTGTTTGTGTCGATGGGTTTACGAGAGAGGGTGTGAGGTTGTGTTGTGTGGGTTTGTTTTGGTTTTGAATCGAGTCTCAGAAAGGGGTGTTCGAGAGATGAGAGTCGAGGATGTGTGAGTCTGTTGGGGTGAGTCGAGAGGTGTGAGTGTTTGTGGGATGTCAAGAGATGAGGTTCGAGGGTCTGTTGTCAGTGGTTTGGGTTGGGGTCAGTGTCTGTGTCGAGGGTATGAGGTCGAGGGAGTCGAGGGTTAAGGTGAGACGAGGGTGTGATTGGAGTCAAAAGCTAGTTTCCCGTTTTGTTTGAATTGTCGAGTGAGGAGTCAGTCTTATACGGAAAGGTCTATTCGAAAAGGTCTATTCGGAAAGTCTATTCTGAAAGTCTATTCGGAATGTGGGCTATTCGGAAAGATTTCTATTCGGAAAATTTTGTCTATGCGGAAAATTTTGTCTATGCGGAAAATTTTGTCTATGCGGAAAATTTTGTCTATGCGGAAAATTTTGTCTATGCGGAAAACTTTGTCTATGCGGAAAACTTTGTCTATGCGGAAAAAATAGCCTACGCGGAATAGCTAATTCGGAATACTTATTCGGAAAACCTATGCGGAAATCTGATACGAACACTGATAACTTTGGATCAAAAAAGGACTGATGACACTTGACAGATTTGGACTGTTGACAGATTGGACGGTTTGGACTGATAAGAAAAATGAAGAAGAAAATTGAAAGAAAAAAGAAAAAAAAATACTGATTAAAAAATTATTAAAAAGTGACTGATTAAAAAAGGATTAGGCAAGGTTGTACCAGAAAATAAACTGATAAACGAAAAAACTGATAAAAAGAAGAAAATTTTGACTGATTTGGACTGATTAAAAAAACAGATAATAAAAAAACTGACACACGAAAAAAATAAAACTGATAAAAAAAAAATTGATAAAATTTATAAAAAATTGATAAAAAGTTGATCGAATGATTAAAAGATTTATAAAAAATTAGAAAAGAAAGGATTTTTACCACCAAATCAAAAGATAAAAAAAAAAAAAAAACGTGGAGCAGGATTGGCCATTGGTGCCTGATTGACCGTGCGAGCATTGGTGGTTGATGTGGTAGGTCTCCCCTCATATGGTTGAATAGGCTGAACCATGACCCTGCCATTCTCAATAGTAGCTTGTTGACGAGAATTGGATGAATTCCTCAACTGATTGTTGGTAGGAGCTGATCCTCTGTATCCTCGTTTGCTTAAAGTTCTTGTGAGATAAGCAGACATAGTAGTTAGCACTTCAACTGGGTCAGCTCCTTGTTGGAATACAGGAACGGGGACTTCCTCATCATCACAATACAGTGCTTGATCTGGATGAGCTGCATAATCAGTGGAAGGAATACTCATTTGATCAGGGTAGCTTGTTGGATATGCTGCATTCTCTTGATAAGAAGAATATGAAGGCTGAGCATAAGGTTCAACATTTGCTGGATGAAGTTGTGAAGCATACTGTGGTGAAGGTGCATTGAACCGATATTGTTGCTGATGTGAGGTGGGTGGTTGCGGTAGAATCGAGTATTGGGGGAAGGTTGGTGTCATGTAAGGTGATGGATGATAGGCTTGATGTCCCAAGATATAAGGTGTGTTGTTGTGTGACAAGCTTGGTTGATTCGCCATCAAAGCTAAGGAATCTGGGTACATACCGCGAGGAGAACGGTGCATAATCACATGCTTCTCATGCTGCTGAAGAAAAGCATAGATTTGATCTAAGTTGCACTTATGCAAATCCCGGGTTAACTTCACATCGGTAATATACTCACCCCATTCAGCTTGAGGTAAAGTATTCAAGAACTTGGTGTTAACCTGGAATGGAGCAATCACGAGATTGTATACATTCAGATCATTCATTAGAGTAGTGAATCTGAAGTAATAATCGTGTAGTGTTTCCCCTGGGCTGTACGTGAATCTATCAAACAGATCATACAGCTGACACTCCCTTTCCTGTTTGGTGAGAGACGTACCTTGTAGCAACACCTTTAGACGTTCCCATAAATCTTTGGCAACCGTATATTGACTAACCATACGATAAATATCATGCGGAAGAGCTTGGAGAAGTGTCTGTAGAGCCTTTTCATCAGCATCAGCAATGAGTTGTTGTGCCGGTGTGAGTTCTTCATATTCTCTTGGTCGAGACACGTTATTTGCCACAATGGTACCATAGTCGAGTGGACCATTCAAAATCGATTTGACCATAAGCCTTCCGTATGTTGGTTTGCCCTTCAAGTATTGCATCATACGGCCCTGCCATGCCTCAAACACCTCTTTAATAAGCATCGGTGGACGACTATCAGTCCCCGTTATGATCGAGATATCCGTAAGAGATGTCATCTGAGGCATTAATGAACTTGTATTCATTGTGATCACTTAAAAGACTCAAAGATTATCGGTTGATCGAGCAGTGAAGAAAGGTTTAGAATTTGTGTTGTGTTGGTTGTAATCAAGATTAAATCCACTAAAGATCGTCGAAAAAACTCAAATACCCCTTGAACTTGCTTATACGGAATAACCCAAACTCAGAATAAACCCTATTCGGAATAATACCTATTCGGAATAATCCTATGCTGAAAACCCTTATGCTGAATAACCCTTATGCGGAATAACCCTATGCTGAAAATGCCCTATTCGGAATAAACCTTATGCTGAATAAACCTTATGCGGAATATTTCTTCAATTCGGAATATCTGGCTATTTGGCTTATTCGGAAAAAACCTGCTATTCGGAATGATGGGCAATTCGGAAAGCTATTCGGAATATTTCTCCTATTCGGAAAAATTTTGGCTATTCGGAAAAATATTGGCTATTCGGAAAGTTTTTGGCTATTCGGAAAATATTGGCTATTCGGAAAGAATTCTGCTATTCAGAAAAATTGCTGCTATTCGGAAAAACCCTTCTATCCGGAAAGTCTATGCGGAAAATTCTGCTATTCTGAATATTGTCCTATTCGGAATGTCTATTCGGAATAAACCTTCTATTCTGAAAAACTTTCTATTCAGAATCCCTATTCGGAATAAACTGGAAAAAATGTTTCCGAGACTTAAAAAGACAGCTTTAAATCCGATTTTTGATCCAAAACCACAAAAAGTTTTATGATTTTTACCAAAATAAGCTAAACCCAATCCTTATCAATCAATCCCAATAACAAAAACACCAAAAACAACAAGATTCAAGATTGATTTTTTCTAAAGATCACTAATTGATTCAAAAACTAAAAAAAAGCAACACAATCCTTACCTTAAATCACCCCATAGCTCTGATACCAAATGTAGGTCTACTAGATCTAAGAATTTGGTAAATGATGGATTGATCTAAGGATTTGATGGTGGAAATGGGGAAGAAGGAGATGAGGGGTAGAGAGAGAAAGGAAAATTAGATTAATGAATTGTTGTAAATGAACCACCACCCCTCCTAACATGCTAGGAGGGGTATATATATAGCCCACCCTACATGTGGGCTATATGGACTATATTTACTATAAACTGGATCACGAGCCTAATACAATAATATATCGTTGGAGCGACCGATCCTTCATAAATACGTAACAACGTATTTCCAACACGTGTGATATCACTGGTGATAAAATATATAAAATAAATATATACTTGTAAAACATAAGTATAGAAAATTGTTTACGTGTGATATCACTGGTGATAAAATATAGAAAATGTACTTATAAAACATGAATATTAAAAAGTGTTTACATGTGATATCACTGGTGATAAAATATAGAAATGAATATTGTAAAACATGAATATTAAAAATTGTTTACGTGTGATATCACTTGTGATAAAATATAGAAAATGAATATATACTTGTAGAACATAAATATTAAAAAAAAATTACGAAGCATGCAGCAACATTCCATTGTACTTATATGTCTATATGATAATACAATGTTTACCAGGGTGACCCATTAAAAAAAAAACCATTGAATACGAGTATCAAATTTTATTAAAGGTACAATATGTGAAGCTAGAAAAAAGATCATTCAAAACATCAATCTGGATTGTAGATATATTTTTTAAAACATAAAATAAATCACTCATCATGGCTGATTGTTTCCTCCTTCCACTGCTGCTTTTTCATAGTTGTTCTTGCGTCGACTTCTCTGTTCTTCCCTTTTTTTCTTTCTGCCCTGAGTTTCTGCCTTTCAATTTTTGGTGTTATACGCAAATAAAAACTTGGCTGGGAACCAGGATTCCAAGGACTACTGCAATTAGATGGTGATGTACCAGATAATGTGTCTGAATCAATAACTTGTACATTATCTTCTTTTTGATTTTTTTCTTCTTCGGCATTATGTTTCGCGGCAAGCTCAGCTAAAAGTTTTGGCTTTACAATTCAAAATAATAATTTATCGATTCTTCTGAATCCGAATCATGAACCAAGAAAGTACTTGTTTGACCTTGGTAAAATTTACTTGTTGCTTTAAAATTTGAGGATCATCGACATCTATATTGATTTTTTGGTTTGTTGCATTTTCTTGCCCAATAACTACTTTCTTAATACTTCCAGCTTGATCTGTTTTTTTTAAACTTCCAGCTTGATCATTCAATAGTACTGAATCTCGACACTCAATTTCCAAGTCTTGTTCAGTAACTGAATATGAATCACTTCTAAAAATACTTTCATGGACACTTTGAACGTTGGCTTGTCGAGATTCCATTATCTTACAATCAAAATCATCAGAATCTGCAACGCACTTTATGTTTCTAGCCTTTTCTAGCCCAGTTTGTACTTTCTTACTACTTCCAGCGTGTTATGTTTTAGTGCCTCCATCTAGCACTTGAGAAACAAATTTTTTATCATTCAATAGTACCTCATCTTGATTAACAATTTCCGTTTCTTGTTCGGAAACTGAAAATGAATCATTTCTACAAATTATTTCATCGACACTTTGAACATTTTCTTCCACAGATTCTATTTTCTTACTACTTCCAACTTCTTCTGTTTTGGTGCCTCCATCTTTCCCTTCAGAAACAAAATTCTGATCATTCAGTACGTCTTCATCTTGAACATTTTCTTGCCCAGATTCCATTATCTTACTACTTTCAACTTCTTCTGTTTTGGTGCCTCCATCTTGTCCTTCAGAAACAACATTCTGATCATTCAATCCTTCCTCATCTTGAACATTTTCTTGCCCATATTCCATTTTCCTACTACTTCCAACTTCTTCTGTTTTGGTGCCTCCATCTTGTCCTTCAGAAACAACATTCTGATCATTCAATCCTTGCTCATCTTGATTACACATATTAACATCTTGATCACCAACAGAGTATGTGCCACCACTAAAAATGCTTTCATCGACACTTTAAACATTTTCTTGTCCGGATTCCAATTTCTTACTACCCCCAGCTTCTGTTTTCGTGCCTACATCTTGTACTTCAGAACCAAGATTTACATCATTAAAACCGTCATCATCTTGACTACTGATTTTCATATCTTGATCACCACCTGAAAGATTATCGTTCTCATCGCCAGACTCTGAGGAAGAAGTATGGTACTCTGGAATGTCGGGTTTTTTGAAAATGTCTTTTAGTCTGGCCCTAAATTCAATCAGCTTAGAATCATCTTGGAACTTCAACAAATTGTCATTAATTGTTTCTTCTATTTCTGATTTATCTATTAAAATGTTCTCAATACTCTGATGAATCAAACCATATAATTCGTGTAATGTACAAGAAAAATATACTTATTGATAATCACTATTGATAAAACACTAATATATTATCAATAAAAAACTAACTTTAATATATTATCAATAAGAAACTAACATTAATAAATACTAATAAAAAAACTAACTTTAATATATTATCAATAGTGATAATACATTAAAACTTTTATAACTAATGATAATCACTAGCGATAATCTGTTAGTTAATTATGATTACATATATGAGTATCCCTGATCATATATATCACTATTGATAATCTATTACTTAATTTAATCACTATTGATAATCTTCTAAAGTTGATTAAAGTAAAAAATACACACAATTTTAGACATAAAAAAGAATTTGATTTATAACGAGTGATAAAATGTTAACTTAACTAACCTCTCTTTGTACATTTTGATCTACTTCATCCAAATCTAGAAGAATTTCGGGTGTTCCCATAGAATTATTCTTGACATCAATTGTTTCTCTTTGGTTCAACAGACTTGAATCCCAGCTTTTAATCGATGGTACTCGTCTCGTTACTTTCATCTGATCACACTTTGTGTAATGAACATATGCAATCTGTATCATAAAATGTATTATAACATTAATATCAAATTTTATATAAGACAAAAAAGTTGGTATAAAAAATACTAATGTTCGTAAATTACCATTAGGAACATAGCTGGTCCGTAATACACAACACTCTACCTATGATTCAACCTGGATTCCCATGCAAGCTTCGATAAACTAGCACAATCAAGAATGTGCTCACACCAGTTTATATCATTAACGTCATCACCTTCGAACACATTCTTCAGGATTGTGAAATTGATAGTTGATGATACATCACAACTTCCTAAAGTGTTTGAAATCAAAGTCAAGACGTTCATCCTAAACATATAATCATCATTTTTAGTCTCCAATATAGCATCTGATAATTCTTTGATTGTAACCATGTTGACATTCTTGAACTGACATTCCATTTTTTAATAAATGGATCACCATATTGTCGTTCTCCTTCTCGTTGCAAGTTCCTGTTACCCATTGGAAGTCCAAAAATTTGATTAACTGTTTTCGGAGTAAGTAATATGTCTCCTAATGGACACTTTAATAGCATTGATGTAGTATCAAGAATATCAACCACAAAGAATGCAAGTTTTCTTGGAATATCAAATATTGGAAAATCAATCAAAGCTCCAAAACCCATATCTTTGATTACCTTCTTTCTTTGGGCTGTTAAACAACGCATTACTTCGTAAAGAGGCCTAACTGACGCACGTGATATCAATGACCTATATTCTTTTTTCTACCCCTTTGCTGGCTCTTATTCTCTGAATCATTCATTACAAAATCATCATTTCCTTCAATAATTTTTTCCTTTCCCCTTTCTTCTCGCCTTCTTTTATCATCAACAAAAGAACTGTCTTCTTTCAATTTTATCTCTTGTTCATCAAATTCTCTTTTACGTTTCTCTTCTTTTTTCCTAAAACTTATACTGCCGGTTCGTTTCTTACAATTACGTCTAGGCAATTGTTTTCTTCTAACAGTTTTTTGATTAACTGAAAATTAAAATGACATATAATTGGTTCAGGCACTTTAACAAACATTTTAAACGCAAATATCAATATAACAAATATAGAATCACAAAACATCATAAAATAAGAACAATACATAAATCAAATGCAAAATCAATAGAACAATACAAATGTTTGTTTTCTTTTCAAATTGAAATACCTTTATCAGTTCCAGTACATTCGCTGTGAACTATTGGATCTGTTGTAATCGGAGGTATACTCGATGATCCTTCCATGTTTTTGTTAATTTTTGTCAAATTAGATTCATCTTTTGTTAGTCTTTTTTATTTTAATGGTAGGAGAAACTTGTTTAAAATGTGTTAATGCAATAAATGCCTAAAAACGTTACTTGAATTTTTCGGTCTCGCTTTGTTTTGATTACGACAATATGTAAAAACAAGCATTTACGAAAACAACGAAAAACGAATTCTTGAGTTCAAATATTTTTCATTTTACCCATTTTCACTTAAGGTATGGATAAACAAGTACTAACCTTAATCAAGTGATCAAGTGATTTAATCTTTTCTTAAAACTCACTTTTTATTAAGTGTGACAAGTTTTTATTAAACTTTCTTTTTAAGAAAATGTTTTATTAAATTAATTATTTGAAATTTGAAAATGGCATATTCTTATTTGGTTAAGAATATCCTTTCAGGATATTTTTATATCCAGATAAGACCACCACCACTAAAGGACAAAAAGGAGCGGAGTCTAGTCCGGCGGTACCTTAGCACCTAGGCGGTACCTTATCGATAAGGTAGCGCGGGCTAAGATAAGGTACCGCGGGCAGATATAGCCGTTGGCTCCTTTGTCCTATAAATAGTGGACCATTCTCAGCTTTTCACCTCACCTCTTTTGCACATTTATTTCCAGATTCAAATCCCTTCTTTAATCACTCAAATCTTTGATCATTTGTTTGATTATTACTTGTTTAAGAAGTGAATCTTGTTCTTCCATCCCTTCCTCTCCAAGTGCAAAGAGAAGTACACTATCCTTGTGAAGTGTTGAGTCCACCACCAAAGATCCATTGAAGATCTAATTTTATACATTTGTAGTTGTGTTATAGTTGTGAAGATCCAAGTAGTTGTGTCTATTTGGAAGTTGTGTATTTACTAAGTATAGTTGTGTAGATTGGTCCTAGCTACGATTAGGGCTTGACTTTTAGCTTAGAGTCGGAAATTGGTTAAGCGACGTGTACGGTTTTCTCCACCATAAGGAGCTTGTTGTGTAGTGAACTCTCGAGTAAGGAGTACTCGAGGAGTGGATTAGGAACGAGGAGTGAGCTTCGTTGCCGAACCACTATAAATCCTTGGTGTTCGGTTTGATCTTTCTTTACCCTTAACTCTTTACATTCTTTATTCTTTATACATATACATTTGTTAGTATTAGCTTAGTTACACTATCATTCTTCATTCTTTGTGGATATATTTTTGTTAGTATTAGTTTAGTTACACTATCATTGTTCATATTGTGCATAAGAAGATTTCACATATTTCCTCAAGCCTAAGTTTTTGAAAAAGGATTTTTGGAAACCATATTTTAACAAGTAAATATAAGAAACTATTCAACCCCCCCCCCCCCCCCCTTCTAGTTTCTACAATTGGTATCAGAGCGGGTTGCTCAAGAATTTTTAAAGTATATTGTATTTTAAAACTTGAATCGATCTATGGATTCCAACAAATACCTAGAAGGGCAATCTATGCAAATACCACCACTTTTTGAAACCGATAGTTTTATTTATTAGAAAAATAGATTTGAAACGTATGTGAAATCAAAAGATTTAGATCTTTGGCATGTTATTACCAATGGTGATTTTTTACCCTTTCAATTTAATGAAGTTTCTAAAACAAAAGAATTGGTCACTTTTGACAAAGCTAATGACGATACTAAAAAGAAACTTTCAAAAAATAATGAGGCTAAAATGGTGATTTATAATGCTTTGCCTAAGAAAGAGTATGAAAGAATTTTTATGTGTGAAACCGCTAAAGATATTTGGAACACTCTTTTAGTAACCCACCAAGGTAATAGCCAAGTCAAAGAAAGTAAAATCGATCTTTTTGTCCAATAATATGAACAATTTGTCATCTTAGAAGATGAAACTATTGATAGTGCATTTGCTAGGTTTAACACCATTATTACTAGTCTAAAAGCACTTGATGAAGGTTTTTCTAGCAAGAACAATGTTAGGAAGTTTCTAAGGGCTTTACATCCAAAGTGGAGAGCAAAAGTCACGGCGATTGAACAGTCGAAAGATCTCTCAACTTTATCACTCGATGAACTCATTGGAAACTTGAAGGTTCATGAGATGATAATTTTGAAGGACTCGGAATTAGTGAAAACCAAGAGTGAAAGGAAATATCTTGCACTTAAAGCCAAGAAGGCACAAAGTGACCATGATAGTTCCTCGGAAAGCGATGACGAGGAGTATGCATTGGCGGTGAGAGATTTCAAGAAGTTCTTCAAGAGACGAGGTCAACACGTTAGGCAACCCAACTATGACAAGAAACCATTGTCAAAGAATCGGTTTGTCAAGAACGAGAAAGGTGATAGGAATTGCTTTAGATGTGGTGATCCAAATCACTTCATTGGTGATTGTTCAAAGCCCGCTCGTGATAAGAACCACACGGCGTTCGTTAGTGGCGCTTGGAGCGATAGCGGTGAAGATGATGATGACAACCCCAAAGAGGAGAAATGTCTTATGGCTCACACTTCTAAAGAGGTACATTCTGAAACCGAATATTATAGCAATGATAGTTCCACTTTTGATGATATTGAATTTGAAGGCAAATATGATAGTTTACACAAACTTAGTCTTAAATTCATAGAAAAGAATAAAACCTTAAAATCAACCAAAACTAAGCTTGAAAATGAGATCAATGAACTTAGGGAGAAATTGGCCAAACTTGAGAAAAAATAAAGAGGTTGATTTAATTTGCTTAAGTTGTGAGAAACTTAGATTAGAGAATGAAGATCTCAACAGCACCTCCATTAAATTGGAAAAGTTCATGAAAGGTACTAGTGCTCTTGATGATATGTTAAACAAACAATTTCATTCTAAGGAAAGACTTGGTCTAGGTTTTAACTCAAATGAAGCCTCAACTAGTGAACCAAAACAAGTCAGGTTTTCACAAAAACCCCCCACTGTACGCGGTTCCAAATTGTATGGCGCGGTTCCTTATCACTATGGAACCGCCGCCATAGATAAGGTACCGCGGGCAGAGGATGATTTTGGTGAAAATCCTGAACTTTCTGAAAATTCTAAGTTAGATGAAAAAATAAAGCATCTTACTGTTAATAAGGTAAAATTACCCATACTTGACGACAATGCTATTGGTAAGTTCTACAAGCCATTAAGTAAACCTCTCATGGGAAATATAAGTTTATCTAGACTATCCTCTACTCCACCTAGAGTACGGAATGAGTCTAAGCCTAGAAGTAGAACGACAACGCCTAGAAGAGATAATCAAAACAATTCACGTTCTAGAAGTAAAACTCCAACACCTAGAAGGAATAATCATAACTCTAAACCTAGATCAAATACACCTAGGAGAAATAATGAACAACAAAATGGTTACATGAATTACTACCCTCCTCCATTTTGTTCTCCATGGGGAACCCCTTCTTCATTCATGCATCCCAACCAAATGCAAGGGATGTTTGGAACTAACAATTTTGGACCCATGAGATATTGGGGACCAAATGTTTGATCTTGTGTGTTGTTACATAGATATGCTTGGGAATTGATTTGGAGCCCGATGAGTGGATTAAGGATAGTGGATGTTCTAAACACATGACGGGTAATCGAAGTCTGTTCTCGCATTACAAAGCATATGATGGAGGTAACGTCACATTTGCTAGTAGTCTACGTGGTAATATCATTGGCAAAGGTACGGTTTCTCTTGACTCCATGACCATTGAAAATGTTGAGCACGTAGATAACTTAGGATTTAACCTTTTAAGTATAGGTCAAATTTGTGATAATAAGTGTAAGGTCATCTTTTCGGAACATGACAGTGAAATCGTAAAAGATGGAAAAGTCATTGGAAAAGGTGTTAGAAAGCATGGGCTTTATGTCATGAAGGTTAATAAGAAGTCAAAAGACAACATATGTCTTGCGACTATAGATGATAGTTCTACTCTGTGACATAGGAGATTAGGTCACGCTAATATGCGTTTAATTCTATCTTTAGTCTCTAAGGAGTTGGTAAGACACCTCCCCAAGATTAAGTTTGATAGTCACTTTTGTGATGCTTGCAAAGTTGGAAAGCAAGTTCACTCAAGTCACAAAGCCAAGAATTTGGTTTCGACCTCTCGGTGCTTAGAGCTCCTACATATGGATCTTTTTGGACCTTCCGCCATATGGAGTTATGGAGGTAACCTTTATACCCTAGTTATAGTTGATGACTATTCTAGATTCACTTGGACAAGATTTTTGGCATCTAAGAATGAAGCTTTCGATCACTTCGAAATCTTTAGTCGAAGAATTCAAAATCAACTAGGATGTTCAATTGTTTCTATTAGGACGGATCATGGAAGGGAATTTGATAATGAAGTGCAATTTGGTGCCTTTTGTGAAGCTCATGGTATTACCCATAACTTCTCGGCTCCTCGCACTCCACAATCAAATGGGGTAGTTGAAAGGAAGAATAGGACTCTCCAAGAGATGAGTAGGACGATGTTAAACGAGCAATCTTTGCCTCAAAAGTTTTGGTGCAATGTCGTGGACACATCGACTTATATTCTCAACCGAATTCTTATTCGACCTTTCCTAGGAAAGACCCCCTATGAGATTCTTAAAGGTAAGAAACCCTCATTAGAATACTTTAGGGTGTTTGGAAGCAAGTGCTTTATCCTCAACACCAAACACTACCTTACCAAGTTTCACCCAAAGTCTTATGAAGGTATCCTTTTAGGTTATTCCCAAACTAGTAAAGCCTACATAGTCCTAAATAAAACCTCGGGGGTTATTGAAGAATCACTCAACGTAACCTTCGATGAAACCCCTCCTTCACCCAAGACACCACCATTGGTTGATGATGACTTGGATGAATTAGAAGTAGTTAAAGCCAAAGAGGTTAGAAAAATAGGAGTTGAAGACCTTAGTGTTGAAAAGGAAGTAAACATTAAGGAGTCTAGGGATCATACTCTCAATAATGTCATTGGTGACTTAAATCAAAGGACCCTAAGATCTCAAGTTCAAAACCAAAGCAACTTCTTTTGTTTCGTCTCCTTGATTGAACCAAATAATGTTAAAGAAGCTTTGTCGGACGAGAGTTGGGTCATTGCGTTGTAAGAAGAATTGAACCAATTCGTTGCCAATGATGTTTGGGAACTTGTTCCTCCACCTAGAAGTTCTACCATTATAGGAACCAAATGGGTATATAGGAATAAGTTAGATGAGAATGGTGTTGTGTCTCGTAACAAAGCTAGACTTGTAGCACAAGGCTATAATCAACAAGATGGGATTGATTATGACGATACATATGCACCGGTAGCTAGATTAGAATCAATAAGAATCCTTTTAGCCTACGCTTGTGCTTTAGATTTTAAGCTTCAACAAATGGATGTAAAGAGTGCATTTATTAACGGTTTGATCAATGAGGAGGTATATGTGGCTCAACCTCCCGGCTTCATTGATTTTGAGAAACCGGACCATGTTTACAAGCTTAAAAAAGCACTTTATGGACTCAACCAAGCACCCAAAGCTTGGTATGATAGACTTAAAGTGTTTCTTGTTAAACATGAGTATACCATGGGAATGGTAGACAATACACTCTTTGCAAAGAAGAAAGGTCCTCACCTCATAATCGTACAAATATATATTGATGACATTATATTTGGCTCAACTTGTCAAGAATTGTGTGATGACTTTGCCAAAATCATGCATGATGAGTTTGAAATGAGTATGATGGGAGAACGTAACTTCTTTTTAGGACTCCAAAGTAAACAAATGGACGATGGTATTTTCTTTAGTCAATCTAAGTACGCTAAAGAAATGCTAAAGAAATTTGGATTAGAAGAATCTAGACCAATGAAGACCCCTATGGCCTCGGATACTAAACTCACCGTAGATGATGATTGTGAGTCGGTAGACAACACCAAATATAGAGGTATGATTGGTAGTTTGTTGTACCTAACGGCAAGTCGACCGGGTATCATGTTTAGTGTTTGCCTTTGTGCTCGCTTCCAAGAGGCTCCCAAAACCTCTCACCTTGAAGTGGTTAAGCGTATATTTCGATACATTAAAGGCACTATACATTTAGGATTATGGTATCCTAAAGGGACCGGCGTAGAAACCATTGTCTACGCGGACTCGGATCATGCGGGAGACTATATGGACCGGAAAAGCACTAGTGGAGTTTGTACCTTCATGGGTTATTGTTTAACTTCTTGGTTCTCCAAGAAACAAACCGCTCTTGCAATATCCACCACGGAAGCCGAGTATGTGAGTGCCGGAAAAGCATGCCAACAAGCTCTATGGATGAAGCAAGCGCTTGTTGATTACGGGATTTCTCTTGATGATGTTCCCATCATGTGCGATAATAAAGGCGCTATAGACCTAAGCAGGAATCCCGTGCAACATTCGCGAACCAAACACATAGAAATTAGACACCATTTCCTTAGGGATAATGTTCAAAAGGGGAACATTTCTATTGAAAAGGTGCCCTCCGAGGACAACTTAGCCGGTATCTTCACTAAGCCACTTAAGAGAGAACCTTTTAATTACTTGCGTCTAGGTCTAGGATTAATGGAACATCTTCCTTAAATTATTTTCTTCTTGTGTGTTTTCTTTTACCACTTTGAGTCATTGAGTTTTCCAAACTCTTTTTGAAAAAAAAAACCTCTCTTCTCCTTTTCAAATTCTCAAAGTCTCTTTCGAAAATGGTTGAGAAATTCGTTTGACATTGTTAATTCAATCTAAAAACGATTTTTCATAGATTCTCTCAAACATAGCAAGAACAAGATAGCATCATGGAGGATCATTGTGTCATGACTTAAGGTCTTGTCTTACACACCTCCTACATCGATTTTTTAATCCATGTATTTTGGTCAAATCTCTAGTTGGTAAGTTTGCATATGTTTTATTTGTCTATCTTTGCTTTTAAGCATATCCCTATGATAAGTTAGACTAGAAAAATAAGATTTGCTGAAAAATCTTCCTCCAAACACCAAACCCTGCTTATGCAGGAGGTTCCATATGTGAACCGCGGTACCTTATTGATAAGGTACCGCCACCCTAGATAAGGAACCGCCTACAGTGCCTTCCTTTTTCGGGTTTTTGTCTGAAACTCCAGATTTGCTCCAACATTTTTGAGAATCCTTGTTTCAAACCCTTTGACCACCCCAAAAATACCCTAAGCCTTCCCTATTTAAACCATAAGCATTTTGCATTACTTCACATCCAAAATGTCTTATTCTCCCAATGAAAGCCTTGAATCTCCTCTATTTTCTCCAATTGCTTTCAATCCAAACCCACCCAAGAACACTCTTAATCACATGTCTCCTACCAAGAATGTTGATTGTGGAACATCTTTTCTTCCACCACCACCATTTAGTGTTCTTCCTCCTTCTCATGATAATGTCTTGCATCATGGAACATATTGTCAATGTTGTCAATATCAACACCTTGCTATGGCACACATCTATGAGGAGTTGAGCTACATCAAGAGTCTCTTAATCAAGCCTTCTCTTAACTTTGATTATGAGATCTCCAACAAGCCACCACCACCACCCTCCGCAATTACCTTGTCTTTCATATAAACATTGGTTGCTTATCCACAAGACACCAAATTCAAGCAAATATTAGAATTCAAGAACAACTAGGATTAGATTTATACTTTTGGCTTGTTCCTTTTTCCATACTTCTTTGTATGATGTTCTTTTAGTAACCTATCTTGGATCTTTGTCTTTGTGTTTTCTTCTCTTTTATTTTTTTATGTGACCTATTGCTATATATTGTTGGTTGTTTCTTTTGTACAACTAACCCTTCTATGTAGCTTGTCACCATATCTCGATTCCTCGGTGCCCCAAGCTAGGGGGAGTAAGCACCAAGGGGGAGTCTATGCGAAGTCCGTTTCTTCAAACACCGACTTGTGCAACCTTTTTGCTTCGACAAAGGGGGAGAAATGAATAAACTCGTCTTCGAAAATCTTGTTTTTGTGTGATTGAGTTTATGTATTGTCGGAATCAAAAAGGGGGAGATTGTTAATGCAATAAATGCCTAAAAACGTTACTTGAATTTTTCGGTCTCGCTTTGTTTTGATTACGACAATATGTAAAAACAAGCATTTACGAAAACAACGAAAAACGAATTCTTGAGTTCAAGTATTTTTCATTTTACCCATTTTCACTTAAGGTATGGATAAACAAGTACTAACCTTAATCAAGTGATCAAGTGATTTAATCTTTTCTTAAAACTCACTTTTTATTATGTGTGACAAGTTTTTATTAAACTTTCTTTTTAAGAAAATGTTTTATTAAATTAATTATTTAAAATTTGAAAATGGCATATTCTTATTTGGTTAAGAATATCCTTTCAAGATATTTTTTATATCCAGATAAGACCTCCACCACTAAAGGACAAAAAGGAGCGGAGTCTAGTCCGGCGGTACCTTAGCACCTAGGCGGTACCTTATCGATAAGGTACCGCGGGCTAAGATAAGGTACCGCGGGCAGATATAGCCGTTGGCTCCTTTGTCCTATAAATAGTGGACCATTCTCAGCTTTTCACCTCACCTCTTTTGCACATTTATTTCTAGATTCAAACCCCTTCTTTAATCACTCAAATCTTTGATCATTTGTTTGATTATTACTTGTTTAAGAAGTGAATCTTGTTCTTCCATCCCTTCCTCTCCAAGTGCAAAGAGAAGAACACTATCCTTGTGAAGTGTTGAGTCCACCACCAAAGATCCATTGAAGATCTAATTTTATACATTTGTAGTTGTGTCATAGTTGTGAAGATCCAAGTAGTTGTGTCTATTTGGAAGTTGTGTATGTACTAAGTATAGTTGTGTAGATTGGTCCTAGCTACGATTAGGGCTCGACTTTTAGCTTAGAGTCGGAAATTGGTTAAGCGACGTGTACGGTTTTCTCCACCATAAGGAGCTTGTTGTGTAGTGAACTCTCGAGTAAGGAGTACTCGAGGAGTGGAGTAGGAACGAGGAGTGAGCTTCGTTGCCGAACCACTATAAATCCTTGGTGTTCGGTTTGATCTTTCTTTACCCTTAACTCTTTACATTCTTTATTCTTTATGCATATACATTTGTTAGTATTAGCTTAGTTACACTATCATTCTTCATTCTTTGTGGATATATTTTTGTTAGTATTAGTTTAGTTACACTATCATTGTTCATATTGTGCATAAGAAGATTTCACATATTTCCTCAAGCCTAAGTTTTTGAAAAAGGATTTTTGGAAACCATATTTTAACAAGTAAATATAAGAAACTATTCAAACCCCCCCCCCCCCCCCCCATTCTAGTTTCTACAAAATGTTTTTGATATTGAACATTTAGGAAGTGTTCATCATATAAGTGTGTGTGTGTGTGTGAAAGTGTTCATCATTCCTACACTTTTTTAGGTAAAATGAACATTTTACATCAAAGCTTTATAAAATCACTTGTGATTAAAAACACACGACATTCTAAATACATTATCCATGGTGATATATTCAAAGTTAATTTCATAGTTAAAATCCAAAAAACATAGTACTAAAATTTATCACAAAAAAAATAAATTAATTATCACTTGTGATATTTCAAGTAAAATTAAACACTATAAATTTTCAAAAGAAAGAAACACATTCATTGAATCGAAAAAATATTTTTCATGAAGACCTTGAAAAACAGTCAATTACATGAAATAATAACACAAAGAATATAACATAATACAAACAAATCACAAACAAGATATTTTAAAACATTGAATCACTAGTGATAAAAACAAACTATCTACTTTAAACATTGAATCACTAGTGATAAAACATACTGAACCTTAATTATTAAAAATAACACTGATCATCAAGAAAACAATTATAGTACATACAGAAGGAAAGTATCACTAGTGATAAAACAAATGAACATAAGTTTTCAACATTATTGAAAATAAAAGTATCACTTGTGATAATCAAAAAACAATTGATAGTAGATAAACAACATTGGATTCCAGAATATACAGCTTGAACAAATTAAGAAACATGACAACCGTCTCTATCATCACGACCAGTAGAAGAAACTGATGTAGAATAAGAAAAATCAGCTTTATCCTTGAGTGGACAAGTACTATAGGTGTGGTCAGTACTTGAACAAAGAGTACAACCCATCTTCCTCCTTTTATTGCTTTTAGCCATTGATATCTCTCTTCCACTCTTAATACGCTTTTGCAGCTGCTTCTGTGGCTGCTTCTCACGCCCCTTTGTCCGAACATATGTTGGATTATTCACAAGCTTCTTCTTAGGCTCCTTAACACCCATAAACTTTTCAACAATCTGAGTAATTGTACGTGTTGGAACAGGAGGCAAACCAGCTTCGAACTCAGACTTTAATGCTTTCATCTTGCCCACAAAAGAAGTTAGCTTAGGCTCATAATTACTCAACATATGTATACATGATTCAAACACATTTGCGGCCTCAATAGAAAGCTTCTCAATTGCTTCATTTTTCTCGCCATATCGGTTTTTTTTGTTCCTCAAATCAGCTGGAATCAAATCTTTTGTCCAACGCCTAAGTATATACTGATCTGGGATACGAGACACATTACAGTTCTTGAAAGCACAAAAAACATGACGACATAAAATCCCAACACGAACAAAAAGCTGACAACAGCAGGACACTGAAGAATCTTGACTGTTATATATCACCTAAAAAACATCAAAACAATCATATATCAAACAAGAGATAATTTATATTAAAATAGCTATAAAAAAATAATGTATAAACTATCAATAGTGATAAAACATATGAATCTTTAGAAATTAAAAATAACAAAATATACCTCATACTTCCGTGAAATTTTTGTATACAACTCAATCTCTTCTTCAAGATTCTCTGAATTACTTTCTTTATCAATAACTTATGGAACAACCTTTTGAGATATTTCCTCTTCAATAAGAATAACAAAAACACCCTCTTTTGAACTCATACCATTTACCGAACATAGACATGAACCTGCAACAATCTCTTTTTGAACACGATTAAAAATATTACGGGTGTAAACACCAGCAGCATGTTTTTCGATCGGTAAGGGAGTCAACAAAGTAGGGAACGAGTCAAAAGACTGATGATCCAACTGTTCTTGAAGGTATCTCTGTCTATCCATTGCAGACTCGTAACTAAGCATAAACTTCACAAGGGTCGCACGGGAGCTCAAGAAAAAATAAAGAAAGAGTTCTCGCTCTCTGACGTGGAAGTAGTCCTCATTAACCCACAAAGTGGTGAATCAACAAAAAAGAAGGGATCCATGATGTTCTAATATTATACGTCTTCGTTAGCCACTTGTGTCCAACAAGATTAAACTCCTCCATAAGACTGTTCCATCTAAGCTCAAACTCATCAGGTTGGATATACATATTCCAAACAATTTTGCCAAACTTTTCTTTGAACTTTGTGTTATCATAAATTTCTAAAACAATCTGGGAAAAGAATGCAATATCAATAGTGATCTAACAATAAAGATTATATACAAAATAATTTTTTTTATGTCAATGCATTATCACTAGTGATAAGAAAAATGTCAAATAAGAGAACTATATAATCTTTTGGTTTTTTATATAAAACATTAATAATTTATCATAAATGATATAAAAACAAGAAAAATGATTTCTATGCCTAAATTGTATGCCTAAATATGAACCTACTAATATGATTGGTTGAACTCAAATTTTGATTGGTTATTATTAAGAGAGAGAATGAGTGATTGACACTTGGCAAAATATGTATGGTGTAGGTCTATTTGTAGGTCTACTATGTAGGCCTAAATATCATAACTCTAAAAACAAAGAAAAATGAATACCTTTTTTGGGACTTTCTGCATGATGTGCCACATACAAAGCCTATGCTTAGATTCATGCAACTCCTCAGCAACAGCGATACGCATAGCACCGTCTTGATCAGTAACAAAAATCTGTGGCGCTCGACCAACTGCCTTCTTAAACGATCGAAGTAACCATCCATAATATTCAGTTGTTTCTTTCTTCAACAACCAGAACCAACAGTAACAGGCCTTCTATGGTTGTCTATAGCCATAAATGGCACAAACACCATTTTGTACCTGAAAAATAGTATAAACTTTAACAAAGTAATAAAAAACAATGAAGAAACAATAATAATGAAACATACTTGTTGGTTCTGTACGTGGCATCAAATGATACAATATCACCAAATTCCTTGTAATTACACTTCGCAACTTCATCAGCCCAGAACAAACCGCACAACTCCGCATTCTCAACAAAAAAATTCAAAAGAAAATAGTTTTGTATACTCTTTCCTGTCCTCCATACGATTAATCAACATCTGAGCGTCACTATCTCCTATGAAAAAGTTCAAGCCATTAACAAAATTCCTAAAATCCACCTGAGTACCATGAACTAGAGATACAGACCCTTTCAACCTAGTATAAAACTTATGCGCTTTAACAGCACCAATATTTGAACTCATAGCTTTGATAATAAACAGCTGCTCGACGTATGTTAACTTCCTCTCAGATTTGGACAAGTGTTTATACTCAGGCTTATCAAGCTCATGATTATGTTCAACATTAAAAGTTGTCAACGAATACTTTATTGTACTAGGAACCAAATCAAAGACAGCACGCGCTTTGCAACCACATATCCTAATATTTGAATTCCTTACTTGTTTATCAGTCTTTTTAGGCTCTAAAGTATTAAAGGATATATTCTTCGGACAACCATACCGACTACAAGCTAACGTCTTTTGTTTCACAAAACCACCACGTAATCGTCTCTGAGTAGATAGTCTAATGCCAAACCCCCCAACTGAAGCGTATTTCTTATACACACTAATACATTCATCAACACTATCATATTCAGTCCCTAAAACTGGTAAATCACTAGCATAAACCCTAGGAACAACTATAAGTGAACCATCTGGACCGTCGAGAATCTCATCATGATCAAACGATGAAGATGTTTTATCACTGTTACCAGCTGTAGAAAATAAAACAAAGAAAAATGAATATAATGTAAAAAAACATGGACAGATATCATAAATAATATAACACAACACAGCATATATCACTAGTGATAACACATGATAAAAGACAGGAACAAAAAAACAAAAGCAGTTTAAACTAATATCAATAGTGATAAAACATACAAAAACATTTAAATACCTTTTCTTGTTTGGAACAAAAAACACATACTGATAAAACACATGATATATCGCTAGTGATAACACCTGATAAAAGAACAAAAAAACATACAGTTTACACTAAATATCAATAGTGATAATACATACAAAAACATTTAAATACCTTTACTTGTTTGGAACAAAAAACATTCATAAAATGATAAAACACATGATATATCATTATTGATAAAACAAAAAAACATCATAAAAAGGACAACAAAAACAAAAAACTTTTAAAGTAAATATCAATAGTGATACAACATACAAAACATCAACAAAAAAAGAGTAAAAAGATCAACATATCAATAGTGATAGAACATAAAAAACATCAACAAAAACAGGTTAACTAGTAACAAAACATCAACATATCACAATTGATACAAAACATGATAAAAAAATAAGCTGTTAATAAGCATTAACAACAAAATAGAGTAAAAAATAAGCTATTAATCTACAAACTTACAATCACAGTTATCATGATCAGCCAAAAGAGAAGTAGAACCGCATCCGGATACAGTAGAACCGTTATTAACATCCAAACCTACTAAATCAGCATCTAAATCTGGAACTGCATGTTCATTCAAATCAAAAGCCATAATATAAATGAATTAATTGATCAACAATCGATCTAAATGCAAAGGAATTTGTGGAATAATAAGCAGTAAAATGATAACGATGATCAATGGTGAAGCGGAATTTGTGGATCGGTATAACAAAATGAGAAAAACGGTTTTTTTTTGTAACTGAAACGGTTGAGAGAAACACACACGAACTGTGTGTGAAAAAAGGAGCGAAGTGATAAAAAAAATTGGGGGAAAAGAGTTTATATAATGGCAATAAAAAATGATTAATTGAATTAAATCTTGGATTAATCCCTACCCTTAGATCAAAGCTAAATGAAGGGTGGGGATTTGTCCCTTGGTTTCCACCAAAAAACAAGGCTCCAAAATAACTTTCTTCGCTACGACTTTTGACCTACTAACTTTTGTTTTATTAAAAATATTACTCCTTTTTCTTTAATCTCATATTAATAATACAGTTTACTATTTTAAAACATCCTAAATGAATAGTTCACATCAAAAAAATAAATAAAAATTTATATTAAGTTTAACATATTACACTCACTTGAAGGTTTTATAACAAATAATAAGAAGTTATAAATTACTCCATCCGTCCCAAAATTATAGTCCTACTTTAACTTTTTCGGTCTTTTTCTTCCAACTTTGACCTTAAATAGTTTTGTTTGTGTTATATAATATTTAATGAAAAATATACCAATAGATTAGTTTTAAACGTATTTTCATTGTTATAATTTTTATCAAGTATTTTTTATATAACAAAAAAATATTTAAGGTTAAAGTTGGAAAAGAAAAATAAACGAAGTTAACGTGAGACTATAATTCTGGGACGGAGGGAGTAACTGGTTAAGGGTAAAATTATTATTGTGTAAAAAGTAAGAGAGAAAAAACTGAAAAAGTGTTATTTTTATTAAACTGCGTGTTTTTTATCGGTGAACTCTTATTATGAGACGAAGGGAGTAGTTATAACTTCCTGCACAAATGAGATTATAAATAATTTAAATTAAAAATATAAAAAAAAAATTATGTTTAATATTTTGTAATTGTGATATATTAGGTTATAAAAAGTAAGGGTATTTGTTAATTTTTTAAATTTATTGAAAAGATATAAAGTTTTATAATTTGAATCTAACACCATCTTATTTATTTAAAATTTAACCACTAAAATTTTATTTATAACTTGCTTTTTTAAAAAAAAATTCACAAATTTAACATTATAATTTTATGTTTTTTTCCCATCAAATTTATCATCAATTTTTGAAACTTTTATCAAATAAATAAATTTTATATTTAAAAAACCCATAAAAATATAGAAAATAAATTAAAAAATATTTCTTATTAAAAAATATTTTAAAAACAAATCCAACTTTAAGCTTTGCTTTAGAAAAAAGATTAAAACAAATACACATAACTAGTCATTTGTAAAATGTGACACAGATTCTAATTAAGAATTCACTCGACAAAAATTAAGAGTAAGATATGTGAGGGTTTGGCGTCGGTCCACCCTACATGACCGTTAAACCCTCGTGTTGACTTCGGTGTTGCTTGAGCAACGCATGTTGAGTTCAAATTGTAAAAAAAAATATGTATGATCTCATGGTTTGTGATACGTCTAGAGTCGGGTCAAATAGGCCAATGCTATCTATATTTATTTATGTCATTTATTGTGTAGAATTTGGAAAATTTTGTGTTTGAGTCATAACAAGAATGTATCGTGTTTGAGTGTTTTCCAAGCTAGGTTATTAGCAAGGTTATAATTAGCATGAAACTTGGCATAACGACATGTCGAAGCTATACGCTTTAGCGGCTAAAGCGAAACTTTAGGGTTTTTAAAACGTGGCTTATGGCGGCACACCATATAAAAAAATTTATGTGTTATTATTATATTTCAATATTATATTTATATTGAGTTCACAATAAGTGTTGTACATAATAATTAAAGTTCAGAAACTCTCATTAGATGTAATACTATTCATTTTTTGGATTTGAATTCAAAAACTTACCACACCTCATGTCGTACCGCGCCTTGAGCTATTGCGTAACGTGAAAGTCGCGCCTTAAGGTGAGCCTTAGTGCGCCTTTTAGAACCATCGTTATTAGGTATTATATAAACCTAATGGTTATCAATGAAAGTAAAATATCAAGTTAAAAGACAAATAAATCTCTCGTTTCTCTTCTCTAATTCTTAAGGAGCAAACACCCGCTAAAAGTGGTGTCTTATCCCGATACAACCCGAGAGGTTCGTATCAATTGGTGATTTCATTGAGAGTTATTATTCAGAGGGATTTCAGTATTGATTTTTGAAGGAGTGAGGAGGGATACGTCATGTGGAGCGAAAGGCGAAAGAAAAGGGTTGTGTTATGTCCTAGGAAGCAGAATACGAAAGAGGAAAAAGAGTGATGGTCGTAGAAGTAGAAGGTTGGAGAACAAACTGTGTTGGAGAACTATCTTTGTTAGAGTACTATGTGTTGGAGAACTTTCTGGGTGGAGAACAGCTAGGCTGAAAAACTATTTGAATAGAGAACTGCGAGAGTGAAAGAAGGAACTGCGGTATGATTAGGATATGAGATCTTGGAATCACGAATTTTTTAAGACGCCACCTTGAGGACAAGGTGAATTTGAAGGAGTGTCAAATGATAGCGTGGGTTCGGGCAAAATAGGTCAATATTATCGATCTTTATTTATGTCATTTGTTGTGTCAAATTAGAAAAGTAGTGTTTTTTAGTCATAATAGGATTGCATTATTTTTTGCTTATTTTCCAACCAAGGTTATTCACTATTGTATAAACCGAATGTTTTTTAATGAAAGTAAAAAAATCAAGTTAAAAGACAAATAATCTCTGGTTTCTCTTTTCTAATTATTAAGGAGAAACCACCCGTTAAAAGTGGTGTCTTATCCCTATACAATCCGAGACAGTCGTATCAACTAGTGCTTTCATTGAGAGCTCTCGTTGAGAGGGTTTTAGATTTAGGGTTCCAAAAAAAAGTTATTGTTCACCGTCACTGTTCATCTACGGACTGTTCATCAAATGGGTACTGTTCATCAGACGGGGTACTGTTGATTAGTGATTTTTTTACTGTTTTCGAGTACGATTCATGGCATCGGGTGGCGACAGCGAGCGAGACGCGAAAGAGGCACTATCTAAACTCTTGCAAATAGGTATCGTGATCGAATATCAAACTGAGTTTAAAGATCTTATAACTCAAGTAACATGTAACTCTGAAAGTTTACTTGCCTCGTTTTATATATCCGGACTTAAAGTGAAGCTACAACTAGAACCGTTGAGGCCATACTTGAAGCCTGCAACTTTAGGAGAAGCTTTCCATTTAGCCCGTATAGTAGAGGCTTGTGCTGAAGGAGTTTTAGAGAAAGAGTAGGCAATCGAAAAGAAAGCATATGATTCTACTACAGCATCGAAAGTTATGCCCGCAATTGATTCAGAATTCGTATCAGATGTAATTGTTCGCGAGGGTTTAGTTAGTGATCTATGAGAGGGTTTAATAATAACGGGTTATAACGAAATATCACTGGCTTGCATTACCAAGGCATTACCGATATACGTCCTTGTGGGTGGTGATGAGGCTACAAGAGGATGAATGTCGGATTTCCAGTCGAACACTTCGTCATATCACCTTAAGGGAAAAGTGATTTTTGAAGGAGTGAGGAGTAATACGTCATGAGAAGTGAAAGCCGAAAGCCAAAAGAAAGGCGTTGTGTTATGCCCTAGGAAGCGGAAGACAAAAGAGGAAAAAGATTGTTGGTCGATGAAGTAGAAGGTCGGAGAACAAACTAGGGGATGAGAAAAACATTTGTTGGAGAACTAATTTTGTTGGAGTATTATGTGTTTGAGAACTTTTTTGGTGGAGTAAAGCTAGGTTGGAGAACTATTTGGATGAAGAACTGCGAAAATGAAATACGGGACTGCGGTATGATTATGATATGGGATCTTGGAATCACGAGTTTTTCAAGACGTCACCTTGAGGGCAAGGTGAATTTGAAGGATTATGGAATGATACGCCTTGGGTCAGTCCATATAGGCCAATACCATCTATCTTTATTTATGTCATCTATTATGTCAAATTCGGAAAGTATTGTGTTTAAGTGATAACAGGAATGTGTTATGTTTAGCTTGTTTTCTAAGCTAGGTTATTCAGTATTATATAAACGAATGATTATCAATGAAAATAAAAAATCAAGTTAAAAGACAAATAAACCTCTGGTTTCTCTTCTCTAATTCTCAAGGAGAAAGCACCCATTAAAAGTTGTGCCTTATCCTGATACAACCCAAGAGGGTCGTATCAGTTTGTGTTTGAATAAAATAGCCTTTACTAGTCTTCGATCCGATAGGATGTCGAGGTTTCGATGTTGTTTTAGCAAGGTTTTTTTTCTTTTTTTGTTGCATGTTTTCGTTTGGTGAAGGAGGCGACGCACAAAAGAGATGAAACCCTTTATATAAAATAGTTTCTTTTTCCAAATCCAAGTGTATTGTTTAAAGCCCAAGTGATTTTTTATAGTCTACAGTAATACTTTTACTTTTTTTAAGCCCAATACTTTTAAACACATTAGTGGCTTTTTTTTTTATCAAATATATGTTTTTTTTAAATTGAAGTATTTTTTTAAATAATTGTAATGTGTATTTTTATTTATTAAACGAAATGTGTATTTTTATTTAATAAATGAAATGTTTAGTTTGTTTAAGGTGATTTATGAAAAATAATGGGTTATGAAGAAATGGTATTATTTGATGTTATGGTATCAATGTTTGATGAAGCGTTGGTGTTATTTTGTAAAAGTTAGTAATATGATGTTAAGGTGCCTGAAAAAAGTGATATTATAATATTATAATACCTAGAGATCTAAAATGCAATGTTTTAAAATCCGGTTCGGCCCGATCGGTCCGGTTGAACCTGTAACGTTATTGATACATGCATTTGCAACGGGTTCAATTTTAGTCTCGATATCCTCTCGAATTGATCTAGGTCTTAAGTGGAATGATTGTTCTTGGTTACTAAATAAAGGGGTTTGGTTTTCTATTCTAATAAGAAGTGGAAATGAAAATTTAAATCAAAGGCAATTACTTTAATTAAGATTAACAAAAACTTGGTTGAAAATTTAAAGTTGAAAATTTAAAGTTCAAATTAAAATTAAAGTTAACAAGTAAATTGTGAAATATGAGTGAAGAAACAACAGTAAAACAGTAACTATACTAAAAAATAACTGATCCGGAACTTTAAACCTTGATTCGGAACTAACTGATTCGGAAAATACTATTCACTCATCCGGAACTTGCTCATTCGGAATATACTCATGCGGAACATACTCATCCGGAACTTGCTCATGCGGAACTTTCCGAATGAAGGGTGTTGATTCGGAAGTTTGGAAACTTCCGAATGAAGGATTGGTTCGGAACTTTATGACTGATCCGGAACTTTCCGGATGAAAGATCAATTCGGAAGTTTTCTCCAGATTTGGAACTTTAGTGCTTGGTTCGGAAGTTTCCGAATGAAGGACTCATTCGGAACTTTTTGGCTGATTCGGAAGATCTGGAAACCAGTTACAGTAACTGTATAGCGAAGAACACGGAACACGAATTTTAACCAAAATCAACTCCAATACTTAAAAAGATTTTACCAAATTAAACACAAATCATTTAGACACCATAAGAAACAAATCCCACTAATAAAAACACAAATCCAAACAACTTTTGAAGATTAAATCAAGAAAAATAAAACTTAATAACTTGAAGATAAAGATGATGATGAACAAGATGAAATGAAAGATTAAACAAGAACTTGGTATTGAATGATTGATGTTTTGACAAGATGAAACAAGGATTAAAATTACAAGATTAAAGAACTAAAAATAAAAATCACCAATCACCCTAGTGGTGATGGTGTTCTACGAACCAGGAGGAAAGAAAAAGGAGGAAGAAAGAAAAACTAGCTAGCTAAAATGTGTGTGGGATGGCCTATTTATAGGTGTTTCCTTTGGTTGGTGAGTGGGCTTTCTCCCGTTCTTCGTGTCTTTTCGTCTTTTCAGAAAAGTTTCCGTTTTCGATTCTGATTCGGGATTTGTCGTCGATTAAATTCAACTCGTCTTTTAATTTCTTCATTTAATAGACTTGAGTTTCTTCGACTTATATAAATCTTCCATCTTTGGTCCTTTTCTTCGATAAATCTTCGAATAGGCCCAGTGACTTCAAATCTTTTGCATCTATTGGACAATAGACTTTATCTTGAGTCTTTTTCTTCAGTAAAACCCGTGCAATCCCATGTTTTCTTCAGTATTTATCCGGTTGGCTCTGAAAACACAACAAACACAAAAACCACGCATAATTCCAAACAAATGATATTAAATACGTGTTTTGGTCTCGTTTTAGCCCGAATTAAGTGGTAAAAGGATGGGTGTTTACACACCTATCAAATCCCCTACACTTAACCATTGCCATGCCCTCATGCAATGCTTAGTGATAAAGCAAGTTTACACTTTTCTCATAATTAATCAACCTTGGCCTTATTTAAAATTCTACTAAACAAAAATTAAAGAAATAAAACTTCAAAGATAACAAAGGGATAGAAAACCATTTTCACTTGAAAATAGCTACATGGAAATAACTTGTAGAGAAATCGATGACTTACATTAGGGCTTTGGTGCTGCGAAGATTTATCACCCTCAAGTTTCACGTTCCCCAAACTAAGCTTAAAAACGAGATCATTGTTATTATAAGTTAGCAATTCAAACACTTACACACATGGCTTAATTAAATGCTTAAACTCCCTTATTCCTAGGTGTATCTCTTATATTTTATTTTTGTCTTAAAATGATCATGAAGATGCATTTTTGGACTTATTTCGATAGTTTATTAGGGCTGAAAGCAAAGTAGGACGATTTAATCAATAGTTAGCTAAAGGACAAAATCTCTTAAAACTGCTTCTCGGGATATCAAAAAGTTCATATCTTGGCATAACTTGGTTCACGATTTGAGACCTTTCTCGGGCCGATATTTGGCATGTACTTCATACTTCATATCTTCGAGAGACGTTCTTGAGATAATGGTCTTCTCATCATAATAGAGTTTCTTCACTTGGAGACTTTTGAGGGGTTCTCCAACTTTGTTGACCACGACTTCATGATTATTTCTTCAATCTCTAATTGGGATTTTGAGATACAACGATCCGCCTCCTTTTCGGACTTGGATCTATTTATCCTCATACCTTGTTAGGGTCTTTTCGGATAGACTTTTCCATGATCTTTATGGGAGTTGATTGCTTTTCGTCGTGAGTCTTGATCCTTCATATTGACTTTAGGAATAATGCTTTTCACATCACTTTGGATCTTCAGCAATAAAATTGAATCCTCATGCCTTGTTAGGGCCTTTTCGGACTCGCCAATCTTCGCGCCCCGCTTCATAAGTTATGCCTTGGCTATGAACTCTTATCATTACCGAGCAACTTTTAAACGATCTTGGGCTAGAAGCTAAGTAACTTTTCAAATCGTAAGACCTTACTTATTGCAGATAAATTATTAGCAAGTGATGGGAGAATAGGCAAATAATTACACCAAGTGAGCTTGCGCAAGAATACCGACTTATAATTGACTCTATCATTTCTCGTCCTCCACAATTTAAAATCTCAAGTAATGAGACTCGTGGACACTTAGCCTAATAAACCAATTAAGGTCTATATGGTTAAGGATACTAGCTAGAATAGACTTGGATAAGTCTATTCGGGTTGAGTCAAAATAAACGCAACGGCCTAATATGTCAAAAACTTCTAAACTAGCTACACCACTTTATTAATATTTTTGACTTTATTGCGGGATATATACATATGAAAGCAACGATAGAAAATTTTAAAAATTACGACTAAATGGCCAAAGTTAATAAAAAATTTTAAAAATGCTGAAAAATAGGATTTTCCGGTTAATTGAAGGCATCTTCATGGAAAAGTCCACTTAAAACTTCGATAGAAGTCCCCCCTACACTTAAGATAAACATTGTCCTCAATGTTTAAGCATGTGGGAAAAGGTTCCCCTACACTTATGACATTGTGCACGTTGGTTAACTCAAGTTAAGGAAGAGACGACTATCGTGATCAATTTCAAATGTGAGTATGAAGAAAATTGAATCACGATAGTTGAGAGATAGAACCGGATTTCGGATAAACACGGGAGCACGGTTCTTCAAAGATTCCAAGAGTGCACTTATCCCTGTAATCACATCACCACACAAAGGCAAACACATATAGAAGTCCCCCCCTACACTTAGGGGATTAAAACATACAAGGATAGATACTCGGGCTGCCTCCCGAGGAGCGCTTGTTTTTGATAACCGAGTCACGAGCCTGACTCGACCCAAAATTAGTTCATGGGGAACGTGGTGAGGGATGGAATCACCTCCTGAGAGGTGTCCTCACCAAAGTACAACTTCACTCGTTGGCCATTCACCTTAAAATTTGGTCCATTAGGTTGAGCAAGCTCGAGAGTACCATATGGAAAAATTTGGGCAATGGTGAATGGGCCGGACCAACGAGATTTGAGCTTTCCCGAGAAAATTTTCAACCGAGAGTTAAAAAGTAAGACTTTGTCTCCAACATGGAACTCTCGGTTTTTGATCTTAGAGTCGTGAATGAGCTTAGTTCTTTCCTTATAGATCAAAGAATTTTCATAAGCCTCATTTCGAAGTTCATTGAGCTCATTGAGTTGGATCTTGCGTAAGTCACCGGCTTTGTTTATATCAAAATTGGCCCACTTCAAGGCCCAATAAGCCTTGTGCTCCAACTCAATGGGGAGGTGGCACGCTTTCCCGTAAACAAGACGATAAGGCGTACAGCCGATCGGGGTCTTGTAAGCAGTACGGAAAGCCCACAAAGCATCATCGAGTTTATCAGCCCATGAGGCACGATGCTCTCCCACGGTCCTTTCAAGAATTCGCTTAAGACCTCGGTTGGATATTTCGGCCTGGCCATTAGTTTGTGGGTGGTAGGCTGTGGAAAGACGATGTTTTACACCGTACTTAGCCATGACTCGAGCAAATTGATCATTGCAGAAATGAGTCCCACGATCACTAATAATGGCGCGAGGCACACCGAATCTAGCGAATAGAGCTTTCAAAAAGTTACAAACCACCCTTGCGTCATTAGTAGGCAAAGCTTTGGCTTCAACCCACTTTGAAACGTAGTCGACGGCGACAAGGATGTATTTGTTTCCTTTAGACGAAGGGAATGGCCCCATAAAGTCGATACCCCAAACATCAAAAATTTCACACTCTTGAATGAAATTCTGAGGCATCTCGTCTTTATGTGTGATTTTGCCTTGCTTTTGGCAAACATCACATCGCTTAACCATATTGTAAGCATCACGATATATGGAGGGCCAATAAAATCCTGAATCAAACACTTTCTTAGCAGTGTAGTTGGGACCAAAGTGACCACCGGTAGGTCCTTTATGGCAAGCATCAAGGATGTCCGACGCTGCCGGTCCATCAACACACCGGCGAATTATCAGATCAGCACATTGTTTGAATAGGTAAGGGTCGTCCCAAAAGTAAGTCTTGATGTCGGTAAAGAATTTCTTCTTTTGCTGGGACGTCAACCCTTCCTTGAGAATTCCACCCGCCAAGTAGTTTGCAAAGTCTGCAAACCATGGGGTTTCATTCGGCTTCGAGTTTATAGACATTAAGGTCTCCAAGGGAAAAGAATCATTGATTTCTTTGGTCGGATGATCCCCTTGGTATGGATCCTCAAGTCTACTAAGATGGTCCGCGGCTAGGTTTTCTGCTCCTTTTTTATCGCGGATGTCGATTTTAAATTCCTGGAGCAGCAAAACCCAGCGAAGAAGTCTTGGTTTGGAATCTTGCTTTGTCAACAAGTACTTCAACGCGGAATGATCGGTGTACACAATGGTGGTGGAAAGGACAAGATAGGGGCGGAATTTTTCAAAAGCATAGACAACAGCTAAAAGTTCTTTTTCGGTTGTCGTATAATGCAATTGTGCCCCAGTCATTGTCTTGCTAGCGTAATGGATCGGTTGGAAGTGTTTGTTCACTCTTTGTCCAAGAACCGCTCCAATAGCAAAATCACTAGCATCGCACATCAACTCAAAAGGAAGCTCCCAATTAGGGGTAACCAAGACGGGTGCCTTAGTTAGCTTATCCTTAAGTGAGTTGAAGGCTTCAAGATACTCTTTGGAAAAGATAAAAGGAGTATCTTTTTCCAAGAGGTGGGTCATCGGGCGAGCGATTTGCGAAAAATCTTTGATGAAACGACGGTAAAAGCCCGCATGACCCAAGAAACTTCTCACACCCTTCACAGTTGAAGGTGGAGGCAACTTTGCTATAACATCAACTTTAGCACGGTCTACTTCAAGACCGGCTTTCGAAATCTTATGTCCAAGCACGACGCCTTCTTTTACCATGAAATGGCATTTTTCCCAATTTAGAACAAGGCGAGTGTCTTCACACCGCTTTAGCATACGTTCTAAATTGGCAAGACAAGCAGAGAAGGAATCCCCGAAGACCGAGAAATCATCCATGAAGACTTCCATGGTTTGTTCAACCATGTCATGGAAGATAGCTAACATACACCTTTGGAAAGTCCCGGGCGCATTACATAAGCCAAAAGGCATTCTTTTGTAAGCGAAAGTGCCGTAAGGACAAGTGAATGTAGTCTTCTCTTGATCTTGGGGATCGATGGGTATTTGAAAATAACCCGAGAAACCATCGAGAAAGCAGTAATATTCATTACCAGCTAATCGTTCAAGCATTTGGTCCATGAAAGGTAGAGGGAAATGATCCTTTCTCGTGGCATCATTGAGTTTGCGGTAGTCTATACAAACTCTCCACCCAGTAACGAGACGAGTGGGAATTAACTCGTTGTGTTCATTGGGAACAACGGTTATTCCGCCCTTCTTGGGCACACAATGGATTGGACTAACCCATGGTGAATCCGAAATAGGGTAAATCATACCCGCATCAAGAAGTTTGATAACCTCTGTTTTGATGACTTCATGTATTTTTGGATTCACCCTTCGTTGGCTTTGAATAGTGGGCTTATAGTCGTCCTCCATGAGAATTTTGTGCGTGCAGAAGTGAGGATCAATTCCACGAATATCCGAGATTTTCCACGCAATAGCCTTCTTGTGAGCTTTCAACACAGCAACGAGGCGAGTCTTCTCTTCATCTTTCAGATCCTTTGCAATAATGACGGGCGACTTCTTGTTGTCGTCAAGGAACACGTACTCGAGATGAGGCGGCAACTCCTTAAGTTCCAAATCCGGAGGATTTTCGACGGGAGGCGTTTTCAAAGTCGTGGCATTGATAGCAATAACCGTGGGAGATGGAGGCGAAGGATTGTCTTCGGTGAGCAGATTGTCAAAGAAACTCATATCTTCATCCCCCTCGGTGGGAGAATCATTAGTAGCTAAATTCGCATCTCCCATGGCATCTTCAAGATTGTTCCAGAATAAATCACTATCTCCAAATAGAGACAACGATGAATCAATGGAGGACACGGTCTCAACAGTGGGAAGAGAGGTAGGAATACTTTTGCAAGCATCATTAAAGTGTTCTTCACAAGCCTCATCAAGAACGTCAATACAATTAACGCTCTCATACGAATAAGGCTGTTTGGACAACTTTCCCATGTTGAAGACTACTTTGTCGTCACCCACTCTCATGATAAGCTCTCCGGCTTCAACATCAATAAGAGTGCGACCGGTCCTTAAGAATGGACGACCAACAATAAGTGGCACACGGGGGTCCATCTCGTAGTCGACGACAACAAAATCAGCAGGGAAGGTGAATTTGTCGACTCCTACAATAACATCTTCGGCTATCCCCACTGGATAAGCAACCGTACGGTTGGCCAATTCCAAAGTCATTTTAGTGGGGACTAGCTCTGGGAGAGATAATTGCTTCCAAACACTTAGAGGCATGAGATTAATACTGGCACCTAGATCGGCTAGGGCCATGCAATTCTCTACTCCCGGGAAATTGCAAGGGATAAGAAAACGACCCGGATCACCAAGCTTGGTTGGCAATTTCCTTAAGAGCACTGCGGAGCAGTTCTCATTAAGTTGGGTGTTGGCAATGTCGAGGAGCTTTTCCTTGTCGCTCAGAAGGTCTTTAAACATTTTGGCGTATTTGGGCATGTGAGCGAGAGCCTCAGCGAAGGAGATATTGAAATTCAGTTGTTTAAACATTTTAAGAAAGTTAGAAACCTGAATATCATCCTTGCTCTTTTGCTTCTCTTTCCTCAACCTAGAAGGATAAGGTATATTGGAAGAAGAGGAAGGCTTTGGGAGTATAGGATCACTCACAACCACGGGTGGAGGAGGGGTAGAAAGAAGAGGCGGAGAAATTGGGGAAGGAGAAGGATGAGGAATAGGAGCAGGCGACTCGTTCTCCTTAGTCACAACCACCGGTGGCGGTATAGGAAGCTCGGGTTCCTTTGTACCTTTACCACTGCGAGTAGTGATTGCTTTCATCTCCCCTCTTGGGTTCGCAACGGTGTTACTCGGAAGAGTACCCGAAGAAGAGGGTTGACTACTTTGGAAAAAACTAGCCATCATGTTCCTCAGATCATTAGTCTGGCTATCCAACGTGTTTCTCATATCAGCTCGCAAATCATTTCCTTGCTTGACCAGATCTGCCTTCAAGTTGCGCACTTCCTCTTGTAGATTTCCCACTATCACATCATTGGTCCTCATATAGGTGGCGACCTCTTGGTGTAGTGCAGTGTTGGTTTGGTTGGAAGGAGCATTGTATGCAGGTGGTTGGTAAGCAGGTTGTTGGTATACTTGATTGTTACGTTGAGGCGGTTGTTGCTGCTTGTGAGGTGGAACGTATGGTTGTCGAGGTTGTTGTTGTTGAGTAGGGCGGTTAAGGTTTTGTTGTTGGTTTGGGTTGGTTGGAGGAAAGCCAGGTGGTGAAAGATAGTTGTTGCTGCGGTAGCTAAGCAAGTTACGGTCACCTTGAGGTCTAGCTTGATAAGCAGGTTGTTGGTAGGTGCCATATGCCGCATTCACATTCTCAGCAGGGTAATCTTGGGTGGCGGTACAAGTTGTGTAGGAATGGGGACCACCGCATATCTCACAAGGTTGGCTGACAGCGTTCACTTGTGCATTTTTGGCGTTGTTGCTGTTGTTGTTGCTGACGGTGTGGGTGACAAGCGATTCAAGAAGCGTAGTGATTTTGTCTAATCGCTTGTCGCTGTCATTAGTGCTAGCACTAGCAACATTGGTCCTAACACTCTTGGTTTGCACACGAGATTTGTTCTCAATGATATCCCAAGCAGCATTAGAAGTCTTAGCCAATAAATTACCCCCTGAGGCACTATTCAGTGAATCTTGGTCACTCATGCTTAAACCATTGTAAAAAGTATTTATTTGATGAACTTTGGTAAAACCATGTTGTGGGCATTTTCTCAAGAGATCTTTAAAACGATCCCAAGATTCACTGAATGACTCATCGTACTTTTGTTCAAAGTTTATAATCTCATTCCGCAAAGCGGTAGTACGAGAGGGTGGAAAAAAGTAGTTGATAAACTTTGTTTCCAAATCCGTCCACGAGAGAATACTCTGTGGCGGTTCCTTAGCAAGCCAATGCCGGGCTTGTCCCTCTAGAGAAAAGGGAAAAAGTTGTAACCTTATCACTTCTTGTGAAACTCCATTGAACTTGACCGTGTTGGTGAGTTGTAGAAATCTCTTGATATGGTCGTGTGGGTCATCAATGGTGCGTCCCAAGAATGGTTGAGTTGAGACCATCTGGATAAAGCCTGACTTGAGCTCGAAGTTGTTGGCGGCAATTGGTGGGATGACAATTGGATCCGTGTTGCCATCAACATGAGCTTGCAGCAATTCAATCATTGGGCGATTATCCGGAAGGTGCTCATTGTTGTTGTTATTCATGTTGTTGAAAGGTGGGTTGTTGTTGTTATTATTGTTGTTCGGAGGTGGTATGTTATTGTTGTTTTGTACACCAGCCATGTCTAAGTTATCGAGAGGCTCGGGCTCTTGATAAGACGTGGATCGAGTGCGCATACACCTGCAAAAGAACGAACAAAGAAAAACAAAGCAAAAATATTTTTGGTTTTTATTGTTTTTTACTTTTTATGATTTTTGAAAATTTTATATTTTTTAGTTGTTTTTGAAAATTTTTGAAAAAGTAACGTTCACAGGGAACGGATCCCAAAATCCAATTTCTCACAAAAAACTTTTGATCTTAACGAGAAGAGCCGGCAGCGGCGCCATTTGATACATGCATTTGCAACGGGTTCAATTTTAGTCTCGATATCCTCTCGAATTGATCTAGGTCTTAAGTGGAATGATTGTTCTTGGTTACTAAATAAAGGGGTTTGGTTTTCTATTCTAATAAGAAGTGGAAATGAAAATTTAAATCAAAGGCAATTACTTTAATTAAGATTAACAAAAACTTGGTTGAAAATTTAAAGTTGAAAATTTAAAGTTCAAATTAAAATTAAAGTTAACAAGTAAATTGTGAAATATGAGTGAAGAAACAACAGTAAAACAGTAACTATACTCAAAAATAACTGATCCGGAACTTTAAACCTTGATTCGGAACTAACTGATTCGGAAAATACTATTCACTCATCCGGAACTTGCTCATTCGGAATATACTCATGCGGAACATACTCATCCGGAACTTGCTCATGCGGAACTTTCCGAATGAAGGGTGTTGATTCGGAAGTTTGGAAACTTCCGAATGAAGGATTGGTTCGGAACTTTATGACTGATCCGGAACTTTCCGGATGAAAGATCAATTCGGAAGTTTTCTCCAGATTCGGAACTTTAGTGCTTGGTTCGGAAGTTTCCGAATGAAGGACTCATTCGGAACTTTTTGGCTGATTCGAAAGATCTGGAAACCAGTTACAGTAACTGTATAGCGAAGAACACGGAACACGAATTTTAACCAAAATCAACTCCAATACTTAAAAAGATTTTACCAAATTAAACACAAATCATTTAGACACCATAAGCAACAAATCCCACTAATAAAAACACAAATCCAAACAACTTTTGAAGATCAAATCAAGAAAAATAAAACTTAATAACTTGAAGATAAAGATGATGATGAACAAGATGAAATGAAAGATTAAACAAGAACTTGGTATTGAATGATTGATGTTTTGACAAGATGAAACAAGGATTAAAATTACAAGATTAAAGAACTAAAAATAAAAATCACCAATCACCCTAGTGGTGATGGTGTTCTACGAACCAGGAGGAAAGAAAAAGGAGGAAGAAAGAAAAACTAGCTAGCTAAAATGTGTGTGGGATGGCCTATTTATAGGTGTTTCCTTTGGTTGGTGAGTGGGCTTTCTCCCGTTCTTCGTGTCTTTTCGTCTTTTCAGAAAAGTTTCCGTTTTCGATTCTGATTCGGGATTTGTCGTCGATTAAATTCAACTCGTCTTTTAATTTCTTCATTTAATAGACTTGAGTTTCTTCGACTTATATAAATCTTCCATCTTTGGTCCTTTTCTTCGATAAATCTTCGAATAGGCCCAGTGACTTCAAATCTTTTGCATCTCTTGGACAATAGACTTTATCTTGAGTCTTTTTCTTCAGTAAAACCCGTGCAATCCCATGTTTTCTTCAGTATTTATCCGGTTGGCTCTGAAAACACAACAAACACAAAAACCACGCATAATTCCAAACAAATGATATTGAATACGTGTTTTGGTCTCGTTTTAGCCCGAATTAAGTGGTAAAAGGATGGGTGTTTACACACCTATCAGTTATCGGGCTGTTGTAAGCCGTTTTTAAAGGATTTAACACCCGGATTAAACCGGCGGGTTTCACTCGACCCGGGTCGAACTAGTCAGCCTGAACGAGCTGGTTTTGATTTTGACAGAAAATTTTATACGGTAACATGAACGGAGTTATAGAGAAGATGATACTGTTGACTATTGAAAAGTGTGGGCACGAGTTTTGTCCATTTTTCTCGAGTATTATAAATTAACTATGGTATGTGTGGATTTAACTCGAGTTATGCGAGTGGGTGATAACTTTCCATGTATAGTTGTTTTGCACGGGACTGTAATACTCTCTTCGTTTCTAAATGTCCACTATTGACTATTTTAATTATTTTTTTTCAACTTTAACCTTAAATTATTTGTTTGTGTTATATAATAGTTTATGCAAATTATATGAATAGATAGAGTTTTTAAATGTATTCCCGTTGGTATAATTGTCAATAATATTATATAGCACAAACAAAATAATTTTAAGTCAAAGTTAGAAAAGATTGACTCCGAAAGTTAACAGTGGATATTTATTTAGGGACGGAAGGAGTATTTTTTAAGGACAAAATAAGAAGCTTTGTATAACTTGTGTTATTTCAATCTTACTTTTTGTTATATTGAATAGAACTAGCAGGGTACCCGCGCGATGCGGCGGCGGGTACTCTGTGACTAAATTCCTCGGTGTTATAATTCGTATTTTTTTTTATTATAATTTATGATTCAATAGTTTTCATCTAAAAACATGTTCTAAAAACGTAATTTCAATCGAGGGATATTATTACTTTTAACATTATATGTAATATATATATATGTATATATATACATATGAAAGTTCAAGTAAAGTTATGTAAATGATTAAAGGAAAAAAAAACTAAATGTAATAAACCATTTTTCAATTACACTTTTCATTTTATGCATGCATGAAATTTTTTGTAATGTTATAACTTTTTTGAGAAATATATGTATATTATAGTTTGCATTAATATAGTATAGATGTTTTTAATGTTTGTAAAATGTGCATATAATATTGTATATTTATGTAATTTGGTGTTTTATTAAGAGTATTAAATACACTTTTATATTTAATTCTACCATGTTGTACATTTGGCTTGTAAAGTTGTATTCCTTAAACAATGTTTTGGTTTGTGCATTAAAATGAGGTACAACATGTAAATGTAGTAGTACTTCTTAATTTTTTTTTGCATTTAATAAGAGAGAATATGCAATTTGTTTTATAAGTGAGTTAGATGAATATATTTTATAGTTTAAGACATGTTTTATTGGTATTAAGTTGCAGCTTATGTATATACATATGTGCTTAGTGTTTGCTTTTTGAAGTTTTATTTTGTGTTTTGTATTAAGCTTAGATGGTTTAAAGAACTTGGTATTTGGTAAGTCGAATTGTGAATTTTAGGTGAAAAATCGGTTTAATTTGGCGGTTCAACCAGTTGAACCGGTGATCTGATAAACCGATATCTCAATCGAGTCAATTAAAATATCAGCTTTCTAAAACATTGCTAAAATGTAAACCACAAATCTTAAACATAAGCAACATTTTACAATTTTTTTTTAATAAAAGTATGAGGGTGTTTAGTTAAGCTTATGAATTAGGCTTAAATATATTTTATATAAGTCATTTATGGCTTATATATAATAAGCTTATAAGCTTTTGTTAAGTGTTTGATTTTTTTTATATAATTAATAAGATAAAATATATATATATAAATAAAAGAGATATAATTATTAAATGAGAGTATAAAAATCTTTTTTATAATATTCTTATATAAACCTACATACTTTTATATAAGTCACAAATCTTTAACTTACCAAAACTCCTTTATATAAGCTCACTTAACCAAACACTTAAAAGTGCGTTTGATATGTATAAATGGTAATGAAGTAGTGGTTAGACAGGTTTAGAAAAATAATTTTCGATGTTTGGTTTAAACAAAAGAAATGAAAGTTAGTAATGAGAATGATAGATCTATAGATGACAATATAGACACCTTTGAATCTCATTCCATCCTACTCCACATTTTTACAACTTGCATTCATTATTTCTAATATTAAACTAGTAGTTTTTATTATTTTTAAATAAAATAAAGTACAATATATTATAATCATAGATTTTCATGAGGACCTAGGGGTTATGGTCCTTCCAAAATTCGGGGTTAATATTATAATTATATTAAGATTTAAAAGTATTTTTTGGAAATTTCGTATTTGGCCCTCCTAAGAAATATTGATTGGCCCTCAAATATAATTATGTGGTATTAGTTTTGAAGTTTCAATAGTTTTGTTGATAGTTTCAGACTGTCGGCTCTCCCACTAAAATATTTTATGATTATAATATATATTAAATACTGACGTAAACGACGTCGTTTCAGACTATAACTCGGTCCCCAAAGAAGGGAAAGTCTTTGACTTATCCTCAACAACGAGAAATTAATTTTTCTCGGTCATGGGCTTATATCAAAACATTCAAAGTTTTAAGCTCATGAACACAAGGAAAATGTTCATTTATTTACATTATTCCTTAACAACGGGAACGTAAGTTTTCTCGGGTTTTTGAGCACAATTTCTCAAAGTATTTCAAAACTGTGTGCTCATATACTCCCCTAATTTTAAATAGAATTTATTTTCGAGGGGGAGTACAAACTTTCATGCAGCATTATTCTCTCCATGTTTCATCACTAGTTTCACAAAAATTTCAATGTCATGCAATTTTTGAGTGGGAGAATAGTCATTTCTCTTCCTAATATGTGCAAAAACCTTTCCTTTTATGATGCACATATGTAGGGGGAGCGTTTTGGTGATACAAAAAACCTTCAAGGTGTAAACACTGATTTCATCAACACCTTGATTGCTTTTTCAACAGGTTTTTCTGGTTACGATATCTATACCCTTCAACACATTAATTCACGACGGTATTGGTGTCAAAAGGTGGTTAGGTATTCATCCTATGATCCAACCAGAACCGGAGGGATCTTCCCAGGGACAATCCATTAGAACTTATAAGTCCTTAGGAAAGATGGAGTAGTTGAGTGTACGGGAATAATGCCGACTAATGACTTAAGCTAGCACTGGAACAATCACAACAAGGTGCTAGTTATGACGTCTTGGTAAGAATTGAAGGGGTTGAAGAATGAAAAAGAAATGTAAGGATAAAGGGTGAAAAGAAATAGCCCTCCATACAACTTAGGTAGAAACCGGGTCAATACACCTACTATCAGAATCACGTTGATGATTTCTGGTATTGAAGACAAAGCATCATGGACCCTGTGATTCAATGCACAACCCATCGCAGCCTACTCAAGCTTCTCTCAAAAGAAGTTTGTTTTATTTTCACGGAGTTCAACTCATTTCTATCGACTTTCTCACTCCGAGATAGTAGATATTGAATAGGTGGCAGTCTGCTTCAGCCTCCGATCACCAAATAAACGTGCACTTATAGAGTCTAGAGCCAACGAGATTCATCAAAAATCTCATTAGGACACTTATTCCATATATCAATTGTTGTTCATCATTAGAACACAAGCGATGATTTACAGAGTCCTACGCTCTATCCTTGTGGTATTGCTAGAACATTCAAAGTGATACTCTTTAGTATTCACAGTGATGAATGGAAATCCTTCCAGTGTTAACATCAAACAGCACTACGGTAGGTCATATGTAAGATTCACTTGAATTAAACATATGTTAACTGGAAAGCAACGGTGGTGTGATTCTTAATTGATTCAAACTCGTTCCAGGTCTCGACGCAATATCTTTATGATCTTGCCAGAACATTCAGAGTAATACTTTTCAGTATTTACAGTGACGAATGGAAATCCTTCCACTGTCATCATCAAACAGCACTGCTGTAGGTAACTTGTGCGATTCTATATGAATCAAACTTGTGTCAACTGGAAAGCAAAGATGGTTTGATTCAAACTTGTTCCAGGAAATTGAATTGACGACTTAATCAGCAGAATGGAACTGCATGATTCAATCCTTACTATGAATTATCTTTCGATATATTCAAGTATTGAGAACGGCTACCACAGCCGGAAACCATGTCAAGGAAGTTCTTTGAACTTACCTAATCACAGGTACAGTATTCTTACTGTATAACGGGAAACCGGAGGAATGCAAACGGTGGCGTAACTTCAAGAGTCGTAATTCAAGATCACATGCTCATATAAATGAAGAAAGCTCAAGAACATCTAAAGACAAAGACTCCCGCTACTCTGATGATCAAAGGAGATTGTTAACAAGCTTTCATGTCAACACAAAACATGAGTATGTGGGTAAAGACACAAGAACAGAAGCTGGCAAAGTTACAAGATCAAGTCAAGGCAAAGATCAAAGATCCAAGATCACAAGTCATAAAAGGAACTATGAAGAAACTCTCAAGACATCGAGCTTCAAAGTCTGCAATAACAAAGAAGTGGAGTCACATATTACATGACCACCCCTTAGGAGGAGATTGTTAGAAGTAATTAAAGTGATGGTCATAATATATCATTGCGAAGCTCGTGAAAAATGTTATTTAATGATGTCGAGAGTTTTTAGTTATTATTGCTTTTGTAACGGGATTTAGTCCCAAACACACAAATGAGGAAGGCGTCCTAAACATTTGGTACTTAGTATAAAAGGCCTCCTAAGCCTCATTTGTGTGTGTGTTTTCCATTCCATAGTTTGTAGAGAGAGAAACATATGTGTTTCTCTCACTAAGAATTCACAACCTTTGTTTTTTCTCTTTTCCTTCATCTAATCTAATCTTTCTTTTTTGTTTTAATCTTGTTCTTCATCATCTCCATTTCTATATCCTATATAGTCGTGTGAATCACTCCTACAATAAGATTGTCCTTTTATGAATTCATGTGTGTCGTTTCATGACCCAACATGTAAAGTTTATTCTTTTTTCACAAATACCCCTTATATTATACAGCATATTATAAAAAAGACTTTAAACTTTTAACTATTTATACCTTTTTTATATGACAAAGTTTATTTATCAAATATGAAGCTTATATTTACAGACTCTTTTGGAGAAAAAATACCGCTAAAAATATTGTCAAATTGCGAACCAAACAAGCCCAATATTGCAATACTTTTGACATACGTATCATTTAATAAAAAAAATATTAAAACTCTATACATATTTTAGAATATTATGTTATTAAAATAGTCTTCAAAGCTATTTGTTTTTTGCACGATCAATATTTGACGTGAAAAATCTGTCACACTATCAATCTAATGTCATATGACAAAAAACGACCTTGCACTTTTAAATATTTACACCTTCTTAGTATAACAAAGTTTATTTATTAAATACGGAGTGTATATGTATTAATTTTTTTGGAAAAAAATACCGCTGAAAAGATAGTCGAATTGCGAACCAAACTAGTCTAATATTGCAATGCTTCTAACACACGTACAATTTTATAAAAAAATGTTTAAACTTAATACACATTTTAAATATTTTTAATCGAAATAGTATTTGAAGATATTTCTTCCTTGCAACGTCAAACGTGCACAATCTTTCCATTTATCAATCTACTTTGTTATTCTTGCACCCTCCGTTGCGAAGCGCGAGCTACATACCTCGTATATATATTATTCCTTAAAGGAAACAACGTCATATGGCTTTGTCATATGTCGTTTTTCGTTTTACTTGATGTCGTATGGTAGCCAAAACCAAAAGCTCGAGTTATTATATAAGAATGGTTCGACACATTTCCTTAGGTAAAATCGATTATCTCACTCTTCTGCTTCACTCGCTTTCTGCACTCGCTTTCTCAACATCTACGTGTCTTCAAATCAAAATACATACATCTCTCAATATAATGACTAACCAAACTTAAAATCTCATAATCCAAATAACAAATCAATTTCACAAATTATCTACAACAAAAAAACGGCATGCGCCGCTTCATCAATAACAAAAAGGTTTGTAGATTTTAATTTTGGTATCTTTCTTGTTATATTTTGGGTGTTGTTGATTTGTGTATGTTGGAACATGTTTTATAAAATGAGTTTTTTTTAATATTTTGGACATAATTTAAAATATGTATATGTCATATATATTCGTAGTACTTAGTAGCTTTGCGTTCTCTTCGAAGAGAGCTTCATAACGAGTTAAAGTATGTCCAATATGAAGTTAATATGAATGAGATATTGTGTGTCTCAAAGTGAGGCACATGAAGCACAAAATTTAGAAAATAAAGTTGTCCCACATCGCTCAAAACATGAAGTGAAATCATGTTTATAAAGAAATCTTGGTTTCTACCTTCAATATTCATTTGTGGGTTTTTACTCTCACGCCTACGCGCGCGCAGGGGTGCAGAAAGTGATATTTCTAGGCCCAAAATGGGTTCTAAGCTACTGAACTTCTGCATGAGCGCGCGACCTGCGGACACGAATGCAGCTCCGAAATTCACCTGGGTGCGGGCAGATTTCGGTATCTTTTTTGCTGCAATTCGGATTTTTTTTTCTAGAAAATTTTGTACATCTATTTTAGGAACAGATATTAACTTAATGCATAAGTTATTCGCATAATATTTTTTGTGTATTAAAAAGATAGGAAATCTGTTTTAGTTATGACAGATTTTTCTAACTATGGTATATATTTTTCTTTGAGAACAAGTCAAGTTTTTTATTCACATAATATTTTTTGTGTGTTAAAAAGACAGAAAATCTGTTTTAGTTATGACAGATTTTCCTGACTATGGTATATATTTTTCTTTGAGAACAAGTCAAGTTTTCAATATAAATATAACCTCTTCTCATTCAGTTTAGACACAGAAAAACGCAGCCTTTTTCTAGCTCTATTACCAGACGGTTTTTCCAGCAGTTCTCGATCAGAAACACAGAAGGCTTCCGTGATCTTTCAGACAAGTTTGTTTAGTCCGCATGTACAACAGCTTTGAACGTTGTACCATGGGAAAGAAACGACGAATCTGTTTTAAGAGAAATGTGTTAAACAGGTGCATCGTTTCTAGATATTTAGTACCTTCAATTATTATTTGTTTTTTTAACTTTGTTCGTTGTTTTCTGTTAACTTTATTATTTTTACTTAATAAAAGTATACACCGTTTCCTATAGTGTTTGTTTGTAAATGTTAAAAGTATGTAAGATTTTACCACATCTTATCTTTTTTTCTATTGTTTGTTGTTTTTTTTTGTGTTTTATAAGGTTGTTTGGAAATTTTATACTTTTATTGTGTTGTTTTGGATGAGTTTGATTTTACCATTTTTTGTTTTTAGGGGGGTTTTGGTACTAAAATAGAGCTGAAAAAGGTGGGTTTGGAGTGCTGAAATGTGTAGGTTTGAAATGTTGAAATGATGGTTAATATGGGCAGGTTTGGAGTACGTAGATGATGCCTGAAATGAATAGATTTGAGGTGCTGAAATGATGCTTGAAATGGAATGATTTTGGGTGCTGAAATAGGTGTGTTAATGGCCTTCTATGTTGATGCCTCTTTGGCACTTTGATTGTTCAAGTGTTTTACACAAATGTTTCTTACATCCCAATTGTAATGAAAAATAATATGTTTTATATCACTTTTATATACTATATGAGCCAAACTTATGTGTAAGTTGTTGTTTTGATTAGTGTTTGCCCATCATTTTCGTAAAAAGGAACAGGAAAAGTTGCGATTTGCTTAAAAAAGAACGCAAAAGCATTTTAAAGCCAGAGTAATTTTATGCCGCAGAGGTGGCTAAATGAAAAAGTAGGACGGCTTTGGGCAATGGGTAAAACGCGCGTTGATCAATGCACGTTGATTAAATGGGCAATTATTAGTATTTGGACCAAAGGGGCGTGGATTAATGGACACGAGTCAAACGGTCTTGGGTCAAATAGGCAAATGGTCCAAATTTTTGGTTTATATAAAAGAGAAACAAATAGACTAAAGATTAGTTAATGGGTAAAAAATACCCATCACATGTTGTCTATAATACTCATTTATACAACCCAGTGATTTTATGTTGTCCAAATTATTTAACTAAAATAGAAGACAATACTCATTTAGTCTATTACTTAAAAAAAGTCCAAATAGCCCATATTTAAACATACGAACACAATTTGTCACCTTTAATACCACATATCCGTAGACCAAACCGTGAAAGAAATGTTTAATGCCCGTCGCGAAGCGCGGGTCTGTAAACCTTGTTTTAACTAATTTAACATTGATACCCAAAAACAAACCAAACAACATCGTATATGTTATAAAACTCACTTTGGTTCCATCATAGTTTCAAAGCAATACTGATAGTGATTGTTATTTGCAAACCAAACGTACCTTTGGTTTCGGCTTATAAGCTTATATAAGCTAATAAGCTTATTTAGAAACTAAAGGGGGGGGTGAATAGTTTCTTAAATTTACTTGTTAAAGATAGGTTTTTAAAAATCCTTTTCAAAAACTTATACTTAAGTAATTATTTGAAACCTTCTTATACACAATATAAACAAGGTATAGTGCAACTAAACTAATAATCACAAGTAAAAGGAATAATGAATGTAAAGAGATAAGGGAAGGAAAGATCAAACCAAACACCAAGGATTTATAGTGGTCCGGAAAAGAAGCTCACTCCTCGCTCCTACTCCACTCCTCGAGTACTCCTTACTCGAGAGTTCACTAATCAACAAGCTCCTTAAGGTGGAGAAACCGTACGCAGCGTCGCTTAACCAATTTCTGAATTTAAGCTAAAAGTCGAGCCCTAATCTTAGCTAGCACCAATCTATACCAATATATTTTAAGGACCAAGTATTAACCTTAATACATACACAACTTCCAAATAGACACAACTACTTGGATCTTCACAATAATGACAACAATGAATTAATAAGTTTGGATCTTCAATGGATCTTTGAGGTAGACACAACACTTCAAGGATGATAGTGTTCTTCTCTTTGCAATTTGAGAGGAAAAGATGAGAGGAGAAAGATTCACTTCTAAACAAGTAGTAATCAAACAAATGATCAAGGATTTGAGTGATTTAAGAAGTATAAAAGAATCTGGAAATGTATGTGCAAAAGATGTGAGTTGAAAGTCTGAGAATGGTCCACTATTTATAAGACAAACATCCAATGGTTATATCTGCCCGCGGTTCCTTATTAGAGCCCACGGTTCCTTATCGATAAGGAACCGCTATAGGTGCTAAGGAACCGCCTGCATAGACTCCGCTCCTTTTTATCTTTTAGTGGATTGATTCGAATCTGGGGATTAAAATATCCTGAAAGAATATTCCAAACCAAGATAGAATATGTCATTTTCAAATTTCAAATTTTCAAATAATTAATTTAATAAAACATTTACTTAAAAAGAAAGTTTAATAAAAAAAACATGTCACACTTAATAAAAAGTGAGTTTTAAGAAAAGATTAAATCCTTGATCACTTATTAGGATGAGTACTTGTTTGTTCATACCTTAAGTGATAATGGTTGAAATGAAAAATACTTGAACTCAAGAATTTGTTTTTCGTTGTTTTCGTAAATGCTTGTTTTACATATTGTCGTAATCAAAACAAAGCGAGACCAAAAAATGCAAGTAACGTTTTTAGGCATTACTGCATTAAAAATCTCCCCTTTTTTGATTCTGACAATACATAAACTCAATCACCTAATAAAACAAGATTTTCGAAGATGAGTTTATATCATTTCTCCCCCTTTGTCAAAGTAAAAAGGTTGCAAAAGTCTTTGAAGAAGAAAAGAACCGGACTTTTGCAAATGCTCCCCCTTGGTGCTTACTCCCCCTTGCTTGGGGCACCAAGGAATCGATATATGGTGACAAGCTACATAGAAGGGTTAGTAGTAGATAAGAGACACCCAACAAGATATAGCAAAGGTCACAAAAAAAGAGAAGAAACAAAAGATCCAAGATAAGCCATGTTAAAAGGAAACATGATAAAAGATACAAGGAAATAAATCATACAAAGATGAGTGAAAAGCAACCAATGCATAAATGAAACAAGCCATAAGAAAAGCATAAATCTAATCCTAGTTAAACCAGAACTCTAAGATTTGCTTAAACTATATGTCTTGAAGATAAGCAACCAATGCTTAGATAAAAGGCAAGGTAGTGGCGGAAGGAAGTGCTGGTGGCTTGGTAGAGATCTCATAGTCATAGTGTAGAGGAGGTTTGACTAAAAGACTCTTGATGTAATTCAATTCTTCATAGATATGAGCCATAGCAAGATGTTGATATTGACAACAATGACAATATGTTCCATGATGCATGACATTATCATGTGAATGAGGAAGAACCTAAAGGCTAGAGGTGGAAGATAAGAAGTTCCACCAATTAACATTCTTATAAGAGGAAGAGATGTGATTTTGAGTGTTCTTGGGTGAATTGGGATTGAAAGCAATTGAAGAAAATAGAGGAGAATCAAAGCTTTCATTTGGGGAATAAGACATTTTGATTTGAGAAAGGATGCAAAATGCTTAAGGTTAAATAGAGAAAACCCAAGATATTTTAGGGGTGGTCAAAGGGTTGAAACAAAGATTCCAAAAAGTGTTGGAACAAATTTGGAGTTCCAGGAATACCCAAAAATTAAAGTATTGGGCACCGTTCCTTATCTCCACAGGCGGTTCCTTAACACTAGGAAACCGCGGTCTCAATAGAGAACCGCCCACAATGAGTTGAATTTGGTGATGGGGGAGGATTTTCTAAAACAAATCCTATTTTTCTAGTCTAACTAATCATGGAGATATGCTTAGAAGCAAAGATAGATAAAGAAAACACAAAAGAACTCACCAAACAAGGTTTTGACCAAAATACTTGGATTTTAAAGAAAATCAATGTAGGAGGTGTGTAGAACTAGACACAAAGTCATGACACAATGATCCTCCATAGTTCTCTTTTGTTCTTTCTTTATTTGAGAGAACCATACATATGAATTATGTAAGCTCATTATGAATAGCAAGAAGCTATCAAAAACGTTTTTAGATTGAATTAACAATGCAAAAATATTTCTCGACCATTTTCAAAAGAACTTAGAGAATTTTGAAAAGAGAAGAGAATATTTTTAAAAAGAGTTTGTGATACACAAAAGCTCAAAGAAACAAAAGACTCAATAAGAGAAAAAAGACTTGATTAATAAAAATGTATAATTTAGGAATATGTTCCATTAAACCTAGACCTAGACGCAAGTAATTAAAAGGTTCCCTCTTAAGTGGCTTAGTGAAGATGTCGGCTAAGTTTTCTACCGAGGGTACCTTCTCAATCGAAATGTTCCTCTTTTGAACATTATCTCTAAGAAAATGATAGCGAATCTATATGTGCTTAGTTCTCGAATGTTTCACAGGTTTCTTGCTAAGGTCTATTGCACCCTTGTTGTCGCACATAATGGGAACATCATCAAGAGAAATCCTGTAATCAAAAAGCACTTGCTTCATCCATAGAGCTTGTTGACAAGCTTTACCGGCACTAACATACTCGGCTTCTGTGGTAGATATAGCAAGAGCGATTTGTTTCTTGGAGAACCAAGAAGTTAAACAACAACCCATGAATGTACAAACTCCACTAGTGCTTTTCCGGTCCACATAGTCTCCCGCATGATCCGAGTCCGAGTAGACAATGGTTTCTACGCCGGTCCCTTTAGGATACCATAATAATAAATGTATAGTGCTCTTAATGTATCGTAAGATACGCTTAACCGCTTCAAGGTGAGAGGTTTTGGGAGCCCCTTGGAAGCGAGCACAAAGGCAAACACTAAACATGATATCCGGTAGACTTGTCGTTAGGTATAACAAACTACCAATCATACCTCTATATTTGGTGTTGTCTACCGACTCACAATCATAATCTACGGTGAGTTTAGTATCCGAGGCAATAGGGTTCTTCATTGGTCTAAAATCTTCTACTCCAAATTTCTTTAACATTTCTTTAACATACTTGGATTGATTAAAGAAAATACCATCGTCCATTTGTTTAATTTAGAGTCCTAAAAAGAAGTTAAGTTCTCCCCTCATATTCGTTTCAAACTCGTCATGCATGATTTTGGCAAAGTTATCACACAATGATTTACAAGTTGAACCAAATATAATGTCATCAACATATATTTGTACGATAATGAGGTGAGAACCTTTCTTATTTGTAAAGAGTGTATTGTCTACCATCCCCATGGTATACTCATGTTTTACAAGAAACGCTTTAAGTCTATCATACCAAGCTTTGGGTGCTTGTTTGAGACCATAAAGAGCTTTCTTAAGCTTGTAAACATGATCCGGTTTCTCAAAATCAATGAAGCCGGGAGGTTGAGCCACATATACCTCCTCATTGATCAAACCGTTAAGAAATGCACTCTTTACATCCATTTGTTGAAGCTTAAAGTCTAATGCACAAGCGTAAGCTAAAAGGATTCTAATTGATTATAATCTTGCTACGGGTGCGTATGTCTCGTCATAATTAATACCTCCTTGTTGATTATAGCCTTGCGATACAAGTCTAGCCTTGTTACGAGACACAACACCATTCTCGTCTAACTTATTTCTATATACCCATTTGAGCTACCCAAAGCCATTAATGACACATGTATGATGGAAACGGTTGATAGCAATACCACACCCGATTCATCAAACATATGCAATAATGAGTCTGAGAATGATCAACATGCAAATGAGTATGATGATGATGAGGATTGTATTGCGCTTGCTAACTTAATTGCTTCTTTACAGAAAGATGTCAAAGAAACTAGAAAAAGTCAAAAGCAATTAAAGAAGGCAAACGCTACGCTCACTCAAAATTTTGAAGAATGCAAAGCTGCTATAATTAAATCTAGTGAGACCATTGATAGCTATAGAGCTCAGCTTCTTCAAAAGACAAATGAGGTTGAGGGGTACAAAGGTTGTTTAATTAATGTAAAAAAGAACGATTATCAACAGAAATATAATGAAACTCTTAAGCTTCTAGAACAAGAGAAACGTAATTATAACATCTCTTTGAGTACTGAACGTCACAAAACGTATCTTGCTACCACTAAAGTCAATGAGCTAACTCAAGTAAATGGTTTTCTTCAAGAGGATAAAACTAAACTTGTTAATGAAAAGAAAGCTGTGGTTGAAAAGATGGAAAAGGATTTCAAAACTAAACAAGCAAATGACATCGACAAAATGGTGGAACTTGAAACTCAAATTGATTTTTACAAGAAAATTGTTTACAAAACTAATCAGTTAATTCAAACCATGAGAATGTTGGCACCTCGTTCGTTTTTCAAGGATAGACCTAGTTTTGCAAATCCTAAGTACCTTGAGCAAGCTCAATCTGAGAATCAGCACTTATATCTTGATGAGTCCCAATGGACCGATCTTGATTGTCTTGTTGTTAGGCCCGATAGTGAAGAGTCAAACGATTTGGAAGAAGAGAGTAGACCAAAAGTTAATAAAGAATTTGTTAAACCATATAATTATGTTTGTGAAAACAGTCTTTATGGTCTTTTCAAACCGCAAACACAGAAGACTCGTGAGCAAATATTTTTCGAATGTGAACAAATAAGAAATAAATGGAGACAAGCTTTTGCCACTAAGAAAACTAATGTTTCAAAATTTATTGAGTACTTGCCATATAAAGCTTCTGTAAGCAAGAGTAAGCAAGCACTTAGTATTCTTAAGAGTAACATTGAAAATTTCAAAAAAGTTGTTGATGATGACTGGAAAAAATGTGAACTTTCGAAAGGAAACAAAGAAATTCCTCACTATATAACTGTGCTTGTGAAAAGTATTTTGATTCCGCTTGCGGAAAGAACGCAAAAACATATTTTGGAATTTGAAACATTAATTAAACAAGAAATGTTCGATGAATTGAAATATGTGGAATCTCTTGAAAAAGAAGTAAACGACCATCAACCTGAAAGAGACGAGTTTTCTACAACATATGATCTACTCTTACACGAATGTCTCTCAAAAGATATTATGTGTGTTTATGTTACATCTTGTGCTAATACTGATGAATATTCTGATGTTGCATGCAAATATCTTAATCAAGTCAAAGAGTGTGAACGTCTTGAAACTGAGCTTTCGAATAAAGTTGACCAAAAAGAGTTTTCGTTTCTTCAACATAGATATGATTATCTTCAAAAACATTGTCACTCACTTGAACTTGCTTTGCAAAAGAAAGTTGGCAGCTTTTCAAATGATACACCTTTGGAAGTAAAATTATCTGAGTCATGTCGATTACTAAACGAAAAAATTCTTGATATTTTGGATTTGAAAGCTCAGTTACAAGAAAAAGACATAGCAATAGCAGAGTTGAAGAAACTCGTTGCTAAGATGGGTGGGAAAGTTGTGGAACCTAGCGTTAAGAAACCTGTTGTTAGACAACCTAATGCCTCTAAGATTGAGTAGATCCTCTATCTTTGGAAAACCATCTGCTTTCTCAAATTCCTCGTTTGCAAAACCTGTGTTTGCCCCCAAGATGGATGGAAAGGAAAGGTTATCACATACTCAGCCCATAAGGAATACTTTAGCACCAAGCGTTAAGCACAATAATGTGATTAAACCAGGGTTATATAGAATGCCACTAAACCCACAAACAAAGTTAGTCACTCGCTTCAGACTTCTAGAAACACTAATATTCGTGTGTCTTCTACTACAAGAGTAGTCTCCACTGCTAGTGTTAGCCAGCCTCAGCTTAAGAGCACTCAAGTGAATGATAAGGTCTGGAAACACAAGAATCAAGGGAAGATGAAGGAAGTAGAAGAACACCCTAGGAATTTGAATGTTTTCAAGAATAAAAAGTATGTAATCGCGTGTAATGATGATTTGAATGCTTTGAATGATTTGAATGCTTTGAATGTTAAATTTGTTTGTGTCAAATGTGGGAAATGTGCTAATGCTAATCATTCTATGTGTGTTATGTGTGCTATGAATAATGTCAAAGGCGTAGATACTAGAACTAAGAAGCAAGTTGCGATGCCTATTAGTGCTAGTAAACCCAAACACAAAGTGGACCATTCTGGTGCAACCCCCACTAAGAAAAGTAATGCATCAGACTCCACCACTAAGGACCCTAGAAGCATAATTGCTGACTTATATGAGTCTTCTAGCAAGTCTTGGAAATGGTGGTTTGCTAATCAATGTCCTCGAGGATATAAATGGATGCCTAAAGTTAGGACAGAAAATGTGACAACGAGTGTTAGTATGCCTTTAAATGTTGCTAAGGACACTAATGATTCTGAAATCACAACTAACGTGGTATCCAATTTGGCAAATGCTCCATTGTTCTCTAATTCTTCTGCAGGTGATACAAATAATTCTCTTCATATTGGACTCCGGATGCATGAAGCACATGACGGGGAATCTCAAGCTTCTAATTAACTTCGTGGAGAAGTTCCTGGGTACGGTCCGATTCGGAAATGATCAATTTGCACATCCTAGGATATGGAGATTTGGTTCAGGGGAATATCACGATCAAAAGGGTATACTACGTCGAAGGGCTCAATCACAATCTTTTCTCGATTGGTTAATTCTGTGATGCAGATTTGGAAGTTGCTTTTAGAAAGAAGACATGCTTTGTTCGTGATTATGATGGGAATGATTTACTCACCGGTTCACGGGGTACCGATATTTACACAATTTCACTTCAAGACACAACTTCATCAACTCCAATTTTCTTAATGGCTAAAGCTTCAACGACTCAGGCATGGTTATGACATCAGCATCTATCTCATCCCAATTTTTATACCATCAACTTGCTTTCCAAGAAAGATATTGTGAGAGGCCTTCCAAGCTTGAAATTCATCAAAGATCATCTTTGTTCTTCTTGTGAGCTTTGTAAAGCTAAACGAAGTAGCTTCAAGACAAAGACTACACCAAGCTCTAAAGTACGGTTAGATATTCTTCATATGGATTTGTGTGGACTTATGCGTGTTCAAAGTATCAATGGGAAGAAATATGTTCTGGTAATTGTCAATGACTACTCAAGGTACACATGGACTCTCTTCTTGAGGTCCAAGGATGAAACACCCGAAGTTCTCATCAACTTTCTTAAACTGATACAACGTGGTCTTCAAGCTCAAGTAAAAGTGGTTCGTACTGACAGAGGCACAAAATTTTTGAATTCAACTCTAAGAAACTATTTTGAAGCCGAAGGAATTTAACATGAAACACCTATTGCTCGAACACCCAAACAAAACGGCGTTGTTGAAAGACGAAACCGTACTTTAGTTGAGGCTGCTCGAACATTATTATCCGCTTCAAAACTTCCACTATTCTTTTGGGCCGAAGCTGTGTCAACCGCATGCTACACACAAAATCGATCCTTAATTATCCCAAGACACGAAAAGACACCATATCACATAATTTATGATCGAAAACCTTCACTCAAACACCTTCACGTTTTGGATGTACTTGTTACATTATACGAGATGGTGAAATTTTGGATAAGATGAAAGAGAAAGGTGATGCATGTATTCTAGTGGGATATGCAACTCAGTCTAAGGGATATAGAGTTTACAACAAGAGAACAAAATTGATAGTCGAGACTATTCATATCAGATTTGATGAATTACAAGAAATGGCACTTGAACAAAACAGTTTAAGTCCCGATCCACAACGACAAATGACTTCCGTTCACAACCGCACGGAACTCGGAACTCAAGACCACAGCAATGAACCGTCAAGTTCAAAGTTGGTTCCAAGAAATGTTCCAAGAGCAGATATGACAGTCAACACGACAATCGAAGAGTTGGAAATGTTATATGGACCAATTTATGATGAATATTTCATGCGGAAGAAACATGTTGTATCGAAGTCTTCCGCTGTCACTCATGATAAGAATGATGATACCGATCATCGTCAACAAAAGGATACAACTTTATCTACTTCAACACGGGTTGCTGCAGATTTACCTCCTCAGAATATCACATCAACAACTGCTCCTACAACATCCACAACTACTGTCATTGCTCCAGAGAACACAAATCAAGCAAACTATGCATTAAATGACGAAGACAAATTTATCAACCCATTCGGTACAGCGGTACACGAAACTGGAGAGTCTTCTACTCGCCATGTTGATTCGTCAAATATGCATACGTTCTATCAACGACATCCTTCAACACATCATTGGACACGAGATCATCCTTTGGTTTAAGTAATTAGAAACCCTTCACAGCCCGTTGGTACAAGACGACAACTTGAAACTGATGGTGATGTTTGTATGTTTGTACTCGCCATGAGTACAGCTGAACCAACAAATATCAAAGAAGCCTTGGCAGATCACGCTTGGATTGAATCGATGAGGGATGAACTTCAACAATTTGAAAGACTTAAAGTCTGGGAACTTGTTGACAGACCATACGATGTAATACCATTAAATCTTCGATGGATCTGGAAAAACAAGATGGATGAAGAGAACACGATCATCAAGAATAAATCTAGGCTAGTGGCTAAAGGGTATGGCCAGAAAGAGGGTATTAATTTTGAAGAATCATTTGCACCAGTAGCTCGAATGGAATCGGTCAGGATTTTCCTTGCTTATGTTGCACATAAGGGATTCATTGTCTATCAAATGGACGTAAAGACGCGTTTCTTAACGGTCCTTTGAAGGAAGAAGTCTATGTCACGCAGCCGGAAGGATTCGTCAATCCTCATTATCCTGACAAGGTGTATCGTCTCCACAAAGCACTTTATGGACTCAAGCAAGCTCCAAGGGCGTGGTACAACGAGCTCTCGAAATTTCTGGTATCAAAAGGTTTCTCAAAAGGTTTCATTGATCTAACTTTGTTCACTTATAAATATGGGGATGACATTTTGCTTGTGCAGATTTATGTTGATGACATTATTTTCGGGTCTACAACCCTAAAACTTTCAAAATTGTTTGAAAAAGTAATGCACAACAAATTTGAAATGTCAATGATGGACGAACTAAAATTCTTTCTAGGAATTCAAGTTCACCAATCCCCAAGTGGTATCTTTATCAACCAAGCTAAGTATTGTCAAGAGATAATCAAAAAGCATGGTATGACATCATGTGACCCCGTTGGGGCACCATTATCAACCACATCCCTAGATTCTGATTCTGGAGGGAGACGCCATAGATTAAACGAGATATCGTTCCATGATCGGCTCCCTCGTGTACTTAACAGCAAGCCGACCAGATATATCACATGCTACGTGTTATTGTGCACGATATCAAGCACGACCCACTGAAAAGCACCTCAAGGAGGTTAAACGGATCTTTCGGTACCTTAAGAATACCATTCACATGGGACTCTGGTATCCGAGGGAAACCGGTTTCTTTCTAACGGCCTATTCATATTTTGATCATGTAGGGTGTCTTGATACACGAAAAAGTACTTCTGGTGGTGCACAATTTCTAGGTCAAGATAAGCTTGTGGGATGGTCTTCCAAGAAGCAGGATTGCACATCATTGTTGTAACACCCAACTTGGATAAGTGGACCGTTACGTGTATTTATGGCGTGTCATCAAGCATAAGGTAAATGTCCTAAAACATTAACCGACCAAAAAGGAATACCGGAATCAAACATCGGTTATCCAAACATAAGCCCAAAACATGAAAAGTAAAATACTGAAGGAAAGGACTAAACAATGTCCAAATAAGCAGAATAAATGCAAGAAATGCATAAAGTAAGAACTCTGGATAGCTTCCATCCAAATGCACATGCTCTCAGAATCCTAAGAGCGTCCTGGTGTAACTGCCGTTAGAACATGAAAGGAACTAAGACTGAGCATAATGCTCAGTGAACGGATATAAAGCATGATAAGAATATACTGAATGAAACAGGCGATAGAATACTGAAGCTGTAAGACTGATATGTAACATGTAGTAGAACTCTGCATAAAATCTGAGAAACCTGGTTCATATATACTGATACTGAAATATAACTATTAATTCTAAAAACATGCATTTACTGTATTTTATTTGCCAGAGCTTATATAGGTCACGTGCTGTAACAACCGTGCATGAATAACTGGAGGGGTGACCTCGTCATGCTGTAGAGGGGTGACCTCTAATAACTGTGCTGGGTGGAGGGATCAGCTCCAATGTGAAGGATGTAGAGCACACACCACATTCACCTGATAACTTGTAACACATAAAAGCCTAGGATGCATCCATACGCCCCACTAATAATACTGATAAAATGGCCAAGCTGAGCTGAGTGGGACGATGCATGATATCACTCTCCTGCATGTGAGTCATGACACCGGTGCCTCTAGTGCCGTGGTTACAGTACCTCCGTAACTATTACATAAACTGGTCGTGCTTGTATATAATGCTCAGGCAATTTATTTAGTTATTAACATGATTACTGATAAAATTAAACATATACTGGGGAAAAACATTTGGCTGAAGACGGGGAATCCTAGTCATGCATAGAAAGGAAGTCCTTACTGAAAGGACGGAAATCCGTACCTCGTGTCCAGTAACTGACCGAGATCAACTGACCGAAAGTCTACTCTGATTTCACGCGAGCTACATGAATAAGGACGCGAATAAGTTAACTGATATTCGTTTATTTAATTTTACTGATCTTATTGGCTTCTTATTTATTTATTTCTGAAATTCCATACGTATAATTGACCGCCAAATCTGACTCTTATAATAATTTATTTTAATGTATTATCGTTCTACCATTAGTTACGTACAAATGTCTTACTGACGATCTAGTATTACTATATTAAGAATCCCGCTAAAATAGAAAGTTTCTTAGATTAGAACATACCCCAAAGTAATTTAATTCATTTAATAAAATTATACCCTTTTAATTATTAAAGAACTATTTTAATATAATACATTTTAGAAAAAAATATATTTTGAACATTTATTAAACAATTTGCTTAAAAAGGTATAATATAAAAATATTCATTTTATTTATATTAATAATGTCCCGAGCCTACCGAGATATCCCATCTCGGTCGCACTAAACAAATCACATATAATGATTTTATCTACCTATATAAATCTGTCTACAAGAATTTGCGACAGAATTCTGTGTCACTAAAAACTGTTGCTAAAACTGTCCTTTTTAAAACTGTATATTCATAACAGTTCTGCGACAGAAAACTGTCGCTAAAACTGTCGCTAAAGTTATTTCAATATACCCATTTATATTCCCATTATTCCCACTGGTTGCTATTTGTTCCCACTGCTTGCTATTTGTTCACACTGTTTTCAAATCCAAACACACCCCTTGTTATATTAATCCCAAACGCCCCCCTGCTGTCAACTTTTTACCCACTGTACGTATAAATAAACACCCCCTTAGCACCCGATACCCCTGTTTGGGGTTTGTTTCAGTCTGATCACCAAAGGAAAAACCATCGAGACCATATAGGTCTCGGCTGTGTACACTCAAGACCCACCGAGAGTTAATACAACTCTCGGTTTTTGTGCAAAACATAAAACCCGACTGATTTTAAATGCTTATAACATGTACATGACATCAATAAACATTTGTTTCTTGATTAATCATGTATTCCTGATAAACACGAAAAAGGAAGGAAAAGAATTACCAATATCACGTGATTAAGGATGAACACATAAGTCGAAACAATTTTTGGATCGAAAATCCTTTTCTCCTGTGTTTTCTGTCTTCAGCCGTCGGCCACACCCATAGAAACCCTAAATCCCCCTTTTTTTTTGTTCGCTGCGTCTGATTAACACCAAAGGGGATATGCCCCGTTTATTTTCTTTTTACAAAGTGTGCTTAGCCCAAAATCTTTCTCTTTTCTTCTATAACCGGCCTAAAGCGTTTATTCCCTTTTTTTTAAACCGGCTACATAACTTTCCATATATATATATTTTTTTCCTTTTTTTTTAAAACTTAATTTAATCCACGTACCTTCGTTTTAATTTTAGTTTCTAAACGTAACTATCTTTGTGTTAACATATGTACTTTTGTGATCATTATTTTCCCGACATGTTTGCATATAGTTTTTAAATGAATAAGATTTCGTATTTAATATTTCGAATAATTAAACACGGGTTTTACAATTCTTCCCCTCTAAAAGAATAAGTCGTCCCCGAATTAAAGAAACGACTATACAGGGTTTTACAATTCTTCCCCTCTAAAAAGAATAATTCGTCCCCGAATTAAAGATAATAAGCTGATGAAGTTATAAGAACTGGAAGAACACGTAAACTGAAAGAAAATAAACTGGAGTTGATTTGTCTTCTAATTAAGACCTAATATTGTTGATAAGTATAAAAGTGACATGAATGAAATGATCATGTAACGTGACATGGCTGAAGAGAACATGGAACATGACATGACTGAAAAGACTTAACTGGATTTATTAGAGGAAAAGGAATGAGAGATCCGGATGGACTCCTCCGTTTCGAGTGGCTTCCCGCTCGAAACGATTTCTTAGAAGGTCTAAGCATAATAACAATCTTGGTCCTGATGACCCCGTCCTGATGATGCTGAATAGTTTATGGTTCCATACTTAAGATGGATTTTCTGAATCTGATAGAATGAAATGAGCTGTAGCATGTAGTATACATGAAACGGTACGTACAATTATCTTGAGAAGATAACATTTATATCTCTGAGCAAGATATTGAAAACGTATAGGGACGAACTGCGTGAACAATTGTGAATGTGCTAGGTGAGCAATTGTGAACGTGGTTCATAATTATATAAGGAGTGCTTGCATGGAATATATCATGAATGTGATACGTGAATCATACTGTGAACGTGACACTAGAACATATCATGAACGTATGTTGACTGAGGAATGAATGCCAAACGATACTGCCTGAGATGTGAAACGTCTGTTTGGTTATGGAATAGTTGTGCTAAACTTGAGTCTGATTTCTCAAGCTAACCGTATTCGGTAATAAAGTGAGAAATGTGTATCGTGAAATGGCACACGAACTTGAACGTGAGCAATGTTATGAATGCTAATGTGAGCTTAAACCATGAGATATCTTAAATATGGACTGAAACAACATTATAATGTGAACGTGAGACGTAAGCGTGAAGGTGAACGTCAACGTGATCGTGAACATAACCATGATCGAAATTCGCGAATGTGAAAGTTCTATCTGACATGATTGTTGATGGGATACCGTGAAATCGTAAGATTTATTGCTGAAATTCCTGAAGATTTGCTACTGCGTACTCATTTCGGATGAAAGAAAACGCGTAGGTTGATTACATGGTCAACAGTGACTTAGATAGTATTATACTTTTTCTCGGTCTGTAGTAAACTGATTACAATCTCCATGGTGTCTTGTCTCCTTTCGGTCCAGAATTTCTACTGGCGGTAATAACTTTCTAGCATGACGGCGTTCTATCTGGAACCTGCGGTACGTCAGGCATCTAGACATGAACATAGTTACATCAATGTGTGATAGTACTTCTATCAAAATTCTACCTGGGATTATGGGACGTTCTGATGGAAATTTGGCTTAATAGTCATGGAAGGATTTTAGTGAGAACTGTCAGTAATTTTTGCCGTAGTAGCTAATTGAGTTCTAGAAAATTGTACTTCTTTCACAGGCGTCAGTCGGGACCATCAGGTGATGGCCTTCACCTGCGCAGGATTGTCTGAAATTTCTTCCTGCTGAAATATGGTGGCTCAGAAATGCCACTTTGTTTAACTGAGATTTATACCTGGAAAGTTGTGTATCAATATAACTCCTATTGAAGATTCTGTGCAACTGTGAGAAAATGTGTCTCGTGTTCTTTTCTAGCATTAGGCATATCAGAATGTGATCAATGAATATACTGATGATATTGTATGAGAGTCATAAATTTTTTTAATTTTTTTTCATAATTTCATAATCTAACTGGAGCGTTAGGAAGCTCAGAAGTATAAGATCAAAATTTTTAGAGAGACTGTAATATGTGCAACAGCAATCTGGAAACGTCATGTTCTTTCTCTCACCACTGATGGTAGCGTGATCGGAAATTTGTTCTGGAAAATGTTTAAGACATCATAGCAGGTCAGATAAACCTGCTATTTATGGAATGAACATTGATTAAGAATGGTGATCTGGTAAAAATTTAGTGGTCGATACATGATCTCATGATACCGGCCCTCTTCCTGATAGACATAAACGGTGCACTTCCTGGTGGTGCGCTAGGGTGAATAAGTCCTCGTTCCGGTAACTATTGCAGCAAATGCTGCAACTCTTTAACTTAGCTTAAGCCTTGCAATAAAGAGTTTTGAAGACAGGTTCCGTTCTTGAGACTAACTCCATGTTAAATTATGTCTTGTAGTCAGGAATGAATTTCTGGAAAACTTTCTGGAATTACTTTTGGAAATGCTTGAAGAAATCTGTTGATCATAAATTTAACGAACTTCAGAAGTAGATTATAACTGGTGGCTAGAAAGTCTTCGTAGCTATGGACTGATAAGTCACGCGCTTGTAAGGCAGAAATAATTTGTACTGATTTTCCTGGCAGAAGATATAATGAATATATTTGGGATTTAGTAAGATGGATCTCATCGTTAACTGAAAATAAGGCTTTAATAAATATGATGATACTGTTGAGTCCTTTCTGGCTGAGGGGTAGGGGATGACCTAATTTAAGATAAAGATGACATAGGAACACGTGAAGTAAACATGTCGACTTTTTTTTACTGAATGTGTTCGTCTGTAACCTCACAGAATGAATATTGTGTGTTTAACCTGAGATATACTCTAGTGGTGGTGACTGAATTTTTAATTCATCTAATTCATGCGTGGCGTAATAGAACGGGTATACCCCTTTCTGAAGGGTACCCTGAATTACTGAGGGTCTGGTTTAGAAATATACTGGAGTTATGAGTTCTAACTCGTATTTTGAGGAAAGATTCGTATGACGTGTACCACGACTGGTGTCCTGATATGTGTCTTCCGAAATGATACCTGAGACTTATGTCCTGACTGATGTCTTGACATGTCTTTTAGTGGATGAATTTGGACAAGGCTGAAAAATTTTGGTAACTGCTAGGATTGGCGGACCGGTTAGACTACTGACCTCTTGTATTTCTGGTCACGTCTGTGTCGGAGTTCCGATGGGTACTGAATGATTAATTAAAAGTACGATGGTTGTCACTATTGCTTTGTCTGTCACTTTATGACGGTCATTATCATGACCGTGATTCATGTACCTATTCTGCTGAGTGGTCGGCTGGGTTCCGGGTCCCACTCTTCTGAATGAACAGTTAGTTGAGTGAAGTGTGACCTCTAGCTGAGAAAGTAAAATCCTGGAATAGAATGGTAGTGTCAGATGGTAGAAGTTTATTCTCGTCAGAAATTTCAAATGTATAGTTTTCGTCCTTGTTCTGCAGAGTCTTCATAGTATAAACAGTATCAGCATCTTGAGAATTATCCAAAGTATCAGCAGCATCAGCATTTGTGAGGTTTCCAAAGTGTTAGCGGCATCAACATCTAGCAAAATCTTCAACTCACGAGCAGCATCAGCACCTGGTAGAATATCGACAAGTGGAAACGCCTGAAATGATTGAGGATCGATTAGCAATATCCGCGGAGTAGGGTACCTGGAGTACACCTGGACTACTGTACATGAAGTACAAAATGAATACTGCACATGGAGCATATCTGAGACACTGTACATGGAGTACGCGTAAAATACTGTACATGGAGTATAACTGAGACACTGTTCATGGGATACATATGGAATACTATACATGGCACTGGTGGAAATTTTATGGGATGATCGATACTGGTGTCACTTGTCTGACATAATCAAAAGAAAAAAATAATTGATTTAACTGATTTGCAAACTGAACTGAAACGGTTAACATGATAGGCTGATAATTTCTTCGTAGGCTTAATGCTGGTTGTATAGAGGCTGAAAGGTATGATTAAACGGAGTTTCACCAATTTTCAATATGAAGACTTGATTGATGAAGACCAGAACATGATTTATCATGAAATAGGATTTTTCTGTAATTCTTCTGTATCTTAGCATGAAACATTATCACGCTGATGAAAACATAATCCTTGCAGGGGAACATGAAATTGAACCCGCCTGAAGGCGACATCAACTTGAGATTGTGAAAATTGGATTGTTACAAGGGACATAAGTGTATGATCAACTGAGGTTTAACAACAACTGGTGTGGATGGCTATAGTTCAATCCACATAATTCAAAGAAGAAAACATGTGACTAAGTATGGCCGATTCTGGTTCGATCCATACTTGTCAAAATTTCATGAGGACTGTCACGTATAGCAAATTTACAATCTAGAAGTAAATATGGTTGCCTGTAGTCCAATCCATACTTGTCAAAGTTCATGAAATGTCCTGATATGACAAAGGTGAGCAAATATGGATCGGTTCACAAAACATCATTCGACTGAAAAGCATGAAAATTGGACCTGAAAGATGGTGAACGTTTATGGCTAGTTCACTAAGTAATATTTGACTGAAAACATGAATCTGGCGTGAGTAAGGGTAAACGCCTATGGGTCAGTTTACCAATACAAAATCTGAACGGCAAGGGTGAACGCCTATGGTCAGCTCACCAAAACGAAAATTCGCTAAAAAGTACATGCGACTAAATATGGCTAGTTATGTACCAACATTTTACTTAGTCAAAACTTTAAGAAAACTGACTGTTAAATGAAGAAAACTGACTGAATAATCCATGAGAAACATGAAAGATAACAACGCCAAATTCTAGGAAGTTCCTGGTGACTACCCACTAGTCACAAGTCAAGTTTTAGAGCCTACATGTCGAACCAGGCTCTGATACCATAATTGTAACACCCCACTTGGATAAGTGGACCGTTACGTGTATTTATGGCGTGTCATCAAGCATAAGGTAAATGTCCTAAAACATTAACCGACCAAAAAGGAATACCGGAATCAAACATCGGTAATCCAAACATAAGCCCAAAACATGAAAAGTAAAATACTGAAGGAAAGGACTAAACAATGTCCAAATAAGCAGAATAAATGCAAGAAATGCATAAAGTAAGAAGTCTGGATAGCTTCCATCCAAATGCACATGCTCTCAGAATCCTAAGAGCGTCCTGGTGTACCTGGCGTTAGAACATGAAAGGAACTACGGCTGAGCATAACGCTCAGTGAACGGATATAAAGCATGATAAGAATATACTGAATGAAACAGGCGATAGAATACTGAAGCTATAAGACTGATATGTAACATGTAGTAGAACTCTGCATAAAATCTGAGAAACCTGGTTCATATATACTGATACTGAAATATAACTATTAATTCTGAAAACATGCATTTACTGTATTTTATTTGCTAGAGCTTATATAGGTCACGTGCTGTAACAACCGTGCATGAATAACTGTAGGGGTGACCTCGTCATGCTGTAGAGGGGTGACCTCTAAATAATTGTGCTGGGTGGAGGGATCAGCTCCAATGTGAAGGATGTAGAGCACACACCACATTCACCTGATAACTTGTAACACATAAAAGCCTAGGATGCATCCATACGCCCCACTAATAATACTGATAAAATGGCCAAGCTGAGCTGAGTGGGACGATGCAGGATATCACTCTCCTGCATGTGAATCACGACACCGGTGCCTGTAGTGCCGTGGTTACGGTACCTCCGTAACTAGTACATAAACTGGTCGTGCTTGTATATAATGCTCAGGCAATTTATTTAGTTATTAACATGATTACTGATAAAATTAAACATATACTGAGGAAAAACATTTGGCTGAAGACGGGGAATCCTAGTCATGCATAGAAAGGAAGTCCTTACTGAAAGGACGGAAATCCGTACCTCGTGTCCAGTAACTGACCGAGATCAACTGACCGAAAGTCTACTCTGATTTCACGCGAGCTACATGAATAAGGACACGAATAAGTTAATTGATATTCGTTTATTTAATTTTACTGATCTTATTGGCTTCTTATTTATTTATTTCTGAAATTCCATACGTATAATTGACCGCCAAATCTGACTCTTATAATAATTTATTTTAATGTATTATCGTTCTACCATTAGTTACGTACAAATGTCTTTCTGACGATCTAGTATTACTATATTAAGAATCCCGCTAAAATAGAAAGATTCTTAGATTAGAACATACCCCAAAGTAATTTAATTCATTTAATAAAATTATACCCTTTTAATTATTAAAGAACTATTTTAATATAATACATTTTAGAAAAAAATATATTTTGAACATTTATTAAACAATTTGCTTAAAAAGGTATAATATAAAAATATTCATTTTATTTATATTAATAATGTCCCGAGCCTACCGAGATATCCCATCTCGGTCGCACTAAACAAATCACATATAATGATTTTATCTACCTATATAAATCTGTCTACAAGAATTTGCGACAGAATTCTGTGTCACTAAAAACTGTTGCTAAAACTGTCCTTTTTAAAACTGTATATTCATAACAGTTCTGCGACAGAAAACTGTCGCTAAAACTGTCGCTAAAGTTATTTCAATATACCCATTTATATTCCCATTATTCCCACTGGTTGCTATTTGTTCCCACTGCTTGCTATTTGTTCACACTGTTTTCAAATCCAAACACACCCCTTGTTATATTAATCCCAAACGCCCCCCTGCTGTCAACTTTTTACCCACTGTACGTATAAACAAATACCCCCTTAGCACCCGATACCCCTGTTTGGGGTTTGTTTCAGTCTGATCACCAAAGGAAAAACCACCGAGACCATATAGGTCTCGGCTGTGTACACTCAAGACCCACCAAGAGTTAATACAACTCTCGGTTTTCGTGCAAAACATAAAACCCGACTGATTTTAAATGCTTATAACATGTACATGACATCAATAAACATTTGTTTCTTGATTAATCATGTATTCCTGATAAACACGAAAAAGGAAGGAAAAGAATTACCAATATCACGTGATTAAGGATGAACACATAAGTCGAACCAATTTTTGGATCGAAAATCCTTTTCTCCTGTGTTTTCTGTCTTCAGCCGTCGGCCACACCCATGGAAACCCTATATCCCCCTTTTTTTTGTTCGATGCGTCTGATTAACACCAAAGGGGATATGCCCCGTTTATTTTCTTTTTACAAAGTGGGCTTAGCCTAAAATCTTTCTCTTTTCTTCTATAACCGGCCTAAAGCCTTTATTTCCTATTTTTTGTTTTTTTAAACCGGTGACATAACTTTCCATATATATATTTTTTTTCCTTTTTTTTAAAAACTTAATTTAATCCACGTACCTTCGTTTTAATTTTAGTTTCTAAACGTAACTATCTTTGTGTTAACATATGTACTTTCGTGATCATTATTTTCCCGACATGTTTGCATATAGTTTTTAAATGAATAAGATTGCGTATTTAATATTTCGAATAATTAAATACGGGTTTTACAATTTTTCCCCTATAAAAGAATAATTCGTCCCCGAATTAAAGAAATGACTATTCAGGGTTTTACAATTGTCATCAGCCAAAGCGGAGTATGTGTCTCTATCTGCGTGTTGTGCTCAAGTTCTATGGATGAGAACATAACTTATTAATCCCAAACTTAGATCGATTTAGCTTTGTGTATACGAGATTAGATCAAGTAATACACTTAGAGAAACCTTTGGATATGTATATAGTAATCTAAGTGTTATGCGGAATTAACACTTAAACAAGAACACACAAAGATGTAAACAAACTTTCTCTTGATTAATGATAACAAACTTGCTTACAGTGAAAGTGTTTAACGTATAAAAACTTATTTGAACATTAACGTAAAGGTCTTCTTTTATAGATATAAGAAGCCTTGTACAAGAGTCTACGTATCAACTATTCTAGGTAAAGATAATTATAGAAAATACAATGTTGAACTTATCCTTACTAGAAACAAGCTAGAAACAATATACGCGTAGAATAAATCTTTCCATCAGTGCTTGTCTTCAATGTATCAACGCTTGACTTCTTCTTGTCAACGCTTGATCTGTCAGCGTTTGTTTTCTTCCTATCAACGCTTGTTTTACTCTTGTCAGCGCTCAAGTGATCTGGCTATATTTTATTCCCAACAATCCTCCCCTAAACTTGATATCTACTCTAGTAATCAAGTTTCTGAATAAACATTAAGAACTAGGAGGAATCTTACAAACTTGTTCATATTGGTAATAAATATGTCTGATCAAATCTTTGGCCATGTCACTTGAATAATCAATCTCCAGCTGTGTTGTCTTCATCTTCTCCAAGACTTCCTTGGACATGGAATACTGAGCATCTACAAGAAGATACTCAGCAAACTTTGTAGAACTCAAGTAATATACACCAGCAACTTAATACAAATGCCATTGAAGACCACTAAGGTCATCTTCAAGATCCTTCCAAATAGCAGGATCTTCATCTCTTGGTCCACACATTCTCTTGAATGTTGACCACAGTTTTATTGCATTGACTGAAGTAGGATCTGCAGTCTCATACTTGGCTTCTAACAACCTCCAAAGGTCTACCAAGTCTTCTCTATCAAAACTTGCAAATAAAGATATAAGAGTGGTAAAAGTGTGAACCTCTTTCCCATACCTTCCAATCTTCCAAAACCCACATTCATCTTCTTCATAGCTTATAATAGGGTTTCTGGAATCAAGAGGTAACACTTGTACCATATCTGAAGCTTCCAATGGTGAGAGCTTGAGGCTCCTTCTTATAACAGCTTCACTTGGATTCAACCTATCCATATCTTTAGGAAACTCAAGAGGGATTCCCTTCTTCAAAGGTATGGGAACAATCATTGCCTTTTTAAGCTCCATCTCTTCTACAAGCTCTTCTTTCCTTTCATCAGAAAGAAGTCTTAGAGTGTTTTCTTCCTGCACTCTTGCCCAAATGGGATAAGCTTTGAACTCCAACTCTTCAAATGTCAATCCAATCAATTTCTTATAAGTCCATCCTGTTCCATGACATCTGAGTAGCATGTAGTACAACTCCCTTCTATCCCTTTTTAGCAATGAGAGAATATTGCTAGCTCTGTGTTTCAGAATTACCTTGCAATCCTTTTGTACTCTTAGAAGAATCTCCAAACCCCATATCTGGTCTGAAATAGTCAAATGTGGATTCTCCATACATCTATCTTCCCAAGCATGGTACATTTGAACAACTTATGGCATGTCAAAATCTACTTGTAATTTCAACTCATTCAACTTCTCTCTTGCCAATTCATCACCATACTCAAGTCTTTCTGGTTGTTCTATTATCATTACACTTGAGCCTGAACTAGCTTTATCACTCCCTTCTTATTCTTCTGAAGTGACAACAAAAGGTGATTCACCAACCTTCTTTCTTTCTTGTTCCACAATTTGTGCAGCCAACCTTCTATCAAACTCAACCTGTGCTGCATCCTTTGGAACATCTACTTCTACCATGATTCCCTTACCCTTATCTAATGGATCAATTATGGGTAAGGTAGATGGTAATACCTGTGAAGAAACTTCTTTGATGATGGATGATGACTGGAATACATCAACCTCATCTGCAGGTCTGTCAACGCTCAAATTTGCTTTGTCAGCGCCCAATTTACTCATGTCAGCGTCCAAATCTTGTTTGTCAACGCCCAAGTTACCTGTCTAAGCGCCTCTTGTAATTTATTCCAACATGGTTGTAAAAGACAAGTTTAAGTTTGTAGGAGTAACTAGAGACGTATCAAAACCTGGTTGTTTCTTCAAACTAGTTAGGGCCTCAGCAACACCCAAAGATTCACCATCATGTGAGCCCTTATCACTCACATTTATCTGCTCATCCTCCCCTTTGGAAGATTCCTCCATCCCACGCCTTGTGCTAGCAGTGTCCAAAATAACAATCTCTCCCTCAATTGCTTGAGTTCAAGGCCTTGTGTACTGACAATATGTACCAAGTCTGCATTTTGCTTTTGCAAGCTAATGCGGACAGCCGTCAATTCCATTAAGGTCATTGGTTCTAATCTGCCCTCCTCTAAAATAGGTATTTGACCTCCCAAGTCAGACTCATGGGGCATGGATGAGGTCTTAAAGATGTTAGGACTGTCTTGGCCAGCATCTAAGCCAGAACCAATAGTTCCAGCCTCGTCCATAGCACCAACCATACTTGTGGTGGTGGTTCTCTCTGCTACATGGCTAGGACCACTAGAGGAGAACACTCCAGTAGTCCTTTGGCGTTTTTGCAACCTATATTGTGTTGGGGGAGAAGATGATGTGGATTGGGTGGATGTGGGTTGGTTAAGGGGTGTTTGGGTCTGTGAAGGATTGGTGTCAACATTTAGATTACTCATGTCAACGCCAACATTTAAAGTGTCAGCGTCAAAGGGTTCTTGGTCAATTTGCATGTGTTGTGGGAAAGGTAAAGGTTCAGGTATTGGGTTAAGTTGGGGTTGTGGGTCTGGTTGGGGTTGTGCTGCTTCAATGACAGTAATCATAGCTAGGGTAAGGGGTAAGTCACGATGAGGGGGTGAATTCTTCTTTGTAAAAATAGCTTTCTTTTGCACAGGGATCTCATAAAAATCATCATGATCCCTTGTGTAGTAATTTTGGACATCAAAAACCATTTGTAAAAATCTGGGATAAGCTAAAGTCATTTTATTCCCTTTGTTTTTACACATGCCCTCAAAAATCATTTTTGAATAATTAAACTTTTGCCCAGTAGCAATGGATCTATTAATCTCATTGTGTGCAGTACACTTGGGACTCAAACATTGTAAGAGGACATGTAATAGGTACTTCCAGGCTGGGGGAAACTCTTGTTTATGATATTTGTTTAAAGTTCCCTCATCAGGGAAAGGATAACCCAAAGCCCTTAGTCCTTGTTCTATTTCATGAATGGGGAGGGTGGTTATACCATATGCATCATCAAGATGCAAAGCTTGGCGAACCAAAGCTTCAGTAACCACCCATGTGCGCCCATGAACAATAGATGATAATGTAGTCACATTATTAACTGTTGAGGAACTGATAGTCTTCCAAAACTGTTTAATATGTGTGACAGGGATGAGAGGAGCATGAGAAAGAGCATACCTAATTGGGGATGCATTCAAATACGCCACCATCTGTGTATATTGGGGAAACAGAGTATCATCAGTGTCCAAATATGCTATCATATTGTGTTGACTCCTAAATCCCAATTCCAAATCACTTGGTTTAAATTTTGGTGCCATTGTTGAAAGTTGTTTGAATAATTGTAAAGATAAAGTATAGGAGAAACTATTGTTAGATAAGAATGGTAGGTACCCTGTTTAAAAATAGGAGCCAAATATATAGGAGAGAAATATGCATGTGATTGGTCAAAAATGAGGCAACTATTTTCAAAATACAATCATGAAAATTTTGAAAAGAAATAAGTTTATCTCATGCATTAAATGAAAGTTATCTGCTCCCAAAATTACGGCCCAAAAATTCGTCAAAAAGTAACAACTGGGTAGGTCCCATTGAGTGTCAACGGTCAAATATAACCCATCAACGCCCAACGGCTATATTCTTGTCAACGTTTGCCAAAGCCATGTCAGCGTCTAAATTGGTCACAACAACGCTTGGAAAAATACTTGTCAGCGTCCAAAAATAAAAATTTATAAAAATGAAAAATGACCTTAACAAAGTAATTTATCCTAGAGAAGATAACCTATAAGTTGATAATTATTATAGGGCGGCAAGCACTGTCCAGTTATGCACACTTGCTTATGCAAGATAGACATAACAGTCCTCTAGTGTCCCTTGCTAACCAAAACTCTTAACAACTAAGTTACCTCATAAAATTCCTTGTTACTCCCAGGTAAAACCCATGATAAAATCATTCCCAAGTCTCCCAACAGACCACAACCAATTCTAGGCAAAAAATGTCTTGCAGCATGCATAGTATATCAACTTTGCATGCTACAGTGCCTCATGATTTAGTAAAACTAACTCATACTCACCTGTGGACACAATCTAGAATTGTGATAAGAGTATCATAAGGATACCCAAAAGTCCTAAAGGTTCCTAAAACCTCCCCTTAAACTGTGATACATATGTTGCCAAAAATATGCATGAACATAAAAATTTATGTCAAGATAGGAATAGAAAATTCCAACCATCATCCATAAATAAAAACATGCTCAAATGATTCTCCAAGGATCCATAAGCAACTCTGTATCCAATGGTATAATGCTAACACCACCTGCACATTTAGATTAAAAACCACAAAACTAACATTGTTGCTGACAACGCCCCGATAACACTTGTCAGCGTTAAGGAAACCTTTGTTAGCGTTAGACAAATATATTGCTGACAACGTCACAATAACACTTATCAGCGTTAAAATAACATTTGTCAGTGTTAGAAAAATATAGTGGAAAATCTAAATCTTCAAAAAGACCAATAACAATGCATTATCCTGTACATACTATTACAAAAAGACCTCAAAACACATATTATGTGAGATTGATCATTCCAATACATGTTACCAAGTATTGGAACCTTCCAGCATCAAAAGGTTTAGTTAGAAAATCAGACACATTTTCTTCTATGTCAACCCTATCTGGTTGTATTAAACCCTTTTCAAAACAATCCCTTATAAAATGGTGTCTTATTTCTATGTGTTTAGTTTTAGAATGATGTACAAGATTCTTAATAATGCATAAAGTGTTGTTATTGTCAACAAATATCTTGGTATGCATGAAATTGTACCCATAATCCAACAGCTGGTTCTGAATCCATAAGATTTGTCCACAACAAGCAGCTGCAGCATCATACTCTGTTTCAGTTGTAGAATTGGCCACCACTGTTTGTTTCTTGCATTGCCAAGATATCAACCTGCTCCTAAGAAACTAACATCCACCAGTTGTGGATTTTCTATCAAACTTATCACCTCCATAGTCACTGTCTGAATATGCAATAAGCTCCAATGGTGAATCCTTTGGGTACCACAAGCCAAGACTGGGATAACATCGTAGGTACCTAAAGATTCTCTTGACAACATAAAGGTGACATTCTTTGGGAGTCACTTGATGGCGTGCACATGCACACACAGTAAACATGATTTCAGGTCTGGAGGCTGTGAGATACATCAATGAACCAATCATTGATCTATAGTGCCTGACATCCACATCTTTTCCATCTCCTACCTTTCCCCAAGGGTGTTCTCTATCCATAGGAGTAGTAGCCCTCTTTTCATGTGGAGAAAAGCCAAACTTCTTCAAGATCTCTGCTATATACTTATCCTGAGAGATGAAGATACCATCTTCTTTCTGCTGAACTTGTAACCCTAGAAAGAAGTTCATCTCCCCCATTGCACTCATCTTGAATTTGTCTGTCATAAGCTTGGAAAAGTCCTCACTCATCTTTGGATTTGTAGATCCAAAAATGATATCATCAACATAAACCTAAACAAGCAAAACATCCTTACCATCCTTCTTGGTAAATAATGTTTGGTCTATGGTGCCCCTCTTGAATCCATTTCCCACCAAATAAGTGGACAATGTGCCATACCATGCTCTTGGGGCTTGATGAAGTCCATACATAGCCTTCTTCACTCTATATACCTTTTTTGGATTCTCTGGATCTTCAAAACCAGGAGGTTGCATTACATACACCTCCTCAACAATTGTTCCATAGAGGAAGGCACTCTTCACATCCATTTGATAGACAGTGAAGCCCATGCAGGAAGCATAGGCTAGAAAGATCCTAATAGCTTCAATCCTTGCAACTGGTGCAAAGACCTCCTCATAGTCTATCCCTTCCTCTTGTGTATATCCATGAGCCACTAAACGTGCCTTGTTTCTGACCACAATGCCTCTTTAATCTCTCTTGTTTTTTAGAACCCATCTTGTCCCAATAGGTCTAACATATCTGGGACAATCAACCAGCTCCCAAACATCCTGAATTGAAAATTGGTGAAGCTCATCATGCATTGCTTCCACCCAACTTGGTTCTTTGAGAGCATCAAAGATCTTCTTGGGTTCCTGTTGTGCCAGAAAACAGGCAAACAAACATGCTTGCACAAGAGGGGTATCGACCTTCTTGTGAATATTGGCAACAAATCCACCAAGACTTTGATGAGATCTTCTAGTCTGAACAGGAGTCATAATATCACCAATGATTTGAGAAGTAGGGTGATTCTTCATAGTAGAAGTGAGAACTCCTCCTTCAAAAAGTCTGGTGTCTTCAATCTCATTATCCATGTTGCCAATATCTTCTTCAGACTCTCTTTCATCAATATTAGGATGAACCTCTTCATATAAATTGGAAAGTTCACCTTGTTCAAAATTAGAAGAGAAAAGATGCTCAAAAGTGTTATCAACGCCTGAACCTTGGTTGTCAGCGTTTGGGTTATCAACGCTTGAAATGTTGTTGTCAACGTTTGAGCCATCAACGTCTGAATTAGTCCTGTCAGTGCTAGATTTGCCTTTGTCAGCGCCTGAAGAACCATGCATGTTGTTAATTGGTGGTACTTGGGGACCACCATTATCCTTTCCAGCAGCAGCAGCAACAGCAAAAGCATCTGTCCATATGGGGATAGTGACATACTCTTGTATGGGGGATGTCTTTTCTGCTGGTGATCCAACCTCTTCATTAACCTGTGTACCTGAAACATCAACAACTTGTTCTTCCACAACATTTGAAGTTACCTTCACAATGTCTGGATTAGTAACAGGCATATAATTTAAAGTCCTAGATAGAGGTTCCAAGTCAAACAACCAATTTTGACCACTTTCAGGATCACTAGGTTTACTCTCTAAAAACCTAACATGTACTCTTTCATGTATACGTTTTTCCTTCTTAAGGTAAACCCTATATCCCTTACTCTGCACTGAATAACCCATGAAGTAACCTTCATTACCTTTTGCACTAAATTTACCTAAGGCATCACTAGTATCAAGGACAACTACATGACAGCCAAAAGGTTTAAGAAAATCAATATTAGGTTTTCTCCCCCAAAGTAACTCATAAGGTGTTTTGTTCTGTATCTTGTTGACCAATGCTCTATTCTGAACATAGCAAGCTGTATTCACAGCCTCAGCCCAAAAAGCTATGGGAAATGAGCATCAGCTAACATAGTCCTGGTTGCTTCAATTAGGGTTCTATTCTTCCTCTCAGCAACCCCATTTTGCTGTGGGGTTCTGGCAACACTAAACTGCCTAGTAATCCCTTTCTTGGCACAAAAATCATCTAAAAGCTTATTTCTAAACTCACCACCATTGTCACTTCTAAGCATTTTAACTTCATTACCAGTTTTCTTCTCTATCTGAGTAATAAAATCAATTAAAGTGTCAGCAATGTCACTTTTCATAGCGAAAAAGAAAGTCCAAGTAAACCTAGAAAAGTCATCTGTGATGACAAAGCAGTATGATTTACCATTCAAACTCTCTATATTAGTTGGACCAAATAGGTCCATATGCAGCAAGTGAAGTGGTTTAGAACTAGAGTGCAGCAAGTGAAGTGGTTTAGAACTAGAGTACACCAAATAGGTCCTTGTGATGTTTGCCTTTAAGACATGCAACACAAGAATGGTCATTGTGGAAAGCCTTTTCAGGCAAACCATCAACCAAGCCAAGTCTCACAAGCCTGTTTATATTCTTAAAGTTTATGTGCCCTAGTCTCCTGTGCCATAGATTACTCTCATCTACTGAAGCTTTAGCATAAAAACATGACATATTATTATTCATTCTAATACCATTAAGATTCACATTATATATGTCTTTATGTCTAGGTGTTCTATAGTCAATATATTTCTCATCTAGGATTTTATAATCTTTGCTTAACACTAAGCATTCAGTATCAGTAAACAGAACTTTATTTTTGTTATCACAAACTTGTGATACACTAAAAGGATTGTAATCAAGTTCCTTTACCAGAAACACGTTCTCAAAACGCAAGTTCTTGGTGAGAAGAGTTCCTTTGCCTGTGATAGTTCCATATCCGCTTCCAAAGTAAACCTTATCACCATCCTTAATGGGAGTGAAGTTAGTTAAGTAATCTTTCTTCCCAGTCATGTGCCTAGAGCATCCACTGTCCCAATATCCATAATCATTGACCTGTTTTTGAATGTCCTGCACATAAAGAAAACAAATTAGTTTTCTTTGGGAACCCAAGCCTTAGAAGACTTGGATTCATCTGGTTGTTCAACAAGAACAGACTTAGTTCTCATAACAACCCCTTGTTCATCCCTCTTTGGATGAAATACCCAGTTAACCCCAATAGGTTTTGTAATGACCTTTGAAATATAATTAAATATGTTTCAGGTCTTAGAAATCCCATTATCATTAGGGTTTTGATCTTTCTTAGGTCTCCATGTCAAGCTTGAAGAAGCTTTAGGCCCCTTACCCTGTGGTTGCAAATATTTAGGTCTGGTCATGTTTCTGTCAGCGTTGGATTTGGTCTTGTCAACGCTGAAATTACCCTTGTCAGCATTGAACCTAGGGTTTGCTACAGAAACCCATTGCCTATTAGACCAAGTATTGGTCTTTTGAAATGGTCTTTGTCCATGAGTGTTAGACCCTCTAGTGAAGAAAGGGGCTGGTCTAACAACTTGTGGACTTTGCTCCACACAAGTTTTGGGTCTGACAACATTTGACTTTTTAACAGCGTTGACCTTGGAAGCGTTGACACACTTATATGCTAAATGTGAAAAGCTACCACAAGTGTAACAGTCTTTTCTAGACACAACCCTAGGTCTAGAAGAGAAGAAGCATGCTCCTTCATTACTAACTTGGCTTTTAGGTGACCTAGTATTCCTATACATTTCTGCATACTTGATGCTAGGTTTTCTAACAGTGTTTGAGCCAAGGTCAACAGTCTTACCAGTGATTGGGTTTGTTACCTTAATAGGGGTTGACTCATTTGGACTTTCACATAACAAGCCACCCTTAACAAACAAGGTAGGGTTGGCTTTCTTCCATTCATTCAAGTCAGTCAACTTCTGTTGATACTCTTCAACTGGGGTAATGACTCTTGGTGGAGGAATAAATTCCTCCTCTTGGAGTTCTAGTAGACCAGTCCAAGGTAGGTCCTTTCTTTAGACACCATAGAAGTCCCCAGCTGGTGGTGGAACCACAGTATAGTCTTTCATCCCAATCCCAGTCATGTCCTTAGGATCTCTTTGTTTATTAACACATTCTCCTAGGGTTTGTGTGGCCTTATCAAATCTCTGAATTTTAAGGCCAACATCATCCTTATTCTTAATGGCCTCATCTAACTTAGCATGTAACTCACCATTAACCCTTTCCATGATGTTCCTAACATCATTACTAGCATTTAACTCATGTTTTAAGATATTTATTTTATCTTTTAAGTCAAATTCCATTTTCTTGTACTCAGAAACTGTCTTCTCAGTTTGAGTGAGAGCAATTTGATAGTTAGACAGTTTGCATCTTTCAGTACTCACATCATCTAATAATCTTAACACCTCTTTGTTAAGTTTCTCAGTATTTAACCTACAACCCTTACTACAAAAAGCATCATCGTATACCTCATTATCTGATGAAGAGGAGGAGTGTGCCATGAGAGCATATTGAACATGCTCTTCTTCTTCTATCTCAGCAACCAAAGCTTTATCCTCTTCCCCATCCTTAGCCAAATAGCTCCAATCCCATCCCATACCATCAATTTCTTGCACTGCAACCATGGCCTTAGGATCCTGAGCCTTAACAATTTGGCTTGAGGGTTTGCCAGCATCAGATCTTCTTGGAGATCTACATTCCCTCATGAAGTGCCCCATACGATGACAATTGTGGCACTCAACCTTGGATTTATAAAATCCAGCAGTGTCCTTTGCATTAAAGGTCATCTTCTTCTTAAACCTTCTATTCCACCTGTTTGCTCTTATACTAGCAAGAGCCATGTTCCTCTTAATATCTATCACCTCCAAGTGATCATCACTTATTTGCTCAAGGTCCTCATATGTAATCACTGAACCATTGGGCAAAGAAGCAATGTATGCACACACAGTATCCAGATCCAAACCAGCAGGCTTAACTCTTGGAGAATCACTTTTGTATGTGTCAGCGTCTGAATATGAGGCGTTGACAGGACATGATCCAGCGTTGACACATGTTGATCCAGTAACTGGGTGCATGTAAGAGTCCTTCTGATCAAATTGACCTTCACTATGTGAGAAGAAGGCCATGTTACTATTGGTAGACTTACTTCCATGCTCCAAAAGAGTTTCATTCTCCAACAGCCTTATTTTGTTGTAGATATCATCAAAAGTAGAACTTTTGTGAGTGTTATTGGCAAGTATAGATCTTGTCTCAATCTTCCACGCATCACCAAGACTTTTAAGAAAAGTGGCATTAATGTCAACATCACCAAGTTGTGTCCCCATGAAGGACAGCTTGCTTGTAATGTCAAGCAGCCTGCTTCTCACACTGTTAAGCTTCTCATTAGGTTGAGCCTTGAAAACAGCATACTCATGCATGAGTTGCTTCTTCTTCTCTTCCCTAGTATCATCATTGCCACCATATGCAACTTCAAGAGCTGTCCAAAGGTCTTTTGCAGAATCATAACCTCTGTATTTATGTTGGTTCTCTTGTCCTAAAGAGAGTTTCAGAATGTTTAGGGTTTTCATATAAACCCTTCTCTTTGCTATGTCTTCAGCAGACACAACTCTACAATCACCAGGTTTTTCTTTCTTATCTGCTTCTGGACATCCAGCAACAACAGTTCTTGTAGCAATGGCAGCAGCAACCTTTTCAGCTTTATTGTATGTTTTCCTTCAATTATCTCCCAGAGAGTGTAGTCATAGATCCCCAGATATTGCTCAAAGTTGAATTTCCACAACTCGAAGTTGGTTGCATCAAGCATGGGAATCTTGATGTTTGGTAAAGGTGAGGAGGAGGAGGTTACTTCTGGATTTGACATGATGTTTTTAGGGTTTTGTGAAAATTAGGGTTTTGGTGATTTTAGGGTTCTTGTGTTCTTTAAGATCAAAAGTTTCTCAACAAGCTCTAATACCACTTATTAATCCCAAACTTAGATCGATTTAGCTTTGTGTATACGAGATTAGATCAAGTAATACACTTAGAGAAACCTTTGGATATGTATATAGTAATCTAAGTGTTATGCGGAATTAACACTTAAACAAGAACACACAAAGATGTAAACAAACTTTCTCTTGATTAATGATAACAAACTTGCTTACAATGAAAGTGTTTAATGTATAAAAACTTATTTGAACATTAACCTAAAGGTCTTCTTTTATAGATATAAGAAGCCTTGTACAAGAGTCTACGTGCCAACTATTCTAGGTAATGATAATTATAGAAAATACAATGTTGAACTTATCCTTACTAGAAACAAACTAGAAACAATATACGCGTAGACTAAATCTTTCCATCAGTGCTTGTCTTCAATGTATCAACGCTTGACTTCTTCTTGTCAACGCTTGATCTGTCAGCATTTGTTTTCTTCCTATCAACGCTTGTTTTACTCTTGTCAGCGCTCAAGTGATCTGGCTATATTTTATTCCCAACACAACTCACGGATTATGGCTTCCACTTTGATAAAGTACCTATGTACTGTGACTCAAAGTCCGCCATAGCTATCTCCTGCAATCCGGTACAGCATTCCTGCACGAAGCACATTGATGTCATATACCACTTCATAAAGGAACAAGTTGAAAGGGGTATCGTTGAACTTTACTTTGTTGGAACTGATTACCAATTAGCTGACTTGTTTACAAAAGCTCTTTTGAAAGAGAGGTTTGCGTATCTAGTTAGGCAAATTGGTATGAGATGTTTGACTCCAGCAGAACTGGAGATTCTGGCAAAGATGCCTGCTTGATTCATCTATCAAATATCTACATGTAAATATTAATGAAAAAGCAAAATACAAAATTAAAAAATCTTTGATAATCCAAAAATATTCTTCTCGACATGTCTTTTAGTATCGATAATATGGACGTACCTAGAAATGTCGCTCAATAACGACACGGGTGTGTACATAAAGCTCGAATGAAAGTTGTAAATATTTTTCAAAACATGTCATTTCTACTCTTTATATAGGAAAATGTCTATTTTGGATAATTTTTCCAACAACGGGTAGAGCAATCTATCTTGGGTTGAGCTTGTCACAAAACATTCAACGTTTTAAGCTCAACACAATGGCTTGTAATCACTTTCAGATTGCAACCCGGATCTATATTCATGGGGGAGTGTACGAGTTAGTGCGCTTACCCTCGGCAAAAGAAGTTAAATCTTCTTACACTTGAGTGGATTTTTCAAGACATTCAAAGTCTATGAACTCAAGTTTAGGCTTTAGAAAAACCTTTTCGCCAAAAAGAATGGATTTTTCAAAAAGCGTTAACACAATTTTTTCAAGAATTTTTCAATGATTATTCAAAATCTTCCAAAAAATGTGTGTTCAACAACTCCTATCCTCAAAAAGTGAAATATGGATCACATCCTCATAATGACAATTCAATTGGATCAATTTTTTAGGGGGAACGTTCCAAATTCATGCTAAGTTTGACCCATTTTTCTCCCGAAAGTTTTTCAAGACTATTTTTTCACAATATATATTTTGATCAAATTTGGTATCTCTAATATCAAAAGAATTTATATATTAGAGATAGGGGGAGAAAATGTGATTAAAATGTGATCTATTTTGCAAGACTCGATCACTTTAACTCTTACCCATATGTGCAAAATGTCTACTTAAATAATTTCGCATTTCAATGCACATGTGAAGGGGGAGCATTTTTATGGTTTTATGGTTACGATCAAATACCCACAACATCTTTAATTTACGACGTTAATGGTGTCAAAAGGGTGGTTAGGTTTAAGTCCTATGATCCAACCAGAACCAGAGGGATCTTCCCAGGGACAATTTAATAGATTATTAGAAGTCCTTAGGAAAGATGGAGCAGAATGTGAACGTAGCTGAATGTCGACTAAGTACTGAAGCTAGCATTGGAACAATCACAACAAGGTGCTAGTAATGATGTCTTGTTAAGCATTGAAGGGGTTGAAGAATGAAAACAAAAATGTAAGGATAAAGGGTGTAAAGAAAGAATCCCTCCATACAACTTAGGCAGAAACCGGGTCAACACATCATGAAGACAACGCATCATGGGCCCAGTGATGTAATGCACAACCCCTCCCCAGCTGACTCAGGCTTCTCTCAAAAGAAGTTTGTTTTATTGTCACGGAGATCAACACGACTTCTATTGACTTTCTCACTCCGAGATAGTTGATATTGAATAGGTGGCATCTGCTCTAGCCTCCGACCACTAAAAATGCACAAAGCAAGTCTAGAGCCAAGAGATCAATCAAATCTCGTTAGGACAAACGGATGACGATCAAGAGAGTCCTACGCTATATCCTTGCGATATTTCTAGAACACTCACAGTGATACTACCTAGTATTTACAATGATAAGTGGAAATCCTTCCAGTGTTAACATCAAACAGCACTGCGGTAGGTCATGTGTAAGATTCTTTATGAATTGAACATATGTAAAACTGAAAAGCAATAGTGGGTTGTTTCTTTATTGATTCAAACTCGTTTCAGGTTTCTACGCAATATCTTTATAGTCTTGTCAGAACATTCAGAGTGATATTTGTTAATATTCACAGTGATGAATGGAAATCCTTCTAGCGTCAACATTAAACAGCGTTACGGTAGGTAACTTGCGAGATTCATATGAATCAACCTTGTGTCAACTGGAAAGCAAAAATGGTAAGATTCTTAATGAATCAAACTTGTTCCAGGAATTTGAATTGACGACTTTAATCAAGCGGATATTTATACAATTGATTCACTCTTTATGTTCGTAGTCTTGCTTTGAGACGGTCGAGTAAAGAGAACGGCTAGTAATGCCGCGAAACCCTGTCAAGGAGATTCTTAATTGAATCTACCTAATCACAGGTACGATATTCAATATCGTATAACGTTCTTCATCGACCGGAGGTAAAACACTACCGATTTAGGATGAATGTTAAAGCCATTCAGTCCGAGTCTATGTTTTGTCTCAAGAAGGTGACGTTACGGTGTACTCAGCAAAGTCAAAGATTCAAAACCACATACTCATGCCCAAAGACATATTCAACAATCAAGAAAGCTAAAGACTTCCACAACTCTGATGATCAAAATCTTCCTTATCAATTAATGTAAAGAAATTACCTCTCTTCAAAAGAGATTGTTAACAAGCTTTCAAGATAGTGCAACGTATGAGCATGTGGATAAAGACATAAGATCGCAAGATGGCAAATACAAGTCAAGGATAATTTGAAGATCTCAAGTTTAAAGACAAAGTCGAAGGACAACGACAAAGGCTCAAAGATCACATCATAAAGGAACAAGACTACTATTACACGTTCAAGATTCAGTTATGACAAAATTCGTAATCTCCATTGAACTCCAAATATCGAAGAGGAATGACCTTACATTGGGGGAGATTTTTAGCCTCAAAATATTGAGTCAAAAAATAAAGTTCGGTCATAGGTTTTTATTGTAATATTTATTAGAACGTTGTAATAGTTAGTTAAAATAGTCGTGACATTACGGGCTTGATGGCTAGCTTAAAAGGCCTCTTTTAAGGTACTAAGCATTTTATTCAAGCCGGTCCATTAAACAAATATAGTCCATTAAGGTTACATGTAAGCCCAACTATATATACCTCTCCTAGCATGTTAGGAGAGGTTGGTGGTTTTATTTTCTTAATCTAATATTCCATAAGTTTCACACACTTCTCTCTACTTTCTCTCACTACTTTCTCTCTCTAGAAATCTTCTTTCTTTCTTCTTCATTTCAATTAATCAACCATGGCGAAGTGAATAAAATAGGGAATAATAGTTCCTGTGATGGTCGAACTTCTAGGTGGAGGAACAATTTCCCAAACTTCATTAGCAATGAATTGATTCAATTCTTCTTGCATAGCGATGACCCAACTCTCATCCATCAAAGCTTCTTTAACATTCTTTGGTTTAATCAAGGAGACGAAACAAAAGAAGTTACTTTTATTTTTGACTTGAGATCTTAGGGTCCTTTAATTTAATTCGCCTATGACGTTATCGAGAGCATGATCCTTTGACTCCTTAATGTTTACTCCTTTTTCAATACTAAGGTCTTCAACTCCTATGTTTCTAACATCTTTGGCATTAACTATGTCTATTTCATCCAAGTCATCATCTACCAAAGGTGGTGTCTTAGATGAAGGAGGGGTTTTTATCAAAAGTCACGTTAAGTGATTCTTCAATTACACCCGAGGTTCTATTGAGGACTATGTAGGCTTTGCTAGTTTGAGAATAGCCTAAAACGATACCTTCATAAGACTTTGGGTCAAACTTAGTAAGGTAATCTTTGGTGTTGAGAATGAAGCACTTTCTTCCAAACACCCTAAAGTATTCCAATGAGGGCTTCTTACCTTTAAGAATCTCATAGGGGTTCATTCCTAGAAAAGGTCTAATAAGAATTCGGTTGAGAATGTAGGTCGATGTGTCCACGACATTGCACCAAAATTTTTGAGGCAAAGATTTCTCATTTAACATCAGCCTACTCATCTCTTCGATGGTCCTATTCTTCCTTTCAACTACCCCATTTGATTATGGAGTGCGAGAAGCCGAGAAGTTATGGGAAATACCATGAGCTTCACAAAAGGCACCGAATTGCACTTCATTATCAAATTCCCTACCATGATGCGTCCTAATAGAGAAAATTGAACATCCTAGTTGATTTTGAATTCTTCGACTAAAGGTTTCGAAGTGATCGAAAGCTTTATTCTTAGACGCCAAAAATCTAGTCCAAGTGAATCTAGAGTAGTCGTCAACTATAACTAGGTATAAAGGTTACCTCCATAACTCCGTATGGCGGAAGGTCCAAAGAGATCCATATGTAGGAGCTCTAAGCACCGAGAGGTCGAAACCAAATTCTTGGCTTTGTGACTTGAGTGAACTTGCTTTCTAATTTTGCAAGCATCAGAAAAGTGACTATCAAACTTCATCTTGGGAGATGTCATACTAACTCCTTAGAGCCTAAAGATTGAATTAAACGCATATTAGCGTGACCTAATCTCCTATGGCAAAGAGTAGAACTATCATCTAAAGTCGCTGGACATAAGTTGTCCTTTGACTTCTTATTGACCTTCATGACATAAATCCTATGCTTTCTAACACCTTTTCCAATGAATTTTCCATCTTTTACAATTTCACTGTCATATTTCGAAAAGATGACCTTACACTTATTGTCACAAATTTGACCTATACTTAGAAGGTTAAAACCTAAGTTATCTACGTCCTCTACGTTTTCTATAGTCATAGAGTCAAGAGAGACTGTACCTTTGCCAATGATATTACCTCGTCGATTACTTGCGAATGTAACGTTACCTCCATCATATGCTCTGTAGTGCGAGAATAAACTTCGATTACCCGTCATGTGTTTAGAACAACCACTATCCATAATCCACTCGTCGGGCTCTAAATCGATTCCCAAACATATCTGGGTAACAACACACAAGATCAAACATTTGGTCCCCAATATCCCATGGGTCCAAAGTTGTTAGTTCCAAACATCCCTTGCATTTGGTTGGGATGCAAGAATGAAGGATACATTCCCCATGGGGAAAAATATCGTTAATGAAAATTATTCCAATTCATATGGCCATTTTGTTGTCCATATTTTTTCCTAGGTGTCTTTGATCTTGATCTAGAATTATTGTTATTCCTCTTAGGTGTTGGAATTTTACATCTAGGTCGTGATTTAGCTTGATTATATCTTTTTGGCGTAGGTGTTCTACTTCTAGGTTTAGATTCATTTCGTACTCTTGGAGGAGTAGATGTTTGTCTAGATAAATTTCTAGTTCCCATTAGAGGTTTACTCAAGGGCTTGTAGAATTTATCTAGAGTAGGCTTTTCAATAATAGGTACTTTGACCTTGTTAATAAGAATATGTTTGGTCCTTCACCTAAAATAGACTTTTCAGAAAGTTCAGGATTTTCACACAAACCTTCTTCTGGTCGCGGTTCTTTAGCTCCACCCGCGGTTCCATAGTAATAAGGAATCGCACCATATGCTGGAGAACCGCGTGTTGGGTCGAATTATTGAGTTGATAAGTCAAAACACAAAAGACAAGGACTAAATCTGACAATGAAGAATTTTACAAGCTGGTGGACAAACTTGTAGAAGATATTATCACAGAATAATAGAAGATTTAGTTGTCTTATTATTAGCTTTCTTTGTAAGCTATGTTTTCTAGTATATAAAGAAAACATACGTAGGTTTTTATTCATATCATTCATTCACAATGTAAACCTAAAGTGTGTGTCGCACTAGACGTGGGATTCAATGTATACACGTCTAGTGGTTGTTTGTTATTAATATAATAAGCAACCCATTTGTTTTAATTCTTGTTCCTTGTGCCTAAACACCTTGTTCATGATCATTGTTCTTTTCCGCTATGTTATCATATGAACGATGGTCAACCTAGATATAATGGTTCATAACCATTAAGTCTAACGATCATAGGACACCACAATTGGTATCAGAGCCTAAGGCTCTTGATATCTAGGTCCGACGAGGTGTTCGTGTATGGTGAAGAAAAGAAAAATTCGTATGGATTTTTCTGGGCGTTTTTGTGTGCGCAGCAGTATTCAGAAGGTCATAACTTTTGATTGAACCGTTGGATCGTCACGAAATTTTAGATGTGTGTTCTACATACATAGATCTAAACATCCACCAGAGGGATTGTCGAGTTTTATCCCCAGGCAAAAGTTATTAGGCGTCGAAGTTGGCTGATGGTTGATTTTCAGTTTTCTGCTTTTACATAAAATCATGACCTAGGGTTTCTCAAACCCTAGATCTACCTAGAAAGCAGAATGTTATGATGTTCGTGGCTGTTAAAACATGTGAAGATACACGATCTAAGGTTATTCACAAACCCTAATTAGGGTTTCAGTGCTCAAAATTCCAAACCCTAGATCGTTGTTACAGACGTGAAGGTTGATTCGATCGCTGTTATAGACATGAAGGTTAATGCTAGTCTTCAAACTTGCATTCACATGAATCTTGGATTATGATTGGTCTAAACCTTTAGCGTTCACACGATCTACACGCTCTGATTGGTTGTTTAGCATGCATTCACACGGCTTAAACCCTAATATTCATTATATAAACTTTAGATCCTCTACACGCTAGTTCATTACGTTACCGTGAGTCCCTCGTTCTTATTTGTGGAGAATTATGTGTTCACACGGATTAAGAGTTGTGATTGGATATTGAAGATTGTGTTCACACGGCCAAGGAGTAAAATTTATATATTGCAAATGCAAACTGTTTCTATTGGTTCTTCATGGCTGTGTTCACACGATTGAATACATCTGATTGGCCGATATTTATTGTTTTCACATGATCTATGTTCACATGGTTACTATGGGCGTGCGGGTACAGGATCAAAGAAGCTTTGTCGCTTGTTTAAGGTTGAAAAGGTAATGTTGATATTCAACGTTGACAAGTAAGAATGCAACGCTGACAAGAGTATGGTTTGACGTTGACAAAATCAGGACGCTGACAGGATTTATGGTTGGCGCTGACGTTTGTTATTTAGGCGCTGACAGGAAGAGTTTCGATGCTGACAGGAATAAGTCAACGCTGATAGGTTGACAGTGTTATCCGATATATGCTATTTCAACGCTGATAAGTGTCATCCGATATCGGACAATGCATCTGATGAAAATATTGGACAGAATTGGATATTGGACAACACACTGTTTGCTGCTGTTTGAGAAAATTAGACGTTTTTAGCACACAAAAAGGAGTTTATACACACAAAGGTACATGGAATCTCCGTTTTAATTCAGAATATCATGATGATATTTATGGCTCGGATATTTTTAAATGGATTAATGATTTTAAAGCGAGTTAGCAATTATTCGTGGGAATTTGATGGATATTTAAACTATGTAATCGGGATAGCCTTGTGAAAGAGTTATTCATCCAAATACTTTTACATATGGTATGAAGATGTGATTCCATTAAAATCGTCATGAAGAGATGTTGACTTAAGGGGAAGAATTCTTATGGTAAGTTTTGATGATTGAAGAAGATTTTCGCGAGTTTGTGTTCTATCATATCTTAAAGTCGTGGCGTACCATTCACTGACTTTAAAGGTAACTTGTTCGTGCTTACATGGATAGTGATGAAGACTTGTCATAACACTTGAAGGAGTTACATTATCGTGCTCAGTGTCTCACATAGGATGAGAATATTGACAAGGGATCGAGGTCTACTTATAATTGGTCTGATATAAGTTCTTAGTCACGTGGATAGTACAAGACATGGAACACAAGGTTGGGATATTTTACTTCTACATCAAAAATATTAAAGTTATTTTTCTTCAGGATCATTACACAGAGCCTACTTTTGGAGAATCTACAAGATTGCATACTTTCACATATTCCCTATTGATGTGTCAAAAAGGGGAAGAATATGTGCTATACTTAAGGGGAAGCTTCTTGGAGATCATGTACTACATACAAAGGATTCATGCTTAAGAGGAGTGTTTTGACATCATCAACTAGGGGAAGATTGTTGGGTCGAATTATTGAGTTGATAAGTCAAAACACAAAAGACAAGGACTAAATCTGACAATGAAGAATTTTACAAGCTGGTGGACAAAATTGTAGAAGATATTATCACAGAATAATAGAAGATTTAGTTGTCTTATTATTAGCTTTCTTTGTAAGCTATGTTTTCTAGTATATAAAGAAAACATACGTAGGTTTTTATTCATATCATTCATTCACAATGTAAACCTAAAGTGTGTGTCGCACTAGACGTGGGATTCAATGTATACACGTCTAGTGGTTGTTTGTTATTAATATAATAAGCAACCCATTTGTTTTAATTCTTGTTCCTTGTGCCTAAACACCTTGTTCATGATCATTGTTCTTTTCCGCTATGTTATCATATGAACGATGGTCAACCTAGATATAATGGTTCATAACCATTGAGTCTAACGATCATAGGACACCACAACCTAGACTTGTGAGGCTTGGTTTAGTTGATGGTTTGCCTGAAAAGGCTTTCCACAATGACCACACTTGTGTTGCATGTCTTAAGGGCAAGCAGCACAAGGTCTCATTCAGGTCTAAACAGGTGCACTCTAGTTCTAAACCACTTCACTTATTGCATATGGACCTCTTTGGTCCAACTAATATAGAAAGTTTGAAGGGTAAATCATATTGTTTTGTTATCACTGATGATTATTCCAGGTTTACATGGACTTTCTTTTTAGCCAAGAAAAGTGAAACTGCCCAAAGTCTGATTAATTTCATTACCCAAATTGAAAAGAAAAATGGTAATGAGGTCAAAATTATTAGAAGTGACAATGGGGGTGAGTTTAGAAATCAGTTGTTAGATGATTTTTGTGCCAAGAAAGGGATTACTAGGCAGTTTAGCATAGCTAGAACCCCACAGCAAAATAGGGTTGCTGAAAGGAAGAATAGGACCCTTATTGAGGCAGCCAGAACCATGTTGGCTGATGCCCACTTTCCTATAGCCTTTTGGGCTGAAGCTGTTAACACAGCTTGTTATGTTCAAAATAGGGCATTGGTCAACAAAATACATAATAAGACACCTTATGAATTACTTTGGGGAAGGAAGCCAAATATTGGCTTTCTCAAGCCTTTTGGTTGTCATGTAGTTGTTTTAGAAACTAGTGAAGCCCTAGGTAAATTTGATTCAAAAGGTGATGAAGGCTACTTCATGGGTTATTCAGTGCAGAGCAAAGGATATAGGGTTTACATTAAAAAGGAAAAACGTATACTTGAAAAAGTACATGTTAGGTTTTTAGAGAGTAAACCTAGTGATCCTGAAAGTGGTCCAAATTGGTTGTTTGACTTAGAACCTTTATCTAGAGCTTTAAATTATATGCCTGTTACTGATCCAGACATTGTGAAGGTAACTTCCAGTGTTTTGGAAAAGAGAATTGGTAATGTTTCAGGTATACAGGTTGCTAAGGAGGATGGACCACCAGCAGTTAAATCATCTCCCACACAAGAGTATGTTACACTTCCTATATGGACAGATGAGTATTATGCTGCTGCTGCTGCTGCTAGAAAAGATAATGGTGGTTTTCAAATACCACCAAATACAAACATGCATACTTCTTCAGGCGCTGACTAAGGGAAATCAAGCGCTGACAAGACTAATTCAGACGCTGATGGCTCAGACACTGACAACAATAGTTCAAGCACTGTTAGCCCAAACGCTGACAAGCAAGGTTCAGAGTTTGATGACACCTTTGCACATCTTTTCTCTTCCCATTTTGAACAAGGTGGACCTTCCAATGTTCATGAAGAGATTTCTGTTGATCAAAGAGAGTCTGATGAAGAAGATATTGGCAACATGGAGCGTGAAATTGAGGACACCAGACTTTTTGAAGGAGGATTTCTCACTTCCACAGCAAAGGATCACCCCACATCTCAGATCATTGGTGATGTTATGGCTCCAGTTCAGACAAGAAGATCCCATCAAAGTCTTGGTGGATTTATTGCCAATATACACAAGAAGGTTGATACCCCTCTTGTACAAGCATGTTTATTTGCCTGTTTTCTGTCACAGGAAGAACCCAAGAAAATTTTTGATGCTCTCAAAGAACCAAGTTGGGTGGAAGCAATGCAGGATGAGCTTCACCAGTTTGCTATACAGGATGTTTGGGAGCTGGTTGATTGTCCTAGATATGTGAGACCAATTGGGACAAGATGGGTTCTAAGGAACAAGAAAGATGAAAGGGGTATTGTGGTCAGAAACAAGGCACGTTTGGTAGCTCAGGGATATACACAAGAGGAAGGCATAGATTATGAAGAAGTCTTTGCTCCAGTTGCAAGAATTGAAGCTATCAGAATTTTCCTAGCTTATGCATCTTGCATGAACTTCACTGTTTATCAAATGGATGTGAAGAGTGCTTTCCTCTATGGAACAATTGTTGAGGAAGTATATGTTATGCAACCTCCTGGTTTTGAAGATCCTGAGAATCCAGACAAGGTTTATAGAGTGAAGAAAGCTATGTATGGACTTCATCAAGCCCCAAGAGCATGGTATGGTACATTGTCCACCTACTTGGTGGAAAATGGTTTCAAAAGGGGCACCATAGATCAGACATTGTTTACAAAGAAGAAAGGAAAACATGTGTTGCTTGTGCAGGTCTATGTTGATGACATCATTTTTGGCTCTACTGATCCAAAAATGAGTGAGGACTTTTCCAAGCTCATGACAGATAAATTCAAGATGAGTGCCATGGGTGAGATGAACTTCTTTCTAGGTTTACAAGTTCAACAGAAAGAAGATGGTATCTTCATCTCCCAAGACAAGTATGTAGCTGAAATCTTGAAGAAATATGGTTTTTCTCCACATGAAAAGGATGCTTCCACTCCTATGGATAGGGAACACCCTTGGGGAAAGATTGGAGCTGGAAAGGATGTGGATGTTAGGCACTATAGATCAATGATTGGATCATTGATGTATCTTACAGCCTCAAGACCTGACATTATGTTTGCTGTGTGTGCATGTGCACGCCATCAAGTGACTCCCAAAGAGTGTCACCTTTTTGCTGTGAAGAGAATTTTTAGGTATCTAAGATGTTATCCAGATCTTGGCTTGTGGTACCCAAAAGATTCTCCATTGGATCTTATTGCATATTCAGACAGTGACTATGGTGGTGACAAGTTTGATAGGAAATCCACAACTGGTGGATGCCAATTTCTTGGGAGTAGATTGATATCTTGGCAATGCAAGAAACAAACAGTGGTGGCAAACTCTACAACTGAAGCAGAATATGTGGCTGCAGCTGCTTGTTGTGGACAAGTCTTATGGATTCAGAACCAGCTGTTGGATTATGGGTATAATTTTATGCATACCAAGATTTTTGTAGACAATAACAGTACTTTATGCATTATTAAAAATCCTGTACATCATTCTAAAACCAAACACATAGAAATTAGACATCATTTTATAAGAGATTGCTTTGAGAAAGGTTTAATACAACCAGATAGGGTAGCCACAGAGGATAATGTGGCTGATTTATTAACTAAACCTTTTGATGCTGGAAGATTTCAATATTTGGTAACAAATATTGGAATGGTTAATCTCACTTAATATGTGTTTTGGAACCTTTTTGTAAAAGTATGTACAGGATAATGCATTGTTATTGGTCTTTGTGATGATTTAGGTTTTCCACTTTATTTTTCTAACACTGACAAAGGTACATGTAACGCTGATAAGTGTTATTTTGCCGTTGTTAGAGATATTATTGTCTAACGCTGACAAGAGTTCCTTCAACGCTGATAAGTGTTGTCGGGACGCTGTCAGCAACAAATGTTAGTTTTGTGGTTTTCATCTAAATGTGTAGGTGGTGGTAGCTTTATGCCATTGGATACAAAGTTGCTTATGGATCTTTGGAGAGCTATTTGGACATATTTTTGTTTATGGATGATGGTTGGAATATTTATATTCCTATCTTGACATAAATTTTTAATGTTCATATATATTTTGAGACACTCATGTATCATAGTTTAAGGGGAGGTTTAAGGAACCTTTAGGACTCTTGGGTATTCTTACAATACTCTCATCACAATTCTAGATTGTGTCCACAGGTGAGTATGGGTTAGTTTTACTAAACCATGAGGCACTGTAGCATGCAAAGTTGATAAACTATGCATGCTGCCAAGACATTTTTGGCCTAGAATTGGTTGTGGTCTGATGGGAGACTTGGGAATACTTTGGTTATGGGTTTACCTGGGAGTTACAAAGAATTTTGTGAAATAACTTTGTTGGTAAGTATTTTGGTTAGCAAGGGACTCTAGAGGACATTTGTGTCTATCTTGCTTAAGCAAGTGTGCATAAATGGACAGTGCTTGCCGCCCAGTAATTATTATCAACTTGTAAGATATTTCCCTTAGGATAAATTACTTTGTTAAGGTTTTTTTTCTTTTTAAATATTTTTATTTTTAGACGCTGACAAGTTTTTCTCCAAACGCTGTTACGTCCAATCGTGACGCTGACAAGGCTTTAGGCAAACGCTGACAAGAAAATATAGCCGTTGGGCGCTGATGGGCTATTTTTGACCGTTGACACCTAGTGGGCCCTACCCAGTTGTTATTTTTGACTAATCTTTGGCCGTAATTTTGGGGAGTTGTTACTTTTAATTAATGCATGAGATAAGTTATATTTGATTCAATATTTTCATCATTACTCTTTGAATATAACCGCCTCATTTTTGACCAATCAAAATCATGCATCTCTCCTATAAATTTGGTTAAATTTTTTATTCTGGGTATTCATATTTTCTTGTCTAACATTTTTCTCCTAGATTTTTCCATATCACATAACCTAAACAGCTTTCACAATGGCACCCAAATTCAACTCAAAGAATTTAACATTGGAGTTCAAGAGTCAACATAATATGGTAGCTTACTTGACTGCTGATGATGATTTGTTCCCTTAGTATTCACAGATGGTGGCATTTTTAAATGCATCCTCATTAAGGTATGCACTTTCTCATACACCATTAGTCCCTGTCGCACACATTAGACAGTTTTGAAACAATGTTAGTTCCACAACAGCTAATGGAGTGACCACATTAACATCTACTGTTCATGGAAGAACATGGGTGGTCACTGAAGCCTTGGTTCGCCAAGCTTTGCGTCTTGATGACGCTGATGGTGTGACTACCCTTGCCATTGCAACAATAGAACAAGGTCTTAGGGAATTGGGTTATCCTATTCCTGCTGATGTCACTTTAAATAAATATCATAAGCAGGAATTTCCCTCTGACTGGAAATATTTGATACATGTCCTTTTACAATGCTTAAGTCCAAAATGTACTTCTTTTAATGAAATAAACAGGTCAATAGCAAGTGCTTTGGTTTGTATCACACGTGGGCTTAAGTATAATTTTTCCAAAATGATTTTTGAAGGGATGTGTAAAAATAAGGGAAGTAAAATGACTTTGGCTTACCCTAGATTTTTGCAAATGGTCTTTGATTTACAAGAATATTGTTCTAGGGATCATGACACTTTTTATGAGATCCCTAAACAACAGAAAACCATTTTTGCTAAAATGAGCTCCACAAACGAATCCATACCTCTTACCCAACCCATGCTTGAAGTAATTCAGGCTGCTCAACCACAACCACAACCAGACCCTGAACCCCAACTTGCGCCTATTCATGAACCATTACCATCACCAGAAAACATGGACATTGACCAACCCAGCGCTGACACTCAAAATGTTGGCGCTGACACAGCCAACCCCGACGCTGATACCATCCCTGAACAATCCCAAACACCCCTTAACCAACCAACACCCACACAATCTACCTCATCTTCCACCCCATTACAATCTAGGTTGAATAAACGCCAAAGGACTACTGGAGTGTTCTCCTCTAGTGGTCCTAGACTTGTAGCAGAGAGAACCACCTCCACAAGTGTGGCTGGTGCCATGGATGAGGCTGGGGCTATTGACACAGGCTTAGATGCTGGTCAAGACAGTCCCAACATCATTAAGACCTCATCCATGCCCTATGATTCTATTTTGGGAGGTCAAATCCCCATTCTAGCTGAGGGCAGATTGGAACCTATGACAATAATTGAATTGACGGCTGCTGTCATTAGCTTGCAAAAGCAAAATGTCAGCCTTGTACAAATTGTCAACAAACAGGGACGTGAACTCCAAGTTTTGAGGGAGCGGGTAACTTTTTTGGAGAATCCAAGTAGCAGGAGTCTAATGGAGGAATCTTCCAAAGGGGAGGATGAAGAGGATGAAGAGGATGAGCGGATTCATACAGCTAGTGAGAAGAGTTCAGAAAAGAGTTCACAATTTAGTGAATCTTTGCAGGTTGCTGAAGCACTCACCAACTTGAAGAAGCACCCAGTTATTGATACATCCAAGGTGACACCATTAAACTTGGAAGGATCTTTCAAAGAAACATTGGGCGCTGATACAGGTTTGAACGCTGACACATCCAGCGCTGACAAAGGTAATCGTGGCGCTGATAGAGGTAACTTGAACGCTGATAAAGTTGCAGGTGGTGTTGATGTATTCCAGCCATCAACAATCATCAAAGATGTGTCCACACAGGTTTCTTCTAGTACTTTACCAATTATTGATCCAAAAGACAAAGGTAAAGGGATTCTGATTGAAGAAGATGTTCCAAAGAAAGATGTAGCACAAATTGCATTTGATGAACAGTTGGCTGCACAACTTTTGGAAAGAGAGTTGAAGAGGAGTGGTAGGTCACCATTTGTTGCTTCTGAGAGTGAAGAAGAAAGTGGTGATGGAAAAGAAGATGATAGCTCAGATTCAAGTGTTCAAATTCTTGAAGATCCAGAAAGGCTTGAATATGGGGATGAGCTAGCAAAGGAAAGGTTGAGTGAGTTGAAGAATCAGATTGATTGGGACCTTCCTGAAATCACCAGAATGTACCATGCTTGGGAAGACAAGGTTATGGACAACCCAGGTATGAGTTTATCAGATCAAATTTGGGGGTTGGAAGTTCTTCTTAGGGTACAAGATGACATAAAGGTGATTATGAGGTTTAATGCACAAGAGGTCAAGACCTGGCTCAAGAGAGATAGAAGGCAATTGTATTACAAGTTGCTTAGATGCCATCAACCCAGATGGACATACAAGAAGTTGTTGGCCTTATCTTTTGAGGAGCTAGAGTATAGGGCACATCCTATTTGGAGGAAGGTGCAAGAACAGAATGTCTACCAGTTTCTTTCAGAAGAAAGGAAACAAGAGCTTGCTGAGGAAATGCAGATTCAAAAGGAAATGAGGATTGCTCAAAGACCAGTGAAGAAAGGAGATCCTTTCCAATTTCCTAAAGATATGGATGTGTATTTTCCAACTGAAAGTGTAATAAGGAAGCATCTCAAGCTTTCTCCATTGGAAGCTTCAGATTTGGTTAATGTAGTACCTCTAGATGACAGAAATCCAATCATCAGTTTTGATGAAGATGAGTGTGGATTTTGGAAGATTGGCAGATTTGGAAAGGAGGTACATACTTTCACTTCAGTTATTTCTATTTTTGCAAGCATAGACAGAGAAGACTTGGTGCATCTATGGAGATTAATAGAGGCCAAGTATACAGCTGAAGCACCTACTTCAGCAAATGGAATAAGACTTTGGAACACATTTATGACTTTGTGTGGTCCAAAAGAAGCAGATCCTGCCATATGGAAGGATCTTGAAGATGATCTCAGTAATCTTCATTGGAGGCTTTATTCTACTTGTGGTGTATTTCATTTGAGCTCTACAAAGTTTTCAGAGTATTTACTTGTGGATGCTGACTATTTCTTTTCCAAAGAAGTGTTGGAGAAGATGCTAGAGACACCCTTGGAGATTGATTATACTAGTGACGTGGCCAAAGACTTGATCAGATATGTTTATGAAGGCCAACTAATTCTAAGGATTTGGTAATGGATGGATTAGATCTATGGATTTGGTGGAAGAGATGGGGAAGAAGGAGATTAGGTGTAGAGAGAGAAAGGATAGAGAGAGAAAGTAAGATTAGATTAATGAAAGTGTTAATGAATGAATGACCAACCCCCTCCTAACATGCTAGGAGGGGTATATATATAGCCCACCCTACATGTGGGCTATATGGACTATACATAACTAAGTGGATCACGAGCCCATTACATAATTATCGTTGGAGCGACCGATCCTTCATAAATACGTAAAACGTATTTCCAACAATCTCCCCCTAAGGGAGGTCGCTCCAAGTTACAAAGTTCTAAATATTCTATAGCTCGTGATCTATGCTAATAATGATGTGACCGAGACTTTCTTTGGGAAAACACATTTCCAACAATCTCCCCCTAAGGGAGGTCACACCATTTTACAAAATCTTAAACCTAGCATCTATGCTTGAGTCTTCGATCTTGTTCTTGTGAATATGCTTGATATGATCTTTGACTTTAGTCTTGAGCATGTTTCCTTGCCTTGACCTTGTGCATTCATCACTTGTGAAATTTGCCTCTTCGTGACTTCATGTTCCACATACTTATACCTTTAAATTCTTGAAAGCTTCAGAGTTTGATACAGCGGAAGACTTGACCTTCAGACTTTCTTGAATTTGTTGAAGTACTAATTGTATGTAGTATAAGCATGTGGTGACGACTTCTTCTGGATTGTACACCGCAATGCCACCTTCTTGTTACGCTGCATAAGACAGTTAGCAACAAACAATATACACGGATGAAATGGCCTTGAACATTTCATTCTAATTCGGTAGCATTTTACCTCCGGCCGGTGAAGACCGTTGGACGATATTAAATATCGTACTTGTGGCAGGTAGTTTCAATTAAGAACCTCCTTGACAAGATTTCGCGGGTAAACCCGTTCTCTTTACTCGACCGTCCAAAGCTGACTGCGAACGTAAAGAGTGAATCATTTGGATAATATTATCCGCATGATTTGAAGCCGTCAATTCATGTTCCTGGAACAAGTGAAGTTCAATTAAGAACCGCACCATCGTTGCTTTCCAGTTGTCACTAGCTTGATTCATAAAGAATCTTGCAAGTTACCTACCAAGTGCTGTTTGATGTTAACACTAGAAGGATTTCCACTCGTCACTGTGATCAATAAAGAGTCACTCTGAGTGTTCTGGCAAGATCATATGATAATGCGTAGAGGCCTGGAACGTGTTTAAATTCATTTAAGAATTAAACCACTGTTGCTTTCCAGTTATCACAAGTTTGATTCATAAAGAATCGCACAAGTCACCTACCATGAGCTTTTTGATATTCGCTCAAGAAGGATTTCCATCTTCATTGTAAATACTTTCGTATTACTCGGATGTTCAGGCAAGATCATGAAGATTTTGCGTAGGACTCTTAAGAACTTTCTTACTTTTCACAGTGTGTGAAGAAGCAAGTAAATATGAAAGTGTGTCCTAATGAGATATTTGATGATCTCAAATGGCTCTAGACTCGATCGTGCATTTTGGATTTTAGTGATCGGAGGCTGGAGAGGAGTGCCACCTTTTTAATACCAATTTATTCGGAGTGAATAAATCAATAAATAATGTGTTGTCTCCGTGTGATTAAAACAAATATCTTTTAAGAGATATCTGAGTTAGCTGGGATGGGTTGTGCCTTGCATCACTGGGTCCATGATGTCTATCTTCAATATCAAGAATCATTAAAATGATCTCAATAGCATATGAATTGACCCGGTTTCTGCCTAAGGTTGTAAGGAGGGCTTCTTTCTTTACACCCTTTATCTTTACAATTCTTTTTCATTCTTCAACCCCTTCAATGCTTACCAATACGTCATCACTAGCACCTTGTTGTGATTGTTCCAGTGCTAACTTAAGTACTTGGTCGGCATTCAGCTACGTTCACAATCTTTCTCCATCTTTCCTAAGGACTACTATTTCTAGCTATGGAATGTCCTTGGGAAGATTCCTCCGGTTCTAGAGAAATCATTGGACTTTAACCTATCCTACCATCCTTATGTCACCACAATCTTCATCGTCGTGAAAAGAGATGTTTTGGGTAAGTATAAATCACCATGAAATCCAAATCCATTTTGCTCCCCCTTAACATATGCTACGATATTCGAAAACATTTCGCACATGTCGGGATGAGCTAACACGTTAAGTCAAACCATTTGTGATTAATCATTTCCCATATTAAATCACATTTTCTCCCCCATATTAAAAATATTAACCCAATCGATGTTTTTAATATCAATTGATTTAATAGCATTTTAAGAAAATTTGGGAAGAAAAATGTAAATCCAATTATCTTCATGAATTACACAAGCTCCCCCTCAAATTAATGAGGGTGTACTTGAAACGTAAATTAAATACCTTTTAAACACAAGTGTAAGGTATTTAACACGTGCAAAGATCATATATAATAATGAATTCACAAGATTAGCAATGTACGAGGTTGGACCTGTATAATGGAGAACAGCATATGAAAGAAGCACATGGTTCTTGTTCACAAATGTTGGTCACCTCGTCACGTCCCCGAGAAAATTAATTCTCGTTGTAGAGTCAAAGCTTTCCGGTGAAATGCTTGACTTGAGTATGAAAAGCGGGTTGCTATCTGAAATAATAGCAAACCATTTTGAGCATGTTTTAAAAGTTTGAACTTCTGCTCGAACTTTATTTACAACCCCGTGTCATTATTGAATGACATTTCTAGGTTCGTAAATATTATCGATTCCAGAAGACATGCTCTTTTTATCAAAACGTTTTTGAACACACAATTTTGAAAGATTTAGAAAAACCTTTTGAGAAATTCTCGAAAAATTGTGTTCAAAGTTTTGAAAAACAATTACTTGAGCTTAAGATGTTGAATATCTTATAAAACGAGCTCAAGTCCGAGAAGTTGTAAACTTCCCGTTGTTAAGGATAAGTTTATCATCGGCGATAAACTTTCCTTTTATCTGAAGAACGAGTCCTAAGCTGACATTTACTTAGAAGTCGTGTTCATGAGCTTGAAAACTTTGACTGTTTTAACGGAAAGCTCATGACCGAGAAAGGTTAATTTCTCGTTACGAGGAAAAGTTCTCTTATTTAAAAGATACACTTCCCTTTCTGAGCTTAAAACTTCGAATGTTTTAAGACAAGCTCATGACCGAGAAAGGTGAATTTCTCGTTAAGAGGATAAGTTATCATAAAAGATAAACTTTCCTTTATTTTAAGTTCGAGTTACAGTCTGACATTTAACTGTAAGTCATTGTGCATGAGCTTAAAAACTTTGAATGTTTTCGATATAAGCTCATGCCCGAGAAAAATTAATTTCTCGTTGTAAGGATAAGTTTATCATCGGCGATAAACTTTCCTGTCTTTGAAGAACGGGTTATAGACTGTCATTTATCTATAAACCTTAATGCATGAGCTTAAAAACTTGGAATGTTTTTGATATAAGCTCATGCCCGAGAAAAATGAATTTCTCGTTTTTAGGATAAGTTTATCATCGGCGATAAACTTTCCTTTCTTTGATGATCGAGTTATAGTCTGTGATGTGACTATAAGTCCTTGTTTGCAGCTTAACCATGAATCCCCTGAGACATTTGTTTCTCTGATATCTGCTTCTTCAGCAACCAAACTCTAAGAGTGTCCTTAGTTGAACGGTACACAACGATTGGACCGCTTCGTTCTTTTGGAACATCAACTTTGGTACCTGCAATCTCATTAGGAGTTTGTATACTTTTGCATGGGTTAGAGATATCTATTTTTGAAGCACGTGGGGGTTCACAGTTGGCTTTACTTGTGTCAGAGGTGGCCTGAGGGGATGATTCACTTGTCTTAGTTGGCAAACGTTTCCTTTTATAGAAAATCTTAAGTTCAGGCTTAAGTGATGTATCATCCTTTGCAATTTCCTCCCTAGTAGTCTTCGTAGAATCAGAGACTATCCTAGTTAAAGGGCACTCGTTTCCTACAAGAGTAAAAGTTCTACCAGTGGGGCGCCAAACTTTACCAAAAGGTTTGATTTTAGCTATCCACTGGGACTTAATTCTAGCACGGGAGTTCACCTCATCAAGTAATTTCTTGACACAAGCATCATGATTTGCCGTAAAGACACATTTTCTACATGTTTTACAAGTAGCATATTTAATGTCTGAATAATTCCTAGATGATTGATCGATGCTCCTAGAAGATGGCATGCTACGGTTAGCAGTGTTGGGTAATCTAGAAGGCATCTGACTAGGTTGGACATTGCTATCTCTTACATGTGTCTTTTGAATAGCTTCCCTTTGACCAGATTTATGGCAAACGTCATTTGAACTAGTTCTAGATGTGGTCTTGGTATTTTTAGGGAAACTAGAGGCAATCATATGATTTGGTCTTGCTAAAGCTGGAGTGATCACATAGGGCCTAGTTGCTGGAGTGACAGTTCTAGAAATATGACCCAAATCAACTTGGGAGGCAAACCGCGGTCTCGAGGATTGTGATCGCTCGGATCCAAATGCAGTAGGTTGTCTGACAGACGGTTGTCGGACGAACTGATTTGTAGGCGGTTTCCCCAAGATTGATGGTTTTTCAAGCTTAGTGTCCACACTAGGTCCTTTACTTTTCCTTAACTCGTTTTTCAACGCAGCTATAGCAAAAACCTTTTCCTGTACTTGGGCCTTTAAAGTTTCATTTTCTTTGAGCACGTTATCCTGGGATGCCAACTTAGATTCAAGCAGTTGAATTTGTTTCAAAAGATTATCCTTTTCAGCTTTAGAATCTAAAACAGTTTGATCCAATTTTCTTTCAAGAACAACGTTTGATTTTTCAAGTTTTTCAAAGTATGTTTCAAATTTGACCGTTTTCTTAGAAAATTCAAGTTTGGCATCCTCAAGATCTTTTGATTGTTGAGCTACAATCATTTCGAGCTCTCTAATCTTGGAATCAGAAGCAGACAATGAAGCAGTTATAATACAATTTTCATGATGTACTATAGCATTCTGAACAATCTCTCCCCCATTATGACTTACATCGGATGAATCAGAAGTGGTATTTCTATCACTCTTTTCCATCCCATGTGTGTCATAATTAGGTTCAGAATGCTCAATATGCGGCATGTTATCAGCATATACATCATAACCAACATCACATTGTACCATGTTTGCAGGCTCTTCGTCATAAATGGGTAAGGTGTCATCAAGAGAAATCTCGTGAACATTCCCCGACGTGCCACTGATATCATGTTGTCCTTCTGAATCCGTGCTCTTGCCATGACCAGTTTTCTCTTGCATCAAAGAATCTTGCACTCCATTATCATACCCTTGCTGAAGTCGAGATCTTTCATAAATCGAAGACGAGACTGATGTCATGAGTTTCAGAATTGTATCACGGAAGACTCGAAGTTCAGTATGTGTATCTCGAAGAAATGATTGGCAAATCATTGAACTTTCAGACTTGATGATATTGAACTGGAGGAAAGGCGTGAGTTGTGTCACAAGAGTCTTATAAGCAAGTGCCGATGCAGAGTGATTAAAACTTTTATTGTTAAGTTCCTCGGCGAGTTGGGTCAAAGTGGTGAAAATTGAGTCGATGAATATATGACGATCTTGTCCAAAGATTGTCACAAATTCGCTCCCTCCTTGAATCCCCGAAAGAGTGACAAGATGAGACTGGAGTAGTTGAAAGGAGGTGATGCCACTTTTCTTAACTTCGTTTTGCCTTAAATACCACTCTCCCTTTTGACATGTCGAATCGAACGAATCCATTAAAGATCGATTAAAACGAAAGACCCGTAAATAATACTGAAAATTCCTCGATGGATGGTATAAATGAAGCTCGTCACGAATTAACTTTTTTTTTTTAAAAAAAAAAAAAATACCCGCTTAACACGAATTGTCAAAAAATTAGTAAACAAGATTTACTAAACTAAAAATCAAAAGTGACAAATATGACTTGACAAAAATCCCAATATTAACTTAATTAGAAAAAGATTAACTTTAAAATTAAAAAAATAAAAGTGAAAGTAAAAGAAATAAAAAATAATATTTGAAGGGGACAATATCTTATTAAAATCAAAATTGCCAAAAAAACAATCGGATACTACCTCCGTCCCAAAATTATTGTCCACAGACAAAAAACACACAGTTTTAGAAAAATATCACTTTTTCAGCTTTCTCTCTCTTACTTTTTGCAGAATGACAGTTTTACCCTTAACCAATTAATTTTATACTTTTTTATTCTTTGTAATAATAACCTTAAGTGAGGGTAATATTGTAAACTAAAACAAAATTCTCTATCTAATTTTGGAAGTTTTAGAAGTGGACAATAATTTTGGGACAACCCAAAATGGAATAGTGGACAATAATATTGGGACGGAGGTAGTATATTAAAAGGTTAAGCTCAAAACGTGTCCAAAAAAACTGTTTCCTTGTTTACTCCGTCAGTCAAGTGATAACTTCGTCAAAGATGGCACGTGGCCCAATCAGCAAAATCCACCGCCCCACTCCTTGTGTTTAGATATATCCGCCCACTCAAATAAATATCTTAACCTAAATCTATCTCTCTCTCCTAAACTCACACGCACAATAAACTCTTTCTTTCTCAGTTCTCAAAAAAATTTACTCCATCTTAAAGTCTCCGCCCCATGCTTTAGCCTAGTTGTATCCGCCCATCAAAAAATCCACAATCCTAATCTCTCTTGTCTGCTCAACCGAATCCCAGACCCAGATAAAAAAGACCCTTGTTTTGAATGATCAAAACAAATTTATGGCTTCAAGATCTTTATATAAAGATCTCAGGTAGGTATTTTTAATTTTTTCTGTTGAGTCCCTCTCTCTACTGTAGTGTCCTTTCTGGTCTAGTGTCGAGTTTTGCGGTTGTGGGTTTGAGGTTGTGAGGGGAAAGAGTTGGGTTGTGGTGGGTGTGAGTGTGTCAAGATTCGAGAGTATGGGTTTTGATGGGATACGAGAGATATGTTAATTTGTGAGGGTGGGTAAATGAGTCGTCGGTTTGCGTTTGGGAAGTGAGGGAGTCGAGGGTTAGGGTGGTGTGTCGAGTGGTGTTCAAGTCTTGGCCTTTGGTGAGGTCAAGAGTTTGTGTGGGTGAGAGTAGTATTTGATGGTGAGGGTCGGTCCAGGTGTGAGGGTGTCGGGGTTAGAGTCGAAGATTTTATTAATCAGTTTAGGTGATTGGTTTGAGTCAGAAAGAGAGTCGGAAGTTTGTGAGGGTGTAACGAGAGGTGGTTGGGGTGAGAGGGGTCCAGGGAGTGTGCGAAGGTGGTGAGGGAGTGAGTTGGGATGTTGAGTCTTGTTTGTGTGATGGGTTTGATGGAGTCGAGAGATTGTGGGAGGGTTTTGAGTGTTCGAGAGATGTTGGGGTTTGTGTGACGAGAGGTCGAGTCGAGAGGTCGTTTTTTGAGACGAGATGGGTGTCCGGATGTTGTGTGTTTGGGGGAGGGTTTTGAGTCTTATGAAAGGTGAGTCGAGTTTATTCCGAATAGAAGTGTCTATTTTAAAAAGTCTATTCCGAATGTTTTTCAATTCGGAAAGTTTTCTACTCGGAAAGTTTTCTACTCGGAAAGTTTCTACTCGGAAAGTTTCTACTCGGAAAGTTTTCTATTCGGAAAGGTTTCTACTCGGAAAGTTTTGACCATTCGGAACTTTTGATCTATTCGGAACTTTTGGTCTATTCGGAATTTTTGGTCTATTCGGAACTTTTTCCTATTCGGAAGATTTTCCTATTTGGAAAGTTTTGACTATTCGGAACTTTTTGCTTATGCGGAACTTTTGCTTATGCGGAAAAACGTTCTATTCGGAAAAAACTGCTATGAAAAAATGTATGACAGATTTGGATTGATTTGGTCAGTAGACAGATTTGACAGTTTTGGACTCAAGAAGAAAATATGGACGGATAACTTTGGATCAAAAACTGAGAACTAAGGACTGATGAAAGTATTGGACAAATTGACAAATATGGACTGTTATGAAAACTCACAAATTTGGACCAATGGACACAGACTGATTAAAAAAAAATTGATTAAAAAAATAACTGAATAAAAATGATTAAAAAAGAGACTGAGTAAAAAAAAAAAAAAAAAAAAATGATTAAACAAAAAACTTGATTATTTTTTAAAAAAATTTAATAAAACTAAATGATTTAAAAAATGATAAAACTGATAATAAAAACTGTAAAACTGATAAAAAATGATTGTAAAAACACACGAAAAAACTGATAAAACTGATAAAAAGATAAAAATAGATCAAATTTATAAAAATTGATAAAAAGTTGATTGAATGATGAAAAGATTGATAAAAAATAAGAAAAGAAAGGATTTTTACCACCAAATCAAAAGATAAAAAAATGCAAATCCTAAGATTCAACCATGGCTCTGATACCAATTGAAGGCCAACTAATTCTAAGGATTTGGTAATGGATGGATTAGATCTATGGATTTGGTGGAAGAGATGGGGAAGAAGGAGATTAGGTGTAGAGAGAGAAAGGATAGAGAGAGAAAGTAAGATTAGATTAATGAAAGTGTTAATGAATGAATGACCAACCCCCTCCTAACATGCTAGGAGGGGTATATATATAGCCCACCCTACATGTGGGCTATATGGACTATACATAACTAAGTGGATCACGAGCCCATTACATAATTATCGTTGGAGCGACCGATCCTTCATAAATACGTAAAACGTATTTCCAACATAAAAATAAGATTCCTCCTAAGCCTTAAGTTTTTATTTAGAAACTTGATCATTGGAATAGATATCAAGTTTAGGGGAGGATTGTTGGGAATAAAATATGGGTCAGTTCACTAGACGCTGATAAGAAGAATGTCAACGCTGATAGGATGACATTGGACGCTGACAGCCAAGCGTTGACATTGAAGAAGTCAACGCTGACAGCCTTGAAGATTGACACTGATGGAATATCTTCATACGAATCTTTTTGTTTATTTGTTTCTTTATTTGTGTATGGTAAAGATAAGCTCAACATTGTATTTTCTATTATTATCTTTACCTAGAATAGTTGATTCGTAGCATATTGTACAAGACTTCTTGTTCTATAAAAGAAGATCTTTTAGGTTAAAGTTAATTATCAGTTTTCATAAGTATTCGCAAGTTAAACCTCTTTCATTGTAATCAAGCACGATTATTCTAATACAAGTGAAAGTTTGTTTAACATCTTTGTGTTTTAGATCAAGTGTTAATTCCGCATAACACTTTGTTACTTTATTCATAAGCAAAGGTTTCTCTACGTGTAGTACTTGATCTAATCTCGTATACACAAAGCTTAATCGATCTAAGTTTGGGATCAACACCGCGTACAGGGGTGCGTTTTTCTGAAAAACTAACTTGTTTTGGTTCACTGGTTGATGCTTTATTAGTGTTATATCCTGGCCCAAGTCTTTCCTTAGAATGAATTTGTTTGTTTAACATATCATCAAGAGCATTAGTACCTCTCATGAACTTTTCAAGTCTAATGGAGGTGCTCTTGAGGTTTTCATTTTCTTGTCTAAGGTTTTTACATATTAAGCATCCTAGATCAACTTCTTTGTTTTTCTCAAGCTTAGCTAATTTCTCTTTTTGCTCACTAATCTCATTCTCAAGCTTAGTTATAGTTGATTTTAGCACTTTGTTCTTTTCAATGAATTTAAGACTAAGCTTATGCAATTTATTGTATTGGCCTTCTAATTCACTATCATCTTGAGAAGAACTATTATTTCTATAATAATCGGTTTCAAAATGTATCTCTTTAGAAGTTTGAGCCATGAGACATTTCTCATCTTTGGGGTTGTCATCAACATCTTCACCGCTATCGCTCCATGAACCTCCAACAAACGCCGTGTGATTCTTGTCGCGTAAAGGTTTAGGACAATCACCGATGAAATGATTTAGATCACCACATCTAAAGCATTTCTTATCACTTTTATCATCTTTGACAAATCATTTTTTGGAGAAGGGTTTCTTGTCGTTGTTTGGTTGCCTCACGTATTGACCTCGTCTTTTAAAGAACTTCTTAAAGTCCCTAACCGCCATGACATATTCCTCATCATCACTATCCGAGGAGCTTTCATGGTCACTTTGCGCCTTCTTGGCCTTGAGTGCAAGAGACTTTCTTTCACTCTTAGTTTTCACCATTTCCGAGTCCATCAAAATTATCATCTCGTGAACCTTCAAGTTACCAATGAGTTCATGGAGTGATAATTTGGCGAGATCCTTTGATTCTTCAATCGCCGTGACTTTAGCTCTCCACTTTGGATTCAACGCCCTAAGAAACTTCCTAACATTGTTCTTGCTAGAAAAACCTTCATCAAGTGCTTTTTGACTAGTAATAATAGTGTTAAATCTAGTAAATGCACTATCAATAGTTTCATCTTCTAAGATGACAAATTGTTCATATTGTTGAACAAGAAGATCGATTTTAATTTCTTTGACTTGGCTATTACCTTGGTAGGTTACTAAAAGAGTGTTCCAAATATCTTTAGCGGTTTCACACATAAAAATCCTTTCGTACTCTTTCTTTGGTAAAGCATTATAAATCACCATTTTAGCCTCATTATTTTTAGCAAGTTTTCTTTTTAGTATCATCATTAGCTTTGTCAAAAGTGACTATCTCTTTGCTTTTAGAAACTTCATTATATTGATAAGGCAAAAAATCACCATTGGTAATAACATGCCAAAGATCTAAATCTTTTGATTTCACATAAGTCTCAAATATACTTTTCCAATAAATAAAACTATCAGTTTCAAAAAGAGGTGTCTTTGCATAGATTGCCCTTCTAGATACTTGTTGGAATCCATAGGTCGATTCAAGTTTTAAAATACATTATATTTTAAAAAGGCTTGAGCAACCACGCTCTGATACCAATTGTAGAAACTAGAAGGGGGGTTGAATAGTTTCTTAAATTTACTTGTTAAAGATAGGTTTTTGAAAATCCTTTTCAAAAACTTAGACTTAAGTAATTATGTGAAACCTTCTTATACACAATATGAACAAGGTATAGTGCAACTAAACTAATAATCACAAGTATAAAGAACAATGAATGTAAAGAGATAAGGGAAGGAAAGATCAAACCAAACACCAAGGATTTATAGTGGTTCGGCAACGAATCTCACTCCTCGTTCCTACTCCACTCCTCGAGTACTCCTTACTCGAGAGTTCACTAATCAACAAGCTCCTTAAGGTGGATAAACCGTACACAATGTCGCTTTACCAATTTCCGACTCTAAGCTAAAAGTCGAGCCCTAATCTTAGCTAGGACCAAGCTATACCAATATATATTTTAAGGACCAAGTATTAACCTTAATACATACACAACTTCCAAATAGACACAACTACTTGGATCTTCACAACAATGACACAATAATGAATAAATAAGTTTGGATTTTCAATGGATCTTTGAGGTAGACACAACACTTCAAGGATGATAGTGTTCTTCTCTTTGCACTTTGAGAGGAAAAGATGAGAAGAGAAAGATTCACTTCTAAACAAGTAGTAATCAAACAAATGATCAAGGATTTGAGTGATTTGAGAAGTATGAAAGAATCTGGAAATTTATGTGCAAAAGAGGTGAGTTGAAAGTCTGAGAATGGTCCACTATTTATAAGACAATCATCCAACGGCTATATCTGCCCGCGGTTCCTTATCGACAAGGAACCGCTATAGGTGCTAACGAACCGTCTGCATAGACTCCGCTCCTTTTTGTCTTTTAGTGGATTGGTTTGAATCTAGGGATTAAAATATCCTGAAAGAATATTCCAAACCAAGATAGAATATGTCATTTTCAAATTTCAAATTTTCAAATAGTAAATTTAATAAAACATTTTCTTAAAAAAAGAAAGTTTAATAAAAAGTGAGTTTTAAGAAAAGATTAAATTATTGATCACTTAATTAGGATGAGTACTTGTTTGTTCATACCTTAAGTGATAATGGTTGAAATAAAAAATACTTGAACTCAAGAATTCGTTTTTCGTTGTTTTCGTAAATGCTTGTTTTTACATATTGTCGTAATAAAAAAAAGCGAGACCAAAAAATGCAATTAATGTTTTTAGGCATTATTACATTAACAGCTTATAAGCCCACTGTGTAACAGACGCTCTTTGTAGGGTAAATGTCAAAAATACACAACGTACTTTCCCAGATTATCCATTATACACATTGTACTAATTTAAGTCCATTATTCACACTTGCCACGTAGGTAAATTTGTTTGACTTGGTCAAACCTGTTGACTTTTACCTTTGACCACATATTTAACCGGCTACTTAACTTTTATATTTCCATGTCATTTATTTTTATATTTTTATAAACTCGTTGTATAAACCCTAATCATTCCAAGTTTGTAACTGTGTATACTCTCTCAAATAAATCCCCAATTCCTAAGAACCCTAATTTTTTTTGAAAACAATTATAATTGATTTAGGTAAATTACTTTGATGATTCGTTTTGTTGTTTTCATTTGAAGTATTGTTTTAATTAGATTTGGGGAAAATTATTAACCCTAATTTTTCCCCCCAAATTTTGAGATTGATTATTTCCAGTTTCTGATGTGTCCATTGTTTAAATATGACGAATCCAATGTTTTGCCCTAATTTTTTATCTTTGTAATTGCAGGTTTTTTGGAGAAGTATGGCGAAGTTTATGGTAGATTTACACCACGATGGGTTGTTTATAGGCAATCCCGTCTCATATACCAATGGTGACGAACGTGTAATTGATGATATTGACTTCGAAGGTATGAAATATGACGATTTTTTCTCGATTATCCGTAGGTTAGTGTTAGTAGCACCTGTATCCATCTTCTATACTATACCTGGCGTTCCAATGTATATGGGTTTGAGACCCATTGCTAATGATGCCCATGTAGAAGAATTTGTAAAATGCTTGTTTGAGAATGATTGTCATTTGTCTGTTTACACTGAACACCATGGGTATGATGTTTTTAATTTGGTTAATGAGGATAGGTTACAATCAGATTCTAGTGATAGTGACTTTGATGATGTTTGTAAGGATGATCCATTGGATGACTTGCCTGAATACATTGATTTCCAAAATGAGGGAGAGGACAATGTAGACATTCCTATGATTACAACCACTGACACTTGGTTGAATAAGCTAGTTAGTAAGGGTAGGTTTGTGGGTGACAATGAGAACGATAAACCTGAAGGTCATGGAGAATTAGGACAGTTAATGATAGAGTATCATGATCCTGATGATAGATTTGTTGAACCTAAATACAAAGTTAGGAAAGACTTTCAATACCCCAATTTTAATCCTGATACACCATGGGATGAATGTGAACCAGTACTAGGTATGAAGTTTGAGAACCCATTACAACTTAAAAACTTCTTAGCTAACTATGGAGTCAAAAATGGTTACCAGTTGTGGTATTTACACAATGAGAGTCATAGAATATTGGTAAAGTGTGGTAGAGATGTTAGTGCTGGTAAGTGTGTTGGCAAAAGAGGTAAAAACCTACAGAAGAAAGCAATCTAATTGAGTCAGATGGTAGTGAAGAAACAAGCTCAGACATTGATAAAGCCAAAGGTAAAGGGAAACTAGGTGAGCCAAGCAAAAGGAGTGAAACATCAAAAGCTAATTGGGCTTAAAGAAAGGCAAAATAAAAGGATTATGTGTTGGTTGGGGTAGACTGTCCATTTAGGCTATGGGCTAGTTGGATGGGCAACGAAAGGTCATTTCAAATCAAATCCCTCTACCCTGCTCACAAGTGTTGCAGAAACTACAATTTAGGTGCATTGGTTACATACAAATGGATAGTTGAGCATTATGCTAGGGAAATCATTAATAACCCTAATATAAGTCATAGGTTTATGCAAAATTCAATTAGAGAAAAGTTCATGATTAATGTGAGTTTAGGTGAATGTGTAAAACCCGCATTTAAAATCAAAGAACATTAAGTATACATAGTCTCTGTTTTATTTAAAACGTGACGTAATTAATTATTCAGAAAAATAATTAATTTAGTTATTCAGATATTACGTAAGGATTATTATTTCAGTAAAATGAATAATACATTTCAGAGTTAACACGAGAATTCAGACACAAACTCACAAGAAATAATAACACACGAGTTAAACATTAGTGTTTGTGTTTCTTTTTGGGCCGCAACTAGAACCAAATGAAAGAGAGGTGGGCTTTAAGCCCAGTTTACTTGTAAACAAATCACCAGGGGTTACACCCTTTTCTCATTTCATGAAAAACAAAGGAAAACAAAGTTTTAGGGTTGTTCTTATTAGGCCGCCGGCAGCAGACCAAAAGGAGAACGGGGGTGTTCTTATTAGGACGCCGGAAGCAAAGCAAAAGGAGAACGGAGGAGTGTTCTTATTATGACGCTGACAGCATACCAAAAGGAGAACGGGAAGTGTTCTTATTATGACGCTGACAGCAGACCAAAAGGAGAACGAGCGTGTTCTTATTATGACGCCGGTAGCAGACCAAAAGGAGAACGAGAGTGTTCTTATTATGACGCCGACAGCAGACCAAAAGGAGAACAGGGGTGTTCTTATTAGGCCGCCGACAGCAGACCAAAAGGAGAACGAGTGGTGTTTGTTTCGTTGTGTGTTGTAATTCATCCCTAGTCAAGTAGATCGGTAAATCACCTTCTTCTTTATCTTTTATATCACGAAATTGATGAGTTTAGAGAATAAAACATGCAATTAAATCAGGGGGGTTCGGTTGAGTTTTAATTCTAGGATTAGCGACAGTTTAGCGACGACTTTTCTGTCGCAGTTTTCATGACAAATTTTGGACAGCTTTTTGTCACAGTTTTAGTGACAGAAATTTTTGTCGCTAATTACAGTAGGCAGAATTCAATACACATATTGATTTGTTTTAGTGCGAACGAGACGGGGTATCTCGGTAGGCTCGGGACTATAATTGTTTAATCATACCTTGTTTAATTCACTTTTAAAAATAAATGTTTTAAATGATTTATTTAGTAAATTAAAGTTATAATGATAAATTAGTTTATAAAATTAAAAAGGTATAATATTATTAAATAAGTTAAATTATTTTTGGAAACTTCATAAATTAGGAAACCTTCTATTTTTAGCAGGTTCTTTATAACAGTATTATAATATCAGATACAGTAAAATACAATAATCAGAAGTACATGATATACACTAATTAGAATACAGTATAATATACAGTAATTAGAAATACAGGATATACACTATTCAGTAAATATTTAAAGACAGTCAGAGTTATCAGATTGTATACAGAACAGTACAACAATACAGGAACATAATAAAGCAAGTTAAGAACAGTAAGAGTCAGTAACAGTAAACAGTAATCGGACAACTTATTCATGTCCCTTATTCTTGTAGCTATTGTGAAGTCTGAGTAGGAGTCGTTCAGTTTTTCCTTACAATCAGTTACTGGACAAGAGGTACGGATTTCCGTCCTTTCAGTAAGGACTCCCTTTCTATGCATGATTAGGATTCCCCGTTTTCAGCCAAATGTTTTCCCCAGTATATGTTTAAGTTTATCAGTAATCATGTTAATAACTAAATAAATTGCCTGAGCATTATATACAAGCACGACCAGTTTATGTACTAGTTACGGAGGTACCGTAACCACGGCACTAGAGGCACCGGTGTCGTGACTCACATGCAGGAGAGTGATATCCTGCATCGTCCCACTCAGCTCAGCTTAGCCATTTTATCAGTATTATTAGTGGGGCGTATGGATGCATCCTAGGCTTATAAGTGTTTCAAGTTATCAGGGTGAATGTGGTGTGTGCTCTACATCCTTCACATTGGAGCTGATCCCTCCACCCAGCATAGTTATTTAGAGGTCACCCCTCTACAGCATGACGAGGTCACCCCTCTAGTTATTCATGCACGGTTGTTACAGCACGTGACCTATATAAGCTCTGGCAATTAAAATACAGTAAATGCATGTTTTCAGAATTAATAGTTATATTTCAGTTTCAGTATATATGAACCAGGTTTCTCAGGTTTTATGCAGAGTTCTACCACATGTTACATATCAGTCTTATAGCTTCATTGTTGTCTTCTATTCCATTACTTTCAGTACACTCTTATCATGCTATATCCGTTCACTGAGCGTTATGCTCAGCCGTAGTTCCCTTTCATGTTCTAACGGCAGGTACACCAGGACGCTCTTAGGATTCTGAGAGCATGTGCATTTGGATGGAAGCTATCCAGACTTCTTACTTTATGTACTTACATTATTCTGCTTATTTGGACATTGTTTAGTCCTTTCCTTCAGTATTTTTACTTTTCATGTTTTGGGCTTATATTGGATTGCCGATGTTTGATTCCGGTATTTCCTTCATGGTCAGTTAATGTTTTAGGACATTTACCTTATGCTTTGATGACACGCCATAAATATACGTAACGGTCCACTTATCCAAGTGGGGTGTTACAATTATGGTATCAGAGCATCAGGTTCGACCTGTAGGCTCTAAAACTTGACCTGTGACTAGTGGGTAGTCACCAGGAACTTCCCAGATCCTTGGCGTTGTTATCTTTCATGTTTCTCATGCATTTATCAGTCACTTTTCTTCAGTTATCAGTCGGTTTTCTTAAAGTTTTTGACTAAGTAAAAGGTTGGTACATGATTGGCCATATTTAGTCGCATGTGCTTTTCTACGAATTTTGTTTTGGTGAACCGACCCATAGGCGTTCACCCTTGCCCGTTCAGATTTTTTGTATTGGTGAACCGACCCAACGGCGTTCATCCTTACTCTTGACAGATTCATGTTTTCAGTCAAGTATTACTTGGTGAACCAGCCATAAACGTTCACCATTGTTCAGGTCAAATTTCATGCTTTTCAGTCGAAGGTTGTTTTGCGAACCGATTCATAGTTGTTCACCTTTGCTCATATCATGACATTTTATAAAGTTTTGACAAGTATAGATTGGACTACGGCCATTCATATTTAGTCCCAGATTGTAAATTCTATACATGACAGTTCTCATGAAATTTTACAAGTATGGATCGAACCAGAATCGCCCCTACTTAGTCACATGATTCCTACTATGAATACTGTGAATTAAACCATAACTATCCACATCAGTTGATGTTAAACCTCAGTTGATTATTCTTCTACGTTCTTTGTATCAGTCAAGTTTGTACTCTCAAGTGGATGTCGTTTTCATGCTGATTAAGTTCATGTCTCCTTATGAGGATTACGTTTTAGCAAGGTGATGATGTTTTCATGCTAAGATACAGAATAATTACAGTAAAATCCTACTTCATGATAAATCATGTTCTGGTCTTTATCAATCATGTCTTCATACTGAACATTGATGAAACTCCGTTTAATCATACTTTTCAGCCTCTATACAACCAGCGTTAAGTCTACGCAGAAATTTTCAGCCTGCCATGTTAACCGTTTCGGTTCAGTTGCTAACCAGTTAAATCAAATTATTTTCCGTTGACCGTGTCAGACGGTTTACACTAGTATCGATCATATCAGCAAACCTTCAGCGGTACCACATGAACAGTATTCATCGTGTACTTCACGTACAGTATTTCAGGTGTACCCCATGTACCTTACTCCATGTGTACCATTAATCGATCCTTAATCACCTTAGGCATTTCCGCTTGTCAATATTCTACTAGATGTTGATACTGCTCGTGAGTTGAAGATTTTACCAGATGCTGATGTTGCTAACACCTTGAAGACCTCACAAATACTGATGCTGCTGATACCTTGAAGATTCCATAAGATGCTGATGCTGTTTATATTATGAAGACTTTTCAGAGCAAGGACGAAAACTATAAATTTGAAATTTCTAACAAGAATAAGCTTCAATCATCAGACACTACCGTTCTATTCCATGCTTTTACTTTCTCAGTTAGGTGTCACAATTCACTCAGCTAAACTTTCAGTCAAAAGAATGAGAACCGGTAACCAGCCGACCACTCAGCAGAAATAGTTACATGAATCACGGTCATGATAACGACCGTCAGGAAAGTGACAGAAAAGGTGGTAATCCAACCACCGTACTTATAGTTTATCAGTCAGTAACCATCAAAACTCCGGAACGGACGTGACCAGAAATACAGAGATCGGCAGCCTAACCGGTCCGCCAACCCTAACAGTTACCAGGAATTCTTATCATTACTTAGACTCACCCATTAAAATACATGTTCAAACAACAGTCAAGACAAAGGTCCCAAGTATCATTTCGGAATACACTTGTCAGGACACCAGTTATGATACAATTCATATGAATATCTTCTCAAAGTACGAGCCAGAACTCATGACTCTATATGTTTTCTAAACCAGTCCCTCGGAAATTCAGGGTACCCTCCAAAGGGGTATACCCGTTCTGTTATGCCATGCATGAATCAGATAAAAAATTTCAGTCACCACCACTAGAGTATTATTCAGGTTAAACACGCAGTATTCACTCTGTGAGGTTACAAACGAACACATTTAGTGAAAAGTCGCCATGTTCACTTCACTTATTCCTATGTCAGCTTTATCTTAAATTAGAAAAATCAGTACAAATTACGTCTACCTTACAAGCACGTGGCTTGTCAGTCCATATCTACGAAGACTTTTACCTACCTGTTATAAATTCACTTCGGAAATTCCTTCCTAACCACGAGACAGAAATTTAACATCGAGCTAGTCTCAAGAACAGAACCTGTTTTCAGAACACTTGATCACAGGGCTTCAGCTAAGTTAAAAGAGTTGCAGCAATTGCTGCAAGAATTACCGGAACGAGGCTTTATTCGCCCTAACGCACCACCAGGAGGTGTATCGTTTCTGTCTATCAGAAAGAAGGCCGGTACCATGAGATCATGTATTGATCACCGAAAATTTACGAGATCGCCATTCATAAAACGATACTCATTTCCACGAATAGGAGGTTACCTGACCTGCTACGATGTCTTAAATATTTTCCAGAACAATTCACGATCATGCCACCAACAGTGGTGAGAGAAGAACATGATGTTTTCCAGATTGCTGTTGAACATGTTATAGTCTCTCTACAAAATTTGACTTATACGTCTGAGCTCCCTAATGCCCAGCTATAGTATGAAAATTATGAATAAAATTTGTCCCATGAATTCTTAGACAAAATCGTCAGTATATTCATTGATCACATTCTGATCTACTAAACCTTAAAGAAGAACGCGAGATCATCTCCTCGCGGACTTGCAGATTTTCAGATATGGGAAAATTATATGAGCAGCTTTCCAAAGGTATATCCCAGATGAACAAAGTGGAATTTATGAGCCACCCTATTTCAGCAGAAAGAAATTTCAGACAATCCTGCGAAGGTGAAGGCCATCACTTGATGGTCCCGACTGACGTCTGTGAACGAAGTACAAACAATTCTAGAACTCAATTGACTGCTACCGCATAAATTACTGACAGTTCTCACTAAAATTCTTCCATGACTATTCATCCAGATTCCACCAGAATGTACCAAAATCTCGGATAGAAATTTGGAAAGAAGTAGTATAACACATGGATGCAGCTATGTTTATATCTAAATGCCTGACACACTGCAGGTTCAAGATAGAACGCCGTCATGCCAGTGAGTGGTTACAACCATTAAGAATTTTGAACAGAAATGGGACAAGGTTTCCATGAAGATTGCTATTAGCTACCATAGAACCCAGAAAAGTTTGATTCTATCTAAGTCATTGTCAACCATTTAAACCAGCCTACATGTTTACTCTTATGTGAAAGGATTACGCAGTAACAGACCTGCAGGAAATTCAGCAATAAATCGTATGATTTCGAGGCATTCCATCGACCATTATATCAGACAGAATTCATGTTCACGATCACGTATATGTTTACGTTCACTTTACGTTTACGTTATTTTCAGTTTCACGTTTACGTCTCATTCGCAGTACGATGCTGTTTCAGTTCATGTTTTGTGCTATCTCATGATTTAAGCTCACGTTCGCGTTCATAACATTGTTCACGTTCAAGTTCGTTTCCATCTCGCGATACACGTTACACAGTTGTTACCGAATACGGTTACAGAAAGCTTGAGAAACCAGACTCAAGTTTAGGACAACTTTTCCATAACCAGGCAGACATTTCACGTCTCAGGTCGTATCGTTTGGCAATCCTTCCTTAGTCAGCATACGTTTATGATGTGTTCTACTATCACGCTCACAGTATGTTTCACGTATCACATACATGACATATTTCATGCACAACGCTCCTTTTATGATCGCGAACCACGTTCAAAATTGCTCACGTAGCACGTTCACAATTGTTCACGTAGTTCGTCCCTATATATTATCAACAACTTACTCAGAGATATAAATGTTATCTTCTTAGGATATTGGTATGTACGGTTTCATGTATACTACATGCTATAGCTTGTTTCATTCTATCAGATTCAGAAAATCCATCTTAAGTATGAAACCAGAAACTATTCAGCATCATCAGGACAGGGTCATCAGGACCAAGATTGTTATTATGCTTAGACCTTCTAAAGAATCGTTTCGAGCGGGAAGCCACTCGAAACGGAGGTGTCCATCCGGACCTCTCATCATGTTCCTTCAATAATTCAGTTAAGTTCTTTCAGTCATGTTATGTTCCATGTCCTATTCAGTCATGTTACGTCCATGTTCACTTCAGTCATGTCATGTTTATACCATTTCAGCAGCATTATGTTCTAATTCAAGGAAGAATTATCCTTCAGCTTATATGTCTTTTCAGCCTTCATGTTCTTTCAGCCTATGTGTCCTTTCAGCTTCTATAACTTCACTAGCTTAATTTACCTTTAATTCGAGGACGAATTATCCTTTTAGAGAGGGAGAATTGTAAAGCCGCAACAGTATCATGTCTTTAATTCGAGGACGAATCATTTTTTTAGAGGGGAAGAGTTGTAAAACCCGCATTTAAAATCAAAGAACATTAAGTATACATAGTCTCTGTTTTATTTAAAACGTGACGTAATTAATTATTCAGAAAAATATTAATTTAGTTATTCAGATATTACGTAAGGATTATTATTTCAGTAAAATGAATAATACATTTCAGAGTTAACACGAGAATTCAGACACAAACTCACGAGAAATAATAACACACGAGTTAAACATTAGTGTTTGTGTTTCTTTTTGGGCCGCAACTAGAACCAAATGAAAGAGAGGTGGGCTTTAAGCCCAGTTTACTTGTAAACAAATCACCAGGGGTTACACCCTTTTCTCATTTCATGAAAAACAAAGGAAAACAAAGTTTTAGGGTTGTTCTTATTAGGCCGCCGGCAGCAGACCAAAAGGAGAACGGGGGTGTTCTTATTAGGACGCCGGAAGCAAAGCAAAAGGAGAACGGAGGAGTGTTCTTATTATGACGCTGACAGCATACCAAAAGGAGAACGGGAAGTGTTCTTATTATGACGCTGACAGCAGACCAAAAGGAGAACGAGAGTGTTCTTATTATGACGCCGGCAGCAGACCAAAAGGAGAACGAGAGTGTTCTTATTATGACGCCGGCAGCAGACCAAATGGAGAACAGGGGTGTTCTTATTAGGCCGCCGACAGCAGACCAAAAGGAGAACGAGTGGTGTTTGTTTCGTTGTGTGTTGTAATTCATCCCTAGTCAAGTAGATCGGTAAATCACCTTCTTCTTTATCTTTTATATCACGAAATTGATGAGTTTAGAGAATAAAACATGCAATTAAATCAGGGGGGTTCGGTTGAGTTTTAATTCTAGGATTAGCGACAGTTTAGCGACGACTTTTCTGTCGCAGTTTTCATGACAAATTTTGGACAGCTTTTTGTCACAGTTTTAGTGACAGAAATTTTTGTCGCTAATTACAGTAGGCAGAATTCAATACACATATTGATTTGTTTTAGTGCGAACGAGACGGGGTATCTCGGTAGGCTCGGGACTATAATTGTTTAATCATACCTTGTTTAATTCACTTTTAAAAATAAATGTTTTAAATGATTTATTTAGTAAATTAAAGTTATAATGATAAATTAGTTTATAAAATTAAAAAGGTATAATATTATTAAATAAGTTAAATTATTTTTGGAAACTTCATAAATTAGGAAACCTTCTATTTTTAGCAGGTTCTTTATAACAGTATTATAATATCAGATACAGTAAAATACAATAATCAGAAGTACATGATATACACTAATTAGAATACAGTATAATATACAGTAATTAGAAATACAGGATATACACTAATCAGTAAATATTTAAAGACAGTCAGAGTTATCAGATTGTATACAGAATACTACAACAATACAGGAACATAATAAAGCAAGTTAAGACCAGTAAGAGTCAGTAACAGTAAACAGTAATCGGACAACTTATTCATGTCCCTTATTCTTGTAGCTATTGTGAAGTCTGAGTAGGAGTCGTTCAGTTTTTCCTTACAATCAGTTACTGACAAGAGGTACGGATTTCCGTCCTTTCAGTAAGGACTCCCTTTCTATGCATGATTAGGATTCCCCGTTTTCAGCCAAATGTTTTCCCCAGTATATGTTTAAGTTTATCAGTAATCATGTTAATAACTAAATAAATTGCCTGAGCATTATATACAAGCACGACCAGTTTATGTACTAGTTACGGAGGTACCGTAACCACGGCACTAGAGGCACCGGTGTCGTGACTCACATGCAGGAGAGTGATATCCTGCATCGTCCCACTCAGCTCAGCTTAGCCATTTTATCAGTATTATTAGTGGGGCGTATGGATGCATCCTAGGCTTATAAGTGTTTCAAGTTATCAGGGTGAATGTGGTGTGTGCTCTACATCCTTCACATTGGAGCTGATCCCTCCACCCAGCATAGTTATTTAGAGGTCACCCCTCTACAGCATGACGAGGTCACCCCTCTAGTTATTCATGCACGGTTGTTACAGCACGTGACCTATATAAGCTCTGGCAATTAAAATACAGTAAATGCATGTTTTCAGAATTAATAGTTATATTTCAGTTTCAGTATATATGAACCAGGTTTCTCAGGTTTTATGCAGAGTTCTACCACATGTTACATATCAGTCTTATAGCTTCATTGTTGTCTTCTATTCCATTACTTTCAGTACACTCTTATCATGCTATATCCGTTCACTGAGCGTTATGCTCAGCCGTAGTTCCCTTTCATGTTCTAACGGCAGGTACACCAGGACGCTCTTAGGATTCTGAGAGCATGTGCATTTGGATGGAAGCTATCCAGACTTCTTACTTTATGTACTTACATTATTCTGCTTATTTGGACATTGTTTAGTCCTTTCCTTCAGTATTTTTACTTTTCATGTTTTGGGCTTATATTGGATTGCCGATGTTTGATTCCGGTATTTCCTTCATGGTCAGTTAATGTTTTAGGACATTTACCTTATGCTTTGATGACACGCCATAAATATACGTAACGGTCCACTTATCCAAGTGGGGTGTTACAGAATGTATAAGGGCAAAACAGATGGCGTTGTATGACCATGAAGGTGGGTTAATAGACCATTATAGTAGGCTATGGGACTACAGGCAAGCCTTGTTGGACTCTAACCCTGGTTCAACCTGTCACATAAATTTGGAAGAAAAAGATGATGGCCTTTCATATTTCAAAATATTTTATGTCTGTTTTTCTGGACCAAAGGAAGGCTGGAAAGGTGGGTGTAGAAAAGTGATTGGTTTGATGGGTGTTTTTTGTCACACACTTGCAAAGGGCATTTACTTACTGCAACGGGAAGGGATGCTAATAATCAAATGTTTCCTATAGCGTAGGCTGTTGTAGGGGAGGAAAACAAGCATAACTGGATGTGGTTCTTGGCCTTGATCGACTATGACCTTGGATTGAACAATGGCGTAGGTCTTACAGTCATATCAAATGGACATAGGGTAAGAAAAGTGTCACTTATGTCTATATATGCTAATACTTAACTATAACTTTCTTATCTATATTATGCTAACATTAAATAAATACCATCAATATAGGGTCTAATAGAAGTTATCAAGGTTTGGTTGGGGGAGGCTGAGCACAGACAATGTGCAAGACATATTTATGCAAATTTCAAGAAGAAATGGAGTGGCTTACATTACAAGAGATTCTTTTGGTAGGCTGCTTCCTGCACAATACCTGAGCACTTTCATCAGGTTATGGATGCAATCAAGAAACCAAATGATAATGCATACACATGGTTAGTTGACAGAAATCCAAATACATGGTGTCGTGCTTACTTTAAAATGGACAGATGTTGTACAGCATTTGAAAATGGTATGTCTGAGAGTTTTAACTCTAGAATACTTTTGGCTAGAGGAAAGCCCATAATTACCATGTTAGAAGACATAAGGATATACATTATGCAAAGGATTTGGGTCTTAACAAGAAAGCCATGGAACACACACATGAAATTACTCCATTTGCTAAGAAGATGTTGCAGATTCATACAATTAAAATCAGGTATAATACTGAAAGTTTTGATTACATAAAAAGTGTAACATTTATTATAGAATTAATAATGATGAGTTTTAACACTATGATAGAAACTGGGTGGTGTACCAGAGTGGTTACCAAGAAGTTGAGGTTAGAAGAGATGACCATGCCTATGGTGTCAATGTTGATAAAAAAAACTTTATGGATGCAGAATGTGGGAGCTAACAGGTAAACCTTGTGTCCATGTTGTGGCTGCGTATTCTCACCTAGGTTTGAATCCAGAGGTAGGTGTCAGTGACTGGTATTCTAAGTCCAAATGGATTGACTGTTATAAGCACTCCATTAAACCTGTCCCTGGTTCTAGTGTATGGAAAAGAACAGAGCTTGAAAAACCTTTACCACCCCAAGAAAGAAAAAGGTCGGGCAGACCAAGGAAACAAAGGATTAGGCATCCTTCAGAAAATGACCATGAAATTAGTAGGGTTGGTAGAGTGATTCATTGCCATAGGTGTTGGCAATCTGGGCACAATAGAAAGAATTGCAATAATACCCCAAGAACTAAACCAAAGAATTTAATGATGTTCCTTATGAACAACAAAGTGAGACACCAAATGAAGGGGATGTGAGTGGTTCACAGGCTACACAGGATAAGCCAGTAGACATGGCTGACACTGTTATGCCAGTGTCAGAAGCTAATGTTACAACTCTTATCTTAAAGAAACCTGCTGGTACCTCAAGAAATACCCCATCTGGTTCAAAGAAGCTTCCAACTACACCTAAGAAGGCTAATTAAACAAAATTAGACAAAGGGAAAACCCAGTAACTGATGGTGGAACAAGTTTAACTCTAGAGGTACACTTCAATCATTTAAACAATGACAATGTAATTAACTATAAATGAACTTAGCTGATAATTGGAAAACTTGTGTACAGGAACATCTTGAGGAAATGGGAAGACAGGCTTTGGAAGAGCTTCTAAGAACTGAGGCTGAAGAAAAGGCAAAGTGGGAAGCTGAGGAGCAACAGAGAATAGATGATGAAGTTGCATGGAAAGACTACACTAGTGAGTTTGCATCATGGGAGATATATGGGTCTTCAGCTAGGCAAATACCTGGTAGAACTCCTATTACAAGACATATGGCTGAAATGAGAATGCACAATCAACCAGTAGATGAAATTTTTATGTCGAACCCTGAAGATGCAGCATAATACTTTGATACACAAGACAGGTTACATGGAGATGAATCTGACTTGGGTGCTACATCTCAATCAGTCAATTCTCAAGGAAGCCACTTCATATTAAGAGAAAAAGGTAAACCTGTTGTGTCAAGTGCTCCTGTACCTAAAAAAAGAGGAAGGACAAAGACTAAAAAGGCTCACAAACAGACATAGTAGTTCCTTTTAGGGTAACACACAAGAACAGAGGTAGATCTGAAAGGATAGCTAAGATGAAATCCAAGAAACTGAAGTTTGATGAAGCTGAAAATGGATCTACACCAGCCAAGGCTCTTCACCTTAGTGATTGAGTATATGAAGCTATTGTAATAGTTTATTGTAATCTGGATATTATTTATGTAGGAAATCTGTGAAGGTATTGGTCTAATGACCTAAATAATTGAACCAATCTTTTGTATAGGATAAGGTAGGAATGATGTTGTTGTTTAATGTGTGATTCATATGAAATGGATGCACAAATTTTCTGATGTTTTTGTTTAATGTTTGAGTCACATGCCATGGATAGCATGGGAATCTCTTATAAAAAGCAACATCCCTTTGTTTTATATGGCATTGTTTAACAAGTTTGAATGGAAACTAGGACCACCTTGTCTCCTAGTTGGGAAATGGTTTGTACAGGTCACATTATTTTACAAAAATTCTGTATGTATCCACATGTTTTCACACAACACAATCAATCTAACCAAAGCATTACATAACAAGTGTTGAAGTTAAACACACCGTTACATACCCTGGTCTTTAAACCTACCAATACTTACCAAGACTGCAAAATCTACCAATACTTACCAAGTATGCAAAAGCTCAATATCAGATACCCTAGAATAATAGCTACTTAACCATTACATACAGAAACCATAAATTATTCATGAAAAGTTCATAAAAGTGTTTATCAAACCTTAGCTTTTCCCTTTCCTTTGACTGCAGTTTTAGGACCCTTCATTTGTTCACAGATTTGCAACCAAGTCATTTGGTTAGAATGACCAATGACACAACCAGTGACTGCAACAGGACTTCTAGCAATCTGTTTTGAAGATGCATTCACAGGTATGTATTTACCTTTGATAGCATCAAAAGCTTTTGGTGCAAATACCCATTTTGAGTTATGAGAAGGGCTTTCAAGGTGGACACTAAAATCATCCCTTTCAGTTGAATCTTCTGTGTCATACCCATACCATTTGAGTATGGCTGCTGGGATTTCATTATTAGATGATCTTTTAGATCCATGTCCAAGACATGATCCACATGATCTTTTTAAACCCTTAACTTTTTTAGATCCATGCCCTTTACATGAATCCATGGTTTCTGAAGAATACCCTTGAGTCATAGCATCTCCTGATTCACTATCACTACTAATTTGAATAATTTCTGCAAAAAAAGAAAATTGTATACAAAGGATGACATATGGGTATAGTGTGAAAACATGGCTAATAATTCGACATCATACTAACCTTTCCCTTTACCCATTTGTGAAGTCTTTGGATAAATCCCTAAATGTTAAGTTGTTACCTTTCTATTTTTTGCCTTAAACTTAAATAGAAGTAAATGGGGATGTATAATGGTTTGGTGAGACTCATTTATATCAGAGAAAAGTTGTAGGTGGGAGTATGCCATAAATATGGCTAACACATACAGTCAACACATTTGCTGATATAACTTATCAGGGTAAACAACATGGGCATATATCAGCAGGGGAACATAACAGAAACTAGTAACAAACATAAAGAGCAAAAAACTTGCAAGAATCATAAAGAACAAAAATCTGACAACAAAAGATATCATAAATATGTTCGATTCATTGTAAAAGTAACAAACATAGAATGATTACATTACCAAATCTAGGATTAAAACTATTGTTAAAAACAAAACACAAACTGAAATAACTAACATTAGCCTATCACAAACCACAAATTTGGCCTTCACATTATTCAAGTCATTTGTTATGCCTTTAAGCATTTCAATGTGACTGTCATGGGGTAACACTCTCTCTGATCCATTGCTTCTACCACCCGAGTTAACCATCCTCCTCAAGCTTTTATTCTCTTCGTGTAATCGATACAGCAATGCTCTGTAATATGAGGACAATTCAAGGTCTAGAAAACCATAAACACCACATTTTATTGTCTTGTCTCTGATTAGACAAGACCTAAACTGTAACACCCGAAAACCGGTTCTTAAGCATTTATTTACGATATTGCCATTTGGTTGTTTGACTATGACTTTTATAAGTTTGAACGTGATATGTGATTGGCTAGTCAAACTTGTTAGTCAAACTAATAGTAAAATATATGTAAAATGACTTTAGAAAGTATTATGTGTCACAAGTATGAGAAATAAGAGTTAAAAGGCTGAAGTTATCATATGATAAATAGTTATAAAAGTTTTTGTGGCCAAATTGTGAAGATTAACATTTGAGGGACCATAGTTGCCAAGTTGGCAAACTTCTAGTCATATAAATAGCTAAACTTTCCCATAACTTCAATAAGGTTCCAGATATATGTGTGTCGGTTTAGAGAGAAGGAAAAGAGGGGGAAATGATGGTGATGATCTTGGTGATGATGATTGAGGATAAGAAGTGTTCCAAGCCAAGAGATAAACTCATAACAATGATCCTCATCAAGTAAGTAACTTTAATTAGGTTAATTAGATAAAGAAGAACTAGGGTTCATGTACTCAAATTGGGATTTTGGGTAATTATGCTTCTAAAGAAATAATTAAGATGTTTATGATAAAGATGGTTAAGGGTTCATGTCCACTTAATGGTTTAAGCTTAACTTTTGTAATTTGGGTTTCATCATATGATCAAGATATGATCATATGATGATTATTGATAATGTTTGTAAGGTTATGTGAATGGGTTGAGTAAACCATTGATGATGGTATTGCACTAATGGAATAATAGGTATGTTTGGCTAGTGAGTAAGAACCAAGGTTGAAGATGATGATGGTGATGATGCCTATTATTATTGTTAACTATGGAGCTAAGGTAAGTAAATCGGTCTTAATGTGTTATTATATGGATTTTACCATTATGTGTTATGTGGTTAAATGTTGAGTTGCATCGATCGATCTTATGTGCTAGAAGAACGTGTTTGATTGTAAGTTGTTTGTTTTACATGCATAATGATGTAAATGATGTATAATATCATTTTATTCCCGGTTACTTACTAAGCGAAAGCTTATGTGTTATAGTTGACATGTTTTGTAGGTGATATGCCAAAAAGGTAAAGCACTTGATAAATGACTTCATAGTTGGAAGCAAGGATTGAAGTATTTTGTTTATGCGTAGGAGCTTAGTTAGAATACCGAGCTCATGGTAAAGTTGAACCCTAAGTGTCATAAACGGCTTGTAAAGGTTGTTGTCAAGTAGTAATGTCCTTTGTTAAAGTCTAGTCTTCTAATGTATGCAATTGGGTCAAAAAGTGTATGTAAACGGGTCAAAATGGGCGTTTGGCGTACCCCATAAAGTACATGATTTCGGGTCGTATAGTCCGCACATGTTTATGAGATTGATGTATCTTAATGGTTTATTAAGTCCTGAAAAGTTTGGTAAAGTTTCGAGTTGTGTAAATCGTTTTTGAAAGGAAATGCGAAATGTGTTAAAATGGGAAAAAAAACTAGGCTCGGCATGTGGCCGTGGCCACTTGGCCAGCGGCTAAAGGCCTCAGAGGTTGGAAATCTGGGCTCGGCCTACGGCTGGGAACCTCAGCCTGCGGCTAAAGGCCTCGGAGGGGTTTAGCATGCGGCCGTGAACCCTCGACCGGCGGCCAAAAGCCCTCTGTGATGTAAAAATTGTCGTAACTTGTTTTCATCATATCTTTTGATCCGTAAAGAGTTATAAGTCGTATCTTATATCGTCGAAAAGGTGTTAGAGTCTACTTTATTTTAGTAATGCTATCAAGGTATGAAATTTGATGTGTTTTGGTCAGTTTGTTAAAGAGTAACGTGATGTTGTCTTTGGTAAAGTATTTTTCGCGTAAAAGTTTAAAATTCTCATTTTTTTGTCAAGTCGGGAAAAGGGCGTTTCATAAACCTTCTTCCTGGATTTTCTGAAGTCCAAGCTGTTTGAACAGAAATTGGGTGGGGGGGGTCACAATCACAATGTGTTTTGTTTGTGACATCTTGATTCCTGCCATATCTCCTAATCAATGATGAAGACGAAGATGGCATAGTGGATTCAAGGGATACTTTTAATTACAAACTTTGGGGATTAGGGTTTATATGGAATTGAGAAAGGGGTATTTCTGGATTAGGGTTTAAATGGAATTGACAATGGGGTATTTGGGAATTAGGGTTCTTAGGTTTCTGGGAAACAAAGGATGAGAGAGAGAGATGGAGGTTGTTTTTCGATTGTATGTGAAAAAAATATGGATATTTGGATCGGGTATGGGAAAGAAATGGGTATCTGCCAACTAAGCAATAGTCAAAGTTTTTGGTTTGACCAAAGCCACGTCAGCTTTAACCTGTGATAGCAAGTTTCAGTGTGAAAAATGGACTTAAGTTAGTACAATGTGTATAATGGATAATCTGGGAAAGTATATTGTATATTTTTGACATTTACCCCTCTTTGTATAATAAATTTACTATTAATTTTAATTATAAAATATAAAATATTAAGTATACAGAAAGTAAAAATAGTAATATGAGGTCGGAAATAGACTCACATCCACTAAATACTTGATGAACCATTATGCCAAAATTCCTCATGTTCTTTTTTCTACAAAATGCATCGTCATAATAATATTTGATGTTTATTTAGTTACATAAACGAATATTAACAAAAAAAAATACCAGTTCATTCATGTGATGAACGTCCGATTGTGCAGTTACTAACGTTCTTTTATGTTAATTTGTTTGCTTGTTTTGATGTAAAGTATCTTTTTATTATATACTTAAAAAACTAGTTTTATGTAAATTACATGATACTTGTGGGAGAGAAAAGTTCTATAAGGAACATACATCCAAAAAAGAACAAAGGAAGCAATCTCCACCATCCAATATTAATCTTTTTAAATTTAATTAAAAAAACAAATTTTCATCCTATTTCTTAAAAATTAAATATCTCTCAAACCGTTAATCGTTATGAAAAAATAATTATACCGTCACAACGGGAATTAAATTATCTTTCCATAGATATGCACTTCTATATACTTTCGGCGAAATTTTTTTAAAAAATTTCGTAAAAAAATCACATGTAATTCTCGAAAAATTACGTGTAATTCTCGAAAACTCATTTTTGATTAATTATTTTAAAAATCACATTTGAATTTGTAACGTCACATGCGATTTGTGAAATCACGTGTATTTTTTTTGACGAGAATTTCAACATTGTAAAATCGTTAAAAGTATATGAAAATAACCGTCTATTAAATGACAAAAATATTTTTGTTATTATTTTAAAACCTCACGTGATTTATGTGAATTACATTAAAATGTTTGAATCACATGTAATTTTGTTAATATATTAAAATGTTTGTTGCCATTAATATAAAATATGTTCATTTTACCGGGGTGGAGTCCCCTTTACCCAAAAAAATATATGTAAAACAAATTGGCTTCTGAATTACATGTGATTCGGTGATAATTACATGTGATTTTGCTTGCATTACATATGATTCAAGCATACCGAAACCGTAACTTTTTCTAACAAACCCACATTAGATGAATCACATTTGATTTTTTTAATCACGTATTATGTTCTCATTTATGTAAAATATATAAAACAAATTGGCTTCTAAATTACATGTGATTTTGTTCGAATCACATGTAATTCTGCTTGAATTGCATGTGATTCGGTGATAATTACATATGATTTTTCTTGCATTACATGTGATTCAAGCATTCCGAAACCTTAACTTTTTCTAACAAACCCACTTTAGATGAATCACATGTGATTTTTTAATCACATGTAATCTTGTTAATATATTAAATTGTCTGCTTGAATTACATGTAATTCGATGATAATTACATGTGATTTTGCTTGCATTGGATCACATGTAATTCGATGATAATTACATGTGAATTTGCTTGCATTACATGTGATTCAAATATTTCAAAACTTTAACTTCTTCTAACAAACCCACTTTAGATGAATCACATGTGCTTTTGTTTGAATCACATGTAATTTACCACGAATTACATGTAATGCAAGCAAATTCACATGTAGTTATCATACATGGATCACAAGATAGCATACATGGATCACAAGACCACTTTAGATAGCATACATGGATCACAAGACCACTTCGGAAGGATGGATGATGTGAGGAATGGAGAGAAAATGTTATTTACCACGAATCACATGTGATTTACCACGAATTACATGTGATTTATCACGAATCGCATGTGATTTACTTGGTTTCTAGATTATTGGTATTAAAGTTTGAAAATAAAAATCTATGAAAACATGTAACTTAAAAAAAAGACTAACGCGTCAAATGGGACGAAAGTTAGATGTAAAGTTATGTGAGTCTACATGAACCATATGTGATTTAAAGCAAAATTACATGTAATTATTTATAAAATCACATGTGATTTAAAGCAAAATTACATGTAATTTTGTATAAAATCACATGTAATTTGAGCAAAATTACATGTAATTATTTATAAAATCACATGTGATTTGAGCAAAATTACATGTAATTCACACAAAATTACATGTAATTTTCATTCAACACTAACTAACCACTTTATTACAAAAATCACATGTAATTCACACATAATTACATGTGATTTGCATTTAACACTAATAAACTATTTTATTACAAAAATTACATGTAATTCACACATAATTACATGTAATTCACACAAAAGTTAACGATTTACAGTGTTAAAAATTCTCGCCAAAAAAATTACACGTAATTTTCGAAAATTACATGTAATTTTTCGAGAATCACATGTAATTTTTTATGCGTAAATTTAAAAAAAAAAGTTTGCCGAAAGTGTATAGAAGTGCCTATCTATAGAAAGATAACTAAATTCCCGTCGCGATGGTATAATTAGTTTTTCGTAACGATTAACGGTTTGAGAGATATTTAATTTTTAAGAAATAGGATGAAAATGGGTTTTTAAATTAAATTTAAAAAGATTAATATAGACCATTAGATGAAACTTGAATGGATGGTTGAGATTGTTTTCTTCCTTCTTTTTTTGATGCATATTCTATAAGGATCTCACCTCTTCTAGAGAAAAGTTATTTTGCATCCTTGTTTTTTGGTGGAAACCAAGGAACAAATCCTCACCCTTCATCTATTTTTGATCTAATGGTAGAGATTAACCTAAGATTTTTAAAAAAACACGGAGGGGCCATTTTTGCCAAAATGTCCAAAAGTTGAAAAAATGGGCGGAGGTACCAAAGTTGTAAATATGAAAGAGTAATGAATTATCACTAGTGATATTTCACTAGCGAAAATCAATGAAATATCACTGTAAATAAAACAATGAAATATTACTGGGATATTACGCAGTAACTATGTTAATGAAATATCACTAGTGATTTTATTGGTTTATCTCTAGTGATATTTCATTGTTTTTATCAGTAACGAAATATCACTTGTGATAACCAATTTTTGTCATATTTACAATTTAGTCCTTCCGCCGTTTTTTTTGCAAATTTTAGATATTTTGGCAAAAATAGTCCCTCCGTGTTTTTTTTTAATCTTAGGTAATGGATGGCTAGGATTAGTCCCTTAGATTCCAACAAAAAACAAGTTTCCAAAATAATCGGACTCGGTTTTTCTAATCTTTGTGCTTCGTAGCCGGTCAAACTATAAATCATTTATGTTGTGACGAACTGATGATATGATGTTCTCACATAGATCTGTTTTGTTTTTTAACTTGATTCGCGTTGTCAATTTACTAAAACATGTGTTGTGAGTCGGGTTATTTTGAAAACTTATTTTTTGGTGGAATTTAAGGGACAAATTTTAACCATCTATTACTTATGATTAACAAAAACACGGAATGACCATCTTTGTCAAAATGTCCAAAATTTGCAAAAAAGCGGCGGAATGGCTAAATTATAAATATGACAAAAATCGGTTATCACAAGTGATATTTCGTTACTAATAAAAATAATGAAATATCACTAGAGATAAATCAATGAAACATCACTAGTGATATTTCATTAACATAGTTACTACGTAATATCCTAAATTGTAAATATGACGAAAATCAGTTAACACAAGTGATATTTCATTACTGATAAAAACAATGAAATGTCACTAGAGATAAATCAATGAAACATTACTAGTGATATTTCATTAACATAGTTATTGCGTAATATCCTAGTGATATTTCATTGTTTTATCAAAAGTGATATTTCACTGATTTTCGCTAGTGATAAATTATTACTCCGTCATATTTACAACTTTGGTACCTCCGCCAATTTTTTCAAGTTTTGGACATTTTGGCAAAAATAGCCCCTTAGTGTTTTTTTAAAATCTTAAGTTAATCTCTACCATTAAATCAAAAATAAATGAAGGGTGAGGATTTATCCCTTGATTTCCAAAAAAAACAAGGATGCAAAATAACTATTGTCAACATGTGTTATTCGAAACAAATAAGACAATTAAAATGTAGTGGCATCTGAAAAATAATGGGGTGTTCTAAATATACATTTTAATATCACTAATCATACCCATATTAGTTACACAATAATTTATTTATTAATATTATTCAAAATCTTATGCATCAGCATTAAAAATAAGGTTATTTAATATTTATGGCTTTTGTTATTATTTGCCGTAACTTCTTTCTCTTTAACTCGTCATCTCAGTTTTCATTTTTTGTCTTCTATCATACAAAATCAAGCATACAAACATCTTAAAAAGGTATTCAAAACTCAACCCATTACACACCTCAAAGAAAAGCATTGAGAAAACCCAACAAAGTAAAAAGAAAAGAAGGTGGTGGTGGGGGTGGGGGTGGGGGTGTTTCCACGGTAGTTTTCATGGTCGTGGTCGTAGGGTTGTCTTAATGATGGTTGTTGAAGTAAAATTCCCCGGCAAGAGCTACTCGAGTGAATTCTTTTCGGTCACGGTTATGATGTAGCTTGTATCTTAGTATTGGACCTATAAACACAAGACAACACACGTTAGCTTCGTCCCAGTTTTGACCCCGAGACCAAGCTCCGACGTGAGAGTAAGTAACTGTCACGTGGATGGTGTCCGGTGTGGAATACCAGAGGTTAGTTATAAATGTGAAGAACAACAATGGCAGTAAGTAAGCTAAGTTGAATTGAATGTGTATTAAATGTGAGGAGTATTTATACTACTCCACAAAATGTACCTGGATATCTAGTCACATCAATAGGTTAGGTTTTGAGCCCAAGGTAAGATCTTTTCCACTAATCGAGGGATTTGCTCCTTATGGCGGCGGTGCCACGTTTTGCCCGATGGGCCGAATGATGCATACTGGATAATACGCTGGACTACTTTTACTTTTCACTAGCTCCTAGGTTCATGGCATTAAATGCTTACTGCTCACCTGTCAGTTCATTAATTATGGACCCCTCGGCCCTAGTCCGGAGGCTGTCGTATGTCCGGAGACCTTTGGCCGGAAACATGCACGAACAATGGTGTTTGCGGGGGTTTGTTTGCACGGTTGTGGTGGTTGTTTGTCGTCACTTGGATAAGATTGTAGTTGTGGGGTGGTGGAGGGCTGTTTTGAATGGTAGTGGTGGTTTGTAATGGTGGTAGGGGTGGCGGGCTGTTAAGGTGGTGGGAATATCGGGTTTTTCTTTTTGCAGTGGTCGGTTGTCGTGGTAGGGATAGCGGTTGTATGGTGGTGGGGATGGTAGCTTTTTTATGATAGGGGTGGATTGTTAGGTTATGGATTTATTTACTTCTATTTTATATAATAAAACAAAATATATTACAAGTCTATAAGGCATAAATATTAAATGAAACAATTAAATTACTTATCATAATTAATCTTAAGTACAAGTATTCCAATGTCACATTTTGATTAGAGGTAAGATTTAAAAAAAAAGCCTAGCTGTGATCAAGAGGTGAATTGGAAGAAAAAAAAACTGATTATGAAAATTAAAATTTTTTTTAAACGGGTGAATTTTTACAATAAATAACTCTACATAAAGTCAATTTGTTTAAAACGTATTTTATGAAATGGTGACCAAGTCTGTACTCAATCTTAAAAAGTTTTTATAACAGAAAATTAATTAAATTAGTGAACAAAAGTTTATTTTTGTATACTTGATTTTTTTAATAATTTGTACTTTTTGGAAAAAAACATTTCATTAATCTTAATAAATTAGTTTTATTACTTTTTATTCTTTGTAAACTTCAACAAAACTTATAATTTTTTAAAGAATTTTAGAGGTTGTTTAAAAAGTTTATAAAATTTAACTTTTTCAAACGTATGGTTGTAAATTGTTTCTTTTACTTATTCTTTACACCTAAACATAATTTTTTTGGAAAGTTTTTAACACAAAACGAGTTTTATAAATTGTATATGTTTTTCGGAAAGTTATTAAAACGAAACGTGTATTCTTAACGAACACACGTACAGATATGTCGAGACAAATAATACCGATTAAAAAGCACACATATAAATCCTCTAATACATCAATCCGACTGAGTCACCTTTTCTTGGTAAGTATCCATTTAATTTAAAGATTTAATCATGTGTTGCAAATTACGATTATTTTGTTTTGATTTAGATATATGATATGTTTCGATTTCGATTGATTATGTTATGGTTTATTTTTGTAGGTAGAATGTGCTTGAGTAGTTAACCAGGTTTGATATTATTATATCCTTTTCATTCTAAAGATGTTGTACAGTTTTATATGCAAACTATAGCTAATTTGTTGTGTTGTGTCTTAGAATAATGAATATGTCAACAACTTTATTGAGTTATCCCGGTGATTATCCAGTCATGTCAACGATTTAACTTTGGTAAGTTTAGATTCGAATATATAAACCTGGGTTGTGCTTGAATCTAAGTTGTATTCAATAACACATAACAGTTTTTTGAAACCTTTGGATCAGGGGATATTATTGTTTCATTCGTCACGAGAGGATATATATGAACGGAAAAACCAGGAACAAAGGTATGTGTCTTTCTTCATATTTTATTCCACCATCAATCGTATTATGTAGATTTAAAGTTTTCCTCGATAAAACACAAATGTGTATTTTTGAACATGATAGTATATATTAAATTCTTGAACTAAAAGTGTCTCTTTTGTGTGGATACAAATTGCTGATAGCGGGAGAGTCCACGAAAAAATGTCAGGTTCGTTCGGTGTTTTCTTTGACATAGTAATAAAAATGTCAGAAAAAACTACAAAGTGGTGTGATTTTTTGAAATTTTATATTTATATTTAATTGGATGAGTTTGAAAGAGCTGTTACAAAGCTTACATGAAAGTGGTTGATAGGTGTGAAAACACCCATCTTTTTACCACTTAAATATAATTATTGTAACACCCCACTTGGATAAGTGGACCGTTACGTGTATTTATGGCGTGTCATCAAAGCATAAGGTAAATGTCCTAAAACATTAACTGACCATAAAGGAAATACCGGAATCAAACATCGGCAATCCAAACATAAGCCCAAAACATGAAAAGCAAAATACTGAAGGAAATGACTAAACAATGTCCAAATAAGCAGAATAATGTAAGTACATAAAGTAAGAAGTCTAGATAGCTTCCATCCAAATGCACCTGCTCTCAAAATCCTAAGAGCGTCCTGGTGAACCTGCCGTTAGAACATGAAAGGGAACTACGGCTGAGCATAACGCTCAGTGAACGGGTATAAAGCATGATAAGGAAATACTGAAATAAGACAGATGATAATATACTGGAGCTGTAAGACTGATAAGTAAAGTTGCAGCAGAAATCTGTGTATAATCTGTAAAGTCTGACTTATAAATAATAAAGCTGAACTGTTATCTGTTAAATCTGAAAACATGCATTTACTGTATTTTAATTGCCAGAGCTTATATAGGTCATGTACTGTAACAACTGTGCATGAATAACTGGAGGGGTGACCTCGTCATGCTGTAGAGGGGTGACCTCTAAATAACTGTAGAGGGGTGACCTCTAAATACTGTGTTGGGTGGAGGGATCAGCTCCAATGTAAAGGATGTAGAGCACACACCACATTCACCCTGATAACTTGTAAACTGATAAGCCTAGGATGCATCCATACGCCCCACTAAACATACATATAAATATGGCCAAACTGAACATGAGTGGGACGATGCAGGATATCACTCTCCTGCATGTGAGTCACGACACCGGTGCCTCTAGTGCCATGGTTACGGTACCTCCGTAACTAGTACATAAACTGGTCATGCTTGTATATAATGCTCAGGCAATTTATTTAGTTATTAACATGATTACTGATAAGCTTAAGCATATACCGGGGAAAAACATTTGGCTAAAGACGGAGAATCCTAATCATGCATAGAAAAGAAGTCCTTACTGAAAGGGTGGAAACTCCGTACCTCGTGTCCAGTAATGAATTGAAAATGAAAGCTGAAGAATCTACTCCGACTTCACGGATACTACATACATAAGGGAACGTGAAATGAGTTTTCTGATTACTGTTTATTTTTACTGATCTTTACTGTACTTAACTTGATTTATTATGTCATGTATTGTTGTACTGTTCTGGTTAAATCTGATAACTCTGACTGTCTTTAAATATTTATTGATTTATGTATTTTCTGTACTCCTGATTACTGTATAATATGTATTCTAATATTATAATATCACTGTCAATAGTAATCTGCTAAAAATAGAAAGTTTCCTAAATTAGAAGTTGCCTAAAATAGTAATCAGCTCGATTACTTAATAAGCATATTTTAATAAGCCATGTATTAATAAGTCAAAATTAAATAAGTTTAACTTAATAAGCCCCTTTTAATAAGTCATAATTTAATAAGTCAAAATTGATAAGCTGATATCTTGATAAACTAATTTATATAAGTCATGAATTATTAGGCCAAAATTAATTAAGTCATCTATTAATAAGCCAAAATTTACTTAAGCCCAAAAATCAATAAGCCGTTTCTTTTCTATTACAAACTCGTCCCATAACATATTATATTTCTATGCATTGGATGACTTATTCTACTAAATTATCGGTACATTTTATATATCATAACGTAGTGCATGCATAAGAGCATCCATATGTTGTAAACTAATGTTAGAGGTGAAAGATATCATATTAGCTAGCAAGATTTTTTTTTCATACGTAAGGAATGAGCATAAATTTCAAGATGTACCTTTGAGCAACACGATATGTCAAAATCATACAAGAACACTAGCGCCGGATCTAACGGTATAAAATCGAACCCACAAGTCGACAACTCGCACAACCAAAACACCAATCGTTAACCAAAATCTTACTCCAAGACGGACTTACGATAAAAGATCCAGATTGAAACCCAAACATATGTCACCGTCAGCTACACGTACCAATCATAAAACCAAAGTCACAGCCCGTGTACGATCAGAAAACAAGACTAAGTACGTACGATAGTCCAGATTTGAACTCAAGCATATAGCTTGTACACACGCTCACTTTTACTCAAGAATACATGATGACATCATTGAGTTTTCTTAGATGATTTGATGAGGCCATAGAAGAATTAATATGGCTAATGATATAGAAGGTTTGTAGATGAAATAAACGTGTACATGAGATTAAGGAACATATTTGAAATTTTAAAGTAATAGAAACTTATATCACCATCATCAATCTTGTCGAAATAAGCAAAGGTTTCAATTGGAGAAAAGGATATGTATGTACTATATTATATGTACGCCTATTATGATTTCTTCTTCCTTGTGGTCGGCTGCAATCTCAACCCTTTCTAGGGTTTTATTAATTTTCTAACTTGTTGCCAATGAAATAAATGTCAATGTTTTGTTATTAGCTTTCTTAGTGGACCGGGCTTTGGGCCAATATTATACTTGTAAGACTTATGCCTACTATAAATCCGTTTTATTTATTTTAATGAATAAATAATACATACTAAATACTTTGATAATATTATTTATTATTCTGAATAAATAATTACGTAACGCTTTAAATAAAACTGAGGCTGCCTATAGTTAACGTTCATGGATTTTTAAAACATATAATACCTGAATAGCTAATCTTAATTATTTTTCTGAATAATTAATTACGTCACGTTTTAAATAAAATCGAGACTGTGTATAATTAATGTTTTTGGAGTTTAACTGCGGGTTTTACAACTCTTCCTCTCTTAAAATAATAATTCGTCCTCGAATTAGAGACACGATAATGTTGCGCTTTTACAATTCTTCCTCTCTAAAAAGGAAAATTCGTCCTCAAATTAAAGGTAATAAGCTGGTGAAGTTATATAAGTTGAAAGGACATATATCCGAAAGAGCATGAAGGCTGAAAAGACATATAAGCTGAAGGATCATTTGTCCTTGATTTAGAACATGAGTCTGCTGAAAAGGTATAAACGTGACCTGACTGAAGTAACATTGAACGTGACATGGCTGAATAGGACATGGAACGTAACATGGCTGAAAGAACTTAACTGGATTTATTGAAGGAAAGTGATGAGAGGTCCGGATGGACTCCTCTGTTTCGAGTGGCTTCCCGCTCGAAACGATTCCTTCAAAGGTCAAAACATAATAAAAATCTTTGTCCTAATGACCCTGTCCTGATGATGTTGAATAGTTTCTGGTTCCATACTTAAGATGGATTTTCTAAATCTGATAGAAAGAATAAGCTATAGCATGTAGGGTACATGAAACGGTACGTACGATTATCCTGAAAAGATAATATTTATATCTCCGAGCAAGCTGCTGAAACATATAGGAACGAACTACGTGAACCATTGTGAACGTGCTACGTGAGCAATTGTGATGTGGTTCGTGGTCATCAGAGGAACACTGAGCATGAAATATATCGTGAATGTGATACGTGAAGCATACTGTGGACGTGATGCCAGAAAATATCATGAACGTATGCTGACTGAGGGAGGAATGACAAACTATACGGCCTGAGATGTGAAACGTCTGCCTGGTTATGGAATAGCTGTCCTAAACTTGAGTCTGGTTTCTCAAGCTTTCTGTGATCGTAGTCAATAACAAGCTGTGAAACGTGTATCGTGAGATGGAACACGAATCTGAACGTGAACAATGTCATGAATGCGGGTATGAACTTACCTCATGAGGTAGCGCAAGCATGGACTAAACAACATCATAATGTGAACGTGAGATGCAAACGTGAACATGAATGTAAGCGTGATTCGCGAACATGAATTTCTATCTGACCTGATTGTTGATGGAATACTTAGAAGTTGTACAATCTATTGCTGAATTTCCTGCAGATCTGCTACTGCGAAATTCTTTCAGATGAAAGAAACGCGTAGGTTGATTACATGGTTGACAATGACTTAGGTAGTATCATACTTTTCTGAGTCTATGGTAAACTGATAATAATCTCCATGGAATCTTGTGTCCTTTATGTCTAGAATTTCTACTGGTAGTAATAACTCGATAGCATGACGGTGTTCTATCTAAAACCTGTTGGAGTGGCAAGCATTAGATATGAACATAGCTTCCTCAACATGTTATACTGTTTCTATAAATTTTTGTCTGAGATTTTGGTACGTTCCGGTGGAATCTGGATGAATAGTCATGGAAGTATTTTAGTGAGAACTGTCAGTAATTTCTGCGGCAGTAGTCAACTGAGTTCTAGAAAATTTTGTACTCTAGTTACAGACATAGGTCTTGACCATCTGGTGATAGTCTTCACCTTCACAGGATTTCTAAATTTTATTTCTGTTGAAATATGGTGGCTCATAAATTCCACTTTGTTCATCTGGAATATACCTCTGTAAAGCTGCTCATATAATTTTCTCCTATCTGAAAATCTGTAAGTCCGTGAGGAGATGATCTCGTGTTATTCTTTAAGTTTTAGTAGATTAGAATGTGATCAATGAATATACTGACGATTTGGTCTGAGAATTCATGGGAAAAATTTTATTCATAAATTTCATACTATAGTTAGGGCATTAGGGAGCTCAGACGTATAAGTCAAAATTTTAGAGAGACTATAACGTGTTCGACAGCAATCTGGAAAACATCATGTTCTTCTCTCACCATTTTTGGTGGCATGGTCACGAATTGTTCTGGAAAATATTTAAGACATCGTAGCAGGTCAGGTAACCTTCTATTCGTGGAATGAGTATCGTTTATGAATGGCGATCTTGTCAAAATATCGGTGGTCGATACCTGATCTCATGTTACCAGCCTTCTTTCTGATAGACAGAAACGGTACACTTCCTGGTGGTGCGTTAGGGCAAATAAAGCCTCGTTTCGGTAACTCTTGCAGCAATTACTGCAACTCTTTTAACTTAGCTGAAGCCCTGGAATAAAAAGTTTTGAAAACAGGTTCTGTTCTTGAGACAAGCTCGATGTTAAATCATGTCTCGTGGTTAGGAAGGTATTTCTGGAAAACCTTCTGGAATGACATCTTGAAATTTTAGGATAATCTGCTGATCATGAATTTAAGGAATTTCAGAAGTCGCATCATAACTGGTGGCTAGAAAGTCATCGTAGCTATGGACTGATAGGTCACACGCTTGTAAGGCAGAAACAATTTGTACTGATTTTTCAGGCAGAAAACATAATGACTATATTTAGGATTTAGTAAGACAAATCTCGTCTTAACTGAAGGAAGAACCTTTGTAAATATGGGTGGTAATGTGGAGTCTTTTCTGGCTCGGAGGTTGGTAAATATCTTATTTAAGATAAAGCTGACATAGGAATACGTGTAGTAACATGGCGAATTTCACTAAATGTGTTCGTCTGTAACCTCACAGAATGAATACTGCGTGTCTAACCTGAATAATACCCAATGGCGGTAACTGAATTGTAAGGGTATGATTTATGCGTGGCATAACAAAACGGCATACCCTTTTAGAGGGTACCCTGAATTATTGAGGACCTGGTTTAGAAGACAATACTGATATTATGAGTCTTGACTCGTGTCCTGAGAAGATATTCGTATGACGAGTACCCTGACTCATGTCCTGACAAGTGTCTTTCGAAATGATACTTGAGACATGTGTCTTGACTGTTGTCTGGACATGTATTTTGTGGATGAATCTGGACAAGGCTGACAATTTTTTTTGTAACTGCTAGGATTGGCGGACTGGTTAAACTACTGACCTTTGTATTTCTGGTCACGTCCGTACCGGAGTTCCGATGGTTACTAGCTGATTAATTATAAGCACGGTGGTTGTCACTGCTGCTTTGTCTGCAGTTTCCTGACGGTCTTTATCATGACCGTGATTCATGTAACTATTTCTGCTGAGTGGCCGGCTGGGTTCCGGTTCCCACTCTTCTGAATGAAAGGTTAGCTGAGTGAAGTGTGACATCAAACTGAGAAGGTAAAAGCATGGAATAGAATGGTAGTGTCTGATGGTTGAAATTTATTCTTGTCAGAAATTTCAAATTTATAGTTTTCGTCCTTGTTCTACAGAGTCTTCATAGTATAAACAGCATATGCATCTTGAGAAATCTCCAAAGTATCAGCAGCATCATCATTTGTGAGGTCTTCAAAGTGTTAGCAGCATCCGTATCTGGTAAAATCTTCAACTCACGAGCAGCATCAGCACCTGGTAGAATATCGACAAGTGGAAACACCTGAGATGATTGAGGACTGCTTAACAATATCCATGGAGTAAGGTACATGCAGTACATCTAGACTACAATACATGAAGTACAAAATGAATACTACATGTGTAGCATATTTGAGACACTGTACGTGAAGTACACAGGAAATACTGTACATGGAGTATAACTGAGGCACTGTACAAAGGGCACATATGGAATACTGTACATGGCACTGGTGGAAATTTTATGGAATGCTCAATACTGGTGTTACTTGTGTGACATGATCAAGGAGTAAATTGATTTAACTGGTTACCAAACTGAACTGAAATGGTTAATCATGATAGGCTGATAATTTCTGCGTAGACTTAATGCTGGTTGTATAGAGTTTCAACAATATGATTAAACAGAATTTGGACATGACTGAAGAAGATCAAACCTGATTATTAGAAAAAAGGATTTAACTGTAACCCCTTCTGTATCTTAGCATGAAAACATCATCATCTTGTTGAAAACATAATCCTCATAAGAAGGCATGAACTTAGTCAGCATGAAAACGACACTCACGTGAAAGTATAAACTTGACTGATACAATTAACATAGAAGAATAATCAACTGATTTTTAACATCAACTGATGTAGAGAGTTATGGTTCAATCCACATCATTTAAGGAAAAAAAACATGTGACTAAGTATGGGCGATTTTGGTTCGACCCATACTTGTCAAAATTTCATGAGAACTGTCATGTATAGAAATTTACAATCTGGGATTAAGTATGGTTGGCTGTAGTCCAATCCATACTTGTCAAAATTTATGAAATGTCCTGATATGACAAAGGTGAACAACTGTGGATCGGTTCATAAAACATCATTCGACTGAATAGCATGAAAATTTTATCTGAATAGTGGTGAACGTTTACGGCGGGTTCACCAAGTAATATTTGACTGAAAACATGAATCTGTCATGAGTAAGGGTAAACACCTATAGGTCGGTTTACCAATACAACATCTGAACGGGCAAGGGTGAACGCTTATGGGTTGGTTCACCAAAAAAAAATTCGCAAAAAAGCACATGCAACTAAATATGGCCAGTCCTGTACCAACCTTTTACTTAGTCAAAAACTTTAAGAAAACCGACTGATAACTAAAGGAAACTGACTGATAAATGCATGAGAAACATGAAAGATAACAACGCCAAAATCTAGGAAGTTCCTGGTGACTACCCACTAGTCACAGGTCAAGTTTTAGAGCCTACAGGTCGAACCTTGCGCTCTGATACCATAATTGTAACACCCCACTTGGATAAGAGGACCGTTACGTGTATTTATGGCGTGTCATCAAAGCATAAGGTAAATGTCCTAAAACATTAACTGACCATAAAGGAAATACCGGAATCAAACATCGGCAATCCAAACATAAGCCCAAAACATGAAAAGCAAAATACTGAAGGAAATGACTAAACAATGTCCAAATAAGCAGAAAAATGTAAGTACATAAAGTAAGAAGTCTAGATAGCTTCCATCCAAATGCACCTGCTCTCAAAATCCTAAGAGCGTCCTGGTGAACCTACCGTTAGAACATGAAAGGGAACTACGGCTGAGCATAACGCTCAGTGAACGGGTATAAAGCATGATAATACTGAAATGAGACAGATGATAATATACTGGAGCTGTAAGACTGATAAGTAAAGTTGCAGCAGAAATCTGTGTATAATCTGTAAAGTCTGACTTATAAATAATAAAGCTGAACTGTTATCTGTTAAATCTGAAAACATGCATTTACTGTATTTTAATTGCCAGAGCTTATATAGGTCATGTACTATAACAATTGTGCATGAATAACTGGAGGGGTGACCTCGTCATGCTGTAGAGGGGTGACCTCTAAATAACTGTAGAGGGGTGACCTCTAAATACTGTGCTGGGTGGAGGGATCAGCTCCAATGTGAAGGATGTAGAGCACACACCACATTCACCCTGATAACTTGTAAACTGATAAGCCTAGGATGCATCCATACACCCCACTAAACATACATATAAATATGGCCAAACTGAACATGAGTGGGACGATGCATGATATCACTCTCCTGCATGTGAGTCACGACACCGGTGCATCTAGTGCCATGGTTACGGTACCTCCGTAACTAGTACATAAACTGGTCATGCTTGTATATAATGCTCAGGCAATTTATTTAGTTATTAACATGATTACTTATAAGCTTAAGCATATACTGGGGAAAAACATTTGGCTGAAGACGGAGAATCCTAATCATGCATAGAAAAGAAGTCCTTACTGAAAGGATGGAAACTCCGTACCTCGTGTCCAGTAATGAATTGAAAATGAAAGCTGAAGAATCTACTCCGACTTCACGGATACTACATACATAAGGGAACGTGAAATGAGTTTTCTGATTACTGTTTATTTTTACTGATCTTTACTGTACTTAACTTGATTTATTATGTCATGTATTGTTGTACTGTTCTGGTTAAATCTGATAACTCTGACTGTCTTTAAATATTTACTGATTTATGTATTTTCTGTACTCCTGATTACTGTATAATATATATTCTAATATTATAATATTACTGTCAATAGTAATCTGCTAAAAATAGAAAGTTTCCTAAATTAGAAGTTGCCTAAAATAGTAATCAGCTCGATTACTTAATAAGCATATTTTAATAAGCCATGTATTAATAAGTCAAAATTAAATAAGTTTAACTTAATAAGCCCCTTTTAATAAGTCATAATTTAATAAGTCAAAATTGATAAGCTGATATCTTGATAAACTAATTTATATAAGTCATGAATTATTAGGCCAAAATTAATTAAGTCATCTATTAATAAGCCAAAATTTATTTAAGCCCAAAAATCAATAATCCGTTTCTTTTCTATTACAAACTCGTCCCATAACATATTATATTTCTATGCATTGGATGACTTATTGTACTAAATTATCGGTACATGTTATGTATCATAACGTAGTGCATGCATAAGAGCATCCATATGTTGTAAACTATTGTTAGAGGTGAAAGATATCATATTAGCTAGCAAGATTTTTTTTTCATACGTAAGGAATGAGCATAAATTTCAAGATGTACCTTTGAGCAACACGATTTGTCGAAACCTTACAAGAACACTAACGCCAGATCTAACGGTATAAAATCGAACCCACAAGTCGACAACTCGCACAACCAAAACACCAATCGTTAACCAAAATCTTACTCCAAGACGGACTTACGATAAAAGATCCAGATTGAAACCCAAACATATGTCACCGTCAGCTACACGTACCAATCATAAAACCAAAGTCGCAGCCCGCGTACGATCAGAAAACAAGATTAAGTACGTACGATAGTCCAGATTTGAACTCAAGCATATAGCTTGTACACACGCTCACTTTTACTCAAGAAGACATGATGACATCATTGAGTTTTCTTAGATGATTTGATGAGGCCATGGAAGAATTAATATGGCTAATGATATAGAAGGTTTGTAGAAGAAATAAACGTGTACATGAGATTAAGGAACATATTTGAAATTTTAAAGTAATAGAAACTTATATCACCATCATCAATCTTGTCGAAATAAGCAAATGTTTCAATTGGAGAAAAGGATATGTATGTACTATATTATATGCACGCCTATTATGATTTTTTCTTCCTTGTGGTCGGCTGCAATCTCAACCCTTTCTAGGGTTTTATTAATTTTCTAACTTGTTGCCAATGAAATAAATGTCAATGTTTTGTTATTAGCTTTCTTAGTGGACCGGGCTTTGGGCCAATATTATACTTGTAAGACTTATGCCTACTATAAATCCGTTTTATTTATTTTAATGAATAAATAATACATACTAAATACTTTGATAATATTATTTATTATTCTGAATAAATAATTACGTAACGCTTTAAATAAAACTGAGGCTGCCTATAGTTAACGTTCATGGATTTTTAAAACATATAATACCTGAATAGCTAATCTTAATTATTTTTCTGAATAATTAATTACGTCACGTTTTAAATAAAATCGAGACTGTGTATAATTAATGTTTTTGGAGTTTAACTGCGGGTTTTACAATAATAACCAAGCCAAAACGTGTATTTTATGTCGTAAATGTCGGAGTTATGCGTGGTTTGTGTTTTTATTGTGTTTTAGGACCAAAAGATGAAAAAAGAGGAAAACACGGGCTTTCACGAGCTTTTATCGAAGAAAAAGACAAAAGACAAATTCAAAAGATCAAGAGTGCAAAAAGAACGGAAGTCCAAGGCCTATTCTGAAGTTTTATCGAAGAAAAGTCTAAAGACGGAAGTTTAATGAAGTCGAAGAACTCAAGTCTAATAAATGAAGACATTATAAGACGAGTTTAATTAATCCCGAGAAAAAAGTCGAAGAGAAGTCGAAAAGACGAGAGAAGAAAGAAAGAAGCAACACATGCTAACTTCCACTCCTACTATAAATACCCCCCTAATATGTCATTAGGGAGTGTTAGATAGTTAGACAATTTTTTTAGTTAGTTTATTTTTATGTATTAGGAGTAAGTAAGTACTTTCTCTCTCTAGTTTTATTTTCTCTCTCTAAATTTTCTTTGAAGTTTTCTTGAATCTTTAATCTTTAAATCTTGAAATCTTAAATCTTTAATCTTTGTCTTAAATTTCTAGCTTTTCATTAATCTCATTCTACTTTCTTATTAGTTTTATCTTAATCATAATCTTTTTCATCATATTTTTACATAAAGTTTAAATCTTTTTAATTTTCGTGGCTTGTTTTTGATATTTTTATAAGTTTTAGCATTAATCTAGGCTTTTTAGTTAGTTTATTGGTGTTTTATTTTGCTTATTGTCCTTAAAAAGTTAAGATTTTAGTGCTTATTTTCGTCCTTTTACAATTTCCTAGTTTTTAGGAATTTCTGATTCGATTTCGGAATACCTTGTGTATTGCGACATTGAATTCTTCCTCATTGCGAAATCTTACTTCCGAAGTTGCGAATTTGATCTTCAAATACATTGCGGAATCATTGATTCCGCAATTATTGCGAATTCTTGGCATTTTGGTCATTGCGAAATCTTGCCCAAATTCACTATTGCGGAATTATGGTTTTGCATAATTGCGAAATTATGTCTTTTCAAGTATTGCGGATTTAGGGCATTTCATTAATTGCGAAATCTTGTTTATAATTGTGAAATTATTTCTTTTTCTTAGTATTGCGAATTTAATTAGTTTTTGTTCAAATTTAATTTTTAAATTTATGTTTCCCGCCATTTTTATTTAGCTTTATTTTGATTGTTTCGTCTTATTTTACTTAAGCTTTATTTTTACTTGTTTATCTTAGTTTAATTTTAAATGTGTTTTTATTTTCAAGTTTTCATTTCTTTACGTTTTAATTTGTCGTCCTTTATTTTTAAAGCTTTTATAGTCATTTACTTAATTTCTTTTAAAGTCTTATTTTTAGTTTAATCTTTTCAAGCTTTTATCTTAATTTCTTTCAAAATCTTTTATTTAAGTTTTAATTAGTTTATCGCTTTTGTTTTTACTTTATTTTTACCCTTTACGCAAAGACATTTTCATTCATTTTAGTTTAAAAATAGATAACCTTTTTCCTTTATATTCCACCAAGAACGACTGAGTCACACTTTCAACCACGGTCAATTCGAAAAGATCGGACGATAAGATTTATACTTGGTAATCCCTTGTATTAAATGGTGCCGCTGCCGGCTCTTTTCGTGAAGATTAACGGTTTTCTGTGAGAGACGTGTTGGATTTTGGGGTCCGTTCATTCGTGAACGTTATTTTTTCTTGCATTTTTCAAAAATATTTTCAAAAATCCTAAAAAAATATAAAATTTTCAAAAATCCAAAAAAATAGAAAAACATAAAAAACCAAAAATATTTCTCGTCTATCTTTCTTTTCCTGTTGTAGGTGTGTATACGTACCCGTGCTCGTAAGAAGAAAGCAATTCAAGCCGAAGTTGAAACTCAACCTATTGTCACCATGGACAATCGACCAATGATCGAGCTTTTGCAATCGCACGTAGAGGGCAACACCGATGCTATTGTCATACCCGAGATTGGAGCCAACAACTTTGAGCTCAAATCCGGCTTCATTCAAATGGTCTATGCTCAACCATTCTTGGGGCGTACACTTGATGATCCTCATGACCATATCAAAAGGTTTCTTCAACTCACTAATACGGTCAAGTTTAATGGGGTTTCACAAGAGGTAATTCGCTTACAACTTTTTCCTTTCTCCTTAGAGGGACAAGCCCGGCATTGGTTTGATAAGGAACCGCCACAAAGTATTTTTACGTGGTCGGATTTAGAGACCAAATTCATTAACTACTTTTTCCTACCCTCACGTACTACCGCTTTGCGGAATGAAATCATTAACTTTGAACAAAAGTACGGTGAGACATTTAGTGAATCTTGGGATCGTTTTAAGAAACTTTTAAGAAAGTGTCCACAACATAGTTTCACAAAAGTGCATCAAGTTAACACTTTTTACAATGGTTTAAGCATGAATGACCAAGATTCACTAAATAGTGCCTCGGGGGTAACATTTTGGTTAAGTCTTCTAATGCTGCATGGGATATTATTGAGAATTAATCTAAAGTGCAAACCAAAAGTGTCCGGGCTAATGTGGCTAGTGCTAGCACCAGTGACACCGAAAGGAGCCTTGATAAGCATACTACGGTTGTTGAAGCACTTGCTTTACAAGCCGTTAACAATGCCAAAAACAACAATGCTATTAATATAATTATGAAACCTGTGGTGGGCCACACTCTTATGCTAATTGTGATAAAGCTTATGATCAATCTCACAGGGAAGTGTATGCTTACAACAACACCGAGAGAGTTCATTTCAAGCCTAATGTCGATGTTAATCACTTGTCTTACAACTCGACAAATTATTTGGCTCCACCCGGTTTTCAACAAAGACCACCACAACCTAACCAAAACAACCAAGGGCCGCCAAGAGCTAATTTTCAAGGTAATGCAAATGTGAGGGGCTCCAATGCAAACCAAGGAAATTACCAAATGCAAAATCAAGGCTTCCCAAACCAAGGTTTCAATCCTCAAGGTTTTCTACCTTATAACCAATACCCAAACCAAGGTTTTCAACAACAAGGGTTCAATTTACCTCATCCACCAATGGACTTCATTTTGCAAAAATTGAATGAACATGAGAAAATCATGCAAGCAATGCAAGAATCTACTAGACAAATTCAAGAGTCCACGGATAGGAGATTCGTTCAAATGTTACAAACCCTTCGCCCCCAAGGTGCTCCTCCTTCTACCACCGAAACAAACCCTAGAGCGAATGTGAGTGTAAAACCCGCATGCTTTTACCATGAATAGTACCCTTAAGATCGTACGTACTAGATTAAAACTTTCCTTTTATAGTACGATTACGTTTACGTGTTAGGATTTTACGTATTACGTACGTGTTAGAACACGATAAGTATTTATTACGCACGAACACGCAATAATTATTTAAACAATAATTAATCACGAACATGCGATCATGAAATCATGAACGTAATTAAATCACGAACTATTATTAATTACGTATATATATTTATTACGAGCGTAAATAAATATATTAGGTCACGGTAATTATTTAACGAGAACACATAAAACGTGAACATAAATAATCACGAACGAGTAACTAAACATCGAGACACGGAAAACGGTACGGGTACCCCATGTAGGGCCCCTACCCGCGGCTACAAGGAAGAAATGGGCCAAGCCCATTTCAATTTTCACTAAAGGGGGTTAAGGGGAAAAACACTACTCATTTTTCTTTACAGAGGATTTTACAGAAAACCTAAAACTTCTCCTCCTCCTTCTTTTTCTCTTTTTGCCGCCACCTTCAACACACCAAAGGGGTGTGATTTGATCTTTGATCTTGTAATTATTGCTAGTGTTCGCGTTTGTTCATCGTTCTTTAGATCCACGCATTCGGTAAATCCTTTAACCCTTTTTCTTTTGATTTAATCTTTTAAATAATCAAGAACATGTTATGTTTTTTTTATAAAACCTAATTAAATCATAGATCTAACATGAATTTGGGTTTGGAATAAATAAAAAGGGTTGTTTAAGGGGTGTTTGTTCTTGGCTGCGCCTAAACCGAACCCGAGAGGGTCTCGGTTTGGCCATTTGACCACCACCGAGACCATATGGTCCCGGTTGGTTAGTGTGGGTCCCACGGCAGCATCAAGACAAGGGTGACCCCGAGTTGGTTCAGGGTATGGTGTCGATTTCATGTCCGGTTCATAGTTCTTAGTCAAGATCCGGTTCACGGTGTATGTTTAGATTTTTATTTTTTTATGATCTTATGTTAAAATTAAATTAATAACATGACATGATTAATTTAATAACATGACTTAGGTTATTTTAATAATTAAAATCATGAAATTATTAACCTAAGTATTTTTATATTTTTTAGACTTATAATTAATTAATTATTCTAAAAACCATGGTTATAATTAATTAATTAACATGACTTAGGTTATATTATTAGTAAATAATAATACATATTTTAACCTAAGTATTTAACTTTATTTAATTAAAAACATAATATACTTCAATTAAATATTTTAACCTATAGTTTATTTTAATTACATGAAATAATTAATAAACTATACATTATATCATATGACTTAGAAAATAATCATGAAAACACTTAGGCTTATATACTTAGCTTATTTAACCAGCTTATTTCTAATTATGGAAACTTTCTATTTTTAGAAACTTAATTAAATAAGGCAGCTAATCTATTTATGGAAACTTTCAGTTTTTAGAAGCTTATTTATTTCAGGCAGCTAATCTATTTATGGAAACTTATTTAATCAAGGCAGCTGATCTATTTATGGAAACTTTCTATTTTTAGAAACTTATCTATTTTAAGCAGTAATTCTATTTTTGGAAACTTTCTATTTTTTGAAACTTTCTATTTTTGGAAACTTTCTATTTTTTGAAACTTTTATTTTTGGTAACTTTCTATTTTTGGAAACTTTCTATTTTTGGAAACTTTCTATTTTAGGAAACTTGCTATTTTTGGAAAGACTTATTATTACACAGTAAGTATAATAATACATGAAATACCAGAAATACTTAATCAGGGTAAACAGAATATAAGATAAACACAGTTTAAGGCGTTAAAATAGTAAAACATGATAAGAACATATAAAATAAGCTAAGACATGACATAGAACCAGTTACGTATTTAGTAAGCAGATACTTATTCATGTATGTATTTATGTAGCATTAGTGATACGGAAGTAGGATTCCTCTCAGTTCATCTTCTTCGTTCACTGGACATAAGGTACGGATTCCCGTCCTTTCAGTATGGACATTCTTTCCTTATTAGGATTCCCCGTATGCAGCCAACTGTTTTCCCAGTATACGTTTTATATGTTTCTGAATTGCTTATGTTTAATTAGAATACCTAAATCCATATACATGCATGACCAGTTTCACCTAGTTATGGAGGTACCATAACCATAACACTAGAGGCACTGGTGTTATGACTTCCCCACGGCGGAGTGATTGCTCGTGACGTCCCTTCAGTTTTGGCCATTTATATTATATTTATCATGTGGGGCGTATGGGTGCATCCTAGTTACATGTTTCAGTCAGGATTTCATGGTGAATGTGGTGTGTGCCTTGCATCCTTCACAAGGAGCTGATCCCTCCTACCCAAAACCAGTATATTAAATTAGAGGCAGCCCCTCTAATTTGCATGATGAGGTCACCCTTCCAAGTATTCATGCACGGTGGATTTTCATGACCTATATTGGCTAATGGTAAATATGTTAAACCGTTTTCATAAGATAAACATAAGGCTTTTCAAACTATAAAACCAGTTTTATGAACATGTTGCAGGTTTTCCAGGACTTATACATTTCCGCTGCTATTAAGTCTTTATTATGTTTTAGTCATTTATACTATGTCTATATCCGTGCACTGAGCGTTTTGCTCAGCCGTTACTTTCCTTTCCATGTCCCAAAGCGGCAGGTACACAAGGACTGACTGGAGCATTTCGAGGACACGCATAGGATGGGAGCTACCTTAGTTTCTTTCTCCTCTTGCCTTCATATTTATGCTTGTTTAGTCTTTCATTCATTTCTTTTGCTTTATTATGTTTTGGGCTTATGTTGGGAACCGATGTTTGATTCCGGTTATCCCTATGGTCATGTAATGTTTTAGACATTTATCCTTGTATGCTTTAATGACACGCCATAATTACGCGTGACACTCCATTATCAAAATGGGGTGTTACAATTATGGTATCAGAGCCCAAGGCTTCGACCTGTAGGCTCTAAAACTTGACCTGTGACTAGTGGGTAGTCACCACGAGCTTCCTAAGCCAACGTTTGTTATTCTATGTATTGTTGTTTTCAGCGCATTGTTGTTTAACCATGATGTTTTCAACACTTTGAGGTTTTAACCTTCATGTTTTCATCGATATTGTTTTACTAATATGGATGGACAACCGTCATTCATATGTAGTTATGTGTCATTGTTTCATGTATAATGTTCCTCGTGAATTGTAGCCATGTGGACTGAACTCCAATAGTTCATAATTAGTCACATAAAATTTTTTCTGATAAGTTTTGATAGATGAGTTTCATTTATGTATGTTTCATGTATCATTGTTGCAGGGATTATGACTAAGTAATGGTTGGTACAGGACTGGCCCTAATTAGTCGCATGTGCTTTTATCGAAACTTTTAACTTTGGGACCGACCCATAGGCGTCCCCTCGCCATGTCTTTTGTTTTGGGACCGACCCATAGGCGTCCCCTCGCACATATAAAGGTTTTTATAAACTACATTACGCATTCATGCACTGTTTTCATGCATAAAATTTTTCTCATGATTTACTGGCAAAAAAATTTTCATGTCCCCTCATAAGTTAATATGTTTTTATGTCAAGTATGTTTTTATACTGTCATGGTTAACTCCAGTTTCGTGTTGATTATGTTATACACTCCTTCATGATAAATGGTTTCATGTTTCTGTTGATCCCAAACTTAGATCGATTAAGCTTTGTGTATACGAGATTAGATCAAGTAATACACGTAGAGAAACCTTTGCTTATGAATAAAGTAACAAAGTGTTATGCGGAATTAACACTTGATCTAAAACACAAAGATGTTAAACAAACTTTCACTTGTATTAGAATGATCGAACTTGATTATAATGAAAGAGGTTTAACTTGTGAAAACTTATGAAAAACTGATAATAACTTTAACCTAAAAGATCTTCTTTTATAGATTAAGAAGTCTTGTACAATAAGCTACGAATCAACTATTCTAGGTAAAGATAATAATGGAAAATACAATGTCGTGCTTATCTTTACCATACACAAATAAAGAAACAAATAAACAAAAAGATTCGTATGAAGATATATTCCATCAGTGTCAATCTTCAAGGCTATCAGCGTTGACTTCTTCAATGTCAACGCTTGGCTGTCAGCGTCCAATGTCATCCTATCAGCGCTTGAAGTCTTCTTATCAGCGTCTAGTGAACTGACCCATATTTTATTCCCAACAATCCTCCCCTAAACTTGATATCTATTCCAATGATCAAGTTTCTGAATAAAAACTTAAGGCTTAGGAGGAATCTTGCAAAAACTTCTTATGTTGGTGATAAACATATCTAATCAAGTCCTTGGCCACATCACTAGTGTAATCAATCTCCAAGGGTGTCTCCATCATCTTCTCCAACACTTCTTTGGACAAGAAATAGTCAGCATCCACTAGTAGATACTCTGAAAACTTTGTAGAGCTCAAATGAAACACACCACAAGTAGAATAAAGCCTCCAATGAAGATTACTGAGATCATCTTCAAGATCCTTCCATATGGCAGGATCTGCTTCCTTTGGACCACACAAAGTCAAAAATGTGTTCCAAAGTCTTATTCCATTTGCTGAAGTAGGTGCTTCAGCTGTATACTTGGCCTCTATTAATCTCCATAGATGCACCAAGTCTTCTCTGTCTATGCTTGCAAAGATAGAAATAACTGAAGTAAAAGTATGTACCTCCTTTCCAAACCTGCCAATCTTCCAAAATCCACACTCATCTTCATCAAAACTGATGATTGGATTTCTGTCATCTAGAGGTACTACATTAACCAAATCTAAAGCTTCCAATGGAGAAAGCTTGAGATGCTTCCTTATGACACCTTCAGTTGGATAATACACATCCATATCTTTGGGAAATTGGAGAGGATCTCCTTTCTTTACTGGTCTTTGAGCAATCCTCATCTCCTTTTGGATCTGCATTTCCTCAGCAAGCTCTTGTTTCCTTTCTTCTGAAAGAAACTGATAGACATTATTTTCTTGCACATTCCTCCAAATAGGATGTGCCCTATACTCTAACTCCTCAAAAGATAAAGCCAGCAGCTTCTTGTATGTCCATCTAGGTTGATGGCATCTAAGCAACTTGTAGTACAACTGCCTTCTATCCCTTTTGAGCCAAGTCTTGACTTCTTGTGCATTAAACTTCAAAATCACCTTTATATCATCTTGTACCCTGAGAAGAACTTCCAACCCCCAAATTTGATCTGATAAGCTCATTCCTGGGTTGTCCATAACCTTGTCTTCCCAAGCATGGTACATTCTGGTGATTTCTGGAAGGTCCCAATCAATCTGATTCTTCAAATCACTCAATCTTTCCTTTGCTAGCTCATCCCCATATTCAAGTCTTTCTGGATCTTCAATAATTTGGACACTTGAATCTGAGCTATCTCCTTTTCCATCATCACTTTCTTCCTCACTCTCAGAAGTGGCAACAAATGGTGATCTACCACTCCTCTTAAAATCTCTTTCCAAAAGTTGTGCAGCCAACTGTTCATCAAATGCAATTTGTGCTGCATCTTTCTTTGGAACATCTTCTTCAATCAGAATCCCCTTACCCTTGTCTTTTGGATCAATAATAGGTAAGGTAGAAGAAGAAACCTGTGTGGACACATCTTTGATGATTGTTGATGACTGGAATACATCAACACCACCTGCAACTTTGTCAGCGTTCAAGTTACCTCTATCAGCGCCACGATTACCTTTGTCAGCGCTGGATGTGTCAGCGTTCAAACCTGTATCAGCGCCCAATGTTTCTGTGAAAGATCCTTCCAAGTTTAATGGTGTCACCTTGGATGTATCAATAAAAGGATGCTGCTTCAGACTTGTAAGAGCTTCAGCAATACCTAAAGATTCACTAAATTGTGAACTCTTCTCACTTGCTGTATGAATAAGCTCATCCTCTTCATCCTCCCCTTTGGAAGATTCCTCCATCCTACTCCTGCTACTTGGATTCTCCAAAACAGTTACCCGCTCCCTCAATACTTGGAGTTCACGGCCCTGTTTGTTGACAATTTGTACAAGGCTGACATTTTGCTTTTGCAAGCTAATGACAGCAGCCGTCAATTCAGTCAATGTCATAGGTTCCAATCTGCCCTCAGCTAGAATGGGGATTTGACCTCCCAAAATAGAATCATAGGGCATGGATGAGGTCTTAATGATGGTGGGACTGTCTTGACCAGCATCTAAGCCTGTGTCAATAGCCCCAGCCTCATCCATGGCACCAGCCACACTTGTGGAGGTGGTTCTCTCTGCTACAAGGCTAGGACCACTAGAGGAGAACACTCCAGTAGTCCTTTGGCGTTTATTCAACCTAGATTGTAATGGGGTGGAAGATGAGGTAGATTGTGAGGGTGTGGGTTGGTTAAGGGGTGTTTGGGATTGTTCAGGGATGGTATCAGCGTTGGGATTGGCTGTGTCAGTGCCAACATTTTGAGTGTCAGCGCTGGGTTGGTCAACGTCCATGTTTTCTGGTGAAGGTAATGGTTCATGAATAGGCTCAAGTTGAGGTGCAGGGTCTGGTTGTGGTTGAGCAGCCTGAATTACTTCAAGCATAGCTTGGGTGAGAGGGACAGATCTGTTGGTGGAGCTCATTTTGCTAAAAATGGTTTTCTGTTGTTTAGGGATCTCATAAAAGGTGTCATGATCCCTAGTACAATATTCTTGTAAATCAAAGACCATTTGCAAAAATCTTGGGTAAGCCAAAGTCATTTTACTTCCCTTATTTTTACACATCCCTTCAAAAATCATTTTTGAAAAATTATACTTAAGCCCACGTGTTATACAAACCAAAGCACTTGCAATTGACCTGTTTATTTCATTAAAAGAAGTACATTTTGGACTTAAGCATTGGAGAAGGACATGTATCAAATATTTCCAGTCAGAGGGAAATTCCTGCTTATGATATTTATTTAAAGTGACATCAGCAGGAATAGGATAACCCAATTCCCTAAGACCTTGTTCTATTGTTGCAATGGCAAGGGTAGTCACACCATCAGCGTCATCAAGACGCAAAGCTTGGCGAACCAAGGCTTCAGTGACCACCCATGTTCTTCCATGAATAGTAGATGTTAATGTGGTCACTCCATTAGCTGTTGTGGAACTAACATTATTCCAAAACTGTCTAATGTGTGCGACAGGGACTAATGGTGTATGAGAAAGTGCATACCTTAATGAGGATGCATTTAAAAAAATGCCACCATTTGTGAATACTGAGGGAACAAATCATTATCAGCAGTCAAGTAAGCTACCATATTATGTTGGCTCTTGAACTCCAATGTTAATTTCTTTGAGTTGAACTTGGGTGCCATGTTTGAAAGCTGTTTAGGTTATGTGATGTGGGAAAAATCTAGGAGAAAAATGTTAGACAAGAAAATATGAATACCCAGAATAAAAAGATTAGCCAAATTTATAGGAGAGATGCATGATTTTGATTGGTAAAAAATGAGGCAGTTATATTCAAAGAGCAATGATGAAAATATTGAATCAAATATAACTTATCTCATGCATTAATTAAAAGTAACAACTCCCCAAAATTACGGCCAAAGATTAGTCAAAAATAACAACTGGGTAGGGCCCACTAGGTGTCAACGGTCAAAAATAGCCCATCAGCGCCCAACGGCTATATTTTCTTGTCAGCGTTTGCCTAAAGCCTTGTCAGCGTCACAATTGGACGTAACAGCGTTTGGAGAAAAACTTGTCAGCGTCTAAAAATAAAAATAAAAATATTTAAAAAGAAAAAGACCTTAACAAAGTAATTTATCCTAAGGGAAATATCTTACAAGTTGATAATAATTACTGGGCGGCAAGCACTGTCCATTTATGCACACTTGCTTAAGCAAGATAGACACAAATGACCTCTAGTGTCCCTTGCTAACCAAAATACTTACCAACAAAGTTATTTCACAAAATTCTTTGTAACTCCCAGGTAAACCCATAACCAAACTATTCCCAAGTCTCCCATCAGACCACAACCAATTCTAGGCCAAAAATGTCTTGGCAGCATGCATAGTTTGTCAACTTTGCATGCTACAGTGCCTCATGGTTTAGTAAAACTAACCCATACTCACCTGTGGACACAATCTAGAATTGTGATGAGAGTATTATAAGAATACCCAAGAGTCCTAAAGGTTCCTTAAACCTCCCCTCAAACTATGATACATGAGTTTCTCAAAATATATATGAACATTAAAAATTTATGTCAAGATAGGAATATAAATATTCCAACCATCATCCATAAACAAAAGCATGTCCAAATAGCTCTTCAAAGATCCATAAGCAACTCTGTATCCAATGGCATAAAGCTACCACCACCTACACATTTAGATTGAAAAACCACAAAACTAACATTTGTTGCTGACAGCGTCCCGACAACACTTATCAGCGTTGAAGGAACTCTTGTCAGCGTTAGACAATAATATCTCTAACAACGGCAAAAGAACACTTATCAGCGTTACATTTACCTTTGTCAGTGTTAGAAAAATAAAGTGGAAAAATCTAAATCATCACAAAGACCAATAACAATGCATTATCCTGTACATACTTTAACAAAAAGGTTCCAAAACACATATTAAGTGAGATTAACCATTCCAATATTTGTTACCAAATATTGAAATCTTCCAGCATCAAAAGGTTTAGTTAATAAATCTGCCACATTATCTTCTGTGGCTACCCTATCTGGTTGTATTAAACCTTTCTCAAAGCAATCTCTTATAAAATGATGTCTAATTTCTATGTGTTTGGTTTTAGAATGATGTACAGGATTTTTAATAATGCATAAAGTACTGTTATTGTCTACAAAAATCTTGGTATGCATAAAATTATACCCATAATCCAACAGCTGGTTCTGAATCCATAAGACTTGTCCACAACAAGCAGCTGCAGCTACATATTCTGCTTCAGTTGTAGAGTTTGCCACCACTGTTTGTTTCTTGCATTGCCAAGATATCAATCTACTCCCAAGAAATTGGCATCCACCAGTTGTGGATTTTCTATCAAACTTGTCACCACCATAGTCACTGTCTGAATATGCAATAAGCTCCAATGGAGAATCTTTTGGGTACCACAAGCCAAGATCTGGATAGCATCTTAGGTACCTAAAAATTCTTTTCACAACAAAAAGGTGACATTCTTTGGGAGTCACTTGATGGCGTGCACAAGCACACACAGCAAACATGATGTCAGGTCTTGAGGCTGTAAGATACATCAATGACCCAATCATTGATCTATAGTGCCTAACATCCACATCCTTTCCAGCTCCAATTTTTCCCCAAGGGTGTTCCCTATCCATAGGAGTGGCAGCATCCTTTTCATGTGGAGAAAAACCATATTTCTTCAAGATTTCAGCTACATACTTGTCTTGGGAGATGAAGATACCATCTTCTTTCTGCTGAACTTGCAATCCTAGAAAGAAGTTCATCTCACCCATTGCACTCATCTTGAATTTATCTGTCATGAGCTTGGAAAAGTCCTCACTCATTTTTGGATCAGTAGACCCAAAAATGATGTCATCAACATAGACCTGCACAAGCAACACATGCTTTCCTTTCTTCTTTGTAAATAGTGTCTGATCTATGGTGCCCCTCTTGAATCCATTGTCCACCAAATATGTAGACAAGGTACCATACCATGCTCTTGGGGCCTGATGAAGTCCATACATTGCTTTCTTCACTCTATAGACCTTGTCTGGATTTTCAGGATCTTCAAAACCAGGAGGTTGCATAACGTATACCTCCTCAACAATTGTCCCATAGAGGAAAGCACTCTTCACATCCATTTGGTAAACAGTGAAATTCATACAAGAGGCATAAGCTAAGAAAATTCTTATAGCTTCAATTCTTGCAACAGGAGCAAAAACTTCTTCATAATCTATACCTTCCTCTTGTGTATATCCCTGAGCTACCAAACGTGCCTTGTTTCTGACCACTATGCCCCTTTCATCTTTCTTGTTCCTTAGAACCCATCTTGTCCCAATTGGTCTCACATATCTAGGACAATCAACCAGCTCCCAAACATCCTGTATAGCAAATTGGTGAAGCTCATCCTGCATTGCTTCCACCCAACTAGGTTCTTTGAGAGCATCAAAAATCTTCTTGGGTTCTTCTTGTGACAGAAAACATGCAAACAAACATGCTTGTACAAGAGGGGTATCAACCTTCTTGTGTATATTGGCAATAAATCCACCAAGACTTTGATGGGATCTTCTTGTTTGAACTGGAGCCATAACATCACCAATGATCTGAGATGAGGGGTGATCCTTTGCTGTGGAAGTAAGAACTCCTCCTTCAAAAAGTCTGGTGTCCTCAACTTCACGCTCCATGTTGCCAATATCTTCTTCATCAGACTCTCTTTGATCAACAGAAATCTCTTCATGGACATTGGAAGGTCCACCTTGTTCAAAATGGGAAGAGAAAAGATGTGCAAAGGTGTTGTCAAAATCTGATCCTTGTTTGTCAGCGTTTGGGCTAACAACGCTTGAACTGTTTGTGTCAGCGTCTGATCCATCAGCGTCTGAATTGCTCTTGTCAGCGCTTGATTTCCCTTTGTCAGCGCCTGAAGAACCATGCATGTTTGTATTTGGTGGTATTTGGACACCACCATTATCTTTTCTAGCAGCAGCAGCAGCAGCATAATACTCATCTGTCCATATAGGAAGTGTAACATATTCTTGTGTGGGAGATGACTCAACTGCTGGTGATCCATTCTTCTTAGCAACCTGTATACCTGAAACATTACCAATTCTCTTTTCCAAAACACTTGAAGTTACCTTCACAATGTCTGGATCAGTAACAGGCATATAATTTAAAGCTCTAGATAAAGGTTCTAAGTCAAACAACCAATTTGGACCACTTTCAGGATCACTAGGTTTACTTTCTAAAAACCTAACATGTACTTTTTCAAGTATACGTTTTTCCTTTTTAATGTAAACCCTATATCCTTTGCTCTGCACTGAATAACCCATGAAGTAGCCTTCATCACCTTTTGAATCAAATTTACCTAGGGCCTCACTAGTTTCTAAAACAACTACATGACATCCAAAAGGCTTGAGAAAGCCAATATTTGGCTTCCTTCCCTAAAGTAACTCATAAGGTGTCTTATTATGTATTTTGTTGACCAATGCCCTATTTTGAACATAACAAGCTGTGTTAACAGCTTCAGCCCAAAAGGCTATAGGAAAGTGGGCATCAGCCAACATGGTTCTGGCTGCTTCAATAAGGGTTCTATTCTTCCTTTCAGCAACCCCATTTTGCTGTGGGGTTCTAGCTATGCTAAACTGCCTAGTAATCCCTTTCTTGGCACAAAAATCATCTAACAACTGATTTCTAAACTCACCCCATTGTCACTTCTAATAATTTTGACCTCATTACCATTCTTCTTTTCAATCTGGGTAATGAAATTAATCAGACTTTGGGCAGTTTCACTTTTCTTGGCTAAAAAGAAAGTCCATGTAAACCTGGAAAAATCATCAGTGATGACAAAACAATATGATTTACCCTTCAAACTTTCTATATTAGTTGGACCAAAGAGGTCCATATGCAATAAGTGAAGTGGTCTAGAACTAGAATGCACCTGTTTTGATTTGAATGAGACCTTGTGCTGCTTGCCCTTAAGACATGCAACACAAGTGTGGTCATTGTGGAAAGCCTTTTCAGGCAAACCATCAACTAAACCAAGCCTCACAAGTCTATTGATATTTTTAAAGTTTATGTGCCCTAATCTCCTGTGCCAAAGATTACTTTCATCTACTGAGGCTTTAGCATACAGACATGACATTTTATTATTTATCTTAATTCCATTAAGATTCACATTATATATGTCTTTATGCCTTGGTGTTCTAAAATCTATGTATTTCTCCTCAGGGAGCTTGTAATCTTTACTTAACACCAAGCACTCAGTATCAGTAAAAAGAACCTTATTTTTGTTATCACACACTTGTGATACACTAAACAAATTATAATCCAGTTCTTTTACCAGGAAGACATTCTCAAATCATAGATTGTTGGTGACAAGGGTTCCTTTTCCTGTGATGGTGCCATAGCCCCCTCCAAAGTATACCTTATCACCATCTTGAATAGGAGAGAAATTTGTCAGATAGTCTTCCTTCCCTGTCATGTGCCTTGAGCATCCACTATCCCAATATCCATAATCATTGATCTTCTTCTGAATGCCCTGCACATAAAGAAAACACATTAGTTTTCTTTGGGAACCCAAGCCTTGGAAGACTTGGATTCTGGTTGTTCAACAAGAACAGACCTGGTTCTCATAACAACCCCATTTTCATCCTTTTTTGAATGAAATTCCTAGTTAACCCCAATTGGTGTTGACATGGCTTTTGAAATATAATGAAACCTGTTGCATGTCATAGAAACACCAGTAGAATTAGAGTTTTGGTCTTGTTTTGGTCTCCATGTTAAGCTAGTAGAAGCTTTAGACCTATTTCCCTGTGGTTGCAAATACCTAGGTTTGGCAGTGTGTCTGTCAGCGCTGAAATTGTTCTTGTCAGCGCCCCGATTACCTTTATCAGCGTTGAAACTAGGGTTTGCTACAGGAACCCATTGCCTATTGGACCAAGTGTTTGACTTTTGAAAAGGTCTTAGGCCTTGTGTGTTAGACCCTCTAGAAAAGAATGGGGCTGGTCTAACAACTTGTGAACTTTTGTTCACAAAGGTATTGGGTCTGACAGTGTTTGACCTATGTTGACTCTTGTCAGTGCTGAAATGGTTCCCATCAGCGTTGACATTGGAAGCGTTGACACATCTGTAAGCCAAATGTGAGAAGCTACCACATGTGTAACAAGCTTTTCTAGACATAGTCTTAGGTCTAGAAGCAAAGAAGCCTGTTCCATGGTTACTAACTTGGCTTTTTGGTGACCTAGTATTCCTATACATCTCTGCATACTTAACACTAGGTTTTCTAACAATTTGTGGGCCAAGGTCAACAGCTTTGCCAGTGGTAGGGTGTGTGATTTTAATAGGTGTAGGATCATTGGACTCCACAATATTATGGCTCATGATTGGTGTGGGCTCATTTGGACTTTCACACAACAACCCTCCCTTAACAAACAAAGTGTGGTTAGCTTTCTTCCACTCATCTAGGTCAGTCAGTTTTTGCTTGTATTCTTCGACCGGGGAAGTCACTCTAGGTGGAGGAATGAATTCCTTCTCTTGAAGTTCTGGCAAGCCAGTCCAAGATAAGTCCTTTGATTGGACACCATAGAAATCCCCAGCTGGTGGTGGAACACCAGTATAATCTTTCATCCCAATCCCACTCATGTCCTTAGAGTCTCTTTGTTTACTAACACACTCTCCTAGGGATTGTGTGGCCTTATCAAATCTCTGGATTTTAAGACTCACATTATCTTTATTTTTGTTAGCCTCCTCTAACTGAGCTATCAAATCAAGATTAACCCTGTTTACTATATCTTGAATATCTTTACTTTGATGTAACTCATGTTTTAAGATATTTATTTGATCCTTTAAATCAAACTCCATTTTCTTATACTCAGCTACTGTCTTTTCTGTTTGGGTAAGAGCAATTTGATAATTAGATACTTTGCATCTTTCAGTACTTGCCTCATCTAATAATTTTACTATCTCTTGATTTAGTTTTTCAGTATTTAAACGACAACCCTTAGAACAGAAAGCATCATCATATACCTCATTATCTGATGAAGAGGAGGAGTGTGCCATGAGAGCATATTCAACATGCTCTTCTTTAACTTCAGCAACCAAAGCTCTGTCCTCTTCCTCATCCTTAGCCATAAAGTTCCAGCTCCAGTCCCATCCTCCAACACCATCAATTTGTTGAACAGCAACCATGGCCTTGGGATCTTGGCTCTTAACCATTTGGCTTGAAGGCTTACCAGAATCAGATCTTCTTGGAGATCTACATTCCCTCATAAAGTGCCCCATCCGATGACAATTGTAGCACTCAACCTTTGATTTGTCAAAACCAGCAACATCCTTAGCATTAAAGGTCATCTTCTTCTTGAACCTTTTATTAAACCTGTTTGCTCTTAAACTTACAAGAGCCATAGTCCACTTGATGTCCATCTCTTCCAATTGCTCATCACTTATCTGCTCAAGATCTTCATATGTAATCCTTGAATCACTGGGCAAAGAGGCAATGAATGCACACACAGTATCTAGATCTAAACCAGCAGGTTTAATTCTATCAGCGCCAAAGTTGTGTGTGTCAGCGCTTGAATATAAAGCGTTGGCAGGATATGATCCAGCGCTGACAGACTGAGATCCAGCGTTGACACATTGAGATCCAGTGGCTGGATGTCCATAGAAGTTCATGGAATCAAATTGGCCTTCACTTTGTGAGAAGAAGGCCATGTTGCTACTGGAAGATTTATTATCACTATCCAAAAGCCATTCATTCTCCAACAGTCTTAGTTTGTTGAAGATGTCATCAAACCTGGAAGTCTTGTGGGTGTTATTGACAAGAATGGATCTTGTCTCAATCTTCCATACATCACCAAGGCTTTTGAGAAAAGTAGCATTCAAGTCAGGGTCATCAATCTGTGTTCCCATGAAGGAAAGTTGACTTGTGATGTCAAGCAATCTACTTCTCACACTGCTGAAATTCTCATTTGGTTGAGCCTTAAAGACAGCATACTCATGCATGAGTTGCTTCTTCTTTTCATCTTTTGTGTCAGCATTGCCACCATGTGCTACTTCAAGAGCTTCCCAAAGCTCTTTTGCAGACTCAAAGCGTTTGTACTTGTGCTGATTCTCATGACCTAAGGCGTGTTTCATGATGTTCAAGATTTTCATGTCCACCCTTTTCTTGGCTATATCTTCAACAGATACAGCTCTTCCATCTCCAGGCTTTTCCTTCTTATCAGCTTCAGGACAATTAGGAACAACTGTCCTTGTGGCAATAGCAGCAACAATCTTTTGTGCTTTGTCGAATGTGTTCCCATATTCAACAATCTCCCAAAGAGTGTAGTCATGAATAGCTATATACTGCTCAAAGTTAGACTTCCAAAGCTCAAAGTTCCTGGCATCAAACATGGGAATTTTGATACTAGGGTTTGTGGAGTTGTTTTGTAGCAAGGCAGAAGGCTGATTTGTGCCAGACATGATGTTTTTAGGGTTTTGAGAGATTTAGGGTTTTTAGGGTTTGGTGTTTTAGGGTTCTTGCGTTACTTAAAGATCAAAAGTTTCTCAACAAGCTCTGATACCACTTGTTGATCCCAAACTTAGATCGATTAAGCTTTGTGTATACGAGATTAGATCAAGTAATACACGTAGAGAAACCTTTGCTTATGAATAAAGTAACAAAGTGTTATGCGGAATTAACACTTGATCTAAAACACAAAGATGTTAAACAAACTTTCACTTGTATTAGAATGATCGAACTTGATTATAATGAAAGAGGTTTAACTTGTGAAAACTTATGAAAAACTGATAATAACTTTAACCTAAAAGATCTTCTTTTATAGATTAAGAAGTCTTGTACAATAAGCTACGAATCAACTATTCTAGGTAAAGATAATAATGGAAAATACAGTGTCGTGCTTATCTTTACCATACACAAATAAAGAAACAAATAAACAAAAAGATTCGTATGAAGATATATTCCATCAGTGTCAATCTTCAAGGCTATCAGCGTTGACTTCTTCAATGTCAACGCTTGGCTGTCAGGTTCCAATGTCATCCTATCAGCGCTTGAAGTCTTCTTATCAGCGTCTAGCGAACTGACCCATATTTTATTCCCAACATTTTCTTCATGATAATTCCGTCTTCATGTTGATTATGTCTTACGCCTCTTTTGTTATTTATGCTTTCATGCAAGGCATTGTTGGATTTCATTGAATCTTGCTTTCATGATAGTCATGGTTGGTTTTCACTAATCATACTGTCAGGCAAAATAATCGTTGAATTTTGTGTAACCACACTTTAACGTTTTTCGATATAACCAGAATGATGTCTATGCTAATACTGCCAGGTTATCATGATGGTTTTCATAACCATTTAACCAATATACTTTCCTTAAATCATGACAAAATGATCGACCCCAATACCGATCATTTCATGTGCATTCCATGTGTACTCCATGTACCGTATTCCATGTGTATTACACGTACCTAAATCCATGTGTATTTCACTTGCAATACTTCACGAGTATTCGCTAGTCGATTTTAAATTATCTCAGGCGTATGTTCACTGGCTGATATTCTACAAGATTGCCGATGCCGCCCATAACTTGGAGATGTTACTAAAGGTTGACGCTGCTGACGTTCGGAGACGCTACGAGATGCAGATGCTGTTCACAACCTGGAGATCCTACAAGACGAAGACAAAGGCGTCAGAGCAAAGCAATTGGACGAGAATATGCTTCACCATCAGACGATTTCCATCAATCATTGTCCCAAATTCTTAGTTACATGTCACACGTCATTCGGCTGTCATTTCAGCCATATGAGTGCAAACCGGTACCAGCCGGCCACTCAGCTGAATAGTTACATGAATTACGGTCATGAGAATGACCGTCATGGAACTGACAGACATGACGATAGTAACCACTACTATGACAGCAACTATCCTAGAAATCGCAACCGAGGCTTCGGCCGCGGACGTGATCAGACATACAAATGATCAGTAGTCCAACCGATCCTCCAAGTCTGGCATAATAACCTAATATTGTAGTTCTATTATTTTACGTCTCGAGACACATGTCAAGACATCAGTCAAGACACGTGTCTCACATATACTTTCTGAGGACACATGTCAAGATACCAGTCAAGACATATGTCATGCTTATAGTTCCAAGACACATGACTCACGTCCAACTATGGAACATTTATAAGAAACTCAGGGTACCCTCCAAGGGTATATCCATTTTGTTGTGCCATGTATTAATCAGGCCACAAGAATTTCAATACCATTATCGGCGCATCAGTGAGAACTGTCACGTTGCCGATGTCACTTTCATTTCTTTCACCATACGTCATATATTCATGACCATGAAGGACGCCTTTCGTATTCCCACGTATACGAAGGTTTTCCTTCAGCTTAATGATGAGATCCAAGCTGCAAGCGCATTTCCTCGGACAGACACGAGTTGAATTTTATCCTAATTATGGACTATGAACAGCACACCATGCTACGATTCATAATTATGTACAGTAATGTTCAGGCTCCTGAATACTTTCAGCTTGATTTTCCATCGGAAAATCTGTACAAATTATCTATGCTTACAAGCATGTGCGTTGTTAGCCATGGTCGCTAAAATTTTCTAGCTGTCAGTAAGACACGACCACTTAATTCTTTTACGCATAGCCAGTTGATTATTCCAAAGTCTTCCTATACATTCCAGAAGAACCTACAAGGAGAAGGATGGTACCATGAGATTATGTGTCGACTACCGTCGACTTAAACAAATCACCATTCATGACCGTTATTCTCCTCCACGTATTGACGACATGTCCAATCAACCGTATAGTGTTAATCACTTTTCCAAGATCGAACTCATGATCATGCTGCCAACAGTGACGAGTGAAAAAGCAGGACATGTCCATGACTGCTATTCGTACACGACTTGGTCATGATAGATTTATGATTTTGAATTAGTCTCATCAATGCTCCAACGGCATCATAAGAATGAGTTTCTATGGACTCAAAGCAAATTCATCAGTGTTTTCATTGAGGGTAACCTGATTTCCTCTAAGCCTAGAGAAGAATAGGAAGACCATATCTGCACTATGTTGCAAATTCTATGACAAGAGAAATTCTACCCTGGAAATTTTTTCCAATATCAATTCTGTTTGATTACAGTGATACACTGAATCACATGGGTTTCAATGGTTAATCTTACCATGACTCAGCTTATGCGTAAAGGAGAGAACCCTACACTACATTAGGTGTTCTAGAAAATCCTACGCTAGGAGAAGTCTAGATTCAGAGACTCAGAGTTTCGCAAACTCCTATGTATCAAGTTCTACGAAGCAAGATACAGTTACGTTCATATCTAGGTACCTGACATACCAACAGGTTAAGATAGGACACCAACAAACTGGGATGTTTTCATCATCTGAAATTGTGAATTGAAATGGGACAAGATCTCCGCGGATTTTGGTTACCAGTTTAACGCAAACTCAGAAGAAGCATGATGCTATCTGGTTTATTACAAACAGTTTGATCAAGTCTGCAAAATCCTTACATTCGCAAGGATTTTAGAACCAACAGATTGATCGAACATGTTCCAGCCAAGGCTCATCCGATCACTTGGCAATTCCTCAGTTATCGAGTCAGACAAATATTCATAATTATGCTCCTTATTTACTTCACGTCTTTGTTCTAATTTCACGACTTGCTGATAGGTGTGTAAACACCCATCTTTTCTACCACTTAATTACAATAATAACCGGACCAAAACGTGTATTTTATGTCTTTTATGTCGGAATTATGCGTGGTTTGTGTTTTTGTTGTGATTTAGGATGAAAAGGTGAAAAGTTGAGAAAACACGGACATTCACGGGCATTTACGGACTTTTATTGAAGAAAAGGATGAAAGACGAAGTCAAGAAGTCAAGAGTGCAAAAAGAACGGAAGTCCACGACCAATTCTGAAGATTTATCGAAGAAAAAGTCAAAAGACGGAAGTTTATCAAAAGCCGAAGATTTCAAGTCTATTTTATTGAAGAATTTAAAGACGAGTTCGAAGAAATCCCGAAGCCAGAAGTCCCTTAAGTCCAAGTTTAAAGAAGATTAGAAGAAAAGGACTAATGACGCAATTAATGAAGAATTAAGAAGAAAGGGGCTTAATCTTGCAATTAACAAGAAATGAAGGAGGGGAGGAAGCTTCCTAATCCTCCCCTATAAATAGTCATTAGATGTAAACATTTCATTTTGTTGGCTAAGTGTGACAATTAGTCTTCCACCATTTAAATTACCTTGCACCTTTAATTACCTTGTCAATTTTAATACTTGTCAAATTTAATTACCTTGTCTTGCACTTAATTACCATTTAATTCCAAGTAAGTTTTTCTTTTAATTTTTGTTAAGCTTTATCTTTATCTTGTTAATCTCATTCTACCTTTCTTTAATCTTTGAGTTGATTTGTTTATGTTCATGTTCTTAATTTTTGTTGATTTATTTAAGTGGTTTTTGATTATTGTGGTAAAAGTTGTTTGATTTCTTGATTTAAATTGTTTGTTGATACTTACTGTTGATTCGTTACTATTTAGTTTAAATCGTTTGTGTTTGTTTTGGTCAATCTTTGTTTAGATCTGTGGTTTTTGGATTCCCTTGTTCTTCGGGGAAGTTGTTTGTGTTACTGATCTTTCCAGGTGAAAACTTCCGAATCAAGAAGGAGGGAAAGTGTTCATTCGGAACTTCTAAAGTTCCGAATCAAGGGTTCATCCGGAAGATTTGAGATCAGAAAACTTCCGAGCCAAACTTGTTCATCCGGAACTTCCAAAGTTCCGGACGAAGTGAAAACTTCCGAGTCAAGATTATTCATTCGGAACTCCAAAGTTCCGAACCAAGGGTTTCATCCGGAACTTCTCAAAAGTTCCGAATCAACTCAAAGTTCCGAATCAAGGATCAAGTTCCGCATCAAGACTTTTCATTCGGAAGTATTAAACTTCCGGATCAAGCTTCATTCGGAACTTCTTAAAAGTTCCGGATCAAGGGCAACTTCCGACACAAGAGGTGTTCATTCGGAAGTTCTAAACTTCCGAATCAAGGAGCTTCACTCGGAAACTTCCGAATCAAGGATGACAAAATACTTCCGAATCACGGCATAATTTAGAGTTCCGAATCAGTAAAGTTCCGAACGAAGGATTGTTTTGGATAAGTGACATATTCAGATCAATTTGTTCCGGATCAAGGATTTTGGTAATATTCCAAGCGAAGAAGAATCATTTCAACTGAAGGTGACATTTAGGATGAGTGATTGTTCCAAACGAAGGATAATTCCGAATGAGTTGTATTCAGGTTCTTATTAGTTTTTGACTTTGATTTTTATTTTCAAATTTTATTTTTCCTGCCTTTTATTTAATTGCACTTTAAGATTATTTGCCTTAGCTTTATTTTAGTTTTGCCTTAGTTTAAGTTTTAGTCACGTTTTAAGTTTGCCTTAGTTAGATTTAAGTTTACGCCTTTACTTTAGTGCCCTTTAATTTAAGTCACGTTTTTAAATACTTACACTTTACTTTAATTAGACTTAGATTTACTTTAAGTGCCCATTTACATTTAAGTCTTTGCACATTTAATTTAAAACAACCAAAAATATTTGTTTTACCAAAGAACGACTGAATCGCACATAGGACCTAGATCAATTCGTTAAGATACCGAGAACTTGAACTTTAATTTCTATACGGGCAAAAGCCTTGTATCACTTGCTTTCGCACTCACGTTCATGAAACTATTCACGTTCATGATGGCAGTTCGGCTTCGGTTTTATGTTCACTTTTCTCATTCTGTGAAGTTTTGCAAGAACTTGAGAGACCAGACCCAAGTTTAGTATAATTCCCTATCCTCAGATAGACGTTTCTCGTCATATTCTATGCCTCTCCTTGTAGTGTTTGGCGTTACCGCCATTATATTCTATGTTCACGATATGTTTCACATGTTGTGTTCATTCCACGTTCCTCATATCATGATCAAGATATGTTACACGTATCATGGTCACGATATGTTTACTCATACTACACTCATCATATCTCAACGTATCACGTTCAAAATTTTTCACGTGTCACGTTCAAAATTTTTCACGTACTACGTTTCTTTGTGTCTCGCGCATCGTTGCTAATTATCAGTTAAGTTATAGTGTTTTGCACGATAACGTTTTAGTTGTCCTAGCACGTTAACTCTTATTTTCCTCGATCGAATTTAGGGGATCTACCTTCCGTTGATAACCAAGAATTTCTTCGTATTCCAAGTCAAGGTCAGGAGGGACAAGATTTATCATTTGTGTCAAGATCTTCTGAGGGAACCGTTCCAAGAGGGAGGCCACTTGGAAACGGACAAGTTAATCCGGACTTTTATCCGTTTTCTCTCATCAATTAGATATGTCCTTTCAGTCACGTCACGTTCCATGTCCTTTCAAGACATGTCACGTTCCACGTTCCTTCTACCATGTCACATGTACGTTCATTAATCTTACATACCCTCTCAGTTTGATTCGGGTAGGTTTCTCTTTCAGTTACGTTGTCTATAATTCGGGGACGAATTATTCTTTTTAGGGGGTTGTAAAACCCGCATGCTTTTACCATGAATAGTACCATTAAGATCGTACGTACTAGATTAAAACTTTCCTTTTATAGTACGATTACGTTTACGTGTTAGGATTTTACGTATTACGTACGTGTTAGAACACGATAAGTATTTATTACGCACGAACACGCAATAGTTATTTAAACAATAATTAATCACAAACATGCGATCATGAAATCATGAACGTAATTAAATCACGAACTATTATTAATTACGTATATATATTTTTTACGAGCGTAAATAAATATATTAGGTCACGGTAATTATTTAACGAGAACACATAAAATGCGAACACAAATAATCACGAACGAGTAACTAAACATCGAGACACGGAAAATGGTACGGGTACCCCATGTGGGGCCCCTACCCGTGGCTACAAGGAAGAAATGGGCCAAGCCCATTTCAATTTTCACTAAAGGGGGTTAAGAGGAAAAACACTACTCATTTTTCTTTACAAAGGATTTTACAGAAAACCTAAAACTTCTCCTCCTCCTTCTTTTTCTCTTTTGGCCGCCACCTTCAACACACCAAAGGGGTGTGATTTGATCTTTGATCTTGGAATTATTGCTAGTGTTCCCGTTTGTTCATCGTTCTTTAGATCCACGCATTCGGTAAATCCTTTAACCCTTTTTCTTTTGATTTAATCTTTTAAATAATTAAGAACATGTTATGTTTTTTTATAAAACCTAATTAAATTATAGATCTAACATGAATTTGGGTTTGCAATAAATACAAAGGGCTGTTTAAGGGGAGTTTGTTCTTGGCCGCGCCTAAACCGAACCCGAGAGGGTCTCGGTTTGGCCATTTGACCACCACCGAGACCATATGGTCCCGGTTGGTTGGTGTGGGTCCCACGGCAGCATCAAGACAAGGGTGACCCCGAGTTGGTTCGGGGTATGGTGTCGATTTCATGTCCAGTTCATGGTTCTTAGTCAAGATCCGGTTCACGGTGTATGTTTAGATTTTTATTTTTTTATGATCTTATGTTAAAATTAAATTAATAACATGACATGATTAATTTAATAACATGACTTAGGTTATTTTAATAATTAAAATCATGAAATTATTAACCTAAGTATTTTTATATTTTTTAGACTTATAATTAATTAAATATTTTAAAAACCATGGTTATAATTAATTAATTAACATGACTTAGGTTATATTATTAGTAAATAATAATACATGTTTTAACCTAAGTATTTAACTTTATTTAATTAAAAACATAATATACTTCAATTAAATATTTTAACCTATAGTTTATTTTAATTACATAAAATAATTAATAAACTATACATTATATCATATGACTTAGAAAATAATCATGAAAACACTTAGGCTTATATACTTAGCTTATTTAACCAGCTTATTTCTAATTATGGAAACTTTCTATTATTAGAAACTTAATTAAATAAGGCAGCTAATCTATTTATGGAAACTTTTTATTTTTAGAAGCTTATTTATTTCAGGCAGCTAATCTATTTATAGAAACTTATTTAATCAAGGCAGCTGATCTATTTATGGAAACTTTCTATTTTTAGAAACTTATCTATTTTAAGTAGTAATTCTATTTTTGGAAACTTTCTATTTTTGGAAACTTTCTATTTTTGGAAACTTTCTATTTTTGGTAACTTTCTATTTTTGGTAACTTTCTATTTTTGGAAACTTTCTATTTTTGGAAACTTTCTATTTTAGGAAACCTGCTATTTTTGGAAAGTTACTTATTATTACACAGTAAGTATAATAATACATGAAATACCATAAATACTTAATCAGGGTAAACATAATATAAGATAAACACAGTTTAAGGTGTTAAAACAGTAAAACATGATAAGAACATATAAAATAAGCTAAGACATGACATAGAACCAGTTACGTATTTAGTAAGCAGATACTTATTCATGTATGTATTTATGTTGCATTAGTGATACGGAAGTAGGATTCCTCTCAGTTCATCTTCTTCGTTCACTGGACATAAGGTACGGATTCCCGTCCTTTCAGTATGGACATTCTTTCCTTATTAGGATTCCCCGTATGCAGCCAACTGTTTTCCCAGTATACGTTTTATATGTTTCTGAATTGCTTATGTTTAATTAGAATACCTAAAGCCATATACATGCATGACCAGTTTCACTTAGTTATGGAGGTACCATAACCATAACACTAGAGGCACTGGTGTTATGACTTCCCCACGGCGGAGTGATTGCTCGTGGCCTCCCTTCAGTTTTGGCCAATTATATTATATTTATCATGTGGGGCATAGGGGTGCATCCTAGTTACATGTTTCAGTCAGGATTTCATGGTGAATGTGGTGTGTGCCTTGCATCCTTCACAAGGAGCTGATCCCTCCTACCCAAAACCAGTATATTAAATTAGAGGCAGCCCCTCTAATGTGCATGATGAGGTCACCCCTCCAAGTATTCATGCACGGTGGATTTTCATGACCTATATTGGCTAATGGTAAATATGTTAAACAGTTTTCATAAGATAAACATAAGGCTTTTCAAACTATAAAACTAGTTTTATGAACATGTTCCAGGTTTTCCAGGACTTATACATTTCCGCTGCTATTAAGTCTTTATTATGTTTTAGTCATTTATACTATGTCTATATCCGTGCACTAAGCGTTTTGCTCAGCCGTTACTTTCCTTTCCATGTCCTAAAATGGCAGGTACTCAAGGACTGACTGGAGCATTTGGAGGACACGCATAGGATGGGAGCTACCTTAGTTTCTTTCTCCTCTTGCCTTCATATTTATGCTTGTTTAGTCTTTCATTCATTACTTTTGCTTTATTATGTTTTGGGCTTATGTTGGGAACCGATGTTTGATTCCGGTTATCCCTATGGTCATGTAATGTTTTAGACATTTATCCTTGCATGCTTTGATGACACGCCATTTATGCGTGACACTCCATTATCAAAATGGGATGTTACAGTGAGTGTTATTACTACCCGAAGTGGAGCAACTCTAGTAGGACCTTCTATCCCTCCTCCCGTTACTCCATCTACACCTCCTCCGCCTCCATTTATTCCTCCTACTTCCACGCCTAGTACTAGTTCTCCATTACCGTCTCCACCTCTCACGGAAGAAGTACCTAAACAAAACCCTCCACTAACCTCACCTACCACCTCTACACCTTCTACTTCTCCACCTTCAACATCTCAACCTTTACCTGCTACACCCACACCACCTAAACCCAACATTCCTTATCCTTCTCGGTTAGACAAGAGCAAATTGCTTACTAAAGAGGATTCTCAAGTGAATTCCTATTTGAAGATGATCTCTCAAATGAATTTCAACATTAGCCTTGTTGAAGCACTTGTGCAAATGCCGAAAATTGTCAAAGCATTCAAGGAATTGCTTAACAAGAAGGAAAAGATGGCTGAGTTTGTCAACACACGCTTAAATGAAAACTGTTCTGCAGTCATTCTTAAAGAACTTCCGGAAAAACTTGGAGATCCCGGTCGTTTTGTGTTGCCTTGCATTTTTAACAAAACCGAAGAATTTGCCGCCTTAGCTGATCTTGGAGCAAGTATAAATCTGATGCCTTTAAGTGTTTGGAAAACACTATCATTACCCGATCTTACACCAACGAAGATGACTCTTGAGCTAGCAAATCGTACTCTCGCTTACCCCGTTGGTATTGTCGAAGATGTGTTTATTAAAGTTGGTACCTTCACTTTTCCGGTCGATTTTGTTGTTGTTGATTATGAAATGGACCCTCGTATTCCGTTAATACTTGGACGGCCATTTTTGAGAACCGGAAAAGCTCTTGTCGATGTTGCCGAAGGTGAGCTAATCTTAAGAGTCGGGAATGATGCTCAAGTTTTTAAGTTGGGGAAGATTACAAGTAAGACAAATGGAAAAGAATCCTCGAAAATGATTAATGTGCTTCAAGAAGAGCTTACTTCTACTTTGGAAAGTTTTAAGCTTGATGACTTTGTTGTATATGATAATCCTCTTTTCGAGTCCTCCCATTATAATCCACTTTTCCAAGAAGATGTGGATGATGTTGATGATTCTTTCTCCACATTGGATCCCCCACCAATCTATGATTCTCCACCGATCTATGATAACTCTAGTTCCGATGGGGACGATTCTGCTGCTTTTGTTTCAGAGTATCCAGACATGCCAACTTATGATGATTTTGATGATGTTGATACTTTCTCGAGTGATTCTTCTCATGATGACCTTACTCCTACTTTTGATGAATATCCTCCACCAAATACTATTGATACTTTGGATAATTACTCATTTGAGGAAGATTTTGCTACTTTTCTCAATACCTACTTCCCAAATGAGAATGATTCTCCTCCTTTGGACTTTGATGATGCTCTTTATCCTCTTTTGGATATGAAGAAACCTGTTTAAAAGGAGAAGAAGCCGACCGACACCGATATCCGCAGTACCTATGTCTTGACACCTCTCTATCCACCCTCTAAGGATGAGATTGTGCGATTTATGAGCGGATCTTCTTCAAATTCTACTGAGCCTGAGTGTTATTTTCCCCTAAAGGAAAAGGTGTTCGATCCCGGTATCGTAATTTTTAAGCCATCTCAGTATCCATCTAATGAAATAAAAGGAAAGATTTTTGTAACTTGTGGAGATATGCTTGCACTTCATCCTACTTTCTACCACCGTGCTCAATCTTTGCTTAAGGGAACCTTGCCTACTCTTCTTTGACTTACCTTGTTCGCCTTAAGCTTGTGCTACTTGATGGATGAAAACCATGTATTTGATCCCGGTGGATGTGTTTCAAGCTTCTTACCATGATAATCAAGGTCGAGTCAGGCTCACGACTCGGTTAACAAAAACAAGCGCTTCTCGGGACGCAGCCCGCAGTATCTATCCCTTTTATTAAGTTTTTATAATAAGTGTAGGGGAGATCCTAGTATATGTTTGTTGTTTTCTTTGTTATCATGTGCAGGGATTCAAGCTTTCAAAGATCCATTCTTGATGACTTTTGACGAACCGTGATCCCGTGTACCCGTCTTTTCGGTTCTATCCTAAACTCTTTTGATTCCTTCTTTTATCATTTATGATTGAAATAGGAATCACTTTAGTTGTCTCTTCCTTAGCAAGATTTAAACAAAGTGCACAATGTCCTAAGTGTAGGCGAGTTTACTCCCACATGCTTAAACATTGAGGACAATGTTTATATTAAGTGTAGGGGGACTTCTATCGATGTTAAGTGGGCTTTTCCTTGTATTTGTCCTCATTTTAAACGGAAAATACATTTTTCGACATTTTTCAAAATTTTTAAACTATTTTGGCCTAGTTGTTTTTACCTTTGTTATAGTTATTTTCTTTCTTTGCTAGAATTAATTTTGAATAAAGTGGTTTTAATTTTTAAACGTTGTGAATCTTTTGACTCAACCCGAGTTTACTTATCCAAGTTTACTCTAGCTAGTATCCTTAACGTGTTTAAGTCAAGTTTTGCTAGGCTTTTATATAGGGAACTTTAAAACGTGAAAGTCTTAACTCTTAGGGTTAAGAACAAGAACTTTTCGCAAGTTTCTATAATTGATCCTAGAAAGTCGTTTATCAAGGGAACTTTAAAATGAGAATTCTAAACTTGAAAAAGTCTAAGAATTTGCAAGATCCTATAGATGACTTGAAAACCCAAAACTTTGATTTAATAGGCTAAGCATCCACGAGTCTCATTCCTTGAGATTTTAAATTGTGGAGAACGAGAGATGATATAGTCAATTATAAGTTTGGTATTCTTTCATGAATTTATGTGAGTTGATTATGAGCTTTTTCTCCCATCGCTTGCTAATAAATTTAATTGCAATAAATAAGGTCGTACGATTTTAAAAGTTACTTAGCTTCTAGCACAAGATCGTTTAGAAGTTGCTCGGTATTAATTAGAGTTCATAGCTAAGGCATAACTTATTGAAGCGGGGTGTGAAGATTGGCGAGTCTGAAAAGGCCCTAACAAGGCATGAGGGCTACATTTTGTTGCTAAAGTTCCCAAGTGATGTGAAGAATCATTTATCAAAAATCAATATGAAGGATCGAGACACACGGCGAAAAGCAAAAACTCCCCTAAAGATCATGGAGAAGTCTTTCTGAAAAGACCCTAGCAAGGTATGAGGATAAATAGATCCAAGTCCTAAAAGGAGGCGGATCGTTGTATATCAAAATCCAAAATAAAGATTGGATAAAAATGAAGAAGTCGTGGTCCAAGTATGAAGAATCTCTCAAAAACTTCAAGTGAAGAAATTCCTATTATGAAGAGAAGACCATAATTTCAAGAATGTCTCTCAAGATTATAAGTATGAAGTCGCTGCCAAATATCGGTCCGAGAAAGGTCTCAAATCGTGAAGCGAGTTATGCCAAGATATGAACTTTATGAGGTCCCGAGAAGCAGTTTTAAAAGATTTTGTCCTTTAGCTAACTATTGATTAAATCGTCCTACTTTATTTTCAGTCTAATAACCTATCGAAATAAGACAAACAATGCATCCTCGTGATCATTCAAGACAACAATAAATATAAGAGATACACCTAGGAACAAGGGAGTCTAAGTGAATAATTGGCCCACATGAATTTGTGTTAGTTTGCTAACTTATAATAACAATGATCTCGTTATTAAGCTTGGTATGGGGAACGTGAAACTTGAGGGTGATAATCATTCATGACATTCCAAAACCCCAAGGTAAGTTTTTGATCTTTTTACTAACTTTCTTCCTTTAAAATTTAAATAATTTGTCTCTTTAATAAAGGCCAAGGTGGATTGATTATGATGGAAAATGTTAATCTTGCTTTGTAATTAATGCATTGCATGAGGGCATTGCAATGGTCAAGTGTAGGGGATTTGATAGGTGTGAAAACACCCATCCTTTTACCACTTAAATATAATAATAACCAAGCCAAAACGTGTATTTTATGTCGTAAATGTTGGAATTATGCGTGGTTTGTGTTTTTATTGTGTTTTAGGACCAAAAGATGAAAAAGGAGGAAAACACGGTCTTTCACGGGCTTTTATCGAAGAAAAAGATAAAAGACGAAGTCAAAAGATCAAGAGTGCAAAAAGAACGGAAGTCCAAGGCCTATTCTGAAGTTTTATCGAAGAAAAGTCTAAAGACGAATGTTTAATGAAGTCGAAGAACTCAAGTCTAATAAATGAAGACATAATAAGACGAGTTTAATTAATCCCGAGAAAAAAGTCAAAGAGAAGTCGAAAAGACGAGAAAAGAAAGAAAGAAGCAACACATGCTAACTTCCACTCCTACTATAAATACCCCCCCTAATATGTCATTAGGGAGTGTTAGATAGTTAGATAATTTTTTTAGTTAGTTTATTTTTATGTATTAGGAGTAGGTAAGTACTTTCTCTCTCTAGTTTTATTTTCTCTCTCTAAATTTTCTTTGAAGTTTTCTTGAATCTTTAATCTTTAAATCTTGAAATCTTAAATCTTTAATCTTTGTCTTAAATTTCTAGCTTTTCATTAATCTCATTCTACTTTTCTTATTAGTTTTATCTTAATCATAATCTTTTTCATCATATTTTTACATAAAGTTTAAATCTTTTTAATTTTCATGGCTTGTTTTTGATGTTTTTATAAGTTTTAGCATTAATCTAGGCTTTTTAGTTAGTTTATTGGTGTTTTATTTTGCTTATTGTCCTTAAAAAGTTAAGATTTTAGTGCTTATTTTCGTCCTTTTACGATTTCCTAGTTTTTAGGAATTTCTGATTCGATTTCGCAATACCTTGTGTATTGCGACATTGAATTCTTCCTCATTGCGAAATCTTACTTCCAAAGTTGCGAATTTGATCTTCAAATACATTGCGGAATCATTGATTCCGCAATTATTGCGAATTCTTGGCAATTTGGTCATTGCGAAATCTTGCCCAAATTCACTATTGCGGAATTATGGTTTTGCATAATTGCGAAATTATGTCTTTTCAAGTATTGCGGATTTAGGGCATTTCATTAATTGCGAAATCTTGTTTATAATTGCGAAATTATTTCTTTTTCTTAGTATTGCGAATTTAATTAGTTTTTGTTCAAATTTAATTTTTAAATTTATTTTTCCCGTCATTTTTATTTAGCTTTATTTTGATTGTTTCGTCTTATTTTACTTAAGCTTTATTTTTACTTGTTTATCTTAGTTTAATTTTAAACGTGTTTTTATTTTTAAGTTTTCATTTCTTTACGTTTTAATTTCTCGTCCTTTATTTTTAAAGCTTTTATATTTTCGTCATTTACTTAATTTCTTTTAAAGTCTTATTTTTAGTTTAATCTTTTCAAGCTTTTATCTTAATTTCTTTCAAAGTCTTTATTTAAGTTTTAATTAGTTTATCGCTTTTGTTTTTACTTTATTTTTACCCTTTACGCAACGACATTTTCATTCATTTTAGTTTAAAAATAGATAACCTTTTTCTTTATATTCCACCAAAAACGACTGAGTCACACTTTCAACCACGATCAATATGAAAAGATCGGACAATAATAATTTATACTTGGTAATCCCTTGTATTAGTGGTGTCTTTAGTTTGAATACAATCTAACTGTTTGTGACGTTGTGCTCACATTATTCTTGATATTTCTCCACTGAGTAACAACTCCTAATTTTTTGATGATCATAAAAACCCTTTCTCAATTTCCTACGTGGCCTTAATGTTTCTTTAGACATGCATCTTTGTATTGATGTACCAACTTTGATGGACATTCTTCACTTTTTTCGTCATATTGTTTCTAGATTGACATAATTTTAAAAAATAGCTTAGATAATATTTTTAAGTGCAATGTTCGTAACGTCATCTACAAGTGTTTTTGTAAGATTCTTTTTTCACTGTGTTTTCTTTCACTACCCTTATCAAACAACTGTAATTCTATTTAATCTTTAAATGTAGAGTACATGGGGGTGACAAAGTCAGTTGGTCGGGTGAGTTGTGTTATGTGAAACAAGTAAATCACAATCGATGCAAATTGTTTAAATGTAGAGTACATGGGGTGACAAAGTGAGTTACTCGCATGATTTCCCAGTTTAATGCTATTAGTAATCAAGTTTACTATCAAAATTCTCTTTGTATGGTGTTGAGCGTTTTTAATCATTTACAGGAAGACAAACTTCATTGGATTCATGGAAGATCAAGTAACCTGGATCACGAGTATGGTACAACGATACTTAAAAGGAAAATAGATTGGGTGATTAGTATCAATTTAAGATTTAAGTTCTTTTGGATACCAAAGTTTTTTAGGATATAAGGGGACTCATCTCCACCATCCATCTCCATCTCATTCAAGGGCTGAGATTAAATCCCCAATTTACACAACTTTCTCCTTTCTTTCTCATAAAAACACACACCCCGTTCTTTCACTTCTCTCTCTACCCCGATCTACTTTCTCTCTCTAAAATTTGAAGCGAACAATCACAACATCATCATGAATCCATCACAATCGATTAATTAGATCGATTACTTAACACGAATTCATTTCAGGTTTGTATTCTTATAATCTATGCTTATTTTTTTTAGCTTATTTGATTTTGAATAAACTTATTAATTTATTTTCATTAGCTTTTTTGAACGAAATATGCCGATTGATAGTTCTTATTTTGATCGAATTATTCCGATTGATTGTTTTTATTTTGATCAATTTATTCTAATTAGCTTTTATTTAGGTGATTTATGTGAATAAGCTTATTTGTTTGAATAAGATTTTTAATTATATGAGAGTTATAAATAATCTTGAGAATTAGATAGGAGTTATGTGAATAAGCTTACAAATTACACGAGAGTTATGAATAAGCTAGCTTATTAGCTTATGTTGACAAATCGTAAGGTATTTTATGTAAGTTGGATTAAGTTTGCTGATGTAGGCTGCAATAAGCTTGATATATCATGTATGATATATATATATCATATATGATATATCATCTCTTTTCATATATGATAGATATATCATATATGATAACTGATGATATATCATATATGATATAACTATCATATATGATATATCAAATAAACCATAGGAAAAACAGATTCTGTATGAGTATTTTTTAGAAAATCAATATAAACTCTTGAAACTTGTCTTCTATCATATATATGAGTAATTTATTTTGGTGTTAAAATGTTGCATAATATGTTCTTTTTATCTTTTATAAATGCAGTCAGACAGAGATGGTGCGATTGGCAGCTTTGGAGCAAAGCAGAGAGGGATGTTGATTATAACAAGAGGATGTGCATGGATATGTTTTAAGGATCAAGACGGAGTAGGCGTTGTTCATGAATTCATCATTTGATAATCTGTTTTTTTGTGCATTTTTTTGATTTTGTATAAATTGTTATCATATATGATATCAGAGGTATATCATATATGATTTTACATTAGGTTACGTTCGGTTTGAATTATCATATATGATTCTGTTCAAAAGTACATTTTTATGTTATGAACAAGTGTTTGATTATTAATTGTGCATACTCTTTGTTGTAATCATGAATTCATCAGATTCTTTATTTAATAAATCCAAGTTTTTCTTGAGTGTCATATATGATAGTGCATGATCATATACTCCGTATGACTTAATTTATAAAAAGCATCATGACATAGTACCAAGAAAGTTAAATCATATTAACAAGATGTTGTACGAGATACCAATTGATTACAAAATCGTCCATATACTTCAAACTCCATTAGGAGATTACAAGAAAAAACAAACAATAAACGTAAAAGAAAAATTCACGAGCTTATTCATTAAGCTTCTTGGCCTTTTGGATGCTTGTAATGTTCAACACGCCTTGTAAACAACCTTCTCTACACAAAAAAGAAGATTTAATTCAATATTCAAGCACATAATCATATATGATATATTTGATCATATATGATATTTAGCTTATATCATATATGATATAGCATATCATATATGATACTTCATTAGCAAGTCATACTAAATATGTTCAGCCAGATTAATCCATTAAAAAAAGAGTTAATTCAATTTTCAACCACATTATCATATATGATATATCTCATCATATATGATATTTTAGCTTATATCATATATGATATAGTATATCATATATGATACTTCACAAACAGGTTACACTAAATATGTTCAGCGAGATTAAGCTAAAAAATCTTATAATTCATGAAAATAAGCTAATAAGTTAGCTTATAATTCATCATAATAAAGGTGATGATTATCAATAAGCTTATTCACATTAAGCATCAAGTTACCTTATCACTTGACATGTTAAATTCATGTATCTTATAAAATAAGCTATAAAAAATAAGATGAGTTATAAGCTTATTCACATCGAATAAGCTAAAGAAGATGAATCAAAACAGATCGAATGAACTTTACCTTATTTATGAAGAGGATGATCGATTTGTGACGGTGATGATCGATGGATTTGATGTTTGTGTTGATAAATTAAGATGTAAATATGTGTGTGTGTGTGTGTGTGTGTGTGTGTGTGTGTTTATGTGTGTTTTAGAGAGAAGAAGAAGAAGAAATCGATCCCAGATCTGTGAGAGTGGTAGGTGGTGTTAGGTGGGAGGGGTAAAATGACGAAACTACCCCTCTGCTTTTTTTTTTTGTTTTTAATATGGGTTGTTGGATAAGATGAGATGGACGGTCCAGATTTGTCCCCTTGTATCCAAAGGATACAAGGTATCTTAAATAACCGGACTCTCAATTTAAATATTGATAGTATGTGATTTAATTCATACGTCCTCTTGAATGTTGATAAATCTGAATGAAATACCTAATATACCTCTGAATACTACTCCCTTTGAAACTAGGATTTTTAACAATTAATGTAATTATGTTCGTTTTTCCTCGATTCAACTCGAATTTGATTTCCGGTTTAACGTTTCAACTTAACTTTGTTTTTGGTAAAATCTCTTTTTGTTGGTATTTTTTAAACTAATTTAAAACTATTTAATTTAAAAGAAATCTATTTTAATGAACTATTTAAGCTAATAATTTGAAAATAAAATTTAACTAATTAATAAAACTTAAAAACTTTTAATTAAGTCTATTTAAACTAATTAGTTTTAAACTAAAACTTTTAAAACAAATCTAATTTATATTAACTAAAATTTTAAAAATGAATTTAAACAGAAATTCGAGCTATTAATGAAATAAAACTATTTTTTTTAATAAAAGTAAAATGAAATCTAATTTAGAATTTATAAAAGTAATTAAAAATTAAAACTATTTTTTTTTATATATTTATTTTTAAAACTGATTAAAGTAAATATTAAATAAACTTTAAATTGATTTAAACTAATTTATTAAAACTGCCCACCCTTAAATCACGCTATATAAATGAAATTGATTGAGACTTTAAACAAATAGATATCTAGCACAAGTGGTTAAGTTGTTTGGCCCCTGGACAGGAGGTCTAGTGTTCGAATATGAGCAATGACAAAATTTGCTAATATTTTTTTGGACCTTTTTGGAACTATTAATTTTGGACAAATAAAATATCTCAGACCAATTGGGTCTGAGATAAGAAGTGAAACAATAAGCAAATGAATCAGACAAAGAGCCAAGCCAAAATAAGAAGAGTAGCAGTAAGCAAATAGCAACACAGCCTAAACAAATAAGCAATTTACACGAAATTAAGCAAATAAAAAAAAAGAGCAAACCTAATAAGCTAATGAACAGAAGGACATACCGAAACAATAAGCAAAAGATATTAGATAAGCCAATCTAGCAATTATAAAAAAAATGTAATAAGCAAGCAAAACCAAATGACCAAATCTATTAAGCAGCTAAATCAGGAATAAGACTAAGCAGAATAAACTTCCTAAAACTGAAAATTAAAACATAAGCTGATGAGCAAACAAAATCATAACAAGAAGCAGATTTCAAACAGACTTAATGATCAATCAAATACTACTCAAATCCAACAAAAGCAGAAACCGAATAGCCATATAAAAAAAATCATATACCAAAAATAACTTAAGCAAAATGTAAGCTGAAATAACAGATACTCCAAAGACAATCGCAGACAATAAAATTAAACAAATAATCAAAATTCAAGCAGATGCAATCTTCAAATAAATAACTAAAATTAAACCTAAACTTAAAAATTAAAAGAGATTAAAAGGAACCTATTGTAGAACCCTTTGAGCCGAAGATGCAGCGCTGAGCTGTATTATAGAACCGAAACGAACACCAAACAAACACCACCTTCGATTTAACACCGAATCATCAACAAACTTAATCTCCTTCGTCTCGAACAGTAACACATGAGCAAACGAACATTACCTCTTTTTATATTTCCCAGTGGGGGAAATATATATTACACTTTTTTTTTTTTATATATTCTCTTTTTTTTATATATAATAAGAATAATGATAAACAAGAACAGTGACATAAACAAGATTTAAAGATCGAATTAAAATTGACTGGAAATGTAAATAGAGACGAATTTAACTAAAAGTAAAACTTTCATTAATTTGATTCAAACTTACAAGTACTGGAATTAAAAATTACAAGATTAAAAACCCTAATATATTTTACTGAAAAATTAAATAATAAAGAAAAGGCTGTCCAAATTACATGATAGATGGGGGTTTTTATAGGGTAACCCCGAACCTTATAGGTTCTCTTGGTGACCACGGTGAAGGATCTTGGCCGCATATCTTCCTTCTCTTTCTTCTCTTTTGATCAAACGGTGGAGAAAAGCCCTTGTGACTCGGATTGCCATCATGGCACTGAGTTGTGCTAGTTGTGTTTCCTCCTTGGTGAAGTGGCATGATTAGATTGGTGGAAAGGGTTTTGGTGAGTTGGATGAGCCAATCACATCCAAGGATTTGGCCACGTATGGAGAGAGAGGATCATATTCTGGTGGATTGATCCGAAAACTGGGGGGGGGAATTAATCCCAATCCGTGTGAATCACACAAATTGGGTAAAACCCCCAATTTTTACTTGTTAATTTTTTACTGAATATGGAATTAGGGTTTGGGTGTCTGCGTGATTTGTGGAGAAGAAGATGGTGGGTGAGAGGTTTTCACATAGTTTGTAACGTAAATGGGATAGTGGGTAATTAAAAGTTCTATTTATTTGGGGAAAGTAATAAAGTTTACACGTGTGATAGGAATTGGTAAACTTTGACTGAGGTGTTGTGTTTGGTGATTGTTTGACTGTGAGTAAATAACTTTGACCGAGCCAAGATAAATGTATTCATCCGTTTCATGTTTTGGTATTTGGGCTTGGGCCCAAATTTTCCATCCGTCCATAATATGTTATAAATTTGGGCCATAATTTGGGCTTATACTCCAAAGGTAAACACTTTAAATCCACTAATGGGCTTTTGGGCCCAATAAGCTTGTGTGGGACCCACTTGGCCCAATTAATTCCGATAATATTAAATCTGCTAAAAACGAGCTCGATTCTGACCTTCTTGAACATTTCTTCAAAATTAAGTCTGCTTTGTCGGTTTTCGTGATCTTCGGCACACTTTGGTCTTTTGACTTTGTCTTTTATCTCTATTTTGGACTTTTCTTCAACATTTGACCGTGAAATCCCGTGTTTTCTTTCCTTTTGAACTTTTGTACCTATTTCACACAAAAACACAAAACCACGCGTAATTCCGACATTTACGATACTAAACACATGATTAGGTCTTGTTTTTCCTTGATTTTAGTGGCAAAAGGATAAGTGTTTACACACTTATTAAATCCCCTACACTTGACCATTGTAATGACCCCATGCAATGTATAGTTTTAAAGCATAAGCTACATTTTTCTCATAATCAATCCATCTCGGCCTTTATTACTATTACTAATACGGTAGAAAGATAAGGACTTAAAAGGAGACAAAAGTTATAACAATTATTTAACTTGGAAATTATTCGATGGAAGAAACTTCGTAAAGAAATCTAAGACTTGGATTAGGGCTTTGGTGTCATGAATATTAATCACCCTCAAGTTTCACGTTCCCCATACCAAGCATAAAAACGAGATCATTGTTATTACAAGTTAGCACAACAAACACTTGCTCATGTGGTTTAGATAATCACTTAGACCCCCTTATTCCTACGGTGTATCTCTTGTATTTTATTTTTGTCTTGAATGATCACGAGGATGCATTTTTGACTTATTTCGATAATTTATTAAGGCCAAAAATAAAGTGGGACGATTTAATCAATAGTTAGCTAAAGGACAAAATCTTTTAAAACTGCTTCTCGAAACCTCAAAAAGTTCATATCTTGGCATAACTCGTTTCACGATTTGAGACCTTTCTCGGACCGATATTTGGCTTGTACTTCAAACTTCAAATCTTGAGAGACGATCTCGGGTCTTCTCTTCATTTTGGTATGCATCTTCATTAGGAGTAAAAGATGCTTCAAACGTTGACCACGACTTCTTCATTTATCCTCTTCTTTATTTAGGATTTTGATATACAACGATCCGCCTCCTTTTCGGACTTGGATCTATTTATCCTCATACCTTGTTAGGGTCTTTTTGGATAGACTTCTCCATGATCTTTAGGGGAGTAATTGCTTCTCGTCGTGTGTCTTGATCCTTCATATTGATTTGGATTAATGATCTTCACATCATCTTAGGATCTTTAGCAAAAAGTAAATCCTCATGCCTTGTGAGGGCCTTTTTGGACTCGGGTATCCTCATGCCTTGTTAGGGCCTTTTTGGATGAGCCATTCTTCGCGTCTCGCTTCAATAAGTTATGCCTTGGCTATGAACTCTAATTAATATCGAGCAACTTTTAAACGATCTTGTGCTAGAAGCTAAGTAACCTTTTAAATCGTACAACCTTATTTATTGCAAATATATTTATTAACAAGTGATGGGAGAAAAAGTTCATAACTAACTCACATAAGTTAATGAAAGAATACTGAACTTATAAATAACTCTATCATCTCTCGTTCTCCACAATTTAAAATCTCAAGTAATGAGACTCGTGGATGCTTAGCCTAATAAACCAATTAAGGTCCATATGGTTAAGGATACTAGCTAGAGTAAACTTGGATAAGTAAACTCGGGTTGAGTCAAAATATTCACGACGGGCCTAATATATCAAAGATATCTAAACTTGTTAAAACCATTTTATTTATTATTATTATTATTTTTTTTAACTTTATTCTTGAAATGGAAATTATTACGAAGTGATAATAAAAGGAAAGAAATTAAATAAAAATACTACTAGGCCAAAATAGATCAAAAATTTGAAAAATGTTAAAAAAAATTTAAATTTTCCGGTTAAATGGGGTCAAATTCATGGAAAAGCCCACTAAAATTCGGTAGAAGTCCCCCCTACACTTAATATAAACATTGTCCTCAATGTTTAAGCATGTGGGCGAATAAACTCCCCTACACTTAGGACATTGAGTACGTTGTTTAAAATCGAGCTAAGGAAGGGACAACTAAAGTGATTACATTTATTCGTTTTATTTATATACAAGTATGAATCACAATAGTTTTGATAGAACCGGGTACACGGGAACACGGGATCACGGGTCTCATCAAAAGTACCAAAAGTGGATCATCAAAGCATATGTCCCTGCACACAATCACAACACACAAACAACCTACTTGGCTCCCCCTACTCTTATTGGTGGACATGGATGAAGGTGAAAAAGGGTGGAAAGGATGGTAAAGGTAAAAATCTTACCTAGTTATACGATGCTTGATTTATTTATCACGAGTCTCTAGCTCGACTCGATTTCCCGAATTAATTCAAGGGAAATGTGGAGAGGGATGGAATCATCTCGTGAGAGATGTCCTCTCCATAGTACAACTTAACCCGTTGGCCATTCACCTTAAAGTTAGGCCCATTTGGTTGGGATAACTCAATGGTGCCATAAGGGAAGACTTGGGCCACGGTGAATGGACCGGACCAACGGCTCTTAAGTTTACCCGAAAAGATTTTCAACCGAGAGTTAAATAATAAAACTTGATCACCAACATGGAACTCTCGGTTTTTAATCTTGGAATCATGAATGAGCTTAGTCTTCTCTTTGTAGATTAATGAATTTTCATAAGCCTCATTCCTAAGTTCATTGAGTTCATTGAGTTCATTGAGTTGGATTTTCCTATGATCACCGGCTTTGTTTATGTCAAAATTAGCCCATTTCAAAGCCCAATAAGCCTTATGCTCCAACTCAATGGGGAGGTGTAGGGGTGACAATTTTCGACACGACCTGAAACCCGACCTGAGACCGACACGAAAATTAACAGGTTGGGTTGAGCCCAAATAAGTTTCAGGTCGTTTTTGGGTCGACCTGATTGACCCATTTATTAAACGGGTCAGGTCCGGGTTGAGAAAAAAATACTCGGGTCGACCCGACAACCCGTTTAACTTTTTAAAATATTAAATACTGATACGCATTCTTTGCACTTAATTAGTACAATTAATGTTGACGTGAAGAATAAAGTTACTATTGCTTTGAAAGTTGAAATTTATACTTAGAAAAATGAAAAGGCAATTCTTGAAGAATGAAAAGGTAACCTACGTTAATATCTAAGCTGATAATCATCTATCTAGTTCTATCAATCTATCCTAATCTTTATAAATAAGTAATAATTTTTCTTATTTATCCACACATTTCACAATTCATATTATCACCGATCACCATCATCGTCTTCAATTTTTAAATTGCTTCTTCAACAAATTAGGTACGGTTGTTAACTTTATGATCTAATCATATTTATATATTTCATCTATTTTGTTTTTCCACTGATGGTACATCAAATTATCAATGCTTTAACTATTTATATTTTATTTAAATTGGTGCTTCAAATGAAATTAGATATCTAAGATGTAGACCAACTAAAATGGATCTGTATGCATATTGATCATTTTTATTCGATTATAATATGGATGTTTTTGAATCGTTTATTTGATATAGTTATAGACTTATAGTGAATTTTAGCTTATTTGCATTCACATTGTTATCAATAGATCATATATTTTCATATTCATAGATCCATAAAAAAAGTACTAAATTTATTATTTTCTGTTTTTTGTGTTCGTAGCTAGATCATGGATAATGGTGACGTACGACCGATGAATATGGATGATGAAAGTGATGATTCGGTTGAGGAGATAGAAAAGCCAACTCAATCAGAAGGCGCTGCAAGTACCTCGAGGCTAAAAAAAAGAAACGAAAACTTATCTCCAAGGTTTGGGATCATTTTGATTTGATTGACCGAGATCCCGCTAAGCCTGACGAGCCACTAGATTTTTACCTAAAAGAGCCAAGACCTGCAACAACTTCTTCAATTTGTGTACTTGACTTCTGGAAATCTCAACAATATAGATATCCTGTCTTGGCTAAGATGGCAATGGATATTCTTTGTGTTCCCGTTTCAACCGTTGCATCTGAGTCGGCTTTTAGCCTAGGTGGAAGAATTCTGGATCAATATCGAAGTTCAATGAAGCCTCCTACTGTCGAAGCTTTGATATGCACTAGGGATTGGCTGTTTTCTGAAAAAGGTAATATATATGTAAAATTTTTTTGTTTGCCTGCATTTTAAGATTTAAGTTTATTTGGATACCAACCTTTATTTGGATACTAAGGGACTAATCTCCACCACTCATCTCCATCTTAATCTAATGGATAAGATTAAACATAAAATCAATTTCCTCTTTTTTTTCAAACATTAATATCTTTTAAACCGTCAATCGTTATACGAAAAAAAATATACCATTACGACGGGCATTTAATTATCTTTTTACAGATATGCTATATGATATACTTTCGACAAATTATTTTTTTTTGTTTTTTCCGTAATTTATCATATATGATACTGAATATCATATATGATAGTAACACTGGTATCATATATGATATAACTTATCATATATGATATAAACCAATATCATATGATATAAACCAATATCATATGATATAAACCAATATCATATGATATAAACCAATATCATATATGATTCTGTAATAATTTGTAACTTAACACTAATATCATATATGATAAAACACTATTATCATATATGATATTTTACGCAAATTAAAAAAAAAAGCGATTTTTTTTTTCTTCAAAAGTATATCATATTGCATATCTGTAGAAAGCTAATTAAATACTCGTCGCGATGGTATATTTTTTTCCGTTTAACACTTAACGGTTTAAAAGATATTTAAGTTTTAAAAATAAGTGAAATAATTAAATACTTTTAATCTCAACCATTAGATATGATAAGGATGGATGGTGGGGATGAGTCCCTTAGTATCCATGATAGATATGGTATCCAAAATAACTTGACTCGCATTTTAATTGAAGACTTATACTTAATCCTTCGAATTTTGTAATTACAGCCGAGTCACATGTAAACCTTGAAGAGGTCACTGAAAATGTCATGGCGTTGGATATTAATAAAGATGAAGAATGACGGTCGAAGAAGTATATGCAGTCTGATGAACTGATCATGTATTTTGGAGTTTTGGTCTTACATGATGTTTAATGTTCTTTTGTTTTAATGTCTTTTGAATTTACATGTTTAATTATGTTATGTTGTAAAGAACTATGTATTTTGGATTTGTGTGGTATTTTGCTAAAACCTTTTTAATATTACAACTGATGTGGTAATGTTCTGGATTTATGTTCTGGTAATGTTCACCTATGTTTGGTGTCTAATGGTTTGTTTATAGCTGATGTACTTTGATAAAAAAAAAATACATGTATTGACCTGATTAACCCGCCTGACCTGAGTAACCTGTTGACCTGTTTAAATAAACGGGTTATATAGGTCGGTTCAGGTTAAAGGTAATCAGGTTAGGGTCGAGAAAACTGACCCGTTTATATAAACAGGTCGTGTTCAGGTCGAAGGTATTTGACCCGCCAACTTGCCAACCCGAACCCGCCAACCCGGACCCGACCCGAATTGCCACCCCTAGGGAGGTGGCACGCCTTTCCGTACACAAGGCGATAAGGGGTACAACCTATAGGTGTCTTATAAGCGGTACGGAAAGCCCACAAAGCATCATCTAATTTATCGGCCCATGAAGCACGATGCTCTCCCACGGTTCGCTCTAAGATTCTCTTAAGACCACGGTTAGAAACCTCGGCTTGTCCATTAGTTTGAGGATGATACGCGGTGGAAAGTCGGTGATTGACACCATACTTAGCCATGACTCGTGCAAATTGATCATTGCAAAAATGAGTCCCGCGATCACTAATAATAGCACGAGGCACACCGGATCGAGCAAACAATTGTTTCAAGAAGTTAACAACCACCCTTGCATCGTTAGTAGGTAAAGCCTTTGCTTCAACCCATTTTGATACGTAGTCAACGGCTACGAGGATGTACTTGTTTCCCTTCGATGATGGAAACGGCCCCATAAAGTCGATGCCCCATACGTCAAAGATTTCACATTCTTGGATGAAATTTTGAGGCATCTCATCTTTATGTGTGATCTTGCCTTGCCTTTGGCAAGCATCACAATGTTTAACCATTTCATGTGCATCATGATAAATGGAGGGCCAATAGAATCCGGAGTCGAACACTTTTTTAGCGGTGTAATTAGGACCAAAGTGACCACCGGTAGGTCCTTTATGGCAAGCTTCAAGGATTTGTAAAGCCGCCGGCCCATCAACACATCGACGAATGATTAAATCCGCACATTGCTTGAAAAGATAAGGGTCGTCCCAATAGTACGTTTTAACGTCCTTGAAGAATTTTTTCTTTTGTTGGGACGATAACCCTTCGATAAGAACACCACCCGCCAAATAGTTTGTAATGTCGGCAAACCATGGGGTATCATCAAGATTGGAATTAATAGACATTAAGGTCTCAAGGGGAAAGGATTCATTAATCTCTTGATTTGGAGATTCCCCTTGATACGGATCCTCAAGTCTACTAAGATGATCCTCGGCTAGGTTTTCCGCTCCTTTTTTTATCACGAATTTCGATTTTAAATTCTTGTAGGAGCAAAACCCAACGAAGGAGTCTCGGTTTAGCATCTTGCTTGGTCAACAAGTATTTCAAGGCGGAATGATCGGTGTAAACGATGGTGGTGGAAAGCACAAGATAGGGGCGGAATTTCTCAAAAGCATACACTACAGCTAAAAGCTCTTTTTCGGTAGTGGTATAATGCAATTGAGCCCCCGTCATTGTCTTACTAGCATAATGAATGGGTTGGAAATGTTTGTTAACTCGTTGACCTAAAACCGCTCCTACCGCGAAATCACTAGCATCGCACATGAGCTCGAAAGGTAACTCCCAATTTGGAGAGACTAAGACCGGTGCCTTAGTTAATTTACCTTTAAGAAGTTCGAAAGAGTCGAGACATTCTTGAGAGAAGATGAAAGGAGCATCCTTTTCTAAGAGATGAGTCATTGGACGAGCTATTTTCGAGAAATCTTGGATGAAACGTCGATAAAATCCCGCATGGCCTAAAAAACTTCTAACTCCTTTGACGGTGGTAGGTGGAGGTAACTTAGCAATGACGTCAACTTTAGCACGGTCGACTTCGATACCGGCTTTGGAAATTTTATGACCGAGGACGATGCCTTTTTTACCATGAAATGGCATTTTTCCCAATTAAGAATGAGACGAGTGTCTTCACACCGTTGGAGCATACGTTCTAAATTAGCAAGGCACGAAGAGAAAGAATCACCATAGACCGAGAAATCGTCCATAAAGACTTCCATAGTTTCTTCAACCATGTCATGAAATATCGCCATCATACACCTTTGGAAAGTCCCGGGAGCATTGCACAAGCCGAAAGGCATTCTTTTGTAAGCAAATGTTCCATAGGGACAAGTGAATGTGGTTTTCTCTTGGTCTTTTGGATCGATAGGGATTTGAAAGTATCCGGAAAAGCCATCTAAGAAGCAATAGAAATCATTACCCGCTAAACGCTCTAGCATTTGATCCATGAAAGGAAGAGGGAAATGATCCTTACGAGTGGCATCATTGAGCTTACGATAGTCGATGCAAAGTCGCCAACCCGTCACGAGTCGAGTAGGAATCAACTCGTTGTTTTCGTTGGGAACAACGGTGATTCCGCCTTTCTTAGGCACACAATGAACGGGACTAACCCATGGCGAATCCGAGATAGGGTAAATCATTCCGGCATCGAGAAGTTTGATAACTTCTTTCTTAATGACTTCATGAATTTTTGGATTAACCCTTCTTTGATTTTGGATTGCGGGTTTAAAGTCATCTTCCATGAGAATTTTATGAGTACAAAAATTAGGATCAATTCCGCGAATGTCGGAGATTTTCCAAGCAATTGCTTTCTTATGATTCTTAAGCACATCGATAAGTCGGGATTTTTCATCTTCTTTTAAGTCCTTAGCAATAATGACGGGCAACTTATTATCCTCCTCTAAGAAAACGTACTCTAGATGAGACGGCAAATCCTTAAGCTCTAAATCCGGCGGATTGTCAATGGAAGGCTTGGTCAAAGTAGGATCATCGTTTGTAACTTCTTTAGGAGTAGGTGAAGAAATATTGTCCTTATTGAGAAGTCTCTCAATAGTACTAATGTCTTCATCCCAATTGGTGGGAGAATTATCATAGTTAATCTCGAGAGGACCCAAGCTAGCTTCAAAATCATCTAAGTCACTTTCTCCAAATGGAGTCAATGAAGGAACAATAGAAGCTACGGTCTCAACATGAGGTAAAGGAGAAATCCCGCTCTTACAAGCCTCGTGAAAATGTTCTTCGCATGCTTCGTCGAGCACATCGATGAAATTCACGGATTCGGGCTCATCGGGAAGTTTGGAAAGTTTACCCATGTTAAAGACGATTTGTCATCCCCGACCCTCATGATAAGTTCACCCGCGGCTACATCAATTAATGTACGCCCGGTTCTCAAGAAGGGTCGTCCCACAATTAAGGGAACACGGGGATCCATTTCATAGTCGACAACGACGAAATCGGCGGGAAAAGTGAATTTGTCGACTCCTACGAAAACATCCTCGGCTATCCCCACCGGATAAGCAACCGTACGGTTAGCTAATTCCAATGTCATACGAGTGGGGACTAGCTCGGGTAGAGATAATTGCTTCCACACGGACAATGGCATAAGATTGATACTCGCTCCGAGATCCACCAAGGCCATACAATACTCAACACCCGGAAAATTACAAGGAATAAGGAATCGACCGGGATCTCCTAACTTAACCGGTAATTTTTTCAAAAGAACCGCGGAACAATTCTCATTCAATTGGGTATTGGCGATATCAAGCAACTTTTCCTTATCACTTAAAAGATCCTTAAACATCTTAGCGTACTTAGGCATGTGAGCGAGCGCCTCGGCAAAGGTGATATTAAAATTCAATTGTTTGAACATTTTTAGGAAGTTCGAAACTTGAATATCATCCTTATTCTTCAATTTCTCTTTCCGCAACCTTGAGGGATAAGGTATATTGGGTTGAGATGAAGGCTTTGGAGTGGATTGCTCACTCACATCCTTTGGAGGAGGAGGAGGAGTAGAAATAGAAGGTGAAGGAACCGGTTTTGGAACCGAAGGTGTGGTAGAAAATTTGGGTATCGGTGGAACATAAGGTGTAGACGAATGCATAACGGGAGGTATGTCACAAGTGGAAGAAGAAGGAGGTTGTGTCGAAGAAGAAGGAATCTCGGGTCCTTGGTTAGGTGAGGAAGGTTCTACGGTGGTCTTACCGCTCCTAGTAGTGATAGCATTAACATTAGCCCTAGGATTGGTCACGGTGTTCGAGGGAAGGGTACCTTGGGGACGAAAGGTTTGAATCATAGTCAAAAACTTCTTATCGGTCGATTCTTGCATCTCTCTCATCATTCGTTCATGGTCGGATAATTTTTGTAAAACCAAGTCCATTTGAGGATTATGCATGTTCATTTGATTATAACCTTGATTAGAAAAACCTTGGTTTTGATATTGATTAGAACCTTGATTAAATCCTTGATTTTGAAAACTTTGGTTATTATATCCTTGATTATTTAACCCTTGGTTTTGCCCTTGAAAATTCCCTTGATTTTGATTAAAACCCCGTTGATTAGTATTTCCTTGAAAATTACCCCGTTGAGGACCTTGGTTCCTATTTTGGGCGGGTGGGGGTGGTCTTTGTGGTGCTACAAAACCCGGGGGAGCCAAATAGTTATTAGACTTGTAAGACAAATGGTTAACATCAACATTTGGTTTGAATTGAATCCGATCAATTTCATTGTTATTATAAGCATAAACTTCTTGTTGATCATTGTAAACCTTGTCACAATTAAAGTATGAATGTGGTCCACCACAAGTCTCACACGTATCACTTTTTTCTTTCACGGCATGCACATGTGTAGTGAGGGCGTCGGTTCTTAGAGCAAGGGTTTTCACAATTGAAGTAAGCTCCTTAATTTGATCATTCACCTCATTATTACTCGTACTAGCACTTGCCATATTAGCCCTAACACTTTTGGTTTGCACTTTTGCCTTGTTCTCAATAATGGCCCAAGCCTCATTCATGGTTTTCACAAGAATATTGCCCCCCGCGGCACTATTAAGTGAGTCTTGGTCGTTTAGAGTTAAACCATTATAAAACGTGTTGATTTGATGAACTTTAGTAAAACCGTGTTGTGGACATTTTCTCAAAAGATCTTTAAATCGATCCCAAGACTCACTAAACGTTTCCCCATATTGTTGCTCAAAGTTGATTATTTCATTCCTTAAAGAAGTAGTCCGTGATGGTGGGAAAAAGTAGTTAATAAACTTGGTCTCTAAGTCGATCCATGTGGTAATACTTTGGGGTGGTTCCTTATCAAGCCAAATCCGGGCTTGTCCCTCGAGGGAAAAAGGAAAAAGTTGGAGGCAAACGGCCTCTTGGGGCACCCCATTGTATTTGACGGTATTAGCTAATTGGATGAAACGTTTGATATGAGCGTGTGGGTCATCATTAGTACGGCCTAAAAATGGTGTAGCGGAAACCATTTGAATAAAACCCGATTTAAGTTCGAAATGATTAGCTCCAATATTCGGCACCACAATCGCGTCATCGTTTCCTTCAACGTGAGATTGTAGAATCTCAATCATTGGTCGATTATCCGTTGCCATCGTATTGTTGAAAGCTCGATTCTCGGGATCGGCTTTAATGACGGTCTTTTTGTTTTTCTTCTTCTTCTTTTTAGAAGAATTAGAAGTATTTGGTACACCAATCGGTATGTATGTATACGCGCGAGTGCGCATACAATTAAAGCTTTAGAATGAGGTAGGTGACCTCGGTCGACTTTGAGAGGAAAAGGATTTTCCCTCTCGATGAGCAATATGAAAAAGCTACAAAAATATATACGTAAATACTACTTGAGTTGGCAAACCAATAATCGGTCGTCCCTCTCAATATACGCACAAGCGAGCGGGGAAACGAGGTGGCACAAAGCACTTAAAAACCTTTTTCCTTAGACGGCCTTTTATAGCGCGTCGCCTTATACCCACCTTATAGTTTGTATATGTCGAGTTCAAACGTCTTACTAGTATTTATCTATTTTGCCCTGTTTTCTCGTTATGGATTCGACTACAATAGTTAGGTGATGAAATCCCAACTAAGGCTTATTTGAAAAGTAGGTAATTTTATTGTGCTACGTAATATATTATAGTAAAAGAAAAATCTTTTTGTATTTTTTTAGAAAAATATATATTCACAAGAAAAATCGAAAGAAATCGAAATAAAAATTAACACTAACACGTAATATTTTTGGTGTAATACTTTTAGGAAAAAGTATTACTTTTGATTTTTTAAAACTTTTTTTGGTGCAATTCTTAGGAAAGAAATTGCTTTTGTGATTTTTTAATTTTTTTTGTAATTTTATGTTTTTGATTTTTTTTTTGTATTTTTGATTTTTTGTGCAAGAAACGTAACGTTCAAAGGATGAACGGATCCCAAAATCCAAACGTCTTCACGAAAAAATCGTCAATCGTACGAGCGAAGCGGCAGCGGCGCCAATTTGAAACTAGGATTTTTAACAATTAATGCAATTACGTTCGTTTTTCCTCGATTCGACTCGAATTTGATTTCCAGTTTAACGTTTCAACTTAACTTTGTTTTTGGTAAAATCTCTTTTTGTTGGTATTTTTTAAACTAATTTAAAACTATTTAATTTAAAAGAAATCTATTTTAATGAACTATTTAAGCTAATAATTTGAAAATAAAATTTAACTAATTAATAAAACTTAAAAACTTTTAATTAAGTCTATTTAAACTAATTAATTTTAAACTAAAACTTTTAAAACAAATCTAATTTATATTAACTAAAATTTTAAAAATGAATTTAAACAGAAATTCGAGCTATTAATGAAATAAAACTATTTTTTTTAATAAAAATAAAATGAAATCTAATTTAGAATTTATAAAAGTAATTAAAAATTAAAACTATTTTTTTTTATATTTATTTTTAAAACTGATTAAAGTAAATATTAAATAAACTTAAATTGATTTAAACTAATTTATTAAAACTGCCCACCCTTAAATCACGCTATATAAATGAAATTGATTGAGACTTTAAACAAACAGATATCTAGCACAAGTGGTTAAGTTGTTTGGCCCCTGGACAGGAGGTCCAGGGTTCGAATCTGAGCAATGACAAAATTTGCTAATATTTTTTTGGACTTTTTTGGAACTATTAATTTTGGACAAATAAAATATCTCAGACCAATTGGGTCTGAGATAAGCAGTGAAACAATAAGCAAATGAATCAGACAAAGAGCCAAGCCAAAATAAGCAAAGTAGCAGTAAGCAAATAGCAACATAGCCTAAACAAATAAGCAATTTACACGAAATTAAGCAAATAAAAAAAAGAGCAAACCTAATAAGCTAATGAACAGAAGAACAGACCGAAACAATAAGCAAAAGATATTAGATAAGCCAATCTAGCAATTATAAAAAAAATGTAATAAGCAAGCAAAACCAAACGACCAAATCTATTAAGCAGCTAAATCAGGAATAAGACTAAGCAGAATAAACTTCCTAAAACTGAAAATTAAAACCTAAACTGATGAGCAAACAAAATCATAACAAGAAGCAGATTTCAAACAGACTTAATGATCAATCAAATACTACTCAAATCCAACAAAAGCAGAAACCGAATAGCCATATAAAAAAAATCATATACCAAAAATAACTTAAGCAAAATGTAAGCTGAAATAACAGACACTCTAAAGACAATCGCAGACAATAAAATTAAACAGATAATCAAAATTCAAGCAGATGCAATCTTCAAATAAATAACTAAAATTAAACCTAAACTTAAAAATTAAAAGTGATTAAAAGGAACCTATTGTAGAACCCTTTGAGCCGAAGATGCAGCGCTGAGCTGTCTTATAGAACCGAAACGAACACCAAACAAACACCACCTTCGATTTAACACCGAATCATCAACAAACTTAATCTCCTTCGTCTCGAACAGTAACACATGAGCAAACGAACAGTACCTCTTTTTATATTTCCCAGTGGGGGAAATATATATTACACTTTTCTTTTTTTTATATATTCTCTTTTTTTTTATATAATAAGAATAATGATAAACAAGAACAGTGACATAAACAAGATTTAAAGATCGAATTAAAATTGACTGGAAATGTAAATAGAGACGAATTTAACTAAAAGTAAAACTTTCATTAATTTGATTCAAACTTACAAGTACTGGAATTAAAAATTACAAGATTAAAAACCCTAATCTATTTTACTGAAAATTAAATAATAAAGAAAAGGCTGTCCAAATTACATGATAGATGGGGGTTTTTATAGGGTAACCCCGAACCTTCTAGGTTCTCTTGGTGACCACGGTGAAGGATCTTGGCCGCATATCTTCCTTCTCTTTCTTCTCTTTTGATCAAACGGTGGAGAAAAGCCCTTGTGACTCGGATTGCCATCATGGCACTGAGTTGTGCTAGTTGTGTTTCCTCCTTGGTGAAGTAGCATGATTAGATTGGTGGAAAGGGTTTTGGTGAGGTGGATGAGCCAATCACATCCAAGGATTTGGCCACGTATGGAGAGAGAGGATCATCATTCTTGGTGGATTGATCCGAAAACTGGGGGGGAATTAATCCCAATCCATGTGAATCACACGAATTGGGTAAAACCCCCAATTTTTACTTGTTAATTTTTTACTGAATATGGAATTAGGGTTTGGGTGTCTGCGTGATTTGTGGAGAAGAAGATGGTGGGTGAGAGGTTTTCACATAGTTTGTAACGTAAATGGGATAGTGGGTAATTAAAAGTTCTATTTATTTGGGGAAAGTAATAAAGTTTACACGTGTGATAGGAATTGGTAAACTTTGACTGAGGTGTTGTGTTTGGTGATTGTTTGACTGTGAGTAAATAACTTTGACCGAGCCAAGATAAATGTATTCATCCGTTTCATGTTTTGGTATTTGGGCTTGGGCCCAAATTTTCCATCCGTCCATAATATGTTATAAATTTGGGCCATAATTTGGGCTTATACTCCAAAGGTAAACACTTTAAATCCACTAATGGGCTTTTGGGCCCAATAAGCTTGTGTGGGACCCACTTGGCCTAATTAATTCCGATAATATTAAATCTGCTAAAAACGAGCTTGATTCTTACCTTCTTGAATATTTCTTCAAAATTAAGTCTGCTTTGTCGGTTTTCGTGATCTTCGGCACACTTTGGTCTTTTGACTTTGTCTTTTATCTCTATTTTGGACTTTTCTTCAACATTTGACCGTGAAATCCCGTGTTTTCTTTCCTTTTGTACCTATTTCACACAAAAACACAAAACCACGCGTAATTCCGACATTTACGATACTAAACACATGATTAGGTCTTGTTTTTCCTTGATTTTAGTGGCAAAAGGATAAGTGTTTACACACTTATTACCCTTCAATCGTTCATTTGTTTTTATTTGGTCTTTTTATGTTGAGTTTTTTCACCACCAAAATGTTACATTTGTAGGAGACTTTTTCCAAAAATAGTGATATGTCTTTGGTTGGACACAGTACCAACAATACATAATAAAAGCTATGTTTAATTTTAGAAATTATGGTGTGATGCTCTTGATCTTAGTTTTTAAAGACAAACATAAATGGGGACATTATCGCAATTTACCTTGAACGGTTTAAACATACTATAAATTACGAGCATCTATATCACGAGTAAATCAACTAAAAGTTTTTTGGTATTGTGCCTCTACTATTCCAAATATATTTTGACAAACAAACCTAATCATAGATGCAAACTGAGTAACTACGTGTATTGAAATTTTTATTGTTAGTTATGAGCGTCTATTTTAGTTTTACTAATGCATTTTACGGGTTGTTTGCAATCGTTTACTAGAACAATTTATGGAGGGATATTTTTGAATAACGTATTGAAATTGGTCCTTATGGAACTAATTTATTAACAGAAAACTACTATTTATGATTGATTGATTAAATCGCTACATTGAAAGAGACTTTCATGAGTTGTTTAAAGACGCCTTTAAGAATGATTTTAAAAATCAAATCTTCAAATTATCTTTTTACATGAGAAAATTTAAATAAGTGGAGTCAGCTTTACAAAGAATAATTGGTCTATGAACGAGATTCGAGAGTGAAAAGTAAAAAAAGTTTGTAGGTTGTCATTTGTGATCAATATGTTAATGTACCTAAATCTATTATAAATGTGATTTACAAAAAGGTATTATAAGGTTTATGAACAAAGTTCAACATGTATATACAATTTACGTTTCAAATGTTTTTTACTATTTTCTAAATTTTAATATATTATTAAACATAACCTAATTTATTTACATTTTTGCCGACTATTAGGTGTGCACCGAACGAAAATTAACTATTAAATTGATTAGCGCTCACATATATCATTTTCTATTCAAGACAATAAAAGTTGGGATCAAAATGTATGAAAATTTATCGAATAATTTACGTATTTTCTCATTATTTCTTTCGTTTATTAATAGAACATGTTTTACGTTAAATATTTTTCTTACTTCATTTACACATATAGTTTTTTACAAAAATTCTCTAAAATACCCCGTGATTCCACGGGTCTTTAAGCTAGTTTCACTATAAAATGACAAATCTCAATACAAGTATTAATTTGTGGGTGAAAGAATTAATTTGTGGGTTCAGTCCTTATCATATTATCTTATAAAGAATTTTGCACTTTTATTTTTAGATTATAGTTGAAATTTCAACTTACAATATATAATACTATTTGTATAAGCAAAACAAACATGCATACTAAAAGTATAAAACTTATAACATGTTACATTAAAATTTATAATTAATTACATTAAATTATATAATTAAAACACCACATCACCTCATTTTACAATTAAAAGAGCATATAGTACAAGTAATAAAACATGTTAAATATAACTAATAGTATAATAATTACACGATACAAATATAATTAAAACCTCACAATTAAAATACTATGCTTACAAATATATGTGCATAATTTACAATGCGTACAAACATGACTAAAACATTAAACATACAAACATAATTAATACTCATATTTAAAACACCCCATTATATGAATATCCAATCATAACTACACATTTTACAAGTATATGAAATCATAAAAAATCCTTTAAGCATCAAAATTTTCAAACTTCATTTTTTATAATAAACATCTTTTCAATCTATAATACTTTATAATGGATTTATCTCATTATAAAAATAGAAGTTTTAAAAAATTAAGCATGCAACATTTCTTTAATAAGAAACTTGTATAAGCAATTATAAATGTTCACATATACGATTTTGAATTTAGTCTCTATTTAATTAAACATTTATTCACCATTAAAAATGAGAGTAACATACTTTGACCAATGTATATGTTTTATAAAAGTCAATTCGTAACGTTCCATCTCGATATTTTAATACCATTAACAATCATTCAATATTTTAAGAGCACATTAATATCTTTATTTGTAACAGCCCATAAATACTACTATAAAACCCCATCGACCTTACTCGCAAATAAACACCAACAACAAATAAACACAATAATTTTCGCATTGTTATTCATAAATTCTCGGCGTTTTCAATGTTTGGGTGTAAATTGTTTGTCATGTGTTCATACGCAAATATAAATATTCAACCGATCAATGATGATACGTATATTCATATTGTTCTCTACCTTGTCAAGATAGTATTTCGTCACCGGTTCATGCACAAATGTTTAAGTTGAGTCTAACAGTATTTTTTTATGATTTGCGTAAGCATTGCTCGGTTCAATGTAGCTTAACTCGATCCATATGAGGAAATCAACTTTTTGTATTAATTTTTATCAACCACATGTATATCATGCCAAAAATCTAATAACATTCCTTATAGTTTAAAAATGCTATTTGTGTTAATAAGTTTAATTCGGACTTATTTTTTATTTAAGTATAAAATAGCTTGCATTGCTATTCATTATAGTTATTTTATCTGAAAGTTATTGTTCATTCATAAATTATTGTAAAGAAAAATATATAAACGAAAACATTTGCTCGCTACAAAATTAGTCACCGGGTACCCGCAGCCGCATTGCGCGGGTACCCAGCTAGTATATTAACAGAATACACATTCGAAATTGAAACTACACAATTTCATTATTTAAAAATACACATATTTATATTATATGTACAATTAACCAACTTAAAACACACACATTTTAGTATTATTCTTAAAACACATCTTAATACATTAAACAAACTAATAATATTATTTTTTTAGAAACACCCATAAAATAAGAAGTACATGTAGTTATGCACATTATGTAAACTAATAACAAACACAAATAGGGGTGTCAAAAAATCCGACCCGTGGAACCCAACTCGAGTATATTCGTGTCGGGTTACTCGGGTACAAATTCTTCGGGTTAATCAGGCCAACCCAACTAGCCCGAATTAAAAATCGGATGGGTATCGGGCAATTTTTTTTTGTGTAACTCGGGTTTGGATCAACCCGATTGACCCGAGTAAGATTTTTTGTTTATTTAAATTATATATAATTTATATATAAAAAGGGTAAAAGAAAGTTTTTGTTTTACCCAATTCCGTTGACCCGAATTGACCGATCCGAGTAGACCGACACGAATACATGCGAACCCTTGTAACCCGAGTTCAAATCGAGTCAGGTTTGGGTAACTTATTTTTAGCCTTAACCCGCATTGGACCCGACCCGATTAACCCGAACCCGACCAACCCGACCCGATTTCCACCCCTAGACACAAAGTTTATAAAATTATATGCTAATTTATATAGTTTTAAAAATTAAACTGGACCATAGATTCAAGTAGGAAAATCTTCGTTTGGATAGCAGTACGGTACACGCATCAAGATACGTGCTTTTCTACACGAACCATAGCCGGAACCATAACCTCCATCTAGACCTGAACCCGACACCCGCATACCGCATATGCCATTGGTTTGTCATTCGTTGTGTAGAAGTTCATTCGTGGTAAGCCACGTAAGGAAGGGCTCGCCGGTACCTTACAATTATTTGAAAGAGATTCACGTCGCCAGGGAGTACAGAGCCAACGGTTCGGATGTCAAATAAAATTCATTCGAAAACGATCCCGAAAAATTTGTCCGAAAATTATAAAAATAAGTGAACCTGAACCGAACCTGATCGACATTATTTTCAAATTGGTTAATTACAAGGTACCCGCTGCCGCATCGTGTGGGTATCCTGCTAGTTACAATAATAAATTTTCGTGATTCAAAATTTAACTACATAAAATAGGTTTATATCTTAACTCCTTTATAAAGAGAAAATCAACTTGGTTGAATGTTGAAAAACTAGCATGGTTGAAAATTTGTGGGTCCCACATCCTAAACATAAAAAAAACACACAAAACACAATCCATCTTCCCCCTCTCTCTCTAAAAATCACAGCCGCCACACATGGCCACCATCTTCTCCATCAACTATGGTTGATAGATGGTTGTTCCAGAAATTAAAAACGCCCTCACATACGGTTTAAAGCCCTCACATCCTGGTATTCCATTTCTCTCCTCACTCTCTCTTTCTCTCTCCATTCCTAATCTATCATCTAAAACAAATCCTCAAACGCAGTATAGATCCGATGGGAGGCCGACGCGGCAGAGTTGGCGGCGGCGGTGACACCCCAAGTCGGTCATTTATAGATCCGCCCCTTCATATGCAGTACATCCGGTTTTATGGTGATCCAAGTCACCTGAATCATCAGGTATCTTTTTTTTTAATTAAAAACCAAGCAAATTAAAACTCCTAATCACTATTCAGTTTCTTTAATTTCAGTTTTTGATTATGGATATTGGGTAAAGATGTTACGACTTTTGTCAGGGTATCCCTCTCTCTCTAGCCAATATAATGTCTAACTCTAGCCCATTAATGATATCTTAACTCCTTTATAAAGAGAAAATCAACTTGGTTGAATGTTGAAAAACTAGCATGGTTGAAAATTTGTGGGTCCCACATCCTAAACATAAAAAAAAACACACAAAACACAATCCGTCTTCCCCCTCTCTCTCTAAAAATCACAGCCGCCACACATGGCCACCATCTTCTCCATCAACTATGGTTGATAGATGGTTGTTCCAGAAATTAAAAACGCCCTCACATACGGTTTAAAGCCATCACATACTGGTATTCCATTTCTCTCCTCACTCTCTCTTTCTCTCTCCATTCCTAATCTATCATCTAAAACAAATCCTCAAACGCAGTATAGATCCGATGGGAGGCCGACGCGGCAGAGTTGGCGGCGGCGGTGACACCCCAAGTCGGTCATTTATAGATCCGCCCCTTCATATGCAGTACATCCGGTTTTATGGTGATCCAAGTCACCTGAATCATCAGGTATCTTTTTTTTAATTAAAAACCAAGCAAATTAAAACTCCTAATCACTATTCAGTTTCTTTAATTTCAGTTTTTGATTATGGATATTGGGTAAAGATGTTACGACTTTTGTCAGGGTATCCCTCTCTCTCTCTTGCTGTTAAGAATCCAAAAATACTGAGATGATTTCAGGTATTCGGTTTTTGTTTTTATTTTTTTATGTATTGTGGTTTAATTATTTTTCAATTTTGGGTTTTTTTTCCCTTTCATTTTAGGTTAAGCAGGTTATTTGGATGATGCATTTTAGTAAATCTCTAACATCAACAAGGTAGTGATTTAATTTCATACATATTGATTATTTGTGTTTTTATCTGAATTTCCAATGAGCTTTGTTTTGTATGATCTTAATTAAGTTCTTCTCCAAACACACATACATATCCGAAATGGTTTTAGGCATATCTTTATTTGCTTTAACAGTATGCTATACATAGAAAAGCGCAATGAAACACCTCATTTTGTTTTTTAACAGTATGTGTTGTGTTCTAACTACCCTAATCTGTTCGTGGCAAAAAAAAGCATACGTTACTATTGTACTTAAGTCCTTAAGTTCAAGTGACTAACCTCATAGGGCTGCCGCCTTTACTCACTTTTGCTATACCCAAAACCGCGTTACACGAAATTACGCATTAATACATATTTCCAAATTTACATATATGTATTGTTGTCTTCTTTTTGCTATGCAGGTTTGATGAAAATTTATGAAATGGTTGTATGCAGAGCGCCAGAAAAACATTTAAGGGTTTTTCAAAGTTGTGAAGGTGTCGAGCAAGAGGTCGAGGAAGTGGTAGAGTACTTACAAATTTTGGGTAAGTTCGCTCGAGTTTATGGGAAGTTATGTTATAAACTCATTAACATTAAGTTGGTCAAACGAGCACTGATTATTTATTTTGTGCTTTTAGCACTGCTATAGTTTTTCAGAAAGAAAGTACAAGATTCTGTGATGACACTCTGTTTGAGCTTGGACTAGAGGTATGAAATCGTGAATTTACTTATTACGTTGCCTGCGTTCTCTAAACGATTATAGTAACATGAGCTAAAAGTTGTTGACAAACAAAAGTAGGTTTAAACACGTCAATACCTTCATCTTCACATTGGTGAAATGTGATGCAATACATGAATTTTTTTAACCGTCGTTTGTTGAAGATTTGGTAAACAATTGATTGAGTATTATGGTGGCATGTCTGGCAAATTCTGTAGCGAGCTTATTGTGTATCCAAGTTTTATCTTAAAAAAAAAATCTTAATTATGGCACTGTGTACCTAAAATACCTGATCATAATTGATTGAGTATTATGGTGGCATGTTTGGCAAATTCTGAGCTGCTTATATGGTTTACTATTTGTGACTGAATTCTGGGGAGTTTGGATTAGCCGAATTAGCCCGCTAATGGGCTTTTTTGACTTTGGAAAGTCGATAAGCTCACTGATTGGAGCTTAAGCCAATAAGGTTAAGAGTTAATAAGCTCCAATAAGTGCGCTTATCAACTTTTCCAAAGTCATAAGTCCATTAGCCGGCTAATCCAAACACCTCGGGGTTATGGGTTTTTTTGAGGAGTATGGATTAGCCAAACTGGCAGGCTTATGGGATTTTTTGTTTTCCAAAGTCAAATAAGTCCATTAGCAGGCTAATTCGGCTAATCTAAACACCCTGGGGTGTTTGGTAAGCTTGTTGAAAATGCTATTCTTAAAACATAATGACATGTTTTGGTTTACGGGCTTGTTTTTAGTATCAAAACAGGTTGTGGTATGACAGCGCATAATTATAGACTTATCTCAAATAGCTTGAGCTCATAAACAGATAAGCTACTTATGACTTATTTGGTTTTAGGCTTATGTTTTGTAAACACAATTTTTGTGGCTTATTCTGAAACTTTTCAGATTATATATGTTCATTATGACATAATTAACTTATAAAAACCGAAAAGACTCGAAATAAACCACCCAAAGTGAGCTTGTGAAACATAAGTCCAAAATCAAATAAGCTCATAAGCCTAGATACAAGCTTAAACAAACTCCCTTGAGTTCTGTAAGCTTAAACTGCTTCTTAAAACACAGTGATCACCTCTTTCTGCAAAAGGGTTATGAGTGTCGAAACAGGTTATGGGATAACAATGCATAGTTACAGAGGTGTTTATCTAAATAACTTGATCTCATAAGCAGAATTAGCTTAATTACATAAGATCTTGTAAATAATGTAAACATTTGTTAAAGCTTTTATCTGGCTTATGAGTGTTTTTTTTTGCTTATATTTCATAAGCCACAATTTTCCGGCTTATTTTGATACACGTGGGCCTATATAAGTTTGATATGATATGATAAACTCATATAAGCCTGTATGTCTCAAAATAAGCCAAAAATTGTCGGGCTTATGATATATTAGCCGATATCAAATAAGCTCATAAGCCCACATTAAGCTTAGAAAAACACCACCTTAAAAGTGTTGACCTTATCCTGAATTGCAATAAGGAGTCTCTATACAATCCCGAATGCTCATGCTACCGAAACTGTCTAAACATAAATAGATTTTGATTTTATCATCATGATTCAATCAGAAACACTTTAAACTGCCACCACTTGTAGTTCGAGATAAATTTTTTGTTGATATTGTATGAATGTAGGAAACTGATACCATGGTGAACCTTGCAAATGCTCTGCAAAAGGAATGAATCACTGCATTTCGTTTTGATTTTGCTGGAAACGGGTAAGTTTGTACTGATTATTAAACTTGAATCTTCAATACACAACGATCATTTTAAAAAGGCATGTCCAAACTCCAAACACTCCCAGATGACGATAAACCATAAAGACCAGTTGTACATCAATAATTATGAAAAAGAGTTGATTTCTTTGCAGCTATGTGAAGAAAGGGACGACCATAAGGAGTTTGATTAGCATCTCTCGAGTGGTCTACTGAGAATCGTTTACTCATTGATGTTGAAGGGAAGAAAAAAAGTATTTCCGAAGATCTTGCTCTACATGAATTCTAATCTTCGCCAGGTTATTACTTGATTTCTTTTGTATCTTGGTCTTGATTTCTTTTTCCTAAAACTCATTCTAGCCTTCGTTCCTTTTGTATTTTGACTGGTGTTGCTAGGATTTGCTAACAATTAAAGACTTAAGGGTGATTATAGAAACCCTGAGTTTTTGATAGGATTCACTAGCAATAAAGCCATAAAGCCCTGAGTTCTTTTTGAATTGTGACTGGTGTTGCTTTTCTTCTAAATTGGTAAAATTACTTGCAAGCTACTACACCTGTACAAAGAATAAAAAGATAATCAGTCTAATAAGATTTTAGGATATCGAAATATAGAACAGATCACAGAAAGGTGATGCTTTAGTGTTCTGAAGTCTGAACTATGTTTGTAATGAATGGTGAAGACAAACTAAAGATTCAATAGAAGAGTTGATATGGTCTTTTGATTCCATCCGCATTCGTCATAAGATTCTTGAGTTTTTACAAAACCCATATCAGATTTGATCTTGCTTGGCTGCGATTTTGTGTCAGTGTGAGTGAAAGAATAATGTACCCTTTTTTTCTTAGAGTTCATGTATCTCGACAGCAACTGAAATATCTCGACAGCAATGTACCCCTTTTTTGCGTATTCAAAATTGAAATACATTCCTTAGAGCTTTCAATATAAGCACAAATTTTCTATTGAATAATTCTATCTGCATTCCCAAGAGCGTCTGTCATAAAGTGTTGCAATTTGACCAACTCGCAGAAACATCAGGTTGCTTCATGTCTCCGGCGTAGTGTAAAATTTTCAAAGATTATTGTCTTTGTCGTTATTTTGCCAAAAAAAGTCAGTGAAGTTTAACAAAGAAGCTCCATGGTCGGAAGGTTCAGTGTTGTCGACTTGCCGGAGAAGATTTAAAGAATCAATCTTTTAATCTTTGTAGTTTTTTCTGAATTTGTTTAATCTTATGGCTTCTATAAAACTTCTAAGTATGTAATCAAATAGACTTATATTTAATCATGGATCGTTCGTAATGGTTCATGTTTTCTCTTATAAGTGTTTGTATTTAGAATAATTTAAAATGAATATGTGACTTCTGAAAGTAATGGGCGTTGTGTTGATTACCCGAGTTATTGCTAGATGCACCAATTAATATGGAAGATCATTGTGTACTTCTCTTTAAGATTTTGTGAGGAAACACTTTTTGTTAGCCGGTTATCTCTTCTAAAGAGAGTTACTTTGTTACATGCTTACAACTCGCTACAATAGCTTCGTAGTCTTTAACATCTAAGGTGTTGTCTGGAGTAACTTACCAATTCAACACTACTTGTTAATATATTATAATATCAAGTCTCTCCATGTTTTATTTTGGATATATTGATTTAGAAGCTTTATTTAATAGAAATGCATTTTTGTAACATTCAGTAAATAGACAATTGATGATGGACTTAGGGAAGCGTTAGAAAAATGTGGTTAAGTGGTTCATGGTTTGCTTCTTCTGAAGTAAGTTAGGATCCTAACTCATTTGTATATTCTTATAAGTTTAGAACCTTTGATTGCCATTTTTGTTACTTTTTGAATCAATATATGTTGTTTGATACATTTATATTGTATATTTTATCAATAGTTGAATTATCGCATGTTACAAGTTTTTTCAATTACATTTTGATTTTACCATAATATAGCGCATCGTTAATTATCTTTTGATACTTTGACACAGCCACTTTCGAACAAATGGGAAACCCGATTGTATTTGTTGTCGCCTCTTGCAGAGTTACTATCTACGGAGGTATGTTCTCAATGTACAACGTGTTTACATTTTTGCTTTATGTACACTTATTCTCCTTACCACATGAAAATACATCTTACACCAAATGCTACACAGCTACAGGCCCTCAACTATCTGGAACACCTGCTACAACCTGGACATACGAGAACTGGAACACCTGTAAAATGAGTAAATAAAAATTCCACACACAACATAAAAATAAGAACATAGGTGCAATAAAAAAAGATAGCCCGGTAACCAAATTCTATTGCAGGTATAGACAGAGACAAAACATAAACTCACCTCTCCAAATAACTAAGGAAAGATACACGGATCTAAACGAGGAGAAAAACAGAAACATGTATCCGTTGTCGACCTTGCTGCAACAAAACCCCACCAGCTACAAAGTAAGCTAACGCTTCCTTCTTGCCTGTTATGTTAGTGAATTTCGGAGTTAAAAATTAACATGCCTGATTGTCAAGTTGTTGCTCCTTTTGCCAAGTGAGCGAGTTTTAGGAAATAGAAATGAACTAATACTTTATTTGTCGTACTTTTTTTAGTTCGAGTTTAGGTGTTGATCTCAAATGATGGAAATAGTTATCTAGGGAATAAGTTGATTTGCATAAAAAAAAGTCGATCATATATGAAAAGAATTTATGTTATAGAGGTTAAAGGAATGGATACAGATTATAGGTTTGGCTAAACAAATCCTAAATATAACTATGGTTGTATATTTGGTGATAACACAGACTATTTGATTCTTTGTCATTACGTATGAGAAATCCAATTAGCCTCAAATATGTGTGATTTCATGTTATAGCACAATTTAGAGAATGTTATATTTTAATGTGCTTTGCTATAAAAATGGAAATTTTACAGGCTATACATTTCAGGTTTTTCATTTTCCTTTATTCTATTTTGGTGGTCATAAAAGCTAAACCTTTCTTCAGGTAGCGTTTGAAAAGTAAAGTTAAAAAAAGGAACGCCTAAAAGCTCTTTGCAAATAAGCAGATTTGAATGTTTAGATGAAACTATTATGGGTAAAAAGTTTAAAATCAAGTATCAGACATTAGAAAACCGCATTCTGCTTATTCGCAAGTTTTTGACATCTAATGTGTTTATAATTGGATTGTGCAGAGCTGGAGGGCGATGCTAATGACGAGGAGATAAAATTTGCTTATAGACGTTTAGCAAAGTATTATCACCCTGATGGTTTGTACTTGACCCACTCTCCTTATACATCCTAAAATCATACTAACATGGTACTTTTATGGCTTTTGGTTGTACAGTATCGCATTTAGTCTTTAGTGTACTGTGTACTTCACTTTAGTTTATTGTGTGACGGATGCTGAGTTAGGGAATGATTTTGTGTTTGTAGTTTATGATGGCAGAGGGTCTCTTGCGAAAGGAGAAACTGCTGAAGCTCGATTCATTAAGATTCAAGCAGCATATGAGTTGCTGATAGATAGCGGTGATATGGCTATTGCTGCTTGGGCCGAACAGCAACAGCGTGAATTGAATATTCGTGTACGCCAACTCTCACGTTCAAAGGTTAGCATATTCAGTTTCTGTAACAGTATCTGGTTTATTAGCAAAATCCACTGTATGCTTTTAGACTTAAAGTTATATGTAAGAAACACGCAGATTGTCTTTAACACTTAAAAAATGGTCCGTTTACTTGACTACTTTTACAATTCAGAAAAGACAAAAAAGTATTTTTAGATAGCAAACATTCTGCTATATTTAGTTATTTAGTAAAGAAAATACATAGTGAGACTTCGCATATATATGATTGACCAAATGCATTTATATTCTCTTTCAAGTTCAAACCACGACAAAGTATAGCTAATGGTAGGTGTAACCGTTATCATGACCATAGTGTAGTGTCGTGCTGTTATATCGACAATCCTAGCTTACAGGACTTATAAGTATGATTATCAACCTATTCTGACCAACTCGCAGCTGACTGGGCTGTTGAACCTATAGATCAGGCTGACTGGACTGATGTATCTGATGCATTGCTGATCTCATCATCAAGGCCATGCTATTCTTGCAAGTTCTTTGGGTCTTTGGCACAGTGATTCTAGCACGCTTTTGGTGCTGCATTTTGTTGTTGTCTACACAGTTGTGGATTAAATCTATCTAAACTTTATTTTTTAAGTGATGATAACATTTTCATATATTTGTTTGTATATTTTCAAGAAGCTCAATAACATGATAAGAATTCATCACGTTTTACGAGCGTTTGTAATTTAATTTTAATAATTTCACTTTCAGTTTTAAGAAACGCTTACCACAAAATTGCATATCGTTAATTATATGTCGCTAGGCAATTCCGCCGCTATGCGCGGGTACTCGTCTAGTAGTAGAAATGGTGTAGGAATAGAAATTCAATCTAGGAAAATAGCGACAGCGACCATCCTTTTGCCTCGATACTCGATACAAAACCTGGAAAGAAAAGACACATTGCGTGTAAAAATGAAAGTGCTTTTGGACTCTGAGAATCAAGAACAATCCAATTGCGTGCACAGACCCTACAATGCTTTTCTTATAGCTTGTTATCAATGAAGGGCATTGTTTCTTTATAGCTTGTTATCAATGAAGGGCATTGTTGTTAAAGTAAAGCACGATCTAATTCGAGTACGTGCATTGTTAGACGTGGAAAAGTGAAGGTCATCGGCATCCCATTTTATAATATTATTAGCCGTATTCGCATAGATGGAAAAAGGAATAACATATAGGTCATCGGCATCCCATTTTATAATATTATTAGCCGTATTCGCATAGATGGAAAAAGGAATAAATATGTTAGATGTATAAAAAATTTTGAACTGTAATATTAAAAATATATGTTAATTTGATGGTTCGTTTAACGTATATTTACAAACAATCAATATTTTTCACAAAATTTAACATTACATCGAGAAAATCTACACAAGCGTTGGTTAAAAAATCAGCGAAGATGCAAGTGAGGATGATTATTTAAATGGTGACCTGTTTGGATATGCGATCGTTTACCCATCGGAAATGAGTGAGTTTATCGGGGGCAAACACTCAATACGGAGAACACACTTTTATTTACGTTTATTTATTTATTAATTAAACGTTTAATAAAAACTTCACTATTAATAAATTAACGGTAGTTAAATTAATTAACGGGTTTTAATTAATTTAGCGTGAGCTTGTTGGTTAAAGTTAAGGGACTTAAAAGTCGGTTCTTGGAACCCTTAGGCCATAGTCGGCCGAATAATACCCTAGCGGTATTATTAAATTGTTTTGGTTAGCTAATCAAGTTAAGTATTTACCTTAATTAGATTTGTGTGGGTTGGGCTTTAAATTTTGAAGAGGCGGAGACTAATATATATACACATCTCCATACCTCACAAATTTTGTCTCTCCCCTTGCCTTGGTTTCCGTCCGATCGCAACAAACCAAACACCAAACCCTTACGATTTTTCCCTTAACCCTAAAATCACATAAAGGTTAAACTTTTATAAGATCAATTACCTTTTGGTACTTACTTGTGAAGGTTTTAAGCTTTTAACTAAACACTAGATCTTCGTATCTAGGTTTTTGGTCCCTTTGTGGTTCGTGCAAACACAAAACCTAAATTAGGGTTTCCGGTGATTTTTCCAAGCATCTTGTAACGTCTATAAACCGATCTTTATATAATCCCAATTAGGCTTTTGGATCTAGGGTTTCTAAATACAAGATATATACACAAGTTGTTTGAGAAGTGAAGTTACCACTAGCATCGTGGTGTGTTCGTTTGACGTGTCGTGTGAGCAAACGATGGAGACGGTAATTGATTTAATGGTATTTGGGTTTTGCATATGTGTATTCAATCGTTCTCGGTATCTATTCGAATTGATCGCGGTTTAGGGTGGAATTATTGGTGTTGGTCACTAAAAAAGGGGAGCTTTTGATTAGGTATTTCTACTAGATAATATAAACACAAAGTAATTAAATATAAAACTAAAAGAGAGAAATCTAACCTAGATTGGCAGGAAAAGAAAATCTAAAAATTAACTTGAAACAAGTCAAACCAGTCGGAATACCGTCGGAAAATCCATCAGAATGTTACCAATAATCCTGTCGGAATAACTGAAACAGTATCGGAACAGTGTCGAAATAATTAACAATAAAAACTATCGGAATACTTATCGGAAAATGAGTTGGAATGTTGGGTCACCAATCCTGTCGGAATGATGATCGAAAAAATGGTCGGAATAACTAAACCCTATTCCGATGGAAACAATCGGAATAACAAGCGGAACAACGATCGGAATGTTAAACCATTTTCCAATCGAAGTTATCGGAAAAACTATCGGAAAGGAAACCCCTAATCCGATGAAATCAATCTGAATAACCGTCAGAAAAGGTAAACCCTTTTCTGATGGTTTGTAATTCGCAATAAGCAAAATCGAATAAGCTTTTTTTAATAAGCACTAACCGAAACTTGACCAAATCAATAAAGAAAAGAACTAAATAAGCATGAATAAGAAACTTTCAAAACATTAAATAAGTAAGATTTATAAAATAAACTTTAAAAGGATTAATCTTTTAAAACTCTTCAAAGGAAATAAGCTAAACACGAAATAAGCTAAAAAGCATAATAAGCTAAAAGCTTAAATCGTATAAAAACTTGATAAGAACTAAAAGATGAAAACTTTAATCAAATAAGCATTAAGATTAACAAGATGCTTACTCAATCCAAATCAAGATCAAATCAAAAACAAGAAAGGTAGAATAAGATAAATGATGAAAAGCTTGAACTCGAACTTATAGATTAAGGATTCCACAATACAAGATTAAATTAAAAGCTTAAACTTGAAAGAAAAGATGGAAGAAATCTAGAGAGAGAAAGTAGAATCACATACTTCTCTCTAAAGATATGAATAATAATAATGACAATCTAACTAACTAACCCCCTCCTAATAAGCATTAGGAGGGTATTTATAGGAGAAGGGAGTTGGTAGGATGCTTCCTTCTTTATTCTTTTTGTCTTCTCGTCTTGTTAAATGACTAGTCTTTCTCGACTTTGTCTCGGGATTAGTCGAATGATAATATGAACTTGTCTTCTAATTTCTTCATTTAGTTGACTTGGTTCTTCGACTTTGTCAAATTTCCGTCTTTAGACTTTTTCTTCGATAAATCTTCAGAATAGGCCTTTGATTTCCGTTCTTCTTGCACTTTTGATCTTTTGACTTTGTCTTTTGTCTTTTTCTTCGATAAAAGCCCGTGAAAGCCCTTGTTTTCTTCCTTTTTTCGTATTTTTGTCCTAAAACATAATAAAAACACAAACCACGCATAATTCCGACTTTTACGACATAAAATATACGTTTTGGTCTTGTTTTTATTATAATTAAGTGGTAAAAGAATAAGTGTTTTCACACTTATTAAATCCCCTACACTTGACCATTGCAATGCCCTCATGCAATGCATTAATTTCAAAGCACGGTTTACATTTTCGATCATAATTAACCTACCTTGGCCTTTATTAAATACTAAACACTTAAGGAAAACAAAAATATTAGAAAATCTACAAAATGCAAGAAGGAAGAACAAGTAAAGAGATCGAAGACTTACATTAGGGCTTTGGTTGTCATGAATGTTTATCTCCCTCAAGTTTCACGTTCCCCACACCAAGCTTATAAACGAGATCATTATTATTATAAGTTAGTAAGCTAAAACAAACTCATGTGGCCCAATTATTCACTTAGACTCCCTTATTCCTAGGTGTATCTCTTATATTTTATTATTGTCTTGAATGATCACGAGGATGCATTGTTGACTTATTTCAATAGTTTATTTAGGCTAAAAATAAAGTAGGACGATTTAATCAATAGTTAGCTAAAGGACAAAATGAAAGTCCCTAAACTATGTTAGAAACACTAAACTTGACTAATCAACACACATAATTACTTTTCAAACATAATACTTATTACTGTATAATAAAGAATTACAAGTGTTATGGATAACACCGTTTGATGACAATGTGTTGTGCACACTTTGAACAACTAAAAAACCTAACTTATGAATACATCACAACTGTTTGATTCAATAAGTCCTAAGCATTAATGTATGAATATTCTCAAAGTGTTAAACATTAATGCTTGGCTACATATCCTATTTATAGTGATACAAGGTTGACCTAAGTACTAGTTGATGGTGACTACACAAGACATTCACTTTTCAGACATCTGTCACAAGATGCTCTTCTATTCTTGGTAGTCTGCCACAATGCTTTAGGGAAACAGAGCTGACACAGTTTTCCTTTTCTTCATAGTCTCGTACACACAAATGGCATGTCCAAAGTGTGTTGAGTGTTAACAGGGTATTGCCACCCCTGTTAACCCTCAACCCCTCAGAGTCCCTAATACATCTTGGCTGTTATCCATCACTGCCAATGAGTATGTCTTCAAGTAATCTTCGACTTCCTTGACAATGTCTCTGACATGGACTCCTCTGAGGTTGCTCAAAGAGACTTAGATCTCTGTGAGTCTTGCGATACTTGCCTGCCTCCTAGGCACAGACAAGTGACTATCTGACAGCTTGATTTGTGTTTAAATCTATGATATAGGGAATCTAATAGACTTAGATTCCCAACAATCTCCCCCTATTTAAACATAAATACAGCTAGATCTATCTAAGTCAAGGTAAGTGAGATAACAGCTTCTTCTTACTCATAACAGATCTAAACAAACATACCTCATGATTTTATTTATACTTAAATAAAATTACAAGTACAATACAAAATTGAAATAAAATATGAAAGTAAAATTTAGCTGTGAAATCCTTCAATAGTCATCATTTTTGATTTTTTCTTCAGCTTCAGCTATGTCTGTCCTAGTACCCAATTCTGCTTGCAAAGCTTGTGTAAAAACCTTGGAATACTCTGTGTTAATGTTGAGTCCCTTTTTGAGACAAATCAGCTGAATTGTTGATGCTAAGCCTAGTTCATCTTCCCTTTGGAATGCATATTGGCAAGCTCTATTCATGAAGGCCATACCTCTTTTAGGCTCTGTGTAGGTCTGATCATCAATAGGACCAATGATTCCATTTGGTAGTACCAAATCCCTGTGCATTCCATCCACTTGAACATCATCTGTGACGAAGGTTTCCTTAACAAGTTGAGTCATCCTTATTCTTTTCTTTCCAGACTTTGGGGGTTCTTGTTCAAACAGCTGTGGTGGGGGATCTATTTTGATCTTGGCTGCTGTTTCTTTAACCCAGTTAAACTTAGCTTTGAGGGTCTTAAGAAGGGTAAAATTAGCCTGACCAGTTCTTTTAACAGCCAAGGCTTCAAGTTCAAACCATTCAGATAATCCAAGTTTCTTTAACCTGAAGTCCTCAAAGACATCCATATTCGCCTGTTGGTTATCTCTCCACAAAATCATTTTTGGTGTGTTAGTAGACTTGTGAATGGTGTATTTGAACTTGGTGATCTTTCCAGGTGCATACCTGTTGTTGACGCAGGCATCATAGTCAGCTTTTACCTTTTTTAGTGCCTCTGTGCGTTTAGCTTCCATTTCCCTCAACCTTTGTCTTTGCTTCTCCCTTTCAGGTGGAGTCATATTTCTCAAAGTTTCCTCATTAAGCTCCTTGGCTTTCTTGATTTCATTCAGCCTTTTGAATTCAACAGCCTGTTTCTCAATCTCTTCAGGTGTTAGAGGATTCTCATTAAAAGGTGTGAAGGTTGTAAATTGGGATAGGTCTGTGGTTGATTCTCCTGTCTCTAGCATCGCAACTATTTTCTTTAGTTTGGCGTCTGTGTCTACCATAACTATTTCTTTTCCTTTCTTCGAGACAGAGGATTCCACACTCATGTTTTTCAGCTCTTTTGATGAACGCCCGACTGAGCTTGGGTTTGTATTGCCTTGGGTAGGGACCTAACAGTGAACTTGAGTTTCTTGGCAGCTGATTCACCATCATACATAGACTCGCTGGTTTTAACCAGAGTCAGGGACTTTGATGAATCAACTCCATCCTTTGTCTTTTGCTCCCCCTTACTTTCATCCTCATCATCGGGTCTGATCACTGGTGTGATGACTTGGAGAGGGACAGGTGAAGGAATCATGTTATCAGCAGAGTTTGGGCCTTGTTTGGCAGATTCAAGGTTAAGTAACTTTTCCTTCTCCCCCTCACGTTTAGCCTGTCGTTTTAGACGTTTGGATGAACGTGCCTGAAAGTGCCTTGCAATCTGTTCAACAGAGGCAGCCATATCGCGTTGCCTTGTCCTGGAAGCTCTGGCAATCTTCAGCAGGAGGTTGCAATTTCCATTTGTGTTATGATGAACACGATCAATGATAAAGTTTGTGTGGCGAATTTACCTATTACGAACAGCTTCAAACTCTCTATGCATTGTTAATTCATGAGCATTAAAAAGGGCAGGGACCTCTGTGATGATGGCATATTTGATTTGTGTGGACAAATAACTAAGTCCTTGGGACACTCCCTTTCTTGACCATCTTTGATAGGCTCAGTGACCGCATCCTTAACTGCCTGATTTATGATCCTTGGAAAGTTGACAGTGAAAGAATGCATCTCAGACTTGATAACATCCAGATTTCTTGATAGGCGCTCCATATCTGATTGATGATGTTCAGGTTTAAGATTATGGATGTTCAGGCTTTGTTGTGCGTAATCATCCTCCCTTGGCAATAGGTCAAAGTTGGGAAGGATGATCAAACATGAGGAACTCAGCTGTCGGATCATAAACAGGTCTTTGGAAGACTGTAGTGGCTGAGGTAGCAGAGGTGGGAGTTGCTACAGCTTCCTTGGGAGGAGAAGTGGTATCAGCAGCTGGTTTGGACACAACTATTTCTTTTGGAGGAGACAAAGATTGCTGGTCATCATCCTCTTCATCGTCCTCCTCCTCAAACATCCCCTCAGGGAGAATCTCGTCCTCAGGCATTGATTCAGGTTCAGAGAAATCATCAACTAATGAGAGCACTTCTTCTTCAATATCAAGCAGGGGCTCCTCTTCATTTAGCTGATCCTGAATTATTGTATCAGCTTCTTTTTCTGGCTGCTCCAGGGATTCAATGTTTGGCTGTATAATATCAGCCTGCAAATTGTTTCAAATTAGTAACAGGGAAATAAAGAAGGGGAATGGTCGCCAGTTCACTGTCCCAGAGAGGCTGAGGGTGATTACTCAGCCACTCCAAAGGATAAATCCTTGGGATTCTTTTAAGAGTGAAAAGTATGAGGTTAATGGCCGCCATTCGCTGCCCCTAGGAAAGCTAAGTGTGATTATTCAGTCCCCCCAAAAGGTTAAAACCTTTGGGACTCTTTTGATTGTGAAACATATGTTGTTAAGGATCGCCATTCGCTGCCCCTAGGAAGGCTGAGGGTGATTATTCAGCCCCCCCAAAAGGTTAAGAAACCTTTGGGACTCTTTTAAGGATGAAACATATGTGGGTAAAGATCGCCTGTTACGCTGCCCCTAGGAAAGCTGAGGGTGATGATTCAGCTCTCCCTGAAAGGATAAATCCTTTGGGATTCTTTTAAGTGTGAAAAAGATATAGGTTAAGATCGTCTTGTTACGCTGTCCCTAGAAGAGCTGAGGATGATTATTCAGCTCCCCTAAAAGTAAAACTTTTGGGATTCTTATTCTGAGGGAACCAAGAGGCTGTGTGAGGTACAACTATTCAAGGTTGAGACATATATGTATTCAGGTTGTTGTTTGCCTAAATACTGTCTAGAGGGTGCAGGGTCATCGAGGTGCTTGAGAAACACAAATGAATCATTCCTTGGTGCATAGACAGGGTGTACAGAAGTCTTAAGGATTTCTAAGTTCATACAATGACTTCTATGGGTTGAGGATTACCCTAACTTCACCACTCTCACCTACAGACATTTGAGAGTGGCTGCTTGTGGACCTCTAAAAATTATAAGACTGATTACATGTGCGATATCAGCAGAATTCGGTGGGTTCCCTGTTGTCTCGGCTGACATCGAGACACTAGACCCTTGTTGTTGGTCAGCTGAAGTCTCTGATTCCACAGGAGTCTCTGGAACAGAGGAGGTTGTGAGGTTCACTTTCTTCTTTGCCCTGGCCTTTGCAACAGTTTTGGTTTGAGAAGAAGATGGGGTTTTCTTCTTCTTTGGTTGTTGGCCAGTTGTTTCCTTGGACGTCGTGGTGTGCTGCCCAGAGGTCAAAGACGTAGACTTGCCAGACACATCAAAGGTATTCACTTTCTCAGAAGAAGGGAGCAAGGAATTTACAACAGAGGGTTGTTTATTTGCTATGTTCAGCATGTGAGATGTGACAAGGACATCTTCAGGTCCAATCTCCTTATATATGGCTCCAGTGATGCGATAGGGCTTCAGGGAAGTGAGTGCAGAGTTGTGATAGCTGTCACCCAACAGGCTTTCGAAGATGAGAGATAGAAAGCGAACGTAGCAGATGTTTTTATCCCTGACCTGGTTTGGTCCCTGATGAGATGGCATTTATACATGATCTCATCGTTCTTTTCGGGCTTTAAATGCATAAAAATGTCATAAAATACCATATATATGCTTGTGTTTGTTTACTTATGTATTTTAGGTATGGATATCGTGAAAAAGACAAAAATCACAAGTTACAAGGAAAAACGGACACGAGAAACGAAGCCGTACAAAGAACCGGGCCCTAAATCATGGAATATTCAACATTTATCCTTGAAGACTTAAAGATGTGCAAGTTTGATCCTCATTTATTGAAGAAATGACACTTAAAACCCTTGTATATTGATAATTACAAGTTTGGTCCCTTAAGTTTGTCAAAATTACACAAAAGGTCCTTCAACTTTGAAGAAATGGCAAGATTAGTCCCTCATCAAAGTCAAATTGCCAACAATGGTCCCTCATGAAGATTAAGATGCATTGAAGACCTTTGAAGATCAACATTGTCCAAAATCAGCCCTTGAAATATGAAAAAGTGACAAAAATAACCCTTGATAACCTTTTTCCAAAAGTTGTGCCAAAACTGCCAAGTGATGAAAGTTGAAAACAAAGGAAATACGTTTTGTTTACAAAAATAACTTGTTATACAACTTTTCCCAAAACACAAGGACCTAAACTGCCAACTCCAAACTTCAAATTCCTAAAATTGCGCCAAACACTTACTGTTTGGATTTTTACCAGGCAAGAACAAGTTTTTACCCAGGATCAAAAATGAGCAAAACAAAGGGGAAATCAAAATTGACTCAACCCACGTATGATTCACATCACCTCAATCACATCCCACACCTTAAACCTTAAATCCCACTACCAGAATGATTCCCCCATCGCCACTCACAATACGACACTTGGCACTTGATCCTTACTTGGCCAAATCAAGGGCTGCAAATCATTACTTGGTCCCTAAGCACTCAACAAACGTCCAGGATTCTCCCAAAACAGCTGGCAACTCACCTAGAAGATTCTGTAAGGATAGAATAGGAATTTCAGTTGCTAGGGTTTGTGAATAGTGTTTAGCCAGGCATTTGCCTATAAAAGGAGACCTCAACATGTGAGAGTCCCTTTGTTCCAGTTTTAGGCTATCAATCTTTGTAATTCCTTTTTAAGTTAAATAAAATTTGAATTTCTGAAATTTTGAAATCTCTTTTTGATTTAGTTAAAAGTTTGGTGTTTGAGTAGCCTAATTCTGAGTTCCATTTGATTGTTAAGGCCTACCTTAATCTTGTGGTTAAGGCACGTCTTGTTTCATTAGGTATTTAAGGTTTGAAAACCTTGAATTCCTAGGTTCTGTTTTGGTTTATTTTGTGTACTAACCCTTAGCCATCTGCTATAAGCTCTTACAAGCTTGTTGACACCAAGCTTGTAAAGGGATTAGAGCCCTTGGTTGAGTTGTTTGCTGCTTGTGTTGAAGATATCAAGTCCTTGAGGTTCTACTTTGAACCATCAACCAAGGCAATTTGCATCTCCTTATTTGAAGTACCTTGGTCTTGTTCTAGTTGTTGAACAAGGTCCAAGGAGCATTGCTGGCCTTCCTAGGATGTTGTGGAAGGCAGGTATAAGCTCTTGTTAAGATTCCCCTAAAAATTTCATGTTTATGACTGTTTTGGATTTTGTGCTTTGATTTTGAGTATTTGTGTTTGTGCTGGTGATTTTTGAGATTGATTGTGTTAGTTGTTATTGTATAAGTGTTTTTGATCATTAAAATCAGTAGGTTATTAGAAGAAATCACAAGTTTCTTTGATAAGTGACTGATTAAGGAGTGTTTGGGATTACTGCATAAGTTTGGATTGTGGCTTGTTAAGTGCTTGTGTGTTGTTAGCAAGTGTTGGTATCTGTTTGTTGGGTGATATTGTTCATCTGTTTGCAGGTTTCGTGGGTTTGATCACATAGATTCTTGTTTTGACTATAAAATCTTGAAAACTTGGTAAAATTGGCTAGGATTTTGAGGACACCTAGATCTAGGCTTAGGCTAGGGCTAACAAGTGCTAAATCATAGTTAATCACACCAGGGAAGAAGCATTTGAGGTTTGAAATTGGATCAAGTGTCAAGTATATCAGCAAAACTTGTCTGCATATTGTTCTTTGTTCATCAGAAACATTTTGTGCTTTGATCTTGTTGATTACTTTGATTCAGTGTTTGATTTTTGTTGCTTTGTGTTTGTTCTTAGTTTACATAGCTTGTGTATGCATCCTGTTAAGTTTGGTTGGCTTATTCTGCTTAAATCTGCTTATTAAGTGCTTAACTGCTTATTTTCATATCTGGTAACTGTTTGGCTTATTGTGGCTTATTGTGTGGACCATTTTGTGATTTTATTGTTGCTATTGACTCCTTGTGATTCACTGATCACAAGGGTGCCTTTGTTTCCAATTGAATCAAACCAGAACTCTCAAATAAGCTTGGTCAAATAGTCAAAGCAGTGGGAACTCCTTTCCCCTGCTAGTTGCCACTGCTAGTGTAAATTTGGTGTCAGCTTATCAATAAGCTATAATAGCTTATTCCAACCAGCAACAACTTTGTTTTTGTAATAGGTGCTCATATTTTGACCCATTTGTTCATACTGGAGCATTTGGGTGTTTGACTTTTAGGTTTGACTAGAAAACCAACTCCTTTGACTTTTACATAAGTTCATTTGTGCTTATTCTAGCTTATTGGTTGTGCTTATTGGATATTTGTTGATTGATATTGCTTATTGAGTCCATTTGAAAGCTTTTGCAAGTTGAATCAAGTCCTGAGGTGCATTATTTCTCAAAAACGACTATTTTGTCGTTTTGTGGATTTTTGCTTTTCTATTTTCTGGCTTATTGAGTGTGCTTTTTGGAAATTTCTTTTGACAGATCTCTTAAGCGTCCTAAAAGAGGGTTGTGTGTCAAATTAGAGCTTATGGCATTAGCTTATGGCTTAATGGGCTGAAAAGCCCAATAAGAATAAGCTTTGTGTTCAATAAGCTGTGATAAGCTCACTTTCAGCTTTTGGGATTTTAGAGTTTTGTTCTTAGAATTGAATTTTAAGTCAGATAGGGCTTTTCCAAGTTAATTGGGCCAAGTTTGACTTTTTGGGCCCAAAAGCCCATTTGTGTTGACTGAATTTGGATTTGGCCCATTTGAGGGCCTATTAGGGGTATTTTGGTAATTTCACTTTGATTTTCTGACTATTTAGGTTAAAATAAACTAGTTTGCAAGTTTTTAGAATTTTTTATAATTTTTGGATTTTTAATATTATTTTATTATTATTTTATTATTATTTTTAAATTTTCACATTTTCCAACTTTTTACATTTTTCTTAGGTTAATTACATTAAAATAGGAATTTAGCAACTTTTAGAATAATTTTATCTCATTTAGATTAATTTTTATAATTATTTTAGGTTTCATTAGTTTTTAAATCATTTTAAATAGTTTTTATTAGTTTTAAAATTTCCAAAAATAGTTTTTAATCTTTTTAGGTCATTTTAGAGGTTTACCAATTGAAAAATCTTCATTTGGGCTTTTTGATAATTTATTTGATTTTTAGGGCTTTAATTAGCATTTAAAAATTGAATATTTAATTATTTAAAAGGTTTGAAAAAGTTTTGATCATTGGTAAACTCTTAGTTTATTATTTTTGATTTTTGGTGAATTTTTGGTAATTTTTAGAATTTATTTTTATTTTTGTGGTTTTTAAGGTTCTACGTTTTAACTTTCTAGTAGTGATTTTTTGTTAATTTTTATTTTTACGTTTTCGTCATCTTCTTTTCTAATCCCCTTCTAAACCAATCATTAATCACAAACATTTAACAAATTTTTCACACACATATACCTCCTTGGGAAACGAACTTTCACACTATTAAGGGTCATTAACACTTGATTTTTCCTAAAGTCATTTGTTCGATACTTACCGCTTTTACCCTCCTTTTCCTAAAAGAGGTGTAATATACCACAATCACTTTGGCGCCGCTGCCGGGGAGGTGTGTCGTGATTAATTTGCATTATTGTTTTTAATATTAACCAAAATAGTATTTGTATTAGTAGAACTCTACTAATACGTATTATCGGTTTTCTTGGTTTTTCTTGTACAAATATTATTACTATATTGTATTAAGTATCACAATAAATTTACAATATCTCCAAAAGTGTGAAAACACAACCTTAATTGGGATTTCATCACTCAATTATTGTATTCGAATCTCAAACAAAAAGAAAAAGGCAAAAAAAATAGATAAATACTTTCGTGAAGCTCGATTTTGAAAGATACAAACTATAAGGTGGGTATAAGGCGGGTATTATAAAATATACCCTAAGGAAAAAGGCTCTTAAGTGCTTCGCGCCGCCTCGTTTCCCCGCTTGCTTGTGAGTATTTTGAGATTGAAGGCTAATCGAGGGTTTTGCCGCCCAAAGTATTATTACGTATAATATATTTGCCTGGTTTCTTTGTGATTAAAACCTCTTGAACAATTTGGTTTTCACCAAAGTTCTAAAGTCATTCGAAGGCGTTCACTCCACGTGATCGTTTTCATTCCTTTGAGGCTTCTTTAATCAAGAGTTTGATTCGAGGAGAGATTTTGTAGATTGTTGTCTACGAAGATACACCAAAATAAAAAAAAATTAAATATCATCAAAAACAAAAAAAATTGAAAAAGCACAAAACACCCAAAAAGAATCTTCTTTGCTCACCTCCCATTCTTCGTGAAGTTTATGATCACTCGTAATCAAGCAAAACGAGCTCGTAAACGACTTCAAAAGCAAGCCAATCAAGAGACGTTGATTGTTGAAGAACCTCCAATTGTTAAACCTATTGTAGAACAAGAAGTCGTCATGGCTAATCGTACTATGATGGAGTTGCTACAAGCACCCACCGAGGGTTTTGGAGAGGCTATTGTGATTCCCGCCATCCTTGTGGAGAATTTCGAAATTAAGACGGGTTTAATGTCGATGTTGCAAGCAAATAAGTTTAGAGGTCACGAGAAAGACAACCCGCATTACCATATTAGGAATTTTAACCGTCTCACCGCCACTAGCAAGTTTAAGGATGTTCCACATGACGCCATTAAGATGATGTTGTTTCCATACTCGTTGGAGGGACCCGCAAAAATTTGGCTCGAGAAAGAACCGCCAAATTCGATTTTGACATGGGCCGATCTCGTTTCTAAGTTTGTGAACAAGTTTTTTCCACCATCTAAAACAACACACTTGAAAAATGAGATTTCACGATTTGTGCAAAGAAATAATGAAAGTTTTTCAATGGCATGGGAACGCTTTAAAGAAATGTTACATGAATGTCCACACCATGATTTTACGGAATTGCATCAAGTTGATACTTTTTATAATGGGCTTAATGATCATGAACGAGATTATTTAAATGCCGCCGCGGGTGGTAATTTTTTGTGCAAGACGACAAATGAGGCTTTACAAATCATTGAAAATAGATCTAAGGTTTATAACCCTCGTAACACACCGAGTGTTGCCAATATGGGTTCGTCATCTTCGTCACAATCGTCTCGTAGCATTAACTCCTTACATGATGAAGCTAATGAGGAAAATCGGTTTTTTGATAGATTTGCTAATCTTATGTCCCATTGGAAGGCTCAAGAAGCTTCCAATTCCGCTTCGGTTAAAGCGGTTGCTAAGAGTTGTTTATCTTGTGGGGGAGCTCATGATCTTTTCGAGTGCATTACCGCGGATGGTAACACTTCGAGTGCTTATGTAGCAACGGGAACTTACAACCAAAACGGTCAAGGTTCCCGCCCAAATCAAGCTCCACCAAATCAAAATGTTAACAATTATCGAAACAACAACCAAGGTAATTACCAAGGCAACACACGCAATTACAACAAGGGGAATTATCAAAATGGGAATGGACAAATTTCTAATCAAAACCAAAACCGTGATTTTCAAAACACTACACAAGGTTTTCAAAATGCTCACACTAAAAATTTGCAAGGAGAATTTTTGGATTATGCAAAAGCAAATGATGCTAAATTTGATAACATGCAACGTGAGATGATTAGCTTAAGATCCGAGTTGAAAAACGAGCTAAAAAATGAACTTGCTAATGAACTTAAAACTCATGCAAACAAAATGGAAGGAAATGTCCAACGTCTTCAACAAAATCAACAAAAGATGGAATTAGGACAACATGAGATTAAGCAAGAGTTATTAAAAGCGGATGCTAGGCAATCAAAATTTAAGGACCGAATGGCTAAGATGTTTGAAGCTATCATGTGTAAACCCTCTTCCTCGGGTGGTCTTCCTAGTGATACCATTAACAACCCGAGGGGAGAAATGAAGGTTATTACTACACGAAGTGGTAAAACTTTCAAGGAACCAATCTCTCGTCCAAGTACTTCTACGGAGAAGGAAATCGAGAAAGAACCCGAGGTGATGGTCGAAAAGGAGCACATTACAATCCCACGAAGTACCGCTCAAACCACACCTACGGTTGAACCAATACCAATTGTGGAACCCGAGTTTCCAAGGCCGTTGCCTAATGACCAACCCACACCACCTTTACCTTACCCTTCAAGACGTAACAAAGAGAAAGCACAAGAACGGAACAATTATCAATTCGAGCTATTTATGAAAATGTTTCGTGATTTACATTTCAACATAAGTTTTGCCGATGCTTTAATCATGATGCCTCGATTCGCCGCAAACTTCAAAAGTATGCTAAACAACAAAGAGAAGTTACAACAATCGTCTAGTTGTTCATCGGTTTTTCTTAGCCGCATACCACAAAAAGTCGGTGATCCCGGTAAATTTTTGATTCCGTGTGCAATTCAAGATATGGAGGAATGCTACGCCTTGGCCGATCTTGGTGCTAGTATTAATTTAATGCCTCTTGAGATTTTCAAATCGCTTTCGCTTCCGGCTCTTACTCCTTCGAACATGTCTATCGAGATGGCCGATCATTCTACGATTTTAGCATGTGGAGTAGCCGAGGACGTTTTTGTTAAAGTCGGAAAGTTTTACTATCCCGTTGACTTTATCGTTGTAGACATTCCTATCGATCGAAAAGTTCCTCTTATTTTGGGTCGTTCATTTTTGGATACATCAAGAGCACTTATCGATGTTCATGCTCGAAAAATCACCCTTCGTTTCAATGAGGAAGAACTTGTCATCAATGCAACACAAAACTCCAATCTTTCTCATGTCTATTCTATTGCAAATTTAAACCATGGTGATTCAACCAATATAGTTTGCAAAGATTTTTCACCAAGAGTTTTAGGAAATGTCTCCAAAAACAATTTACCATTTCCTCTGCCGGTGGAGGTTATGAGTGTAAAGCCTACAAAGAAGAAACCGTCAATACTTGAATTGAAAAATCCTTCGCCTCACCTCAAACATTCATTCTTGAAAAGTGTTGATAAGTTGCCGGTTTATACGGAAGATCTTTCGGATGATGAATATGTAGACCCCGATGGGGAGGTTTTCTTCGTCGATAAACGTTTTGAGAACTTGCCACCACCAAAACCAAAACGGTTTACAAATGTGAGAATTTTTAGTGTAACTAACATCGTCTTAGAAACACCAAATATTTTCGACATAATCAAAAAGGGTTTTCATAAGGAGAGTTTAAAAGATAAAAAAGGAAAAGATCTTAAATGTGATTTAATTGATTTTTCTACAAATCTAACTCCGTCATCACCACGCGATTTGAGTGCTACAAGCTCGTCTACTCCTTTTGATGATGCTTTGTGTGGTTTTAGTATGGGGGAATCCCCTTATGTTCCCTCATCCTTGTCCACCGAGGACGAGATATTCGATCCCGGAATTTCATGTAAAGGGAAATCTCGGTCTTCCACCGATGCAATAAATGGAAACTATATCTATTTCCTTGGTGCGAGTCTACCTCGAGTAGCTCAAAAGTTTGTCTTACCAATTGTCCCACCCTTCTACTTCTCATCTCTTTTCTTCAAACTCTTTGAGTTTATGGCACATGTTGAAGTGGCGTTGAATTGTTTTTCCAATGAAAACGAGAACGCCATCTTCGATCCCGGTATTTTGCACCATCAAAGGACTTAGTCCTTTATACCGGTTGCTTTTTGGGCCTTGTTATCATGTAAGCCCCATCAAAAATTGACCAAACCATGATTATTCCTAAATGATCACATTTTGAGGGGATCGAGTCGAGCTCATGACTCGGTAATCAAAAACGAGGTGCCTCGTGGGGGAGATCCCATGCTTATCTTTTAGGCTTACTATTCACTAATAAGGGGACTTGTACCCTTTCAACTCGTTGTCTCGTGGTTGTTTGTGATTGTGTTATCTAGATCATCATCATTATCTACGATTGAAGACTCTCGTGTTCGTTTACGTGAGCCTCCCGTTTGTTTGAAGAAGTTTTTCACGAATCCATGACATATCCTTTATTGTTCTAACAATTATCTTTTAGCATACTTAATAAACGGCTTTAGATATATTGTTGATCACCCTTTCCATGCTAGATCCTAAGCATTCGACTCTTCGTCTCTAGTATGGGGGTGCTCCACCTTTAGACTCGAAACATTGAGGACAATGTTTACTTTTAGTATGGGGGGTGAATAGGTACTTGCTTTGCTACGCCCTCACGCTTTCCAATTTCAATGTTTTGTTTTGCTAATAAGGCTAAAAATGGCCAAATTTTAAAAATTTTCTTAGTTTTCATAAGTGTTTTTAAGACACGAATGTATATTTTCCGATGGGTAGAATAAGAGTTAATTTTTGACTTGATGGGCATTTGGAGCCATTTACATTCCTTAACCCGCTCAATTCAAGTTTTGCTAGACTTTTATACAGGGAGCTTTAAAACGCGAAAGTCTTAATTCATATGGGTTAAGAACAAGAACTTTTCGCAAGTTCCTATAATTGATTCTAGAAAGTCACTTATCAAGGGAACTATAAAACGCACTCTCTAAACTTGAAAAAGTCCAAGAAAGTGCAAGATCCTATAGGTGGCTTGAAAACCCAAAACTTTGATTTGACATAGTCTTAATGAAAGCTAATCCAAATTTGGCTTAATTTTGACTTGCATGGCTAAGTATTCACGAGTCTCTTTAATTAGAGGTCTTTAAATAGTGAAGAACGAGAAATGATAGAGTTAGACAAGTGATCATGCTAAACGTAGAACATGAAAATGTTCTTTCAAAAACTCATATGTTTTTAATTGTGGCTTTTTCTTCCCATAAGATCAATGCATTAGGAATAAATCATAATTGCAATAAGTAAGGTCGTACGATTTGAAAGGTTACTTAGCATCTAGTGCAAGATCGTTTAAAAGTTGCTCGGGGTTGAATAGAGTTCATAGCCAAGGCATAACTTATTGAAGCGGGACGCGAAGATTGGCGATCATCCAAAAAGGCCCTAACAAGGCATGAGGAGCTCTATTTTTGCTAAAGATCCAAAGATGATGTGAAGTATCATTATTCCTAAATCAATATAAAGGATCAAGACACACGACGAGAAGCAATTACTCCCCTAAAGATCATGGAGAAAGTCTATCCAAAAAGACCCTAACAAGGTATGAGGATAAATATATCCAAGTCCGAAAAGGAGGCGGATCGTTGTATATCAAAATCCAAAGTAAAGATTGAAGAAAAATGATGAAGTCGTGGTCCAATATGAAGAATCTCTCAAAAACGTCAAGTGAAGAAATTCCAAATATATGAAGAGAAGACCATAATTTCAAGAACGTCTTCCCAAGATTTGAAGTATGAAGTACATGCCAAATATCGGTCCGAGAAAGGTCTCAAATCGTGAAACGAGTTATGCCAAGATATGAACTTAAGGAGATACACGAGAAGCCATTTTAAAAGATTTTGTCCTTCGGCTAACTATTGATCAAATCGTGCTACTTTGATTTTGGACTAATAACTACTCAAATAAGTCAATATGAATCACTTGTGATCCATGACAAATAGATAAAAAATGCTAGTAACCCATTTCCTTTTATAATAACTAAGATTGCGGGGAGAAAAAGTATTACACAATTTGGACGTATGAGTAGTGTTAGCATTGTGACTTGTACCAACAATGATTTCGTTTTTGCACTTAGCATGGAATGTATGACAATCAAGGATGACGAAGTTTACTCTAAGGGACATTTACTTGTTTCTATTCTTAGACCCTAAAAGTCACTTTTTGTGATGAAAATCATACATTATGTCTTTACACATCTTCATAGTATGTTGCAAGTCTTTTACTTTTCAATAAAGGTTAATAAAATTGAACTTTGGTGATGCTTAGATACTTTATTCTAGCATTGCGTGAGGGCACGACAATGGCTTAGTATGGGGGAGTGATGAGATGGCATTTATACATGATCTCATCGTTCTTTTCAGGCTTTAAATGCATAAAAATGTCATAAAATACCATATATATGCTTGTGTTTGTTTACTTGTGTATTTTAGGTATGGATATCGTGAAAAAGACAAAAGATCACAAGTTACAAGGAAAAACGGACACGAGAAACGAAGCCGTACAAAGAACCGGGCCCTAAATCATGGAATATTCAACATTTATCCTTGAAGACTTAAAGATGTGCAAGTTTGATCCTCATTTATTGAAGAAATGGCACTTAAAACCCTTGTATATTGATAATTACAAGTTTGGTCCCTTAAGTTTGTCAAAATTACACAAAAGGTCCTTCAACTTTAAAGAAATGGCAAGATTAGTCCCTCATCAAAGTCAAATTGCCAACAATGGTCCCTCATGAAGATTAAGATGCATTGAAGACCTTTGAAGATCAACATTGTCCAAAATCAGCCCTTGAAATATGAAAAAGTGACAAAAATAACCCTTGATAACCTTTTTCCAAAAGTTGTGCCAAAACTGCCAAGTGATGAAAGTTGAAAACAAAGGAAATACGTTTTGTTTACAAAAATAACTTGTTATACAACTTTTCCCAAAACACAAGGACCTAAACTGCCAACTCCAAACTTCAAATTCCTAAAATTGCGCCAAACACTTACTGTTTGGATTTTTACCAGGCAAGAACAAGTTTTTACCCAGGATCAAAAATGAGCAAAACAAAGGGGAAATCAAAATTGACTCAACCCACGTGTGATTCACATCACCTCAATCACATCCCACACCTTAAACCTTAAATCCCACTACCAGAATGATTCCCCCATCCCCACTCACAATACGACACTTGGCACTTGATCCTTACTTGGCCAAATCAAGGGCTGCAAATCATTACTTGGTCCCTAAGCACTCAACAAACGTCCAGGATTCTCCCAAAACAGCTGGCAACTCACCTAGAAGATTCTGCAAGGATAGAATAGGAATTTCAGTTGCTAGGGTTTGTGAATAGTGTTTAGCCAGGCATTTGCCTATAAAAGGAGACCTCAACATGTGAGAGTCCATTTGTTCTAGTTTTAGGCTATCAATCTTTGTAATTCCTTTTTAAGTTAAATAAAATTTGAATTTCTGAAATTTTGAAATCTATTTTTGATTTAGTTAAAAGTTTGGTGTTTGAGTAGCCTAATTCTGAGTTCCATTTGATTGTTAAGGCCTACCTTAATCTTGTGGTTAAGGCACGTCTTGTTTCATTAGGTATTTAAGGTTTGAAAACCTTGAAATCCTAGGTTCTGTTTTGGTTTATTTTGTGTACTAACCCTTAGCCATCTGCTATAAGCTCTTACAAGCTTGTTGATACCAAGCTTGTGAAGGGATTAGAGCCCTTGGTTGAGTTGTTTGCTGCTTGTGTTGAAGATATCAAGTCCTTGAGGTTCTACTTTGAACCATCAACCAAGGCAATTTGCATCTCCTTATTTGAAGTACCTTGGTCTTGTTCTAGTTGTTGAACAAGGTCCAAGGAGCATTGCTGGCCTTCCTAGGATGTTGTGGAAGGCAGGTATAAGCTCTTGTTAAGATTCCCCTAAAAAATTCATGTTTATGACTGTTTTGGATTTTGTGCTTTGATTTTGAGTATTTGTGTTTGTGCTGGTGATTTTTGAGATTGATTGTGTTAGTTGTTATTGTATAAGTGTTTTTGATCATTAAAATCAGTAGGTTATTAGAAGAAATCACAAGTTTCTTTGATAAGTGACTGATTAAGGAGTGTTTGGGATTACTGCATAAGTTTGGATTGTGGCTTGTTAAGTGCTTGTGTGTTGTTAGCAAGTGTTGGTATCTGTTTGTTGGGTGATATTGTTCATCTGTTTGCAGGTTTTGTGGGTTTGATCACATAGATTCTTGTTTTGGCTATAAAATCTTGAAAACTTGGTAAAATTGGCTAGGATTTTGAGGACACCTAGATCTAGGCTTAGGCTAGGGCTAACAAGTGCTAAATCATAGTTAATCACACCAGGGAAGAAAGATTTGAGGTTTGAAATTGGATAAAGTGTCAAGTATATCAGCAAAACTTGTCTGCATATTGTTCTTTGTTCATCAGAAACATTTTGTGCTTTGATCTTGTTGATTACTTTGATTCAGTGTTTGATTTTTGTTGCTTTGTGTTTTTTCTTAGTTTACATAGCTTGTGTATGCATCCTGTTAAGTTTGGTTGGCTTATTCTGCTTAAATCTGCTTATTAAGTGCTTAACTGCTTATTTCCATATCTGGTGCATATCTGGTAACTGTTTGGCTTATTGTGTGGACCATTTTGTGATTTTATTGTTGCTATTGACTCCTTGTGATTCACTGATCACAAGGGTGCCTTTGTTTCCAATTGAATCAAACCAGAACTCTCAAATAAGCTTGGTCAAATAGTCAAAGCAGTGGGAACTCCTTTCCCCTGCTAGTTGCCACTGCTAGTGTAAATTTGGTGTCAGCTTATCAATAAGCTATAATAGCTTATTCCAACCAGCAACAACTTTGTTTTTGTAATAGGTGCTCATATTTTGACCCATTTGTTCATACTGGAGTATTTGGGTGTTTGACTTTTAGGTTTGACTAGAAAACCAACTCCTTTGACTTTTACATAAGTTCATTTGTGCTTATTTTGGCTTATTGATTGTGCTTATTGGATATTTGTTGATTGATATTGCTTATTGAGTCCATTTGAAAGCTTTTGCAAGTTGAATCAAGTCCTGAGGTGCATTATTTCTCAAAAACGACTATTTTATCGTTTTGTGGATTTTTGCTTTTCTATTTTCTGGCTTATTGAGTGTGCTTTTTGGAAATTTCTTTTGACAGATCTCTTAAGCATCCTAAAAAAGGGTTGTGTGTCAAATTAGAGCTTATGGCATTAGCTTATGGCTTAATGGGCTGAAAAGCCCAATAAGAATAAGCTTTGTGTTCAATAAGCTGTGATAAGCTCACTTTCAGCTTTTGGGCCTTTAGAGTTTTGTTCTTAGAATTGAATTTTAAGTCAGATAGGGCTTTTCCAAGTCAATTGGGCCAAGTTTGACTTTTTGGGCCCAATAGCCCATTTGTGTTGACTGAATTTGGATTTGGCCCATTTGAGGGCCCATTAGGGGTATTTTGGTAATTTCACTTTAACTTTCTGATTATTTAGGTTAAAATAAACTAGTTTGCAAGTTTTTAGAATTTTTTATAATTTTTGGATTTTTAATATTATTTTATTATTATTTTATTATTATTTTATTATTATTTTTAAATTTTCACATTTTCCAACTTTTTACATTTTTCTTAGGTTAATTACATTAAAATAGGAATTTAGCAACTTTTAGAATAATTTTATCTCATTTAGATTAATTTTTATAATTATTTTAAGTTTCATTAGTTTTTAAATCATTTTAAATAGTTTTTATTAGTTTTAAAATTTCCAAAAATAGTTTTTAATCTTTTTAGGTCATTTTAGAGGTTTACCAATTGAAAAATCTTCATTTGGGCTTTTTGATAATTTATTTGATTTTTAGGGCTTTAATTAGCATTTAAAAATTGAATATTTAATTATTTAAAAGGTTTGAAAAAGTTTTGATCATTGGTAAACTCTTAGTTTATTATTTTTTATTTTTGGTGAATTTTTGGTAATTTTTAGAATTTATTTTTATTTTTGTGGTTTTTAAGGTTCTACGTTTTAACTTTCTAGTAGTGATTTTTTGTTAATTTTTATTTTTACGTTTTCGTCATCTTCTTTTCTAATCCCCTTCTAAACCAATCATTAATCACAAACATTTAACAAATTTTTCACACACATATACCTCCTTGGGAAACGAACTTTCACACCATTAAGGGTCATTAACACTTGATTTTTCCTAAAGTCATTTGTTCGATACTTACCGCTTTTACCCTCCTTTTCCTAAAAGAGGTGTAATATACCACAATCAGTCCCTTCAGCTTTTCCACTAGGTTGGAGAATAGTAGACTTCCTACATCAATGTCTGTGCCCTAAATCAGCCCATAAGCAATAGATTGGTGATTGAAGGACATATGATCTTAGGATCCCTGCATTCCTCCTAGGGATTTGACTATGTGAATGAAGAGGACACGCCACATAGAGGAAAAATACTTGATCTTCATAGGAGATTTGGAGATAACTTCAGCAGGTGTAAGAGCAGGGTTTACATCATGAGAGGGTTTAAGTGTGGCAAGGGCGTCCTTTACAGCCTTTTTGTCAACCACCTTCAGGCATTCATCGCCATGTCTTAACCCAGCCACACTTGCAAAGTCTTTTAGTGAGAAGGCAAAGGGTGTTCGTTGCATGAGAGGCTAAAGGTAATGGTGTCGTCAACAACTTCAGCAGAGTACCAGAATTCCCTAAGGTATTCTTGGTAGAAAATGGTTGGGGACTTTGTAAGTGCTTCACTTGCATCACAATTTTTCATGAAGTTCACCAGATCTGAGTAGGATTCGTTGGGAGCCTTGAGCCATCCAATGGAGTTGTTCGATGCAAGAATGCTTTCATTTAGTTCAAAGTTGACGTTTGCTGCCTTGGGAACTGGGAATGCCATGGATTCAAGGTTGAAGAGAAACGAAAATGGAGGATGGGTTTAGAGAGAGAAAGCTTAGAGAGAGAGAGAGATGAGATTGTGTAAAATGAGAATAGTGGTAGGTGAGGAGAGACGTGAGACAATATTTATATTCAAATTTGAAACAGTTATTCAACCGCATTTAATGCATAGTGGGAAAATGACTGCACATGTGGGTCCATTGACCTTTCAAAAACTATTTGTCTTCTCGTTATTCAGAAAAGAAATGATTAAATATTGAGAATGTTTTTTAGCATTTACTTGGAAAGTAACTACCTAGTTTCATGTGAAAAAAATTTAATATTGAATCAGATATTTAATGAACACATTTATTATCAAGCCACAGGCTTTGAGATATTGAGCATCCCTAGCTCAGCAACTAGCCTGTTGAACGAAGGTTCAACCAAACGCTTTGTGAAAATATCAGCTAGTTGCAGCTTTGTGGGAACAAAGTGCAGCTCAATATATCCCTTCATTATGTGATCCCTGATAAAATGATACCTGGTATCAATGTATTTGGTACGAGAGTGAAGAACAGGATTGTTGGAGATGGCAATGGCGCTGGTGTTGTCACAGAAGATTGGCACTTTGTCATATAAGATCTCATAGTCAGCCAATTGACTTTTCATCCAGAGCACCTGAGCACAACACCTGGCAGCAGCGACATATTCTACTTCAGCGGATGACATGGTCACAGAGTTTTGCTTCTTAGCACTCCATCCAACCAATTTTGCTCCTAGGATTTGACAGCTACCTGAGGTGTTTTTCTTGTCAATACAACATCCAGCATAGTCTGAATCTGAATAGGCCTTGAGATTAAAGCCTGATTCCTTGGGATACCATAAACCTAGGGAGGTTGTTCCTTTGAGATACCTGAAAATTTTCTTAACAGCCACTAGATGGGATTCTTTTGGGTTAGCTTGGTACCTTGCGCAGAGACATGTGGAGAATTGGATATCAGGACGACTAGCTGTTAAATACATGAGTGACCCAATCATGCTTCTGTATAAAGTCTCATTAACAGAGACCCCTGACTCATCAGGACCCAAGTTGTTGGGTGGAAGCATGGGGCATTTCACTGATGCACAATCATCTAAGTCATATTTTTTAAGTAAATCTTTAACATACTTTTCTTGAAAAATTGAAATTCCCTTAGAACATTGTTTAATTTGAAAACCCAAAAAGTAAGTTAATTCACCCATCATACTCATCTCTTATTTCTTGGTCATTAATTTAGCAAAACGTTTACTAAGATTAACATTAGTTGACTTAAAGATGATATAATTCACATAAATATGCACAATGATGAAATCACTCTTATCCTTGAAGGTAAAGAGTGTTTTATCAATAGAACCCCTGACAAATTTATTTTCAGTTAAGAAATTAGAAAGAATTTCATACCATGCTCTTGGAGCTTGTTTCAGCCCATACATGGCTTTGTGTAATCTGTACACATGATTGGGAAACTCGTTGTTCTCGAATCCTTCAGGTTGTTCAACATATACTTCCTCAGCCAAATCTCCATTGAGGAAGGCACTTTTAACATCCATTTGATACACAGTAAAGTTCATATATGTAGCATAAGCAAGGAAGATTCTGATGGCTTCAAGTCTTGCCACAAGAGCAAACGTTTCATCATAATCAATTCCTTCAGTCTGTGTATACCCCTATGCCACCAGCCTGTCCTTGTTTCTGATGATGTTTCCAATTTCATTCATCTTATTTCTATAGATCCATCTAGTGCCTGTGATGTTCTTACCAGGTGGAGCTGGCACTAGTTTCCAAACCTTGTTTCTTTTGAACTGATTAATTTCTTCCTGCATAGCAGCTACTCATCCATCTTCCACAAGAGCCTCAGCTACTATCTTAGGTTCAATTTGAGAGAGAAATTCAGCAAAGAGACATTCGTTGGCTAAGGCATACTATGAGTCATGAATTCGCTGTCTAGTAGTAACCCCTGCATTAGGTTCCCCAATGTTGTTGACAAGAAGAATGTGTTGATCTCTTGACCACTTAGTTTGAGGAGCTGGGGAATCATGGACAGGGACAATTGTGGGGGTAGCTGGCACTATTTGAGATTCATCCTGCTGAGTCGGAGGGCTTTCTTCAAAGATGACTTCAGTGTCTGAGTCAACTTCAACCATATCAAGGGTACAGATTCATTATCACCAGGAGAGTCTTCAAGGGTTTAAAAAATTGGTGAGTCATCTACATCAGTTGAGGAAGAGGGACTACAAGAAGGCTGTGGTTCTTCTTCATCAAGTTCCTGAGAGGTAGGAACTTCAATGTTGTGTGTAGACAGAGGGTCAAAAGTAGGAACATAAGGAGTGAGAGTGTTGGAGAGATGATGGTGATGACAGGAAGGTCTTGGTTATGAGAATTCATCACTTGGGAATGACACGTTTTCATTAAAATTAATTTCATCACCTTCTGTTCCTGTTCTCTGTATGACATCATCATCTTCATTGAATCTGACATGAAAGGTTTCTTCTACTTCTTGTCTTCTGGTGTTGAATAATCTGAAAACTTTGGCTGTGGGACAGTATCCTAAGAAGAAACCATCATCAGCTTTTTCATCAAATTTTCCAAGTTTATCCCTATAGTTATAAATGAACACAGGGCATCCAAAAACATGGAAATATCTGACATCTGGAGCTCTGTTTCTAAAAACTTCATAGGAAGTTTTACCATGTCTTTTGACAATGATTGATCTATTTTGGGTATAGCAAGCAGTGTGAACAGCTTCTCCCCAAAATTTCTTTGGTAAAGCGGCACCATTTAACATAGTCCTGGCTGCTTCAATCAAAGTCCTGTTTCTTCTTTCAGCCACACCATTTTGTTCAGGGGTGCCAGCTGAAGAGAAGTTTTGTGATATTCCTTTTTCATCACAAAAAGATTCAAGTTGATGATTCTTAAATTCAATACCATTATCATTTCTTAGAGCTTTGACTCTAACATCATTCATATTTTCAACCTGTCTGATGAAGGACATGATGGTGTCAGTAGCATCACTTTTCCTTCTGAGGAAGAAAACCCATGTATACCTTGAAAACTCATCTACTATGACCAAGGTGTATTTGTTGTGATTAATGGTCTGAGGTTTGACAGGTCCAACAAATCCATGTGAAGGAGATGTAAGCACTTGTTAATAGAAAATGATTGTCTGGTCTTAAAAGAAGACCTGTGATGCTTTCCCTTGACACAGGCTGAACAAGTCTTGTCTTTAGAAAACATCACTGAAGGTAGACCAACAACCAGGTTTTGTGTGGCTATCTTGTTGATGTCCTTAAAGTTAAGATGAGACAATCTTTTGTGCCACAACCAATTGACACTTTTAGAGGCTTTAGCTAGAAAAAAATTGGAGCTGTCTTCAGAGCAAACAGCCATGTTGATGACATATACATCTCTCCTTCTTGGTGCAATAAGCACTACATCATTGTTCTTGTTGAATATGGTTCCCTGAGTCTTAGTAAACAAAACCTTGTAGTCAGCATCACACAATTAGCTGATATTAATAAGATCGTGTTTAAGACCATTCACATATGAAACTCTTGTAAAAGTTATAAACCAACTGGCTAGCTCAGTTGGCCACCAAGGGAAACCTTGGGGAGGTATTCTTGGAGAGGTCTCAGGTTCGAGTCTCACCAAGGACCTTCAGGGCCCGAATTTAATAGAAGCAAGAGTGGGGTTTATCCCCTAAGGAGAAGGTTCGAGGCTTGCATACTGCCCAATTGGATGTCACTGCAAGCTCGAATCACTAACTACTAACTCGCCGTTCAAAAAAAAAAAGTCTTGTAAAAGTTATCCCATTGCAGTTCACTGAGCCGTATCCCTCTGTTGCCTGAATAATTATCCCCAAACACCACTTTAGGACCTGGCTCCTTTGAGTATCTGTGCAGATATTGTCGAATCCCTGTCATGTGTCTAGAACAACCACTGTCTAGATACCATACCGATTCCTTAAGATGTTTCTGCACAGATACATAGAAACAAGTTAGTTCCTATGGTGAACCCACTTTCCAGTGGGTTCCCTGAATTGCTGATTAGCAACTCTTATGTTCCTGTAGAACTTTTGGCGATGAGAAGGACAATTAGCTGTCTCATGGGTGAAACTTCCACAGATATTACATCTTGGGAAGTCACCACACTCATCTGAGTGATGGTCTGTGAATCCACAAAATTTACAGGGAGGATAAGGTCTGTAGTACCCTAGTTGTCTCTTAGAACCCTGTTGTCTCTCCCTAGAAGGTGTCTGACTCTTAACAGCCATTTGTCTATCATGGTCTATGGTCATGTGATGAGAGTTTTTACAAATATTACAATAAGGTTTGACTATCCTTTCACCCTTGGGTTCACCTAGAACAGACTTAGGTTCACGAGAAGTAGAGCATTCAGCGGAAGGCTTAATGTGTTGTTTTAAGAGTTCTACTTCTTTCATTAATGACAACAGGCGTTCTTCAGTTGAGGAATCAACTTTGTTCACATATTTTGTTGAGACAGGCTTAAAGGCAACTTGCTTAACAGATTGTTTTGCAGGTACAAAAAATACTTTAGCTGGTGGTTTCTCAACATCTGTTTTAGGTTCACCCTTAGCTCCTCTAGAGGAACTGCTGGGTTCAACTCCTGAGAATTTGGGTAAGGGTGGTAATTCAGCCATATCTTCAGAGACAGGGTCATCAGTCAAGATGGGATTTGACATATGAATTGTCTCTATAGATTTGAAAACAATCTCTTTGGGTTTGGTGAGAATTTTCAACTTATTTTTCTTAGCAGAGACATCCCTTTTTATATCACCAGGTAGTTCATCATTAAGCAATTGATCTATAGTGAACCTACTGCACAACCATTTTTCAATAACCTTGTTTAATTCAGATACTTGATCATTTAAGGTACTATTCTTCAAGGTTAACCTATTGACTTCGTTTTGAAGGGATATCTTTTCTAAATTAACCTATTTGAGAGTTTCACATTCAGCCTTAGCATTTAACAGTTCATTTTTAACAGAGTGAAACTTATCAAGCAAGTTATTTCTTTGTTCCTCAACAAAGTGCAAATCAACAATGGTGTAAATAAGGACATGTTTGCGTTCATCACTATCAGACATAGATAAAAGCCTGTGTACCTTTTTCATTGTGATGTCAACCCATTGTCATGATCTTGCATCACCTTTCCCAACAGCTGGTTCATCCTCAGCTATAGCCATGAAAGCCCTGACTCTAGTAGTATCTTCCTCATCTGAAGTCAGTGGCTCTACATTCCAATCATATGCTTAAGCTACTAACCCTTTCTCTGTCTTTTTATCACCCCCTTTCTTTTTAGACAGAGCTTCAAGCTTCAAATTCATCTGTTCTAACTCAGCTTTAAGTGCCTTATACTTGTTCTTGTAATCTTTCTTCTCAGTGTCTGAGGAGTTAAATTGGTGAGATGAGTTGTTGTGTTGTGATTTGAACTTGTAAGGTTTGTTGGAAGATGATGGATAAGAAGGTGAGGATGTCTTTGTGGAAGGACAGTCTTTTTGGAAGTGTCCAAGTTTTCCACAGGCAAAACAAGTTTCTTTTGATTTGTCGGGTTGTTTGCTAGCTGATCCTATTCTCCCTGATCTTTTGTAGAATCTTCTTTGATTGGCTAGCAAAGCTCTTTCATGAAATTCAGCATTAAGGTCTGTCAAGAACTCTTGGCTGCTGCGTGTGTCTTCTTCAACATCAGAGTCGCTGTCATGAGGGTGTGGGGTAGAGATCAAAGCTTTGGAAGTTTCTCCTTGAACTACAAATCTTTCAGTATCTGATTTGTATATAGTATCAATCAACCCTTCTTCATAATTATACTTTCCATAAAGCTGAGCTAAGGTGTCATTCTTGATTGAGTTATTGGCTCTCTGAGTCTGATTCATACTCAGCCATTTTCTTGGAAGGCTGTTGACAAATGTGGTATAATCTCAGCTTGACCAATGGTGACATCATTCATAGCAAGGTCATTGAGAAGAATCTTCAGCCTTGTATATGTTTGTTGAACCTTTTCACCTTCAAGTGCCTTGAAAGCATTGAACTGAAGTCTGAGTGCCTAAATCTTGGTTTCTCTGGTTTCCGAGGGTCCTTCATGACCAAGGATAAGGTTTGTCCACATTTGTTTGGCTGTGGGACACTGAATGACAGACTTCATGATGTGTTTGGGAAGACAGGATATGATGATGCTTTTGTGACGTTTATCTTGGTTTGCCAATTTCCTATCAGTTGGAGTCCATTGTTTGAGAGGTTTGGGAAGAGGGTTCTCATCAGTAGAGGTAAGCGCCATGGGAACATAAGGACCATTGTCTAGAATTTCTAGAAGAAATGGTTCAAGTCCGTCGAGATACACGAGGAATTGACTCTTCCAACTAGCAAAATCTTCTTCATCAAAGACTGGTACGCTGGTGACATGAGATCCGCCTCTTGAGTCAAGAAGTTGAGGTAGATCATCTTCATTAGGAGGTGGAGGAGTGAGTCTTGGTGAAGTTGGTGGTGCATTGTTGTTGGTGTTCCCAGAAGACGATGGTGGTGCATTGGTTGTTTCTGGCATGGTGGATCTTGATTATAAAACTGAGAACGATGTTTCTTGAAGGTTTTAATATTAAACACCGCTCTGATACCAATTGAAAGTCCCTAAACTATGCTAGAAACACTAAACTTGACTAATCAACACACGTAATTACTTTTCAAACGTAATACTTATTATTGTATAATAAAGAATTACAAGTGTTATGGATAACACCGTTTGATGACAATGTGTTGTGCACACTTTGAACAACTAAAAAACCTAACTTACGAATACAGTCACAGCTATTTGATTCAATAAGTCCTAAGCATTAATGTATGAATATTCTCAAAGTGTTAAACATTAATGCTTGGATACACATCCTATTTATAGTGATACGAGGTTGACCTAAGTACTAGTTGATGGTGACTACACAAGACATTCACTTTTCAGACATCTGTCACAAGATGCTATTCTATTCTTGGTAGTCTGCCACAATGCTTTAGGGAAACAGAGCTGACATAGTTTCCCTTTTCTTCATAGTCTCGCACACAAAAATGGCATGTCCAAAGTGTGCTGAGTGTTAACAGGGTATTGACACCCCTGTTAACTCTCAACCCCTCAGAGTCCCTGATACATCTTGGCTGTTATCCATCACATCCAATGAGTATGTCTTCAAGTAATCTTCGACTTCCTTGACAATGTCTCTGACATGGACTCCTTTGAGGTTGCTCACAGAGACTTAGATCTCTGTGAGTCTTACGGTACTTGCCTGCCTCCTAGGCACAGGCAAGTGACTATCTGACAGCTTGATTTGTGTTTAAATCTATGATACAGGGAATCTAACAAACTTAGATTCCCAACACAAAATCTTTTAAAACTGTTTCTCGGGACCTTATAAAGTTCATATCTTGGCATAACTCGCTTCACGATTTAAGACCTTTCTCGGACCGATATTTGGCAGCGACTTCATACTTCAAATCTTGAGAGACGTTCTTGAAATAATGGTCTTCTCTTCATAATAAGAATTTCTTCACTTGAAGTTTTTGAGAGATTCTTCATACTTGGACCACGACTTCTTTATTTTTCTCCAATCTTTATTTTGGATTTTGGTATATAACGATCCGCCTCCTTTTAGGACTTGGATCTATTTATCCTCATACCTTGCTAGGGTATTTTCGGATAGACTTCTCCATGATCTTTAGGGGAGTATTTGCTTTTCGTCGTGTGTCTCGATCCTTCATATTGATTTTTGATAAATGATTCTTCACATCACTTGGGATCTTTAGCAACAAAATGTAGCCCTCATGCCTTGTTAGGGCCTTTTCGGACTCGCCAATCTTCGCATCCCGCTTCAATAAGTTATGCCTTGGCTATGAACTCTAATTAATACCGAGCAACTTTTAAAAGATCTTAGGCTAGAAGCTAAGTAACTTTTCAAATTGTACGACCTTATTTATTGCAATTATATTCATTAACAAGCGATGGGAGAAAAAGCTCATAATTAACTCACATAAATTCATGAAAGAATACCAAACTTATAATTGACTCTATCATCTCTCGTTCTCCACAATTTAAAATCTCAAGGAATGAGACTCGTGGATGCTTAGCCAATTAAATCAAAGTTTTGGGTTTTCAAGTCATCTATAGGATCTTGCAACTTCTTACACTTTTTCAAGTTTAGAATTCGCATTTTAAAGTTCCTTTGATAAACGACTTTCTAGGATCAATTATAGGAACTTGCGAAAAGTTCTTGTTCTTAACCCGTAAGAGTTAAGACTTTCGCGTTTTAAAGTTCCCTATATAAAAGCCTACCAAAACTTGATTTAAACACGTTAAGGATACTAGCTAGAGTAAACTTAGATAAGTAAACTCGGGTTGAGTCAAAAGATTCATGACGGGCCTAATATATCAACGACATCTAAACTCATTAAAACTATTTATTTAACTTTATTTTTCTCTTTTGACTTTATTTTTGAAATGAAATAGATACATACGATGCGATAACAAAAGGAAAGAACATAAAAGAGAATAAATGAAAAATACTACTTGGCCAAAATAGATAAATTTTTTTGAAAAATGTCGAAAAATTAGATTTTCCGGTTAAAATGAGGACAAATTAATGTAAAATCCCACTTAACTTCGATAGAAGTCCCCCTACACTTGATATAAACATTGTCCTCAATGTTTAAGCATGTGGGAGTAAACTCCCCTACACTTAGGACATTGTGCACTTTGTTTAAATCTTGCTAAGGAAGAGATAACTATAGTGAATTCAATGTCAACATATAAGATATGAAATATTGAATCACGCCAGTTTAGGATAGAACCGAGAAGACAGGTACACGGGATCACGGGTCGTCAATATCATCAAAAGTGCTCTTTAAATCTTTAATCTCTGTACATCACAAGAAACAAGACAACAAACACCTATGTAGGTCCCCCTACACTTATTATGAAAACGGGTAAAGGATAGATCAACGGGTTGCCTCCCGAGAAGCGCTTGTTTTTGTTAACCGAGTCACGAGCCTGACTCGACCCAGAACTAATTCAAGGGAAATGTGGTGAGGGATGGAATCATCTCATGAAAGATGTCCTTACCAAAGTATAACTTAACACGCTGGCCATTCATTTTGAAGTTTGGCCCATTTGGTTGAGATAACTCAATGGTGCCATAAGGAAAGACTTTTGCGACGGTGAATGGACCAGACCAACGGCTCTTAAGCTTGCCCGAAAAGATTTTCAACCGAGAGTTAAATAGTAAAACTTGATCACCAATTTTGAACTCTCGGTTTTTGATCTTAGAATCATGAATGAGCTTAGTTTTCTTCTTGTAGATCAATGAATTCTCATAAGCTTCATTCCATAGTTCATTAAGTTCATTGAGTTGGATCTTCCTAAGATCACCGGCTTTGTTGATATCAAAATTAGCCCATTTCAAGGCCCAATACGCCTTATGCTCCAACTCAATGGGGAGGTGGCATGCCTTTCCGTACACAAGACGATATGGAGTGCAACCAATAGGTGTCTTATATGCAGTACGGAAAGCCCACAAAGCATCATCTAACTTATCAGCCTATGAGGCACGATGCTCTACCACAGTACGCTCTAAGATTCTCTTAAGTCCACGGTTTGAAATCTCGGCTTGACCATTTGTTTGTGGATGATACATAGTGTAAAGGCGGTGATTGACACCACACTTAGCCATAACTCGAGCAAATTGATCATTGAAAAAATGAGTCCCGCGATCACTAATGATAGCACGAGGAACACCGAATCGAGCAAATAATTGTTTCAGAAAGTTCACAACCACCCTCGCATCGTTAGTAGGTAAAGCCTTTGCTTCAACCCATTTTGATACGTAGTCAATGGCTACGAGGATGTACTTGTTCCCTTTAGATGATGGAAATGGCCCCATAAAGTCGATGCCCCATACGGTCAAAGATTTCACACTCTTGGATGAAATTTTGAGGCATCTCATCTTTATGTGTGATATTGCCTTGTCGTTGGCAATCATCACAATGCTTAACCATTTCGTGTGCATCACGATAAATGGTGGGCCAATAAAATCTAGAATCGAAAACTTTCTTCGCGGTATAATTGGGACCAAAGTGACCACCGGTTGGTCTTTTATGGCAAGCTTCCAAGATTTGTAAAGGTGTGGGCCCGTCAACACACCGACGAAGGATCAAGTCAGCACATTGTTTGAAGAGATAAGGGTCGTCCCAATAGTAAGTTTTCACATCCTTGAAAAATTTCTTCTTTTGTTGGGACGATAACCATTCGATGAGAATTCCACCCGCCAAGTAGTTTGCAAAGTCTGCAAACCATGGGGTCTCATCAAGGTTGGAGTTAATAGACATCAAGGCCTCAAGGGGAAAAGATTCATTAATCTCTTGATTTGGTAGCTCCCGTTGATAAGGATCCTCGAGTCTACTAAGATGATCCGCGGCTAGGTTTTCCGCTCCCTTCTTATCACGAATTTCAATTTTGAATTCTTAAAGGAGTAGAACCCAACGAAGAATTCTTGGTTTGGAATCTTGTTTAGTTAACAAGTACTTCAACGCGGAATGATCGGTGTACACAATAGTGGTGGAAAGGACAAGATAGGGGCGAAATTTTTCAAAAGCATATACAACGGCTAAAAGATCTTTTTTAGTTGTAGTGTAATGCAATTGAGCGCCCGTCATTGTCTTGCTAGCGTAATGGACTGGTTGGAAATGTTTGTTGATTCTTTGTCCCAAAACCGCTCCAATAGCAAAGTCGCTAGCATCACACATTGTAACACACGTAAATTTTGAATCTATTTAATTTACGTGAAACGCGATAGTTCGGGTTAGACTTGTCTGTCTATTGATGTTCCCGATCCTTTTTGGGCGCATTTTGTGTACAAATTCGAATTTTTATGAATGATGATCATGAAAATTATTATGTGAATGGCTAATATTCGTTTACGTTATAAGAATTTCTATTTAGGAGACTATATTTATTCACGTCAATATAATTTCGTTTAAGACTTTCATTATACAAATTAAACACTTCACTAAATACATTCCCGATACACTTAGGAAACTTCGGGTATCCTTTTCACCAAATCTATTGAAACTACTAATTGATTCTTCTTAAACACTCTACCTTTAAAACTACTATTACATATAGAAACTAAGAACAAGCTCTTGCAAATAATATACCCAAAATAAAAAGGAAAAACACTTTCCTTATTTTGCTTTCACAACAAAACCGGTCCCCCATCTTCAAGTGCAAACCCACGTTTTCCATTCATAATTCATAATTTAAAATTTCAAAATGCAGTACTTTCACAACCATTAAATGCAAGTACTTCTTGTCTCCCCCTCTTTCTTTCATATCCGACGGATACTACTACCACCTCCCATAGCTTTTGTATTTCCCTTGTACAACCATCTTTTCAATTAAAGAGTCAAAGAAAGGACTCACATCCCCCATGATATCCCTGCCCTAGACGAAATCCCAACAAGCTTTACCTCTTTCCCAACAATGTTTCACTTCCCCATGGTACCTATTTGGTTACAATGGTTAGTCACAAACAAACTACCAAGTTACAAACCCAAATTAGACTCCACTTGCCCTTGAACTCCTTAGCTTCCTATAAATACTAACCACTTTCTCACTTGGACACACACACTCAAAACTAAGGTTAACCAAGAAGAACATTAAGTTCTCATGGTGCTAAGTCACGGCTGAAAAACAGTAAGCAAGAAGGTTCGGCTTGATCTTAGTTAGAAGCTAGGAGTAATAAGCTTTGGGTTGATTATGGTGTTGGTTTAAGAGTTGCTAGCCTTGTTCACCATCTTCATCAACTACCTTAGGACCATTGTAAGTTCTCTTATAAATTGTTTGATCATTTAATTTGGTTGATAATACTTGCTCAAAACTTTGAAACCAAGAACACTTGAACTAAAACTCACAACTAAGTCACGGGTTGGACCTTGATATGATGCTAATGACCTAAACAACACCAACCAATTAAACTATGTTTTGAACATACAATGTAAGTCACGGCTAGGGTTTATAATATAACGTTTATTTGATGACCTAACACAAACAAACTAACTCGTGACCAAACCATGTATGTATGCGCGTGTAGCTAGACCTAAAAGAAAGTCGAATATCAAATGAACATGCATGATTTTATGTGAAAAACAAACATGGTTATGTAGATGAAACATATGTGTTTGAGTGACCCCTGTATGATCTTAGTACGGTGTGTGTCTACATAATTTTATGTTGTGTCTATACTTGTTTGGTGGTGTATGCGAAAACCCAAAGACAAGGAAATAAGAAATGCTAAAACTATGAGGGTGTATTTCTCTTGCATGAAATATAGTACATGTACTGTGTGTGTGTTTCAAAATCTAGGACTGAAAGTATGAAGAAACCAAAAGAGAACTAAATGTGATTGTATGCGTAAGTGGGTCGACTACAGGTTGAACCTAAGAGAAACCATACGTGTAAAAGCGTAGTAAGAATCAAGAGGATAAACAAATCGTGAAATGGGTATGGGTTTGAGTAAGTTCATGGGTTCATGTGTATTTACAAACTATGAACCTTCGTCATAAAACCGTGGTCGTACTTGTTGTAAATCTTTCATGATTTCATGGAAATGTTTTATGTGAATGTAGAAGAGTGTAATCTCACGTAGGGCGTGCATACGAAACATTCAAAATTTCCTCTCTTCTTGAAGTTGAATAGCAGGGAGTGCAAACTTCCCAGTATGTTGTGTGTATGTGATATGTCTGAACAAGCAGAAAGAGTGTTGTATATATGCATGTAGATTAGAAGTTAATGGAAAATATCAAATGAATGGTGTGCAAGCTGTTATGATTTTATGTGTAGCCAACTAGGGGGAACCAAGAGAAACCCAAGTTTTCTTAAAAAGAGTTGATGTGCATGCTGGTATGTGCGTATGTAAACAGTCAGGAATGTGTTGGTGTGATGTGCGTATGAATGAGTCTTCAAAAACCAACAAATTAAATAGCGCCTATAAATTCGTGTGTTCATATATGTGTGTATGGCTGCGTGTACAATATAACCAGGAAGTAGTATCAGGGCTGTGTGGTTGCGTGTGTGTGCAAGAAAATGCCACCAACCTTCTACTTTGCGAGACTCGTTTAATCTCCATATTTATTGCGCTGCGTGCATGAGAGTGGTAGGGGAAAAAAAATGTATGAAAATATAAATATGAATACAAAACTCAATTGGTGGCATAATACAAAGATGTCCAGTGGCTAGGAAACAAAGATGGAACCCAAAGGTTTAGACTACCACCTAGTCGTGTATATGTATGGGCTAGTGGGAGAACTTCAATAAACAAGTATAAAAGATAGTACATGTTCTGCTATGTGTAAGTAGAAAGCAACTAAACAAAAGAGTGAAAGTGACTTCTCATAAAACAAGTACCATGGACTTCAAAATTATTATATGTGTGTATGCATGTGCTATTAGAACTTTGACACTAAACAAGTAAAAGGAAATGGTACTATCTCTACATAAGTAAGAGCATGAACAGGAACTAGGACCGACATATATTAAACATTGAGGTTGTGTGAAGAATGTGCATGCGTTTGTTGAGCAGGAGTAGGCACAAGCAAGAAAATGTTAGGAACACATAATGAAAGTAAAAAGGCATACCAAATATAAGACACAGGAGACCCATTTAGTGCTTTAATATTATGGCCTTAATAATGATCCGACATTCCTACTTTGCGTCCATTTCTAGCATATCAAACGAGCATATTTCATAAAAACTAAAACGCGAAGTTATTGTCGGCATGGCCTAGTTCCCAGCGATGTATTCTGGTTGGCATGTGGGTCGTTAACGAACCCGCTGCTAGCATCTAAAAATCATAGAAAACCATACTATTAAAGTATTACAAGAAGGTTAAATGTCGTGTTTGAGCAGCCCACTTTGGCTAATATCCTAACCCACTTAGAGACTAAGACCAAGGGAGATTTCGACTGATTATAGTGGTCCTAGCGGTGTAGATTCCATATTGACAAACCGTTTATTTTTCGGACTATTTATTAACATGATATCGAGACCCAAAGGTGACCCCGTGACTAAAATGAAGAACATGAAAAATGTATAAAAACGTTTTATAAATCAATAGCAAGTATGAAATATCAACCAAGTGCATTGTACGTTATTATTTCTTGTATTTAGCTTAAGTACGGATATTTTACTTAGGTTACGAGTAGATCGTTTGCGCATCGTTTTGCGTGCCTTGATTTCCCGTGCTATATTTATCGATCATATTCACTACTTCATCAAGGTGAGTTTCATAGCCCCACTTTTAATTACTTTAACTATTTTGGGGTGAGAACATTGCTTGTTTTTAACGGATGAACATAAGTGCTTTAAACTCATACGTTTGCCTACATGATGTCTAAGTAGCGATATCTCTAGATGCTTTAGCCCACTATCGTGAACCGTTAATTACTTTGTTTAAGCGCGAATGTTATGGATAGATCTATCGGGACTAACCTCCCTATCTAATTTGGTTGTGTGGCCAAAGTTAGATACACTTACATTTGAGGATTTACAAATGCTTCGGGATAGGCATTTGCTCGGGCTCTTATTATTTCTTGTTGGTTGAGGTTAACGCTTCGGTGTCACGAGCTTAGACGTAGGTGATTAAAACGTATACTTTTGATTATAATCTTGTATTTGTTATAAGATTATATGCCGGTTGCCTTGGAAAATCTTATGGTTCATCACACTATTTAAACTTAAACCTATGAACTCACCAACCTTTGTGTTGACGCTTTAGCAATGTTTTTCTCAGGTATCAAGACGGAGGAGTGACGTGGTTATGCATGGGAGATTTTTAATAAAAATGGTCGTGACTAGTGTATGGATATTTGGATCAATGTTAAAGTCTTTCGAAACAATGTTTTATTATGATCTTATGTAAATTCGCTTCCGAAACAAGTTTTATGCTTTTAATTAAATTAAACGACTTTTAAATAGTCGTTCTTTGTATCTATGTCTTGTGATAGTCATGACCGTCGCACCCCATTGTGTTGTATTACTCTGATAAATTGGGGGTGTGACAGATTGGTATCAGAGATGTAGTTATAGAGAACTAGGTTATTTTTTACAAAATGATTTTTATAAACTTGAGTCAAAAGTTAATTTTGGGAAAAATAATTCTAGACTATAACTAACTCAAAAATCTCCAAGGACCACTTCACTCCGCGTCTTCGATACAAGTAAGTTGTGACTTGAGATAGTTTATGATTTATGCAATGCTAAGTTTTCAGTTTGATTGCTACGTGCTATTAGCATTAGATATTCCCTTTCCTGTGTTTGAATGATACCCATAGGGATATGTAATAAAACGATTTTTAAGTTGAAATAAAATGCCTAACATCCTTGTATGGATTGTTACGATACGCAAATGGTTTGTGCCATATTCATTTTCATGGTTTGTGCCATCTTTATTTAAATGGTTTGTGCCATATTTATTTGAATGGTTTGTGCCATATATATATTTTCCTTTGAGATTAAACGTACGCATACTTATGCTCAACATATTTTAGATAGTCCACGAGACTATTATCGACTATCGAAACGTTTTGTGTTTCATATCACTGTACGCCGAATTAAAAATATCGACATGATTCCTAGAACGAAAACTATACGAGTATATTTACTTACCATGTGTTTGGTAGTATGTTAATTTGTAGTAATACTTGAATCAAGCGATACTATTATAAATGTCGAGAAGAGCAACTATTTATTGGGTTCGGTAAATTGTTACTCCATTAAACATTTATAATAGACTTGGTTGAGAAAAAGTGACCTACATTAATTAACGGTTTCGAAATTGAAATTGAATGCGTAAGTTATCATTTTAAATTGTTATTTTGAACACGACCGAGGAACGACGACGACGTCACTACTTAAGATGACATATGACGATAAAATACTTATTACAAGTATTACTCTTGTAATGCTCCAAAGAATACTACAATTCAAAGAACAAATAAATTTCGCAATATATGAATTGTCCGTATATACGCTGACGTGTAAGTCAAATGGTTATCAAAGAATGTTTTTTTTTTGGAAATAAATTACGCAAAGATGAATCAAAGTTTTTATTAGTCCATTGGTTGCGACTAAGTTATCATGACTTTATTTTAAATTTCAAAGTTACGATATCGATATAAATTAAAGGGTTTACCCTTGGTTAAACAATTATGCCAATTTCTACTTCAAAGGGATTATCGCGTTGCGCGATATTTGAGAACCCTATATGGGAAATGTGGGCCTATATTGATATCTTAAATACAAGGTATAAATATATAACAATGACTATAAAGTTTATCTAAGATTGCGAGCAAAACGCTAGACGAGAGCAAGATAAACGAAACATATAAGATATAACGGAACATATTCCAAAATCAGAGAAATTCTTGTGATAAAATTTAGTAATTGCTCGAATTGAACATTTTGAACGATTACGGATTAAAAACATATGGAACAATTCTTGTGATGAAATTTTCGTGATAAAATTTTAGTACTCGACCCGTTTGAATCAAATTAACAATTTTTCAAGGTGTAAAAATTGTCGAAAGTGTACGAACTAGCAAGACTAAGTTAAGGAAAGACTTATGAATGAACAAGAACTAGTACGGGCTATGTAATAGCCGTAAGCCGACTAGAACTCAAAAACATACTTACTCATCCGAGTTGCAAGTAATAAACGTTTAACAAAAGGAAATTGCACAAAAATGAACCTCGTAATAGACCTAAATTGATAAAAAAAAATTTGACTAAGGATAATTGTATTTATCCATCCATGCATAATCACTACTAAAAGAAAGTACAAGTAATAAGTATGTGGAAGAGCATGTTAGAGGACTTTAACATTCCACGATTTACTTATTGTTTTCCGTGTAAGGACTACTTGGACATTTAAGTAGACTTATGGATCGATGTACGAGAACTTACTCTAAATAAAAGAAAACTTACAAGACATCATACAACTCATTTCTATTTTTAGAACTTTAGAAAAATACTTCGTTTCTACCTATCAAATAACCGTCGTTATACATTTGGTGACAGTCGAAAAGGAAAAATGCCTCTCATTCCGTTTGTCATTTTGCAATCCGAATCCGACAAGGAAATTACCCCCATCCGGAGCATAATCACAATAAATTCGGATGACGAGCAAGATTCGCCAGTCCTGATGCCAAATGTCACTACAGGATTTCCTTTCATCGTCCCAAATATTTATACTACTATTACTATGCCAATCTCCACTCCTATACCTTCACCATTACCTGAAACTTCCAGAAAAAGAAACCGTACACCTTCACCACCACCTAATGCAACTCATTCCCCAGGAGACGAGCCTACTTCAGAAGCACTCGGATTCGATGCAGAACACCTGATAGGCCGTTTGGAGGATGTAGAGGTTGATGTGGATCACCTTATCGAGCAAGATGAGGACAAGGACTTAGTGATAGCCGAGTTACGAGAGTCTCTTGAGGCTGCTGAGTCCGAGATCACAATTTTACAAATGAGGAACAATGATGCCGAGGCTAGGCAAGCTGCGGATCATGCTCAGATTCAACAAATCCTACACCATCTACTGCTTTAGGATTTTCTCGTCTTTCTAATAAAAGTATGATGTTTTGTATGACGTTTTGTCAAGACTAAAAGAAGCCATTCATTAGTCGAATGGGAATTTTGTACTCTAAGCTCCAAAACTATGTATGGAACGTAGTTCAAGAATGAAGTGTACGAATTTCATGATATGATCCCTTGATAAGTGTATTACAATAATTGTGAGAAAAGCTTGATCAGATTTGGACAATCGTAAGAATTGATAACAATGAAAGAACTAACAAAAATATACATCGTTTGTGCAATAATGTTACAACAGAAAAGTTAAAATGACGGAACAAGGTTGCAAGGACCTCAAAGAGGTCATCACTCGTCAATACCAAAGTGCCATTAAGGTCGTTGATGCGTTTGAAGCTAGTATCCGCACGGTTGACCGAACCATGGATCCTAGTGTTTACAAAAAAGCTAAGAAAATAAGTGCTACTCTGGTTAACACTTTTGGACCTCGAAAGACCCCTTCAAAAACTAAGGTAAATCATACCGTTAGTGGAAGAAAAGGGCCTTATGAGAGGAGATGCTATATGTTGAAGAACCACCCAAGGTTTAACACCATGAAGCAAGGTGCCGAAAGGTTTAACCCTCACCCTATGACTAAACCAAAGAATCACTCGTGGAAGGCGCCACGTGTTCATCAAGGAAGAACCTTACCACCCTCTACTTGTTGTGAAAGAACAAATTTCCCGGAGGATGTTCCTAAACCAACTCCGATCTTGAACAAGAAGTATCTCGGTAACCTTCCATATTGCCTCAAGTGTGACTACCACCACAATCGTAGTTGCGCTAACCATTGCATGCTTTGCGATGAATTTGGGCACTTGGAGGGTGATTGTCGAGTGGTAAAGTCCCATGAGAAGAAAATGAAGGAACGCTACATTGAGGAACGTCCTTTAACACAAGCAATACTTGAAATTGCCCAAGAAGGAAGCTCGAGGGCAAACAGCGTCCAATACCTGATACTCTGATTTTGCTAGGGTTCAATTTATGTCTCGATATCCTCTCAAATTGATCTCGGTTCTGAGTGGAATGATTGTTCTTGGTTACTAAAAAAGGGGGTTTAGTTTTCTAATCTACTAAAAAGTTTAAATGTATTAAAATGAAAACTTAAATAAAAAACAATTAATTTAATGACAATTAATAAAAACTTGAATTAAAATAAAAAGTAAATATTAAGAACAGTAAGAACAGTAACAATTAAAGATGCTCAAAAGAAGATTGATTCGGAAGTAAGACCTTGATTCGGAACTTTTCACTCGGAACTTGGTTCGGAACCCTTGATCCGGAACTTTTCACCCGGAAGTCTTCACCCGGAACTTTGGTCGGAAGTTGGTTCGGAAGTGTTGACTCGGAAGTTCATCCGGAACTTTTAAGGAAAATTGATTCGGAACTTTGAAAAATCCTTCACTCGGAACTTTGATTCGGAAGTTCACCCGGAAGTTCGTTCGGAACTTTATGCGGAACTTTGATTCGGAAGTTTATTCGGAACAATCAATTCATTCGGAACTATTTAACTCATTCGGAACTTTTAAACAAAAAACTCATTCGGAACTTTTTAACTCATTCGGAACTTTTAAACAAAAAACTCATTCGGAACTTTTTAACTCATTCGGAACTTTTAAAGAAAACTCATTCGGAACTTTTCAAAAACATATTCATTCGGAACTTTCTTGTTCATCCGGAACTTTGGTGTTCATCCGGAACTTTGGTGTTCATCCGGAAGTTTTGTTCATCCGGAACCTGGGAACACTCAAGAACAGAAACTTACCCGAAGAACAGGGAAAACGATTTTAATGCCAAAAATCACCAAGTTTTTCACTGAATCTTAAATAAAGCTAAACACAAAGCATCTACTAACCATAAACTACAAATCCCATCAACAAAAACATAAATCCCAACAACTTTTAAAGATCAAATCAATCAAATAAGAACTTATGAACTTGAAATAAAAGATGATGATGAACAAGATGAAATGGAAGGATTAAACAAGAACTTGAATTGATGATTAATGTTTTAACAATCACAAAACAAAGATTAAAATTACAAGATTTGAAAAACAAAGATCAAAATCACCAAACACCCTAGTGGTGTTGGTGATGCTACGAAACAGAAAGAGAGAAAAAGATGGGGAAAAGAAAAAACTAAAAACTTGATGGAAAGTGTGAGGGGATCCCTTTATATAGGTGTCCCCTTTGGTTGGTGAGTGGGCTTTCTCCCGTTCTTCTTGTCTTCTGGTCTTTTCAGAAAAGTTGACGTTTTCGATTCTGATTCGGGATTTGTCGTCGATTAAATTCAACTCGTCTTTTAATTTCTTCGTTTAATAGACTTGAGTTTCTTCGACTTATGTAAATCTTCCATCTTTGGTCCTTTTCTTTGATAAATCTTCGAATAGGCCCAGTGACTCCAAATCTTTTGCATCTCTTGGACAATAGACTTTATCTTGAGTCTTTTTCTTCGGTAAAACCCGTGCAATCCCATGTTTTCTTTAATATTCATCCGGTTAGCTCTAAAAACACAATAAACACAAAAACCACGCATAATTCCAAACAAATGATATTAAATACGTGTTTTGGTCTCGTTTTAGCCAGAATTAAGTGGTAAAAGGATGGGTGTTTACACATCTATCAAATCCCCTACACTTAACCATTACCATGCCCACATGCAATGCTTAGTGATAAAGCAATTTTACACTTTTCTCATAATTAATCAACCTTAGCCTTATTAAAATACTACTTAAACAAAAATTAAAATACTAAGAGAAATTAAAACTTTAAAGTAAACAAAAGGATGGAAATAACTTGCAAAGAAATCAAGGACTTACATTAGGGCTTTGGTGCTGCGAAGATTTATCACCCTCAAGTTCCACGTTCCCCAAATTAAGCTTAAAAACGAGATCATTGTTATTATAAGTTAGTAAATCAAACACTTACACACATGGCTTAATTAAATGCTTAAACTCCCTTATTCCTAGGTGTATCTCTTATATTTTATTTTTGTCTTAGAATGATCATGAAGATGCATTTTTGGACTTATTTCGATAGTTTATTAAGGCTGAAAGCAAAGTAGGACGATTTGATCAATAGTTAGCTAAAGGACAAAATCTCTTAAAACTGCTTCTCGGGATATCAAAAAGTTCATATCTTGGCATAACTCGGTTCACTATTTGAGACCTTTCTCGGGCCGATATTTGGCATGTACTTCATACTTCATATCTTGAGAGACGTGCTTGAGATAATGGTCTTCTCATCGTTAATAGAGTTTCTTCACTTGGAGACTTTTGAGAGGTACTCCAACTTTGTTGACCACGACTTCATGATTATTTCTTCAATCTCTATTTGGGATTTTGAGATACAACGATCCGCCTCCTTTTCGGACTTGGATCTATTTATCCTCATACCTTGTTAGGGTCTTTTCGGATAGACTTCTCCATGATCTTTATGGGAGTTGAGCGCTTTTCGTCGTGAGTCTTGATCCTTCATATTGACTTTGGGAATAATGCTTTTCACATCACTTTGGATCTTTAGCCATAAAATGTAATCCTAATGCCTTGTTAGGGCCTTTTCGGACTCGCCAATCTTCGTGCCCCGCTTCATAAGTTATGCCTTGGCTATGAACTCTTATCATTACCGAGCAACTTTTAAACGATATTGGGCTAGAAGCTAAGTAACTTTTCAAATCGTACGACCTTACTTATTGCAGATAAATTATTAACAAGTGATTGGAGAATAGGCAAATAATTACACCAAGTGAGCTTGTGCAAGAATACCGACTTATAATTGACTCTATCATTTCTCGTCTGTTGGAAATACGTTTTACGTATTAAGAAGGATCGGTCACTCCATTAATAGTCCATGTAATAGCTCGTAGTTTAGTTAATCTTCATTACTTATCAAACAAGTCCAAGCCTAGCCTACAACATGTGTAGGCTGGCCCAAAAGTGTAAGCCCAAGCCCATTACAAGGCTTGGGTATATAAACCCTCTCCATTGATGGAGAGGGTGTGGTTTTTCATAATTTACACATAGTTCTTTCTTAGTTTCTCTCTCTAAAGTGTGAAATCCACCATTTCTCTATCTCTTTCTCTCTCTAAAAACATAAGCATAGATTTACAAATCAACAAATGGTATCAGAGCTTGGGATGAAATATAGGTTTGTTTTTTGTGTTCTAAACATTTCGTAGATTGTGGTTTATTTTTAGCCGAATCTTCAAAAAATTTTTTGGTGTTGGATCGAAGTTTAAAGTAGTATAACATAGGGATTCGTGTTAAACTGTTCTTGGTATCTTGGTTTTCGTTAAAACATCATCTTTCTTGGATCAAAAGTGCAAAAAGTTGGGTGTTCTTCATTCCGAAATTCTAGCAGAAACCTCCATCGGAAAGTACAAATTGTACTTGGGCTTCCATCGCAATAACCTTACCATCGGAAAGGGTTTGGTTCTACATTGCGATCGCTGGTTTTTTATTACTTATTCCGATCTGGCATTCCGATCGTACTTTGCGATCTGAGATTCCGACGGGTATAAGGAAGTATTTTAAGTCGTTACTCTGCTCGAATTTTGTCAGCCACTTTGCGATCTGAACATTCCGATAGGGCTTTGCGATCTGAAAATTCCGATACCAACAACATTTCGACATGGCTATATTCCGATCTGGTATTACGATCTGACATTCCGATCTGGTATTACGATCTGACATTCCGATCTGGTATTACGATCTGACATTCCGATCTGGCATTCCGATAATCACAATTTTTTCCATAAAAAATTTCGAACAAAGTTGCAGTTTCGTGTGTAATTTTGACTTGGAATTTTTGGTTTATCGAGAACATATTTTAGGGGATTTTAACATTGTTTCTCGATTCTAACTCACAACAACACAAAAATACTTAACCTTATTTCATTGTTCGATCAACTTTGTAAATCTTAACTTATTGAAATGGAGTATACATCTCTTACTGATAAGTCCATCCTCTCGGGTACGGATAATCGTCCACCAATGTTGGTGAAGACTATGTATGAGGAATGGGCTTCTCGTATGGAACTTTATATGTTGAACAAGGAGAATGGACATCTAATTTGGGCATCTGTGCTCAATGGACCATTAGATTATGGTACTGTGACGGAAGGTACGACCACTCGTCCTCGCACAACGGGTGAGTTGACTGGAGATATGAAGATTCAAGATAAATGTGATAAGTATGCTACAAACATCATTCTCCAAGCCCTTCCTCCAGATGTCTACAAACTCGTCAGCAAACATAAAGTTGCCAAAGAGTTATGGGATAGAATTCGTGTTCTAATGCAGGGCACCTCGTTAACTAAACAAGAACGAGAGTGTAAGCTTTATGATACTTTTGATAAGTTTGCCTATGTGCCAGGGGAGACTCTCAATGATTACTATCTGAGATTTACCCTATTGTTGAATGAGCTTAATATCTATGGCATGGCAATTCCTACCTTTCAATTGAACACCAAGTATTTGAACACTCTTCCTCCAGAATGGAAAAAATACGTGACGGATGTTAAATTGGCTAAGGATTTGCATAACACCAATGTGGATCAACTGCAAGCTTTTCTTCAACAACATGAATGCCATGTGATTGAGGCTCGGTTGTCTACACCTCAAGTTCATGATCCACTTGCAATGTATGCTTCTCAACAAAACATGGCTTATACTTATCAACAACCATCATACTTGCAGCAGCCACCACCACACATCTATCAGCAACCACAGCAACCATCTTATCAACCATCAATGATGCCACAGCAAGAATATCAACAAAGTGTTCATCAACAATCTTTTCAACAACAACCACCATATCAAACATCACCATCACAAGCCAACACTTCTCCATTGGGATATACTCCTCAGCAAGGATATTTTCCAATAGAAGCACAACCAGCACAAGCTTTCTACTCTAATGAACTTCCACCAATCCAAGCACCGGTCTTTACTCCAAATGATACGCCAGCTGATGTTCTAAACCATCTCACAGCCTACTTGTCAAAACTTATTGCAACTAGAGGATTTCCACCAACAAACAATCAGCTCCGCACCTCATCAAATCCTCGACAACAAGCCACTGTTCAAGATGGTCAAGTGACGGTGCAACCTATTCAGGGAAGGCAAAATTCATATGGACCTCCTACAAGAACTGGGAACAATCAAGCTGTGAATACTCAAGCTAGTGGAAATGGGAGTCCTATTGGTCCTAAGAAGGTTGTGACTTGCTACAATTGCCGAGGACAAGGTCACATGGCTAGGGAATGCACTCAGCCGAAAAGGAGAAGGGATGATGCATGGTTTCGTGAGAAGATGTATTTGGTTGATGCTCAGTCTAAGGGGAAGATTTTGGATTCAGAGGAGTTAGCATTTCTTGCAGACCCAGGGGCAGCAGATACTGAAGGCATTGCAGTTGTTTCCACTTCTAATGCAGCTTATCAAGCGGACGATCTTGATGCATACGATTCAGATTGTGATGACATTCACTCTGCCCAAGCTGCTCTCGTTGCTAATCTCTCTCACTACGGTTCTGATGTCATCAGTGAGGTACCAACCACATCTAATATTATTGATGATAACCAACATCAAGTTGGGCATGAAAATGACAACCTCGAACAGCATTCGGGAACTAGTAATTCAAATGATGTGGTACCCAAACCTACACATTTGAGTGAACCTCAACCAAATGCTACGACGGGTATGGAATCTTATGCTCCACATGATTTGGTCATGGTGCCTAAACATATTATTGATCAAATGCATATGGCCCTCAGATAATCCGTAGATACGAATTCCACCCTAACTGCTGAGCTTGTGTTGCATAAAGAAAAGGTCAAAACTTTTGAAATGGTCCCTCAAGAAGAGAAAATAACATGTTCTGAATTTAACCAATTTCGTTTTGAAAAGATTGAACACTTGAAAGAAATAGAATCATTAAAAGCTAATCTTTCCAATGAATTAAAAGAAAAAGAGTCTGTTGTCAATGATTTTCAGAAACTTAAAATGGATTTCGAAACTCTCGAGTCTAAAAAGGTTGAATCGGAAATTAATGCTACCAAACTTCTTAAATTCAAAGAACAACAGCTTTTAAAACAATACGCTTCCACAGAAAAGGTTCATCTTTTAACTAAATCATTTAAAGAATTCGAACTTAAGCGTCTTCAAGATTTACCACCTAATCCCGGTTATGCAAAACAAGCTCAGGAATATATTCCCGGCCTTTATGACATGACCATAATTGGCAAATCGAAAGAAGCACCTTTTGTTCGTAGTACTGAGGAGACACAATCACTTGGGGATGAAACTCATTCTAAAATGCTTTCAAAATTCCATACAATTGATTATGATCAACATAACAAAGATCAATTTTCGAAAAAGACACGCATTCGCTTACAAAAGGAATTAGCAGAATTAACAGTTCTTGTGCCCCAAAGTTTGTCAAATGAAAACCTTCCTAGTACGTCTCCTACACTCGTCAAAAAGGATTTAACGAAGTTAATTCCACCGGTAAGTAAGGCGTCCGTTAACTTAAATACGGTTCACCAACACTTAGCCAATTTTGACAAGGTCATTTTGGAACGTACGACGGCCACGGCCATAACGGAAGGTGAATGGAACTTTGAGCACACTAGAGCTGCGTTTCGAGATGAAATTGTTCCGTTTGTAAACAATGTTAAAGCTTGTCTTCGTAATATTGATCAAGATTTGTTTTTGGAAATAGAAGAAGTTAGACGTGTTTTCAATGAAATGGAAGATGCTTATGAAAACAGTTTACTTGAAATAGAACGAGTTTCACGCCATAATGATCTGCTTCTGAATCAAGTGATGTCTCATGATATAGTTTCTGTCTGTGTGAATACAAGTGTTGATAATGATTCTATTGTGCATAATGTTGAATATGTGGATACTGTGGTAGATAGTACTTGTCACGAATCTGACGCTGAATTTTTAAAGCTTCAAGATTCATATTCATCACTTTCAAAACGTTTTGATGAGATTCAAACACATTGTATTTCGCTTGAATGCAAGCAACAATTTATTCAAGAAATCTTTGAAACGTCATTCGAAGGTGTTAATATCGATGATGCAAATTTTGAAAAGAATTTTCGATTGAATTTACAATCAAAACAGCGTCAGCCAAGTGACAAAGTTGCTAACTCTTTGCCGATAGAAATAGAGAAATCTAAGGAGCTTAACTGTGTGAACGTACTTGAGGCCGCTGAGAATCTTAAACTGGATCTAGATAATCGAGTTTCCAAGATTTTGTCCAAAGTTGATAACTTAAAACAGAAAAATACACGACTCTTCGATTCAGTACAGCCCGCATGTGTTGATACCACTGCACAGAATCAATCATTGATTGAACAATTGAATCGAAAGTCGATGGAAATATCTGATTTGAGGGAACAAATTTGTGATAAGAATCTGGTCTTGGCTGAGTTAAAGGAAACACTTCGTACTCTAAAAGGTAAGAATGTTGTGGATAACGCAGCCACTATCTCAGCTTCGTCCTCTAGTGCAATTAAAAGGAACCTAATAGCCGTCACACCACTTAACAAGGGCCCTAGGACTAAACCATCTCAAACATTGGTCACTAAAGATAAGACGGAATCAAAACCAGCTTCTAATATTCCCGTGTTGCCTTCTACAGGAGTAAGCACCACTACTAAGGCTCAAAGATCTAAGCTTAAAAGAAACATGAAGAATGATAGGATCTTGCCCCCATCTAGTAGTCAAGTGAAGAAGAAAGTAGAAGCCCATCCTAGGAATGTTATTTCTGTTTTGAATAAAAAGAATCATGTAGCTAAACCTAAAGGCTCTGCGGTTGTGCAGTGTTCTAAGCCTACTGTGAATTCTAATTTAAAATGTTGGAATTGCAATGAATGTATGTTTTCTAGTCATCATGATTCTTGCCTTATTGACCATGTGAATGAGATGCATGCCCGGAAAAATGGATTAGAATGGAAACCGACTGGGAAAGTGTTAACCCAAGTTTGCTGGATGTGGCGCCCCACTGGTAGGACTTTCACTATAGTAGGAAATATGTGCCCTTTAACTAGGATCACTCTCACTGAAGTGAAGAAAGCGTGCCCTTTAACTAGGAGTACCAAGGCTACCAAAACACAAGCGTGTCCTTTAACTAGGAACACCGACACTACTGTAGGAACTAAGTGCCCTTTAAATAGGTCTACTCCCACTGTAGTGCCCGTGAATAATCCAAAACCTAAGAAAGTTGGAACAGTAAAACCTGTTAGTGCTAAAACTATCATTAGAAAACGCAGGAAATCTAAGGGTCTCAAAAATGTTAGCAATTCTGATAATTCTATATCTGTATCTGCTAACACTCCGGAACCAATAGTTTCCAATGCATTGTCTACTGTTGTTGTTGAAAACAGGTGGTCCAAATTGTTCTCTGGTATTTGGACTCTGGTTGCTCCAAGCATATGACCGGAGATCGCTCTCAGCTCAGAAATTTCGTCAGCAAGTTTCTTGGTACGGTTAGATTTAGAAATGATCATATAGCAAAGATAATGGGTTACGGTGAATATCATATTGGGAATGTTATAATTTCAAGAGTGTATTACGTGGAAGGTCTCGGTCACAACTTATTTTCTGTGGGACAATTTTGTGATGCAAACCTAGAAGTTGCTTTTCGAGAGCATACCTGCTTCATTCATAATTTGGAAGGGGTTGATTTATTGAAAGGTACTCGAGGGAATAATTTGTATACTTTGTCTCTACAAGACATGATGGCCGCCTCTCCCATATGTCTTCTCTCCAAAGCATCAAAGACTAAGTCATGGTTATGGCATCGACGGTTATCTCATCTTAACTTTGACGCTATTAATCACTTGGCGAAAAACGAACTTGTTCGTGGTCTTCCTAAACTATCATTTCACAAGGATCATTTGTGTTCCGCGTGTACAATGGGGAAAAGCACTAAGAAATCATACAAACCCAAGACGGAAGACACCAACCAAGAGAAACTTTATCTGTTGCATATGGATCTTTGTGGGCCAATGCGTGTTGAAAGTCTTAGTGGCAAAAAGTACATCCTCGTCATTGTCGATGATTACTCTCGGTTTACATGGGTGAAATTTCTTAAAGCAAAAAATGAGGCACCTAAATTCATCATCAGATTTCTCAAGATGATTCAAGTGCGTCTCAACACTACTGTCCGACGCATTCGTACAGATAATGGAACCGAATTTGTGAATCAAATTTTGCGTGATTATTATGAAGAAGTTGGCATATCTCATGAAACATCCGTTGTACGCACTCCACAACAAAACGGTGTCGTTGAAAGGCGAAATCGCACACTTATGGAATCTGCTCGAACGATGTTAATTTACGCAAAGGCTCCATTGTTTTTATGGGCAGAAGCAGTATCTACAGCAGTGTACACCCAAAACCGGTCACTAATTCGTAAACGCCATGGTAAAACACCTTATGAGCTTCTCCATGGAAAAGTACCAGATTTATCATATCTTCATGTATTTGGTTCTCTTTGCTATCCAAACAATGATGGTGACAATTTAGGAAAACTTCAACCAAAGGCTGATATTGGTATTTTCATTGGTTACGCACCCGCAAAGAAGGCATTCCGAATCTACAACCGTAACTCTCGCAAAATCCTTGAAACTATGAATGTTGATTTTGATGAGCTGACAGCGATGGCTTCTGAGCAAAGCAGCTCTGAACCCGCACTTCATGAAATGGGACCCAGTAACATTAGTTCTGGTCTTGTCCCAAACAACCCTACTTCATCATTTATACCACCTACCAGGAATGAATGGGATACGTTGTTTCAACCGTTCTTTGATGAATTCTTTACTCCTCCAAGTATTGTTGCTCCAGAACCTGAGGTAATAGCTCCGGTAACCGAAGTTGTCGCTCCAGCAACCGAAGCACAATCAGACACATCTGCACCAACAATTGGTCAAGATATACCAACAACGAGTAATTCTCAACCAACACAAGTAACAACTACCCATGTCATGCCTATTGATGATGAAGAGGATGACGATGATCACGATTTGGAATTCGCTCAAATGCGTGAACTTCCATTCTTTGGTGTATCTATTCCCGACCCTAATCAAGCCGGGTCGTCCACCTCAGAGGAAGCTCCTTCTACAGTTTACTCCAATCCACGGATTCGTGAACATGACAGCAAGTGGACAAAGGATCATCCTATAGATTCTATTATTGGTGACCCTAATCGTCCGGTATCCACAGGAAGTCAGTTACAAGAAAGTGCAATGTTTTGTCACTTTGATGCTTTTCTCACTGAAGTTGAACCTAAGACATGGAAAGAAGCTTTTACTCAATCCTGTTGGATAGAAGCTATGCAAGAAGAACTTAATGAGTTTATACGTCTTGAAGTATGGGAACTTGTCCCATGCCCGGATCAAGTGCAATTACTCACTTTGAAATGGGTTTACAAGGTGAAACTCGACGAGTTAGGCGGAATATTGAAAAACAAAGCTCGACTAGTAGCTCGTGGATACAAGCAATTATTGGGCGTCGACTTTATGGAATCCTTTGCACCTGTTGCCCGTTTGGAAGCTATTAGACTATTCCTCGCTTATGCAGCCCATATGAATATGATCGTCTATCAGATGGATGTGAAGACGGCATTTCTTAATGGTGAAATCAAGGAAGAAGTCTATGTTCAACAGCCGGATGGTTTTGTGAATCCTTATTATCCTAATCATGTGTATAAGCTTAAGAAGGCTCTCTATGGGTTGAAGCAAGCTCCACGCGCATGGTATGATCTATTGTCACAATTCCTCATTACTCAAGGCTTCGCAAAAGGCAAGGTGGATCCCACGCTGTTCATTCAGAAACGAGGTAAAGATATGATTATGGTACAAATATATGTTGATGATATTATATTTGCAGCCTCGACCCAAACCTTATCGGATGAGTTTGGGACACTCATGTCTTCCAAGTTTAAGATGTCAATGATGGGCAAGGTATCATTCTTCTTAGGACTTCAGATATCTCAGAGTCCCAGAGGCATCTTTATTAATCAATCCAAATATGCCCTTGAATCGCTTAAGAAATATAAGATGGAATCTTGTGACCCCGTGGACACTCCAATGGTGGAGAAATCTAAGCTTGATGCAGATCCACATGGAGTTGCCGTTGATCCGACACTTTATCGTGGAATGGTCGGTACTCTTCTGTATATCACAGCCAGTCGACCTGATCTTCAGTTTGCTATATGTATGTGTGCCAGGTATCAAACTAGGCCTACTGAATTACACTTAGCTACTGTTAAAAGGATCTTTCGATATCTTAAAGGAACCATTAATCGGGGACTTTGGTATTCGAAGGACTCTTCTATTGCACTAATGGCATATGCAGATGCGGATCACGCGGGTTTTCAAGATACAAGGCGTAGCACGAGTGGAACTTTGCAACTACTAGGAGATCGACTAATCAGTTGGGCATCGAAAAGGCAGAAAAGCGCTGCAATTTCAAGTACGGAAGCAGAATACATAGCTATGTCCGGTTGATGTGCTCAAATTCTTTGGATGAGATTGCAATTAACCGACTATGGTCTAGGTTTCAACAAGATTCCGATGTACTGCGACAACAAAAGTGCAATTGCCTTATGCTGCAACAATGTTCAATTCTCCCGGTCGAAGCATATTGACATTCGCTACCACTTCATCAAGGAGCAAGTGGAAAATGGAGTAATAGAGCTTTACTTTGTCCGATCTGAGTATCAATTGGCGGATATTTTCACGAAGGCTTTAGATCGCGCTCGAATTGAATTTTTGGCCGACAAGCTAGGAATGAGAACCTTCTCGCCTGAGACTCTAAAGGAACTAGCAGATGAAGCGAAAGAATAGTCTTGGTAATACTATTCTCCGTATCCTTGGTGATCATCTGTATATATTGTTTATATTTTTATCCACAAAAGCAAAATACAAAAATATAAAACCATATAAAAACCATAAAAATTGAAAAATTCAGAAAAATCCAAAAATATTTTTACTTTATTTTTCAAAGGCATGTCTTTTGGTACGATAATATTTACGGCCTTAGAAATGTTGATTAATATCGACACGGCGCCATAAATAGAGTTCGTACAAAAGTTGTAAATATTTCATAAAACATGCCTATATGGCTTGTAGTTATTTCAGACTGCAACCCGGTTTTCACATTAAAGTCAGGTATTTCTTATGAAAGCTTTGGCTCACAACGGGAATTAATTTTCTCGGGCAAGGTTTACTTTAAAACCTTGTAAGGGATCAAGTTTACTTTATAACTTGGTCTAACACAAATCTATGTACGTTTCAGTGTATTTATTTGTTAAAACAAGAGAAGTCTTGTTTTTATGAAGCTATCATCTCTACAACCCTGCTCTCTACAATTGGTATCTACATACTCGACGATGCGACTACTCAACCGACGACTACAGCTCTTTCGATAGAACACGGGTCAACAATTGAGGGGGAGCAATTGTCAAGCATTCAGAATCTTCGATGCCGAACGTGCCAAGCTCACAAGTTGGTGTCAAGACAACAATACCAATCGTACATGTGGTGTCAAGAGATGACTTCAGACGTGACGAGGCGACCAACATATGCTGACAAGAACCATTTGATCTTATCATATGATGTTCTCATCAATCAGGTCCAACCTTGTCAATTCTTTTTAATATGGTGAATATGTGGTCATGTTACAAATCGGTATCATATCTCCTACATTTGATACCATGAAGATTAAATGGACTTGCATTTTTCTTCCCAAAACCTTTGTTAAAACTTCATTAAATCAATTGATATTAAAAACATCGATTGGGTTAATATTTTTAATATGGGGGAGAAAATGTGATTTAATATGGGATATTATCACAAATGGTTTGACTTAAAAGTCCTGGCTCATCCCGACATGTGCGAAATGTTTTTGAATATCGTGGCATATGTTAAGGGGGAGCAAAATGGATTTGCTACATCAAAATGGATTTTCATGGTGACATATACTTACCTAAACCTCATTTAATTCACGACGATGAAGATTGTGGTGACATAAGGATGGTAGGATAGGTTAAGTCCTATGATTCTTCCAGAACCGGAGGAATCTTCCCAAGGACATTTCATAGCTAGAAATAGTAGTCCTTAGGAAAGAAGGGGAAAGATTGTGAACGTAGCTGAATGCCGACCAAGTACTTAAGTTAGCACTGGAACAATCACAACAAGGTGCTAGTTATGACGTATTGGTAAGCATTGAAGGGGTTGAAGAATGAAAAAGAATTGTAAAGATAAAGGGTGTAAAGAAAGAAGCCCTCCTTACAACTTTAGGCAGAAACCGGGTCAATACATATGCTATTGAGATCATTTTAATGAATCTTGATATTGAAGACAGACATCATCGACCCAGTGATGCAATGCACAACCCATCCCAGCTAACTCAGATATCTCTCAAAAGGTATTTGTTTTAATCACACGGAGACAACACGTTATCTATTGATTTATTCACTCTGAATAAATTGGTATTGAAAAGGTGGCACTCCTCTCCAGCCTCCGATCACTAAAATCCAAAGTGCACGATCGAGTCTAGAGCCATTTGAGATCATCAAATATCTCACTAGGACACACTTTCATATTTCCTTGCTTCTTCACACACTGTGAAAAGTAAGAAAGATCTTAAGAGTCCTACGCAAAATCTTCATGATCTTGCCTGAACATCCGAGTAATACGAAAGTATTTACAATGAAGATGGAAATCCTTCTTGAGCGAATATCAAAAAGCTCATGGTAGGTGACTTGTGCGATTCTTTATGAATCAAACTTGTGATAACTGGAAAGCAACAGCTGTTTAATTCTTAACTAAATTTAAACACGTTCCAGGCCTCTATGCAATATCTTAGTGATCTTGCCAGAACACTCAGAGTGATACCTTTGTGTTCACGGTGATGAGTGGAAATCCTTCTAGTGTTAACCTCAAACAGCACTTGGTAGGTAACTTGCAAGATTCTATACGAATCAAGCTCGTGACAACTGGAAAGCAACGATGGTGCGGTTCTTAATTGAATTTCACTTGTTCCAGGAACATGAATTGACGGCTTCAAATCATGCGGATATTATTATCCAAATGATTCACTCTTTATGTTCGCAGTCAGCTTTGGACGGTCGAATAAAGAGAACGGGTTTACCCGCGAAATCCTGTCAGGAAGTTACTTAATTGAAACTATCCGTCACGGGTACGATATCTAATATCGTCCAACGGTCTTCACCGACCGGAGGTAAAATGCTACCGATTTAGAATGAAATGTTCAAAGCCATTTCGTTCGTGTCTACTTATGTTGCGGCATTTGAAGACGGTGGCGTTGCGGAATCCAAGAAGAAGTCGTCCCCGCATGCTTATACTTTATGCACTTAATATCTCATCTAATTCAAGAAAGCCTAAAAGTTAAGTCTTCCGCTGTTTCAAACTCTGAAGCTTTCAAGAATTACGAAGGTATAAGTATGTGGGACGTGAGGTCACGAAGAGGCGAAGATCACAAGTGATGGATGCACAAGATCAAGGCAAGAGATTAATGCTCAAAGATTGATATCAAAGATCACATTAGCATGTTCACCAGAAAAAGAAAAAGAAAAAGAAAGACGAAGACTACAAGCTCAAGACAAGCACAGTATGCTAGGTTTACTTTATTATTGTAACTTGGGTAACGCCCTTGTTTGGAGTGACCTCCCTTAGGGGGAGATTGTTGGAAATACGTTTTACGTATTAAGAAGGATCGGTCACTCCATTAATAGTCCATGTAATAGCTCGTAGTTTAGTTAATCTTCATTACTTATCAAACAAGTCCAAGCCTAGCCTACAACATGTGTAGGCCGGCCTAAAAGTGTAAGCCCAAGCCCATTACAAGGCTTGGGTATATAAACCCTCTCCATTGATGGAGAGGGTGTGGTTTTTCATAATTTACACATAGTTCTTTCTTAGTTTCTCTCTCTAAAGTGTGAAATCCACCATTTCTCTATCTCTTTCTCTCTCTAAAAACATAAGCATAGATTTACAAATCAACATCGTCCTCCACAATTTAAAATCTCAAGTAATGAGACTCGTGGATACTTAGCCTAATAAACCAATTAAGGTCTACATGGTTAAGGATACTAGCTAGAATAAACTTGGATAAGTCTATTCGGGTTGAGTCAAAATAAACGCAATGGGCCTAATATGTCAAAGACTTCTAAACTAGCTACACCACTTTATTAAAAATTTTGACTTATTTGCGGGATATATACATATGAAAGCAACGATAAAAATTTAAAAATTGCGACTAAATGGCAAAAGTTAATAAAAAATTTGAAAAATGTTGAAAAATAGGATTTTCCGGTTAAATGAAGGCATTTTTATGGAAAAGTCCACTTAAAACTTCGATAGAAGTCCCCCCTACACTTAAGATAAACATTATCCTCAATGTTTAAGCATGTGGGAAAAGTCCCCCTACACTTATGACATTGTGCACGTTGGTTAACTAAAGTTAAGGAAGAGACGACTAAAGTGATCAATTTCAAATGTGAGTATGAAGAAAATTGAATCACGATAGTTGAGAGATAGAACCGGATTTCGGATAACACGGGAGCACGGTTCTTCAAAGATTCCAAGAGTGCGCTTATCCCTGTAATCACATCACCACACAAATACAAAGAACCTATAGAGGTCCCCCTACACTTAGGAGGTTAAAACATAAAAGGATAGATACTCGGGCTGCCTCCCGAGGAGCGCTTGTTTTTGATAACCGAGTCACGAGCCTGACTCAACCCAAAATTAGTTCATGAGGAACGTGGTGAGGGTTGGAATCACCTCCTGAGAGGTGTCCTCACCAAAGTACAACTTCAATCGTTGGCCATTCACCTTAAAATTAGGTCCATTAGGTTGAGCGAGCTCGAGAGTACCATATGGAAAAATTTGGGCAATGGTGAATGGGCCGGACCAACGAGATTTCAGCTTGCCCGAAAAGATTTTCAACCGAGAGTTAAAAAGTAAGACTTTGTCTCCAACATGTAACTCTCGGTTTTTGATCTTGGAGTCGTGAATGAGCTTAGTTCTTTCCTTATAGATCAAAGAATTTTCATAAGCCTCATTACGGAGTTCATTGAGCTCATTGAGTTGGATCTTGCGTAGGTCACCGGCTTTGTTGATATCAAAGTTAGCCCACTTCAAGGCCCAGTAAGCCTTGTGCTCCAACTCAATGGGGAGGTGGCATGCTTTCCCGTACACGAGACGATATGGTGTACAACCAATCGGAGTCTTGTATGCGGTACGGAAAGCCCACAAAGCATCATCAAGTTTATCACCCCATGAGGCACGATGCTCTCCCACGGTTCTTTCCAGAATTCGCTTAAGTCTCGGTTGGATATTTCAGCCTGGCCATTAGTTTGTGGGTGGTAGGCTGTGGAAAGACGATGATTTACACCGTACTTAGCCATGACTCTTGCAAATTGGTCATTGCAAAAATGAGTCCTACGATCACTAATAATGGCACGAGGCACACCGAATCTAGCGAATAGAGCTTTCAAAAAGTTACAAACCACCCTTGCGTCATTTGTAGGTAAAGCTTTTGCTTCAACCCACTTTGAAACGTAGTCAACGGCTACAAGGATGTATTTGTTTCCTTTAGAAGAAGGGAATGGCCCCATAAAGTCGATACCCCAAACATCAAAGATTTCACACTCTTGAATGAAATTCTGAGGCATCTCGTCTTTATGTGTGATTGTGCCTTGTTTTTGGCAAACATCACAGCGTTTAACCATATTGTGAGCGTCACGATATATGGAGGGCCAATAAAATCCCGAATCAAACACTTTTTTGGCGGTGTAGTTGGGACCAAAGTGACCACCGGTGGGTCCTTTGTGGCAAGCATCAGGATTTTTAAAGCTGCCGGTCCATCAACACATCAGCGAATAAGTAAGTCGGTACATTGTTTGAATAGGTAAGGGTCGTCCCAAAAGTAAGTCTTAATGTCGGTGAAGAACTTTTTCTTTTGTTGGGACGTCAACCCTTCCTTGAGAATTCCACCCGCCAAGTAGTTTGCAAAGTCCGCAAACCACGGGGTTGCATCAGAATTCGAGTTAATAGACATTAAGGTCTCCAAAGGAAAAGAATCTTTGATTTCTTTGTTCGGATGATCCCCCTGGTAAGGATCCTCAAGTCTGCTGAGATGATCTGCGGCTAGGTTTTCAGCTCTTTTTTATCGCGAATTTCGATTTTAAATTCCTGGAGCAGCAAAACCCAGCGAAGAAGTCTTGGTTTAGAATCTTGCTTTGTCAACAAGTACTTCAACGCGGAATGATCGGTATACACAATTGTTGTAGAAAGGACCAGATAGGGGCGGAACTTTTCAAAAGCATAGACAACAGCTAAAAGCTCTTTTTCGGTTGTCGTGTAATGCAATTGAGCCCCAGTCATTGTCTTGCTAGCGTAATGGATCGGTTGGAAGTGTTTGTTCACTCTTTGTCCCAGAACCGCTCCAATAGCAAAATCACTAACATCGCACATCAACTCAAAGGGAAGCTCCCAATTAGGGGTCACCAAGACGGGTGCCTTAGTTAGCTTATCCTTAAGCGAGTTGAAGGCTTCAAGACACTCTTTGGAAAAGATAAAAGGAGTATCTTTTTCCAAGAGGTGGGTCATCGGGCGAGCGATTTGAGAAAATTCTTTGATGAATCGACGGTAGAAGCCCGCATGACCCAGAAAACTTCTCACACCCTTCACGGTTGAAGGTGGAGGCAACTTAGCGATAACATCGACTTTAGCAAGGTCCACTTCAAGACCGGCTTTGGAAATCTTGTGTCCAAGCACGATGCCTTCTTTTACCATGAAATGGCATTTTTCCTAATTCAGAACAAGGCGAGTGTCTTCGCACCGCTTCAGCATACGTTCCAAATTGGCAAGGCAAGAAGAGAAGGAATCCCCAAAGACCGAGAAATCATCCATGAAGACTTCCATGGTTTGTTCAACCATGTCATGGAAGATAGCTAACATGCACCTTTGGAAAGTCCCGGGGGCATTGCATAAGCCAAAAGGCATTCGTTTATAAGCAAATGTGCCATAGGGACAAGTAAATGTTGTCTTCTCTTGATCTTGGGGATCGATGGGTATTTGGAAATAACCCGAGAAACCATCAAGAAAGCAGTAATATTCATTAACCGCTAAACGTTCAAGCATTTGGTCCATAAAAGGTAGAGGGAAATGATCCTTTCTCGTGGCATCATTGAGTTTGCGGTAGTCTATACAAACTCTCCACCCATTAACGAGACGAGTGGAAATCAACTCGTTGTGTTCATTGGGAACAACGGTTATTCCGCCCTTCTTGGGCACACAATGGATTGGACTAACCCATGGTGAATCCGAAATAGGGTAAATCATACCCGCATCAAGAAGTTTGATAACCTCTGTTTTGATGACTTCATGGATTTTTGGATTCACCCTTCGTTGGCTTTGAATCGTGGGCTTAAAGTCGTCCTCCATGAGAATTTTGTGTGTGCAGAAGTGAGGATCAATTCCGCGAATATCAGAAATTTTCCAAGCAATCGCCTTTTTGTGATCTTTAAGCACGGCGATGAGGCGAGATTTTTCTTCTTCCTTCAAGTCCTTCGCGATAATGACGGGCGACTTCTTCTCTTCTTCAAGAAACACGTACTCGAGATGAGGCGGCAACTCCTTAAGTTCTAAATCCGGAAGATTTTCGACGGGAGGCGTATTCAAAGTCGGAGTATCGATAGCAATGACCGTGCGAGATGGAGGAGAAGGATTGTCTTTGTTGAGAAGATTGTCAAAGAAATTCATGTCTTCATCCCCATCGGTGGGAGAATCATCATTAGCTAAATTCACATCTCCCATGGTGGCTTCAAGATTGTTCCAAAACAAATCACTATCTCCAAATAGAGACAGTGATGAATCAATAGAGGAAACGGTTTCAACATTGGGAAGAGAGGGAGGAATACTCTTACAAGCATCTTTGAAGTGTTCTTCACAAGCCTCATCAAGAACGTCAATACAATTAACACTCTCGTATGAATAAGGTTGTTTAGACAACTTTCCCATGTTGAAGACGATTTTATCGTCACCCACTCTCATGATAAGCTCACCGGCTTCAACATCGATGAGAGTGCGACCGGTCCGCAGGAATGGACGACCCACGATCAATGGAACACGAGGGTCCATCTCGTAGTCGACGACGAGGAAATCGGCAGGAAAAGTGAATTTGTCGACTCCTACAAAGACGTCTTCGGCTATCCCCACTGGATAAGCAACCGTACTGTTAGCTAATTCCAAAGTCATTTTGGTGGGGACTAGCTCAGGGAGAGATAATTGCTTCCAAACGCTTAGAGGCATTAGATTGATACTGGCACCTAGATCGGATAGGGACATGCAATTCTCTACTCCCGGGAAATTGCAAGGGATTAAGAAACGACCCGGATCACCAAGCTTGGTTGGCACTTTCCTTAAGAGCACTGCAGAGCAATTCTCATTAAGTTGGGTGTTGGTAATATCAAGAAGCTTTTCCTTGTCACTCAGAAGATCTTTAAACATTTTCGCATACTTAGGCATGTGAGCGAGAGCCTCAGCGAAGGAGATATTGAAATTCAGTTGTTTAAACATTTTAAGAAAGTTAGAAACCTGAATATCGTCCTTGATTTTGAGCTTCTCTTTCCTCAACCTAGATGGATAAGGTATATTGAAAGAAGAGGAAGGCTTTGGGAGAATAGGATCACTCACATCCTTGGGTGGAGGAGGGGTAGAAGGAAGAGGCGGAGAAATTGGGGAAGGAGAAGGATGAGGAATAGGAGCAGGTGACTCGTTCTCCTTAGTCACAATCACCGGTGGAGGTATAGGAAGCTCGGGTTCCTTGGTACCTTTGCCACTGCGAGTGGTGATTGCTTTCATCTCCCCTCTTGGATTCGCAACGGTGTTACTCGAAAGAGTACCCGAAGAAGAGGGTTGATTACCGTGGAAGAAACTAGCCATCATGTTTCTTAAGTCATTCGTTTGACTATCCATAGTGTTTTTCATATCAGCTCTCAGATCATTCCCTTGTTTCATCAGGTCTGCTTTCAAGTTGCGCACTTCCTGTTGAAGATTATCCACGATCACATCGTTAGTCCTCATGTAGGTTCCAATGTCTTGATGTGATGCGGGGGTTTGGTTGGAAGGAGCAGTGTATGCGGGTGGTTGATAAGCAGGTTGCTGGTAAACTTGGTTGTTTCGTTGAGGTGGTTGTTGCTGTTTGTGAGGTGGTATGTATGGTCCACGAGATTGTTGTTGTTGTTGAGGAGGTCGGTTAAGGTTTTGTTGTTGGTTTTGGTTGTTAGGAGTAAAACCAGGTGGTGAGAGATAGTTGTTGGAGCAGTAGCCAAGCAAGTTACGGTCACCTTGAGGTCTAGCTTGATAAGCAGGTTAAGGATAGGTGCCATATGCCGCATTCACATTTTCAGAAGGGTAGTCTTGGGTGGCAGTACAAGTGGTGTAAGAGTGAGGACCCCCGCATATCTCGCATGGTTGGCTGACAGCATTGACTTGAGCGTTTTTAGCGTTGTTGCTGTTGTTGTTGTTAACGGTGTGGGTAACAAGCGATTCAAGAAGCACAGTGATTTTGTCAAGTCGCTTGTCGCTGTCACTAGTGCTAGCACTAGCGACATTGGTCCGAACACTCTTGGTTTGCACACGAGACTTATTCTCAAGGATATCCCAAGCAGAATTGGAAGTCTTAGCCAAAAGATTACCCCCCGAGGCACTGTTCAGTGAATCTTGGTCACTCATGCTTAAACCATTGTAAAAAGTATTAATTTGATGTACTTTGGTAAAACCATGTTGTGGGAATTTTCTTAAAAGATCTTTAAAACGATCCCAAGATTCACTGAACGACTCATCGTACTTTTGTTCAAAATTTATGATTTCATTCCGCAAAGCGGTAGTACGAGAGGGTGGGAAAAAGTAATTGATAAACTTGGTTTCCAAATCCGTCCACGAGAGAATACTCTGTGGCGGTTCCTTAGCAAGCCAATGCCGGGCTTGTCCCTCTAAAGAAAAGGGAAAAAGTTGTAACCTGATTACTTCTTGTGGAACACCATTGAATTTTACCGTGTTGGTTAGTTGCAAGAATCTCTTGATATGGTCATGTGGGTCATAAATGGTACGCCCCAAGAATGGTTGAGCGGAGACCATCTGGATAAAGGCTGATTTTAGCTCAAAGTTGTTAGCTGTAATCGCTGGTATGACAATTGGATCAGTGTTGCCATCTACATGAGCTTGCAGCAGTTCAATCATCGGGCGATTATCCGGAAGGGGCTGATTGTTGTTTTTATTATTCATGTTGTTGAAAGACGGGTTGTTGTTGTTATTATTATTGTTTGGAGGTGGTATGTTGTTGTTGTTTTGTACACCGGCCATGTCTAAGTTATCAAGAGGCTCGGGCTCTTGATAAGACGTGGATCGAGTGCGCATACACCTGCAAAAGAACTAACAAGAGAAAAACAAAGCAAAAATATTTTTGGTTTTTTATGTTTTTTACTTTTTAGGATTTTTGAAAATTTTATATTTTTTTTTGTGTTTTTGAAATTTTTTATGAAAAATTAACGTTCACGGGGAACGGATCCCAAAATCCAAGTTCTCACAAAAGCCTTTTGATCTTAACGAGAAGAGCCGGTAGCGACGCCATTTGATACTCTGATTTTGCTAGGGTTCAATTTATGTCTCGATATCCTCTCGAATTGATCTCGGTTCTGAGTGGAATGATTGTTCTTGGTTACTAAAAAAGGGGGTTTAGTTTTCTAATCTACTAAAAAGTTTAAATGTATTAAAATGAAAACTTAAATAAAAAACAATTAATTTAATGACAATTAATAAAAACTTGAATTAAAATAAAAAGTAAATATTAAGAACAGTAAGAACAGTAACAATTAAAGATGCTCAAAAGAAGATTGATTCGGAAGTAAGACCTTGATTCAGAACTTTTCACTCGGAACTTGGTTCGGAACCCTTGATCCGGAACTTTTCACCCGGAAGTCTTCACCCGGAACTTTGGTCAGAAGTTGGTTCGGAAGTGTTGACTCGGAAGTTCATCCGGAACTTTTAAGGAAAATTGATTCGGAACTTTGAAAAATCCTTCACTCGGAACTTTGATTCGGAAGTTCACCCGGAAGTTCGTTCGGAACTTTATGCGGAACTTTGATTCGGAAGTTTATTCGGAACAATCAATTCATTCGGAACTTTTTAACTCATTCGGAACTTTTAAACAAAAAACTCATTCGGAACTTTTTAACTCATTCGGAACTTTTAAACAAAAAACTCATTCGGAACTTTTTAACTCATTCGGAACTTTTAAAGGAAACTCGTTCGGAACTTTTCAAAAACATATTCATTCGGAACTTTCTTGTTCATCCGGAACTTTGGTGTTCATCCGGAACTTTGGTGTTCATCCGGAAGTTTTGTTCATCCGGAACCTGGGAACACTCAAGAACAGAAACTTACCCGAAGAACAGGGAAAACGATTTTAATGCCAAAAATCACCAAGTTTTTCACCGAATCTTAAATAAAGCTAAACACAAAGCATCTACTAACCATAAACTACAAATCCTATCAACAAAAACATAAATCCCAACAACTTTTAAAGATCAAATCAATCAAATAAGAACTTAAGAACTTGAAATAAAAGATGATGATGAACAAGATGAAATGGAAGGATTAAACAAGAACTTGAATTGATGATTAATGTTTTAACAATCACAAAACAAAGATTAAAATTACAAGATTTGAAAAACAAAGATCAAAATCACCAAACACCCTAGTGGTGTTGGTGATGCTACGAAACAAAAAGAGAGAAAAAGATGGGGAAAAGAAAAAAACTAAAAACTTGATGGAAAGTGTGAGGGGATCCCTTTATATAGGTGTCCCCTTTGGTTGGTGAGTGGGCTTTCTCTCGTTCTTCTTGTCTTCTGGTCTTTTCAGAAAAGTTGACGTTTTCGATTCTGATTCGGGATTTGTCGTCGATTAAATTCAACTCGTCTTTTAATTTCTTCGTTTAATAGACTTGAGTTTCTTCGACTTATGTAAATCTTCCATCTTTGGTCCTTTTCTTTGATAAATCTTCGAATAGGCCCGGTGACTCCAAATCTTTTGCATCTCTTGGACAATAGACTTTATCTTGAGTCTTTTTCTTCGGTAAAACCCGTGCAATCCCATGTTTTCTTTAATATTCATCCGGTTAGCTCTGAAAACACAATAAACACAAAAACCACGCATAATTCCAAACAAATGATATTAAATACGTGTTTTGGTCTCGTTTTAGCCAGAATTAAGTGGTAAAAGGATGGGTGTTTACACACCTATCAATACCCCACCAACGTTTTACACCGTTTGTCTTTCAAGAAAGATGCGCCGACAATTTTCAAGTATCAACCCAAGGGTTTCTACCCTCGTCACGGATAGAACGTGGAAGTATATGTATTATGAACGAGTTTACTTTTATGCAAATCAAGTGACTCGACGTCCGTCGATGTTACCACCAACAAAACATAACTATGTAACCGTACTCCAAGTTTTCAATTAAATTGTGTTGTTTCATTTTTAAAGCCTATTTTTTTTAAACAACGAGAACACTTTATTTTTATTTTCATGTGTCGTAGAAAAACTCATCCACCAAAAATGTTTACTTAAGAAAGAGCTTTCTTCTACAATATTTTCTTTACCTATTGAAGAGAAATAAATAAAGTAATTTCGCACTAAAAGATTTTTTGTAAAATATTCTTTAGAAAATATCATAATTTTTTTTATAAGAAATCGCCACCGGAAACACTTATTAGTGGGAATAATAACAATCGTGATAAGGTAAGTTTGAAGATTAGTAAAGGTATTATTAATTAAATGCCGCAACTAATAGCGAAATATTTTTGGTAAGAACTACCATGTGATGTTTTGGAACTTGGTTTGACGACCAACTCAATGTAGAGAACAAAAACTATTGATAAACCTGACGAGAACTAGTACGAATAAAAATGAGAATTATTTTGTCGATTGTGAAAAGTGAATGTTGGTAACGAACGAAATGCACTATGGACTAACTTGTTGGTTATGGAAGTGAATAACGGTAACGAACGAAATAAACTATGGACTACCAATATATAATTACAACCTCACAGAGTCAAATTATGAGGAAAAGGAGGATGCAACTGTTGGTCCCGAGACGTACATAGCTTGATCAACTACGTATGATCGTGGTCGAACGCGAGTATGCTCATAGTAGTCATCTTAAAAATGAAATGTATTAGTACTAGTAAAATATATCCAAGTTGCCTATTGGCCAAAGAAAAAGTTATTATGTACTATGAAGGTCGAACATTTTTATACCGTCGTAAGTAAAAGCGTCAAGTACGCGATACGAGTAAACCTAGTATGATTATTTTATTTGCCACTATTACATACAAAAGCGTAAAGGGCACACAAATACTAAGAGCGCCACTGTTTTTAATGACAATTAAACTCAAATAAATTAGAGTTGGAAATTCGAAAAAAAAATTTAAATAATAACAACAAGAATGAAACGTCATTTGAGTAAAACTCAAATTTCACGGATGTTTAGAACTCGCCGTAACATAATCCATGTTAAATAACAATTGGTTCAAGATAAGCATGCTTTTGTATATAATTGGAATACCAAAACCATTTGAACAAAAATCTATTTTATTTATCGATGTTTGAGCATCACACCATACTCATAAGCTTGAGAAATATTATATGATTTCTTTATAGAAGGAATCCGAGTGGACTATGATTTAAATATATTATAAATGGTGCACCCGTCTTCCCCTCCATGAAAAGGGAGATAAACAAGGAGGAACGCAAACTAAATTGATTAATTAACGAAATTAGCTAAGATTGAACGTCAAATAAAAGGAAGAAACGTCTTAGCCACCATGTGTTAGGACGATCAATTGCTCTAGATTTTTGAAACTAATTCAAGAAACCTTGGCGCATACGCTACTTATTACAACCAAATAGACGGTTAATGTGAACGAGATTAATCAAACTATGTGGAACGATTTTCAAATGTGTGATATATAGTCATTTAGGCGAAAAATGATAATACGCGACACTTTAAAGTGGAAGTAATACGCGGACGACGCGAAAGTTAATAATGAGAAAAACTCACTAAACAAAACTGACGTCGCCGAGAAAATTTGATATACAAGAAAAGACTTAGGGAACGTTATAGAACCATGTACAAATCGGAAGAAATTTTTGTTCGTTTTAATCCTAACAATGTTATCGTAATTTTAATCTTAGAAACGAACTAAAGAAAACGAACGTATTGAACACCATGAAAGGAAGATAAAAATTTAATTGACCTTTTGTTTTGGTAACGACATCGACGTGCTAGTTTTGAGGACAAAACTCAATTTAAGGGATTACGAATGTAACACACGTAAATTTTGAATCTATTTAATTTACGTGAAACGCGATAGTTCGGGTTAGACTTGTCTGTCTATTGATGTTCCCGATCCTTTTTGGGCGCATTTTGTGTACAAATTCGAATTTTTATGAATGATGATCATGAAAATTATTATGTGAATGGCTAATATTCGTTTACGTTATAAGAATTTCTATTTAGGAGACTATATTTATTCACGTCAATATAATTTCGTTTAAGACTTTCATAATACAAATTAAACACTTCACTAAATACATTCCCGATACACTTAGGAAACTTCGGGTATCCTTTTCACCAAATCTATTGAAACTACTAATTGATTCTTCTTAAACACTCTACCTTTAAAACTACTATTACATATAGAAACTAAGAACAAGCTCTTGCAAATAATATACCCAAAATAAAAAGGAAAAACACTTTCCTTATTTTGCTTTCACAACAAAACCGGTCCTCCATCTTCAAGTGCAAACCCACGTTTTCCATTCATAATTCATAATTTAAAATTTCAAAATGCAGTACTTTCACCACCATTAAATGCAAGTACTTCTTGTCTCCCCCTCTTTCTTTCATATCCGACGGATACTACTACCACCTCCCATAGCTTTTGTATTTCCCTTGTACAACCATCTTTTCAATTAAAGAGTCAAAGAAAGGACTCACATCCCCCATGATATCCCTGTCCTAGACGAAATCCCAACAAGCTTTACCTCTTTCCTAACAATGTTTCACTTCCCCATGGTACCTATTTGGTTATAATGGTTAGTCACAAACAAACTACCAAGTTACAAACCCTAATTAGACTCCACTTGCCCTTGAACTCCTTAGCTTCCTATAAATACTAACCACTTTCTCACTTGGACACACACACTCAAAACTAAGGTTAACCAAGAAGAACATTAAGTTCTCATGGTGCTAAGTCACGGCTGAAAAACAGTAAGCAAGAAGGTTCGACTTGATTTTAGTTACAAGCTAGGAGTAATAAGCTTTGGGTTGATTATGGTGTTGGTTTAAGAGTTGCTAGCCTTGTTCACCATCTTCATCAACTACCTTAGGACCATTGTAAGTTCTCTTATAAATTGTTTGATCATTTACTTTGGTTGATAATACTTGCTCAAAACTTTGAAACCAAGAACACTTGAACTAAAACTCACAACTAAGTCACGGGTTGGACCTTGATATGATGCTAATGACCTAAACAACACCAACTAATTAAACTAAGTTTTGAACATACAATGTAAGTCACGGCTAGGGTTTATAATATAACGTTTATTTGATGACCTAACACAAACAAACTAACTCGTGACCAAACCATGTATGTATGCGCGTGTAGCTAGACCTAAAAGAAAGTCGAATATCGAATGAACGTGTATGATTTTATGTGAAAAACAAACATGGTTATGTAGATGAAACATATGTGTTTAAGTGACCCCTGTATGATCTTAGTACGGTGTGTGTCTACATAATTTTATGTTGTGTCTATACTTGTTTGGTGGTGTATGCGAAAACCCAAAGACAAGGAAATAAGAAATGCTAAAACTATGAGGGTGTATTTCTCTTGCATGAAATATAGTACATGTACTGTGTGTGTGTTTCAAAACCTAGGACTAAAAGTATGAAGAAACCAAAAGAGAACTAAATGTGATTGTATGCATAAGTGGGTCGACTACAGGTTGAACCTAAGAGAAACCATACGTGTAAAAGCGTAGTAAGAATCAAGAGGATAAACAAAACGTGAAATGGGTATGGGTTTGAGTAAGTTCATGGGTTCATGTGTATTTACAAACTATGAACCTTCGTCATAAAACCGCGGTCGTACTTGTTGTAAATCTTTCATGATTTCATGGAAATGTTTTATGTGAATGTAGAAGAGTGTAATCTCACGTAGGGCGTGCATACGAAACATTTCAAAATTTCCTCTCTTCTTGAAGTTGAATAGAAGGGAGTGCAAACTTCCCAGTATGTTGTGTGTATGTGATATGTCTGAACAAGCAGAAAGAGTGTTGTATATATGCATGTAGATTAGAAGTTAATGGAAAATATCAAATGAATGGTGTGCAAGCTGTTATGATTTTATGTGTAGCCAACTAGGGGGAACCAAGAGAAACCCAAGTTTTCTTAAAAAGAGTTGATGTGCATGCTGGTATGTGCGTATGTAAACAGTCAGGAATGTGTTGGTGTGATGTGCGTATGAATGAGTCTTCAAAAACCAACAAATTAAATAGCACCTATAAAGTTCGTATGTTCATATATGTGTGTATGGCTGCGTGTACAATATAACCAGGAAGTAGTAGCAGGCATGTGTGTGGTTGCGTGTGTGTGCAAGAAAATGCCACCAACCCTCTACTTTGCGAGACTCGTTTAATCTCCATATTTATTGCGCTGCGTGCATGAGAGTGGTAGGGGAAACAGAATGTATGAAAATATAAATATGAATACAAAACTCAATTGGTGGCATAATACAAAGATGTCCAGTGGCTAGGAAACAAAGATGGAACCCAAAGGTTTAGACTACCACCTAGTCGTGTATATGTATGGGCTAGTGGGAGAACTTCAATAAACAAGTATAAAAGATAGTACATGTTCTGCTATGTGTAAGTAGAAAGCAACTAAACAAAAGAGTGAAAGTGACTTCTCATAAAACAAGTACCATGGACTTCAAAATTATTATATGTGTGTATGCATGTGCTATTAGAACTTTGACACTAAACAAGTAAAAGGAAATGGTACTATCTCTACATAAGTAAGAGCATGAACAGGAACTAGGACCGACATATATAAAACATTGAGGTTGTGTGAAGAATGTGCATGCGTTTGTTGAGCAAGAGTAGGCACAAGCAAGAAAATGTTAGGAACACATAATGAAAGTAAAAAGGCATACCAAATATAAGACACAGGAGACCCATTTAGTGCTTTAATATTATGGCCTTAATAATGATCCGACATTCCTACTTTGCGTCCATTTCTAGCATATCAAACGAGCATATTTCATAAAAACTAAAACGCGAGGTTATTGTCGGCATTGCCTAGTTCCCAGCGATGTATTCTGGTTGGCATGTGGGTCGTTAACGAACCCGCTCCTAGCATCAAAAAATCATAGAAAACCATACTATTAAAGTATTACAAGAAGGTTAAATGTCGTGTTTGAGCAGCCCACTTTGGCTAATATCCTAACCCACTTAGAGACTAAGACCAAGGGAGATTTCGACTGATTATAGTGGTCCTAGCGGTGTAGATTCCATATTGACAAACCGTTTATTTTTCGGACTATTTATTAACATTATATCGAGACCCAAAGGTGACCCCGTGACTAAAATGAAGAACATGAAAAATGTATAAAAACGTTTTATAAATCAATAGCAAGTATGAAATATCAACCAAGTGCATTGTACATTATTATTTCTTGTATTTAGCTTAAGTACGGATATTTTACTTAGGTTACGAGTAGATCGTTTGCGCATCGTTTTGCGTGCCTTGATTTCCCGTGCTATATTTATCGATCATATTCACTACTTCATCAAGGTGAGTTTCATAGCCCCACTTTTAATTACTTTAACTATTTTGGGGTGAGAACATTGCTTGTTTTTAACGGATGAACATAAGTGCTTTAAACTCATACGTTTGCCTACATGATGTCTAAGTAGCGATATCTCTAGATGCTTTAGCCCACTATCGTAAACCGTTAATTACTTTGTGTAAGCGCGAATGTTATGGATAGATCTATCGGGACTAACCTCTCTATCTAATTTGGTTGTGTGGCCAAAGTTAGATACACTTACATTTGAGGATTTACAAATGCTTCGGGATAGGCATTTGCTCGGGCTCTTATTATTTCTTGTTGGTTGAGGTTAACGCTTCGGTGCCACGAGCTTAGACGTAGGTGATTAAAACGTATACTTTTGATTATAATCTTGTATTTGTTATAAGATTATATGTCGGTTGCCTTGGAAAATCTTATGGTTCATCACACTATTTAAACTTAAACCTATGAACTCACCAACCTTTTTGTTGACGCTTTAGCAATGTTTTTCTCAGGTATCAAGACGGAGGAGTGACGTGGTTATGCATGGGAGATTTTTAATAAAAATGGTCGTGACTAGTGTATGGATATTTGGATCAATGTTAAAGTCTTTCGAAACAATGTTTTATTATGATCTTATGTAAATTCGCTTCCGAAACAAGTTTTATGCTTTTAATTAAATTAAACGACTTTTAAATAGTCGTTCTTTGTATCTATGTCTTGTGATAGTCATGACCGTCGCACCCCATTGTGTTGTATTACTCTGATAAATTGGGGGTGTGACACACATCAATTCAAAAGGTAACTCCCAATTAGGGGTAATTAAGACCGGTGCCTTAGTTAATTTATCCTTAAGAAGATTGAATGATTCGATACACTCTTTAGAAAAGATAAAAGAAGTATCTTTTTCCAAGAGGTGGGTCATCGGGTGAGCTATCATAGAAAAATCTTGAATGAATCGACGATAGAAGCCTGCATGACCAAGAAAACTTCTCACACCCTTCACGGTTGAAGGAGGAGGTAATTTAGCAATCACATAGACTTTAGAACGGTCGACTTCAAGACCGGCTTTGGAGATTTTATGTCCAAGAACAATGCCTTCTAATCCCATGAAATGGCATTTTTCCCAATTAAGAACGAGACGAGTGTCTTCACACCGTTTAAGCATACGTTCCAAATTGGTAAGGCAAGTAGATAAAGAATCACCATAGACCGAGAAATCATCCATAAATACTTCCATAGTTTCTTCAACCATGTCATGGAATATAGCCATCATACACCTTTGGAAAGTCCCGGGAGCATTGCATAAGCCTAAAGGCATTCGTTTGTAAGCAAATGTTCCATAAGGACAAGTGAATGTGGTTTTCTATTGGTCTTTTGGATCGATAGGAATTTGAAAATACCCGGAGAAACCGTCTAAGAAGCAATAGTAGTTATTACCCGCTAAACGCTCGAGCATTTGATCGATGAAAGGAAGAGGAAAATGATCCTTACGAGTGGCATCATTGAGCTTGCGATAGTCTATGCAAACTCGCCAACCCGTGACAAGTCGAGTAGGAATCAACTCGTTTTTTTCATTGGGAACAACGATTATTCCGCCTTTCTTAGGCACACAATGGACGGGACTAACCCATGGCGAATCCGAAATACGGTAAATCATTCCGGCATCTAGAAGTTTGATAACTTCTTTCTTGATGACGTCATGAATGTTTGGATTAACCCTTCTTTGGCTTTGGATTGCGGGTTTAAAGTCATCTTCCATGAGAATCTTATGAGTACAAAAGTTAGGATCAATTCCGCGGATGTTGGAAATTTTCCAAGCAATTGCTTTCGTATGATTTTTGAGCACATCGAGAAGTCGAGATTTTTCATCCTCTTTTAAGTCCTTTGCAATGATGACGGGTAACTTCTTATTGTCTTCTAGGAAAACGTATTCTAGATGAGACGGTAAATCCTTAAGCTCTAAATCCAGAGGATTGTCGATGGAAGGCGGAGTCAAATTCGGATCATCGTTTGTGATTTCCATAGGAGAAGGTGGAGAAATATGGTCCTCATTGAGAAGTTTCTCAATGGTATGAATGTCTTCTTCCCAATCGGTGGGAGAATCGTCATATTTTAAGTCCACATCCCCTAAAGTTGCTTCAAATTCTTTCAAAAGAAAGTCACTTTCTCCAAATGGAGTCAGTGAGGGAGCAATAGAGGCAACGGTCTCAACAATGGGTAGAGAAGAAAAACCACTTTTACAAGCGTCTTTGAAATGTTCTTCACAAGCCTCATCAAGTACGTCAATGAAATTAACGTTCTCGTGTTCATAAGGTTGCTTAGAAAGTTTAACCATGTTGAAGACGATTTTGTCGTCACCAACTCTCATGATTAATTCGCCCGCGTCTACATCAATGAGAGAGCGACCGGTCCTCAAGAATGGACGTCCAACGATTAATGGAACACGGGGATCCGTCTCGTAGTCAACGACAACAAAATCCGCCGGAAAGGTGAATTTGTCGACACCACGAAAACGTCTTCGGCTATCCCCACCGGATAAGCAACCGTACGGTTAGCTAATTCTAATGTCATTCGTGTGGGGACTAGCTCGGGTAGAGATAATTGTTTCCAAACACTTAATGGCATTAAGTTGATACTAGCACCTAGATCGGCTAGGGCCATACAATTCTCTACCCCGGGAAAGTTGCAAGGAATGAGAAGGCGACCCGGATTACCAAGTTTGGTTGGTAATTTCCTTAATAGAACCGCGGAGAAATTCTCATTAAGTTGGGTTTGAGAAATATCAAGGATTTTTTCCTTATCACTGAGAAGATCTTTAAACATTTTAGCATATTTAGGTATATGAGCGAGAGCCTCGGCAAAGGAGATGTTGAAATTCAATTGTTTAAACATTTTAAGAAAGTTTGAAACTTGAATATCATCCTTGTTCTTCAGCTTCTCTTTCCTCAACCTTGATGGATAAGGTATGTCGGGTTGAGATGAAGGCTTTGGAATGGATTGCTCACTCACATCCTTGGGTGGAGGAGGGGTAGAAGTAGAAGGTGGAGGAATCGGTGAAGGGGGCTCGTTTTCCTTTGTCACAATCACCGGAGTAGGTTTAGGAATCTTGGGTTCCTTATAACCTTTTCCACTTCGGGTGGTGATTGCTTTCATCTCCCCTCTTGGATTAGCAATGGTGTTACTCGGAAGAGAACCCGAACCAGAGGTTTGATTACTTGGGAATAAACTAGCCATCATATCCCTTAAGTCATTCGTTTGACTGCTTAAAGAGTTTCGCATGTCATTCCTAAGCTCGGCTCGAAGATCATTCCCTTTTTTTGCCATGTCACCTTTCAAGTTGATAATTTGGCTATGAAGATTCTTCACCAATGCGTCATTAGTCCTCATGTACGTTTCAACCTCATGATTATATGCCGTGGGTAGGTTGGGATGGGGAACTTGGTAAGCGGGTTGTTGATAGGTGGGTTGTTGGTAAACTTGATTATTTCCTTGAGGTGGATATGGATTTCTTTGGGTTTGATATTGAGTGGGAGCTCGAGGTTGGTTTTGATTGTTGCGATTGAAGGTGTTTTGGTTTTGAGGAGGAAAATCGGGTGGTGAAAGGAAGTTATTTGAACGATAACTTAGCAAATTTCGGTCACCTTGAGGACAAAATTGATTGCCTCCCGTGGAAAAGTTACCGTTAGTAGCATACACATTTTCCGGATTGTCATGATTAGAAGGACAATCGGTGTATGAATAAGAACCCCCGCAAGTCTCACAAGAAGGTGTTACAGCTTTGACTTGTTGAAATTGGTTCGTAGCCATGGTTAAAATTTTTTTGTTCATCTCGGCTATTTGGCGGGTAAGTTCGGTTAACTCGGGGTTTGATGAAGTATAAGAAACATTGGCCCTCGGGTTATTTCTTGAAGATGCGGATGAATCCCAATTTTTGTGATGAGTGGTCATGTTCTCTATAAGCTCTCTACACTCCTCAGGTCTTCTCTTCATGAATGTACCACCGGCGGCAGCATTAATCGTATCACGATCACGAAAAGTTAAACCATTGTAGAAAGTATCAATCAAAGTGACGGGGAGGATATTATGATTAGGACAACGATCGATCAAGACATTATAACGTTCCCAAGCATCAAAAAGCGATTCATCAGATTCTTGAGTGAAACCACTGATTTGATTACGAAGACTATTACCATGGATGGTGGAAAGTATCTTGATAGAAATTTTTGAGTCATTTCGTCCCATGTATGAATTGAGTTTTTGGGAAGACGATCAAACCATTTTTCGGCATGGTGGGATAAAGTGTGTGGAAAAAGATGAAGGCGAAGAAAATCCATGGAAACATCGGGCGATTTCATGCTTTGAGTGACGGTTATGAATTTATCGAGGTGTTTGTTGGCATCATCATCCGGTAATCCGCGAAATAGACAAGCGTTTTGAACTTGTTGGATCATGTGATGCTTCAACGAAAATTCGGGAGCCGTGATTTGCATCGGCGCAATCGGTCCTCCACGTCTATTCATAGTCGGTTGACAAAGCTCCTCCATCGTACAAAGGTCGGGTTGAGGGACATGGTTGTTATTGTTGTTATTATTCATGTTGATCCCAAACTTAGATCGATTAAGCTTTGTGTATACGAGATTAGATCAAGTACTACACGTAGAGAAACCTTTGCTTATGAATAAAGTAACAAAGTGTTATGCGGAATTAACACTTGATCTAAAACACAATGATGTTAAACAAACTTTCACTTGTATTAGAATAATCTTGTTGATTACAATGAAAGGTTTAACTTGCGAATACTATGAAAACTGATATATAACTTTAACCTAAAAGATCTTCTTTTATAGAACAAGAAGTCTTGTACAATAAGCTACGAATCAACTATTCTAGGTAAAGATAAACATAGAAAATACATTGTCGTCTCTATCCTTACTAGAAGTAATCTAGAATATAATAAACGTGTAGCTCACATCTTCCATCAGTGCTTGTCTTCAATCTGTCAACGCTTGACTTTAACTTGTCAACGCTTATGCTGTCAGCGCTTACTTTGCTCTTGTCAACGCTTAAGTTGTTCTTGTCAGCGTTCAAGTGTTCTGGCCTAAATTTATTCCCAACAATCCTCCCCTAAACTTGATATCCACTCTTATGATCAAGTTTCTGAATAAACATTAAGAACTTGGAGGAGTCTGACAAACCTTATCATATTGGTAATAAATAAATCTGATCAAATTCTTTGCCACATCACTTGTGTAGTCTATCTCCAACTGGGTGTCCTTCATCTTCTCCAAAACAGCCTTGGATATGAAATACTGAGCATCTACAAGTAAATACTCAGCAAACTTTGTAGAACTCAAATGGTATACACCTGCAGCTGAATATAACCTCCATTGAAGACCACTGAGGTCATCTTCAAGATCCTTCCATATTTCAGGATCTTCTTCTTTTGTCCCACACATTCTTTTGAATGTGGTCCAAAGTTTTATTCCATTGGCTGAAGTTGGTGCTTCAGCCTCATACTTGGTCTCTAGCAACCTCCAAAGGTCCACCAAGTCTTCTCTGTCACAACTTGCAAATAAAGATATGAGAGTGGTAAAAGTGTGTACCTCCTTGCCAAATCTTCCAATTTTCCAGAATCCACATTCATCTTCCTCATAACTTACAATTGGATTCCTGGAATCTAGTGGTAACACATGCACCATATCTGAAGCTTCTAATGGGGAGAGCTTGAGGCTCTTTCTAATGATTGCTTCACTTGGATATAGTTGATTCATATCTTTTGGAAACTCAAGAATAAATCCCTTCTTTACTGGTCTAGGAACTATCATAGCTTTCTTGATTGCCATCTCTTCTGCAAGTTGCTCCTTTCTTTCATCTGAAAGAAGTCTGAAAGTGTTTTCTTCCTTCACTTTCACCCAAATAGGATAAGCCCTATGTTCCAATTCATCAAATGTCAAAGCCTTCAGCTTCTGATGTGTCCATCCAACTCCATGACATTTGAGCAACATAAAGTAGAGCTTCCTTCTATCCCTTTTCAATTCAGAGAGAATGTTGCTTGCCTTGTACTTCAGCATCACCTTACAATCCTGCTGAACTCTAAGAAGAATTTCCAAACCCCATATTTGATCTGAAATGGTCAAGTCTGGATTATCCATACAGCTTTCTTCCCAAGAATTGTACATCTGAACTACCTCTGGCATATCAAAATCAATTTGCAACTTCAAATCTCTCAGCTTTTCCCTAGCAAGCTCATCACCATACTCAAGTCTTTCTGGTTCAACAATCATCACACTTGAATCTGAGCTAGCTCCATCACTTTCTTCTTCAGAAGTCACAACAAATGGTGACTTTTCCTTTTCACCTTGTTCCATCAATTGCTCAGCCAATCTTCTATCAAATTCAACCTGAGCTGCATTCTTTGGAACACTTTCTTCTACCAACTTACCCTTACCCTTATCTGTTGGTGCAATTGTTGGTAGGGTAGATGATAATACCTGAGTAGGAACATCTTTGATGATAGATGATGACTGGAATACATCACCTCCATATGCAGATCTGTCAACGCCCAAATTTCCTCTATCAGCGCCCAAAATACTTCTGTCAGCGTCCAAACTTGTCTTATCAACGCTTAAATATTTTCCCTCAGCGCCTTGTGTAACCTCTCTCAGCATATCTGTAAATGATAAATTTAAATTGGTTGGAGAGATTAAGGACGTATCAAAACCTTTTTGTTCCTTTAATGTAGTAAGAGCTTCAGCAATATCCAATGATTGACCATCTTAACTGCTCTTATCACTCAGATTTCTTGCTTCCTCCCCTTTGGAAGACTCCTCCATACCTCCCCTTGAATGAGCACTCTCCAAAACAACAATCCTCTCCCTCAATTCATTGAGTTCAAGGCCTTGGTTACTGACAATTTGTACTAAGTCTGCATTTTGCTTTTGCAAGCTAATGCAGACAGCCGTCAATTCTAAAAGCGTCATTGGTTCCAGTCTGCCCTCTTCCAAAATGGGGATTTTACCTCCCAAGTCAGGTTCATTGGGCATGGATGAGGACTTAATTATGGTGGGACTGCCTTGGCCAGCTTCTAAGCCAGAACCAATAGTCTCAGCCTCATCCAGGTCACCAGCCACACTTGTGGTGGTGGTTCTCTCTGCTACATGGCTAGGACCACCAGAGGAGAACACTCCAGCAGTCCTTTGGCGTTTAATCAACCTATATTCTGGTGGTGTGGAAGATGGTGTAGAAGAAGGTGTAGATGTAGGTTGGTTAAGGGGTGTTTGGGATTGTGATGGTTGGGTGTCAGCGGTGGAGATAGGCATATCAACGCCCACATTAGATGTGTCAGCGTCAAAGGGATTTTGGTCTATTTGCATTTGGTCAGGTGAGGGTAAAGGTTCAGGGATAGGTTCAAGTTGTGGGTGAGGGTCAATATGAGGTTGGGGGTCTGGTTAGGGTTGTGCTGCTGCAATAACAGCAAGCATGGCTGGGGTTAATGGTAGGTCTCTATGAGGTGGTGAATTCATCTTGGTAAAAATAGCCTTCTTTTGTTCAGGGATCTTATAAAAGTCATTGTGATCCCTTGAACAATATCTTTGAGCATCAAAAACCATTTGCAGAAAACGGGGATAAGCTAAAGTCATTTTTGTCCCCTTGTTTTTACACATTCCTTCAAAAATCATTTTAGACCAGTTATAATTTTGCCCTGTTGCAATACACACAATAGCAGTTGCAATGGATCTATTGATCTCATTGTGTGCAGTACATTTGGGACTCAAACATTGAAGGAGAATGTGAATTAGGTACTTCCAGGCTGGGGGAAATTCCTGCTTATGGTACTTATTAAGAGTACCTTCATCAGGAATAGGGTATCCCAAAGCCCTAAGCCCTTGTTCTATTTCAGATATGGGAAGCATGGTTATACCATCAGCATCATTAAGATGCAAGGCCTGGCGTACCAAGGCCTCAGTAACCACCCAAGGTCTCCCATGTACAATAGAAGTCAATGTTGTCACTCCATTAACTGTTGAGGAACTGACAGTGTTCCAAAACTGTTTAATGTGTGTGACTGGAATGAGTGGCGCATGAGAAAGAGCATACCTTAATGGGGATGCATTCAAATACTCCACCATCTGAGTGTATTGAGGGAACAAAGTATTATCAGCAACAAGATAAGCAATCATGTTGTGTTGAGACTTGAACCCCAAATCCAATTCTGCTGAGTTAAATCTTGGTGCCATTGATGAAAGCTGGTAATTTGAAGTATAAAAGATGAAGGTTGATAAGAAAAAAAAATGTTAGACAAGAATTATAGATACCCTGTTTAAAATAGGAGCCAAATTTATAGGAGTGGATGAATGCACGTGATTGGCCCAAAAATAGGCAAAGATTTTCAAAAATCAATCATGACAATATTGAAAAAGTTTATAAGTTATCTCATGCATTTAATGAAAGTAACAACTCCTAAAATTACGGCTTGAAAATATGTCAAAAAGTAACAACTGGGTAGGTCCCATTGTTTGTCAACGGTCAAATATAACCCATCAACGCCCAACGGCTATAATCTTGTCAACGTTCGCCTAAAGCCATGTCAGCGTCCATTTTGGTCACAACAACGCTTGGAAAAATCTTGTCAGCGTCCAAAAATAAAATTGTTTTAAAAAGTGAAAAATGACCTTAACAAGTAATTTATCCTAGAGAAGATAACCAAAAGCTGATAATTATCATAGGGCGGCAAGCACTGTCCAGTTATGCACACTTGCATAAGCAAGATAGACATAACAGTCCTCTAGTGTCCCTTGCTAACCAAAATTCTTAACAACCAAGTTACCTCATAAAATCCTTGTTACTCCCAGGTAAAACCCATATCAAAAGGATTCCCAAGACTTCCAACAGACCACAACCAATTCTAGGTCAAAAATGTCTTGGCAGCATGCAAAGTTGATATACTATGCATGCTACAGTGCCTCATGGTTTAGTAAAACTAACCCATACTCACCTGTGGACACAATCTAGAATTGTGATGAGAGTATTCTAAGAATACCCAAGAGTCCTAAAGGTTCCTTAAACCTCCCCTTAAACTATGATACATGAGTTCTTAAAATATATATATGAACATTAAAAATTTATGTCAAGATAGGAATATAAATATTCCAACCATCATCCATAAACAAAACATGTCCAAATAGCTCTTCAAAGATCCATAAGCAACTCTGTATCCAATGGCATAAAGCTACCATCACCTGCACATTTAGATGAAAACCACAAAACTAACATGTGTTGCTGACAGCGTCCCGACAACACTTATCAGCGTTGAAGAAACTCTTGTCAGCGTTAGACAATAATATCTCCAACAACGGCAAAATAACCCTTGACAGCGTTACAATTACCTTTGTCAGTGTTAGAAAAATAATGTGGAAAATCTAAATCATCACAAAGACCAATAACAATGCATTATCATGTACATACTTTTACAAAAAGGTTCCAAAACACATATTAAGTGAGATTAACCATTCCAATATTTGTTACCAAATATTGAAATCTTCCAGCATCAAAAGGTTTAGTTAATAAATCAGCTACATTATCTTCTGTATCTACCCTATCTGGTTGTATTAAACCTTTCTCAAAGCAATCTCTTATAAAATGATGTCTAATTTCTATGTGTTTGGTTTTAGAATGATGTACAGGATTTTTAATAATGCATAAAGTACTGTTATTGTCTACAAAAATCTTGGTATGCATAAAATTATACCCATAATCCAACAGCTGGTTCTGAATCCATAAGACTTGTCCACAACAAGCAGCTGCTGCAACATATTCTGCTTCAGTTGTAGAGTTGGCCACCACTGTTTGTTTCTTGCATTGCCAAGATATCAATCTACTCCCAAGAAATTGGCATCCACCAGTTGTGGATTTCCTATCAAACTTGTCACCACCATAGTCACTGTCTGAATATGCAATAAGGTCCAATGGAGAATCTTTTGGGTACCATAATCCAAGATCTGGATAACACCTTAAGTACCTAAAAATTCTCTTCACAGCAAAAAGGTGACATTCTTTGGGAGTCACTTGATGGCGTGCACATGCACACACAGCAAACATGATGTCAGGTCTTGAGGCTGTAAGATACATCAATGATCCAATCATTGATCTATAATGCCTAACATCCACATCCTTTCCAGCTCCAATTTTTCCCCAAGGGTGTTGCCTATCCATAGGAGTGGAAGCCTCCTTCTCATGTGGAGAAAAACCATATTTCTTCAAGATTTCAGCTACATACTTGTCTTGGGAGATGAAGATACCATCTTCTTTCTGCTGAACTTGTAAACCTAGAAAGAAGTTCATCTCACCCATTGCACTCATCTTGAATTTATCTGTCATGAGCTTGGAAAAGTCCTCACTCATTTTTGGATCAGTAGACCCAAAAATGATGTCATCAACATAGACCTGCACAAGCAACACATGTTTTCCTTTCTTCTTTGTAAATAGTGTCTGATCTATGGTGCCCCTTTTGAAACCATTTTCCACCAAGTAGGTGGACAATGTACCATACCATGCTCTTGGAGCTTGATAAAGTCCATACATTGCTTTCTTCACTCTATAAACCTTGTCTGGATTCTCAGGATCTTCAAAACCAGGAGGTTGCATTACATAAACCTCCTCAACAATTGTGCCATAGAGGAAAGCACTCTTCACATCCATTTGATAAACAGTAAAGTTCATGCAAGAAGCATAAGCTAAGAAAATTCTGATAGCTTCAATTCTTGCAACTGGAGCAAAGACTTCTTCATAATCTATGCCTTCCTCTTGTGTATAACCCTGAGCTACCAAACGTGCCTTGTTTCTGACCACAATGCCTCTTTCATCTTTCTTGTTCCTTAGAACCCATCTTGTCCCAATTGGTCTCACATATCTAGGACAATCAACCAGCTCCCAAACATCCTGTATAGCAAATTGGTGAAGCTCATCCTGCATTGCTTCCACCCAACTTGGTTCTTTGAGAGCATCAAAAATTTTCTTGGGTTCTTCCTGTGACAGAAAACAGGCAAACAAACATGCTTGTACAAGAGGGGTATCAACCTTCTTGTGTATATTGGCAATAAATCCACCAAGACCTTGATGGGATCTTCTTGTCTGAACTGGAGCCATAACATCACCAATGATCTGAGATGTGGGGTGATCCTTTGCTATGGAAGTGAGAACTCCTCCTTCAAGAAGTCTGGTGTCCTCAATTTCACGCTCCATGTTGCCAATATCTTCTTCAGATTCTTCTTGATCAACAGAAATCTCTTCATGGACATTAGAAGGTCCACCCTGTTCAAAATGGGAAGAGAAAAGATGTGCAAAGGTGTCATCAAACTCTGAACCTTGCTTGTCAGCGTTAGGGCTAACAACGCTTGAACTGCTTGTGTCAGCGTCTGATCCATCAACGTCTGAATTGCTCTTGTCAGCGCTTGATTTCCCTTTGTCAGCGCCTGAAGAAGTATGCATGTTTGTACTTGGTGGTATCTGAAAACCACCATTATATTTTCTAGCAGCAGCAGCAGCAGCATAATACTCATCTGTCCATATAGGAAGTGTAACATATTCTTGTGTGGGAGATGATTCAACTGCTGGTGGTCCATCCTTCTTAGCAACCTGTATACCTGAAACATTACCAATTCTCTTTTCCAAAACACTTGAAGTTACCTTCACAATGTCTGGATCAGTAACAGGCATATAATTTAAAGCTCTAGATAAAGGTTCTAAGTCAAACAACCAATTTGGACCACTCTCAGGATCACTAGGTTTACTCTCTAAAAACCTAACATGCACTTTTTCAAGTATACGTTTTTCCTTTTTAATGTAAACCCTATATCCTTTGCTCTGCACTGAATAACCCATGAAGTAGCCTTCATCACCTTTTGAATCAAATTTACCTAGGGCCTCACTAGTTTCTAAAACAACTACATGACAACCAAATGGCTTGAGAAAGCCAATATTGGGCTTCCTTCCCCAAAGTAATTCATAAGGTGTCTTATTATGTATCTTGTTGACCAATGCCCTATTTTGAACATAACAGGCTGTGTTAACAGCTTCAGCCCAAAAGGCTATAGGAAAGTGGGCATCAGCCAACATGGTTCTGGCTGCTTCAATAAGGGTCCTATTCTTCCTTTCAGCAACCCCATTTTGCTGTGGAGTTCTAGCTATGCTAAACTGCCTAGTAATCCCTTTCTTGGCACAAAAATCATCTAACAACTGATTTCTAAACTCACCCCCATTGTCACTTCTAATAATTTTGACCTCATTACCATTCTTCTTTTCAATTTGGGTAATGAAATTAATCAGACTTAGGGCAGTTTCACTTTTCTTGGCTAAAAAGAAAGTCCATGTAAACCTGGAGTAATCATCAGTAATAACAAAACAATATGATTTACCCTTCAAACTTTCTATATTAGTTGGACCAAAGAGGTCCATATGCAATAAGTGAAGTGGTTTAGAACTGGAGTGCACCTGTTTAGACCTGAATGAGACCTTGTGCTGCTTGCCCTTAAGGCATGCAACACAAGAGTGGTCATTGTGGAAAGCCTTTTCAGGCAAACCATCAACTAAACCAAGCCTCACAAGTCTATTGATATTCTTAAAGTTTATGTGCCCTAATCTCCTGTGCCAAAGATTACTTTCATCTACTGAGGCTTTAGCATACAGACATGACATTTTATTATTTACCTTAATTCCATTAAGATTCACATTATATATGTCTTTATGCCTTGGTGTTCTAAAATCTATGTATTTCTCATCAGGGAGCTTATAATCTTTGCTTAACACCAAGCACTCAGTATCTGTGAAAAGAACCTTATTTTTGTTATCACACACTTGTGATACACTAAACAAATTATAATCCAGTTCTTTTACCAAGAAGACATTCTCAAACCGTAGATTGTTGGTGACAAGGGTTCCTTTTCCAGTGATGGTGCCGTAGCCCCCTCCAAAGTATACCTTATCACCATCTTGAATAGGAGAGAAATTGGTCAGATAGTCTTCCTTTCCTGTCATGTGCCTTGAGCATCCACTATCCCAGTATCCATAATCATTGATCTTCTTCTGAATGCCCTGCACATAAAGAAAACACATTAGTTTTCTTTGGGAACCCAAGCCTTGGAAGACTTGGATTCATTTGGTTGTTCAACAAGAACAGACTTGGTTCTCATAACAACCCCATTTTCATCCCTGTTTGAATGAAATTCCCAGTTAACCCCAATTGGTGTTGACAATGCCTTAGAAATATAATGAAACCTGTTGCATGTCATAGAAATACCAGTATTATTAGGGTTTTGATCTTGTTTTGGTCTCCATGTTAAGCTAGTAGAAGCTTTAGACCTATTTCCCTGTGGTTGCAAATACCTAGGTTTGTCAGCGCTGAAATTTCTCTTGTCAGCGCCCCGATTGCTCCTATCAGCGTTGAACCTAGGGTTTGCTACAGGAACCCATTGCCTATTTGACCAAGTGTTTGACTTTTGAAAAGGTCTTAGGCCTTGTGTGTTAGACCCTCTAGAAAAGAATGGGGCTGGTCTAACAACTTGTGAACTTTTGTTCACAAAGGTATTGGGTCTGACAGTGTTTGACCTATGTTGACTTTTGTCAGCGCTGAAATGGTTCCTATCAGCGTTGACATTGGAAGCGTTGACACATTTGTATGCCAAATGTGAGAAGCTACCACATGTGTAACAAGCTTTTCTAGACATAGTCTTAGGTCTAGAAGCAAAGAAGCCTGTTCCATGGTTACTAACTTGGCTTTTTGGTGACCTAGTATTCCTATACATCTCTGCATACTTAACACTAGGTTTTCTAACATTTTGTGGGCCAAGGTCAACAGCTTTGCCAGTGGTAGGGTGTGTGATCTTAATAGGTTTAGGATCAAGGCTCGTGATTGGTGTGGGCTCATTTGGACTTTCACACAATAACCCTCCCTTAACAAACAAGGTGTGGTTAGCTTTCTTCCACTCATCTAGGTCAGTAAGTTTTTGCTTGTATTCCTCAACTGGGGAAATCACTCTAGGTGGAGGAATGAATTCCTCCTCTTGGCATTCTGGCAAGCCAGTCCAAGATAAGTCCTTTGATTGGACACCATAGAAATCCCCAGCTGGTGGTGGAACAACAGTATAATTATTCATCCCAATCCCACTCATATCTTTAGAGTCTCTTTGTTTGCTAACACACTCTCCTAGGGATTGTGTGGCCTTATCAAATCTCTGGATTTTAAGACTCACATTATCTTTATTTTTGTTAGCTTCTTCTAACTGAGCTATCAAATCAAGATTAACCCTATTTACTATATCTTGAACATCTTTACTCTGAAATAACTCATGTTTTAAGATGTTTATTTGATCCTTTAAATCAAACTCCATTTTCTTATACTCAGCTACTGTCTTTTCTGTTTGGGTAAGAGCAATTTGATAATTAGATACTTTGCATCTTTCAGTACTTGCCTCATCTAATAATTTAACTATCTCTTGTTTTAATTTCTCAGTATTTAAACGACAACCCTTAGAACAGAAAGCATCATCATATACCTCATTATCTGATGAAGAGGAGGAGTGTGCCATGAGAGCATATTCAGCATGCTCTTCTTTAACTTCAGCAACCAAAGCTCTGTCCTCTTCCTCATTCTTAGCCATCCAGCTCCAATCCCATTCTCCAACGCCATCAATTTGTTGAACAGCAACCATGGCCTTGGGATCTGGGCTTTTAATCATTTGGCTTGAAGGCTTCCCAGCATCAGATCTTCTTGGAGATCTACATTCCCTCATAAAGTGCCCCATCCTATGACAGTTGTAGCACTCAACCTTGGACTTGTCAAATCCAGCAACATCCTTAGCATTAAAGGTCATCTTCTTCTTGAACCTTTTATTGAACCTGTTTGCTCTTAAACTCACAAGAGCCATAGTCCACTTGATGTCCATCTCTTCCAATTGTTCATCACTTATCTGCTCAAGATCTTCATATGTGATTCTTGAATCACTGGGCAAAGAAGCAATGAATGCACACACAGTATCTAGATCAAAACCAGCAGGTTTAATTCTATCAGCGCCATGATTGTGTGTGTCAGCGCTTGAGTACAAAGCGTTGACAGGATATGATCCAGCGCTGACAGATTGACATCCAGCGCTGACACCTTGATATCCGGTTGCTGAATGTCCATAGAAGTTCATGGAATCAAATTGGCCTTCACTTTGTGAAAAGAAGGCCATGTTGCTGCTGGAAGATTTGTTATCACTCTCCAATTGCCATTCATTCTCCAACAGTCTTAGTTTGTTGAAGATGTCATCAAACCTGGAAGTCTTGTGGGTGTTATTGACAAGAATAGATCTTGTCTCAATCTTCCATACATCACCAAGGCTTTTGAGAAAAGTAGCATTCAATTCAGGGTCATCAATCTGTTTTCCCATGAAGGAAAGTTGACTTGTGATGTCAAGAAGTCTACTTCTCACACTGCTGAGATTCTCATTAGGTTGAGCTTTAAAGACAGCATACTCATGCAATAGTTGCTTCTTCTTTTCTTCTTTTGTATCAGCATTGCCACCATGTGCTACTTCAAGAGCTTCCCAAAGCTCTTTTGCAGACTCAAAGCGTTTGTACTTGTGCTGATTCTCATGACCTAGGGCATGTTTCAAGATGTTCAAGATTTTCATGTCCACCCTCTTCTTGGCTATGTCTTCAACAGCTACAGCTCTCCCATCTTCAGGCTTTTCCACCTTATCAGATTCAGGACAATTAGGAACAGTTGTCCTTGTGGCAATTGCAGCAGTAATCTTTGCTGCTTTATCGAATGTGTTCCCATATTCGATAATCTCCCAAAGAGTGTAGTCATGAATAGCTATATATTGCTCAAAATTGGACTTCCAAAGCTCAAAGTTCCTGGCATCAAACATGGGAATTTTGATACTAGGGTTTGAGAAGTTGTTTTGTAGCAAAGCAGGAGGTTGATTTGTGCCAGACATGATGTTTTTAGGGTTTTGAGAATTTTAGGGTTTTTAGGGTTTTTGGTGTTTTAGGGTTCTTGCGTTACTTAAAGATCAAAAGTTTCTCAACAAGCTCTGATACCACTTGTTGATCCCAAACTTAGATCGATTAAGCTTTGTGTATACGAGATTAGATCAAGTACTACACGTAGAGAAACCTTTGCTTATGAATAAAGTAACAAAGTGTTATGCGGAATTAACACTTGATCTAAAACACAATGATGTTAAACAAACTTTCACTTGTATTAGAATAATCTTGTTGATTACAATGAAAGGTTTAACTTGCGAATACTATGAAAACTGATATATAACTTTAACCTAAAAGATCTTCTTTTATAGAACAAGAAGTCTTGTACAATAAGCTACGAATCAACTATTCTAGGTAAAGATAAACATAGAAAATACATTGTCGTCTCTATCCTTACTAGAAGTAATCTAGAATATAATAAACGTGTAGCTCACATCTTCCATCAGTGCTTGTCTTCAATCTGTCAACGCTTGACTTTAACTTGTCAACGCTTATGCTGTCAGCGCTTACTTTGCTCTTGTCAACGCTTAAGTTGTTCTTGTCAGCGTTCAAGTGTTCTGGCCTAAATTTATTCCCAACAATTCAAATTGGGGTGAGGTGGGTTGTTATTATTATGCACACCGGCCATATCTAAGTCTCTACGAGTCTCGGGCTCAGAATAAGACGAAGATCGAGTACGCATACACTAAAATGAAATACAATATTTTTGAGTTTTTATCTTTTTTATTTTTATTTTTATTTTGAAAATTTTATATTTTTATGATTTTTTTTTTTGAAAATTTTTATGCTTGAAAATAACGTTCCCAAAAGAACGGATCCTAAAATCCAATTTTTCTCACTAAAAACCGTTAATCTTTACGAAAAGAGCCGGCAGCGGCGCCATTAGATTTAATGGTATTTGGGTTTTGCATATGTGTACTCAATCGTTCTCGGTATCTATTCGAATTGATCACGGTTTAGGTGGAATTATTGGTGTTGGTCACTAAAAGGGGGAGCTTTTGATAAGCTATTTCTACTAGATAATATAAACGACAAAGTAATTAAATATAAAACTAAAAGAGAGAAATCCAACCTAGATTGGCAGGAAAAGAAAATCTAAAAATTAACTTGAAACAAGTCAAACCAGTCGGAATACCTACGGTCGGAATACCGTCGGAAAATCCATCAGAATGTTACCAATAATCCTGTCGGAATAACTGAAACAATATTGTAACAGTGCCGGAATAATTAACAATAAAAACTATCGGAATACTTATCGGAAAATGCGTCGGAATGTTGGGTCACCAATCCTGTCGGAATGATGATCGGAAAAATGGTCGGAATAACTAAACCCTATTCTGATGGAAACAATCGGAATAACAAGCGGAATAACGATCGGAATGCTAAACCCTTTTCCGATCGAAGTTATCGGAAAAACCGTCGGAAAGGAAAACCCTAATCCGATGAAATCAATCAGAATAACCGTCGAAAAAGGTAAACCCTTTTCCGATGGTTTGTAATTCGCAATAAGCAAAATCGAATAAGCTCTTTTTAATAAGCACTAACCGAAACTTGATCAAATCAATAATGAAAAGAACTAAATAAGCACGAATAAGAAACTTTCAAAACATTAAATAAGTAAGATTTATAAAATAAACTTTAAAAGGATTAATCTTTTAAAACTCTTAAAAGGAAATAAGGTAAACACGAAATAAGCTAAAAAGCATAATAAGCTAAAAGCTTAAGTCGTATAAAAACTTGATAAGAACAAAAAGATGAAAACTTTAATCAAATAAGCATTAAGATTAAACAAGATGCTTACTTAATCCAAATCAAGATAAATCTTCAGAATAGACCTTTGACTTCCGTTCTTCTTGCACTTTTGATCTTTTGACTTCGTCTTTTCTCTTTTTCTTTGATAAAAGCCCGTGAAAGCTTGTGTTTTCTTCCTTTTCATATTTTTGTCCTAAAACACAATAAAAACACAAACCACGCATAATTCCGACTTTTACGTCATAAAATATACGTTTTGGTCTTGTTTTTATTATAATTAAGGGGTAAAAGGATTAGTGTTTTCACACTTATTAGTAATTTCACCGTTAAGTTCAAGATTAAGATAAAGACGGATTAATTGATTTAATCAATTAATTAAAGGTTGGTTTTAAATTGTTTTTCTTATGTGTTTAATCATGTATGTCATACTAGATCCATTTTGCTGCGTACTCGTAGTTAATGGTTTAACTAGTTTCAAAATCCTAACTGTGGCATCACGAGTCAATTCGTATGGCATTCATGGGTTACACATGGAATAAAATACGCTTGCTTCGCTTTAAAATCTCTTTTATTTATGTTTCTATGGCAATTACATGCATACTTGCCATAAAGTTTTAATCTTGATCTAGATAATGGTTAAATTTGGATAGGTTAAATTGAACCGGTTAATAATTACTATTGTTTTTATTATCGGTCAAAGATCTTTGCATCTCATTTTGTGATTCATGCACGTCATCAAGTACCTTGCTTGAAAACTTGATGACGGTCTTTGGTCCGCAATTTGGAGAAGACTCATTCGAGACTTGGATCTTATATGTTATTGCTTTCATATATAGTATGTCTTCTGCTTCTACCCCCTTCCAGTCTGTTTTTATGTGCTTATATGTTTTCCATTATGAATTGCAAAACATAATAATTCAAGATCCTAGGAATCATAAAATGGATCTCTACTTATATCAAAACTAGCTTTAAAAGTATGTCATATTAATACATTTTTTCCTTGCGAATCAGCTATGTGTTATTTGTTAAAACTTGTATTTTGAACAAAGATTAATATGGACATAAGATGTATGAAACTTGTTTTTATTATAATGTAATTGTTTTGCGAAATCATATTGTCACTCGAATTGGGCTTACATGCCGTAATAATGACTCATAAACCATCTTCTCAACGACGTGATTTGCAAAATTAATTATCTTATAATACTAAAAAAACTTGTTTTGTGATTTACTAATGATAGACTTGCTATTGCAATACGTGTTCTAGTCAAGCTATCTAAGGTTTGAACGATCTTTAATGTTTTCCCGTGTCATATAGACGTTTTGGCATTTATATCATAATTATCCCAAGCACGTGTGCCTTCGGACGCATGAAGAGTAGGATATAGGGTTTGATCCTTCTTTAATCTTTTCCCGAACTAGTGTGGACACTAAGCTTGAAAAACCATCAATCTTGGGGAAACCGCCTCAAATTCAGTCCGTTAGACAACCGACTGTATTTAGATCCGAGCGACCACAATCCTTGAGACCGCGGTTTGCCTCCCAAGTTGATATCATTCATATTTCTAGAACAGTCACTCCACCAACTAGGCCTAATGTGACTAAATCAGCTTTTGCAAGACCTAATCACATGATTGCCTCTAGTCTCCCTAGACATAGTACAACGAACACGTCCCGATCTAGCTCAAATGACGTTCACCACAAGTTTGGTCTAAGGGAAACTATTCAAAAGACAAAAGTAAAAGATAGGAATTTCAAACCTAGTCAGATACCTTCTAGATTACCCAATACTGCTAACCGTAGCATGTCATATTCTAGGAGCATCAATCAATCATCTAGGAATTCTAGATCTTACTCGGACATCAAATATGCTACTTGTAAAACATGTAGGAAATGTGTCTTTAAGGAAAATCATGACCCTTGTGTCAAGAAACTCCTTAATGAGGTGAACTCCTGCGCTAGAGTTACATCCCAGTGGGTAGCTAAAATCAAACCCATTGGTAAAATGTGGCTCCCCACTGGTAGAACTTTCACTCTTGTAGGAAACGAGTGCCCTTTAACTAGGATAGTCTCCGATTCTACTAAGACTACTAGGGAGGAAATTGAAAAGGGTGATACATCACTTAAGCCTGAACTTAAGGTTTTCTATAAAAGGAAACGTTTTCCAGCTAAGACAAGTGAATTATCTCCTCAAGTCACCTCTGGCACAAGTAAGGCCAACTGTGAACCCCCACATGGTTCTAAAATAGATATTGCTAACCCATATCAAAACATGCAAATTCCTAATGAGAATGCAGGTACCACAGAGGATGTTCCAAACGAACGAAGTGGTCCAATCATTGTATACCATTCAATTAAGGACACTCTCAAAATTTGGTTGCTGAAGAAGCTGATATCTAAGAAACAAGTGTCTCAGGGGACTCGCAGTTAAGTCATACTAAGGACTTATAGTCACATCACAGACTGTAACTCGTTCATTAAAGAAAGGAAAGTTTATCGCCGATGATAAACTTATCCTTACAACGAGAAATTAATTTTTCTCGGGCATGAACTTATATAAAAAACATTCCAAGTTTTTAAGCTCATGCACAATGGCTCACATTCAAATCACAGTCTGTGACCCGAACTTCAGAGAAAAGGAAGTTTATCTCGTCAACGATAACTTACCCTCAAAACAAGAAATTAAATTTTTCTCGGACACGAGCTAAAATTAAAACTATTCAAAGGTTTTAAGCTCGTGTACATGGCTTACATTCAAATCACAGTCTGTGACCCGAACTTCAGAGAAAGGGAAGTTTATCTCGTCAACGATAACTTACCCTCAAAACGAGAAATTAAATTTTTCTCGGACACGAGCTAAAATTAAAACTATTCAAAGGTTTTAAGCTCGTGTACTTGGCTCACATTCAAATCACAGTCTGTGACCCGAACTTCAAAGACAGGGAAGTTTATCTCGTCAACGATAACTTATCCTCAAAAACGAGAAATTAAATTTTCTCGGACACGAGCTTACATTTAAACTATTCAAAGGTTTTAAGCTCGTGTATATGGTTCATCGTTAAATATCAGAGGATGACCCGATCTTTAAATAAAGGAGAGTTTATCGCCGATGATAAACTTATCCTAACAACGAGAAATTAATTTTTCTCGGGCATGAGCTTATATTAAAAACATTCGAAGTTTTTAAGCTCATGCACAACGGTTTGCAGTCACATGTCAGATTGTAACCCACACTTCTAAGAAAGGAAAGTTTATCGCTGATGATAAACTTATCTTTATTAACGAGAAATTAAAATTTTCTCGGACACGAGCTTACATTAAAACTATTCAAAAGTTTTAAGCTCGTGTAAATGGCGTATAATTATTTTTCAGATTATGCCCCGGACCTCAAAGAAAGGAAAGTTTATCGCCGATGATAAACTTATCCTTACAATGAGAAATTAACATTTCTCGGGCATGAGCTAATATTAAAAACATTCGAAGTTTTTAAGCTCATGCACAAAGACTTACAGCTAGATATCAGACTGTAACTCGGACCTTTATTTTAGGAAAGCTTATCTTTCATGATAACTTTCCCTCGTAACGATAAATTAATTTTTCTCGGTCATGAGCTTGTATTAAAACATTCCAAGTTTTAAACTCATAAAGTAAAGTGTATCTTTTAAATAAGAGAACTTTTCTTTTTAACGAGAAATTCATCTTTCTCGGTCATGAGCTTTACGTTAAAACATTCAAAGTCTTTCAAGGTCATGAAAACGACTTCTAACTAAATGTCAACTTAGGACTCCTTTTTCAGTTAAAAGGAAAGTTTAGCGCTGATGATAAACTTATCCTCACAACGGGAACTTTACAACTTCTCGGACTTGAGCTCGTTTTGTAAGATATTCAACATCTTAAGCTCAAGTAATTGGTTTTCAAAACGTTGAACATAATTTTTCGAGAATTTCTCAAAAGGTTTTTCTAAATCTTTCAAAATTGTGTGTTCAAAAATGTTTTGACAAAAGAACATATCTTCTGCAATCGATAATATTTACGAACCTAGAAATGTCGTTCAATAGAGACACGGGGTTGTAAATAAAGTTTGAGCAGAAGTTTAAATGATTTAAAACATGTTCAAAATGGCTTGCTATTATTTCAGATAGTAACCCGCTTTTCATATTTAAGTCAAGCATTTCACCGGAAAGCTTTGACTCAACAACATGAATTAATTTTATCGGGCATGGTTTACTTTATAACCATGTAAGGGATTGTGTTTACGTTATAACACAATCTAACACGAATATATGTACGCTTCAGTGCATTTATTGTTAAAACAAGAGAAATCTTGTTTTTATGAAGTTATCATCTCCACCAATCATAGCAATTTACAATTGATATCTACATACTCGACGATGCGACTACTCAAACTGCGACTACAACTCTTTCAATAGAACACGGGTCAACAATTGAGGGGGATCAATTTTCCAGCATTTAGAACCTTTGACGCCAAAAGTGCCAAGTTCACATATTGGTGTCAAGACAACGATATCAATCGTACACATGGAGTCAAGAGATAACTTCAGACGTGACGAGGCGACCAACATTCGTGAACAAGAACCATGTGATTCTTTCATATGATGTTCTCCATCATTCAGGTCCAACCTCGTAAATTGCTAATCTTGTGAATACATTATCATATATGATCTTTGCACGTGATAAATACCTTACACTTGTGTTTAAAAGGTATTTAATTTACGTTTCAAGTACACCCTCATTAATTTAAGGGGGAGCTTGTGAAAATCATTAAGATAATTGGATTTGCATTTTTCTTCCCAAATTTTATTAAATCTCATTAAATCAATTGATATTAAAAACATCGATTGGGTTAATATTTTTAATATGGGGGAGAAAACGTGATTTAATATTGAGATCAATAATGGTTTACTTAATGTGCTGGCTCATCCCGACTTGTGCGAAATGTTTTCGAAAATTGTGGCATATGTTAAGGGGGGAGCAAAAAGGATTTTCTATATCTAAAATGGGATTCATGGTGATTTATACTTACCCACAACCCATTTATTTCATGAGGATGAAGATTGTGGTGACAAAAGGATGGTAGGATAGGTTAAGTCCAATGATTCTTTCTAAACCGGAGGAATCTTCCCAAGGATATTCCATAGCTAGAAATAGTAATCCTTAGGAAAGATGGAGAAAGATTGTGAATGTAGCTGAATGCCGACCAAGTACTTAAGTTAGCACTGGAACAATCACAACAAGGTGCTAGTTATGACGTATTGGTAAGCATTGAAGGGGTTGAAGAATAAAAAAAGTTGTAAAGATAAAGGGTATAAAGAAAGTAGCCCTCCTTACAACTTAGGCAGAAACCGGGTCAATATATATGCTATTGAGATTATTTTTAATGATGCTTGATATTGAAGATAAGACATCATAGACCCAGTGATACAATGCACAACCTATCACAGCTAACTCAGATATCTCTCAAAAGATATTTGTTTTAATCACACGGAGACAATGCATTATCTATTGATTTATTCACTCTGAATAAATTGGTATTGAAATGATGGCACTCCTCTCCAGCCTCCATCACTAAAATCCAAAATGCACGATCGAGTCTAGAGCCATTTGAGATCATCAAATATCTCATTAGGACACACTTTCATAATTCCTTGCTTCTTCACACACTGTGAAAAGTAAGAAAGATCTTAAGAATCCTACGCAAAATCTTCATGATCTTGCCTTAACATCCGAGTAATACGAAAGTATTTACAATGAAGATGGAAATCCTTCTTGAGCAAATATCCAAAAGCTCATGGTAGGTGACTTGTGCGATTCTTTATGAATCAAGCTTGTGATAACTGGAAAGCAACAGTGGTTTAATTCTTAACTGAACTTAAACACGTTCCAGGTCTCTACGCAATATCTTAGTGATCTTGCTAGAACACTCAGAGTGACACTCTATATGTTCACAGTGATGAGTGGAAATCCTTCTAGTGTTAACCTCAAACAGCACTTGGTAGGTATCTTGCAAGATTCTATACGAATCAAGCTCGTGACAACTGGAAAGCAACGATGGTGCGGTTCTTAATTGTATTTCACTTGTTCCAGGAACATGAATTGACGGCTTCAAATCATGCGGATGTTATTATCCAAATGATTCACTCTTTATGTTCATAGTCAGCTTTGGACGGTCGAATAAAGAGAACGTGTTTACCCGCGAAATCTTGTCAAGGAGGTTCTTAATTGAAACTTCCTGCCACAAGTACGATATTTTATATCGTCCAACGGTCTTCACCGACCGGAGGTAAAATGATACCGAATTAAAATGAAATGTTCAAGGCCATTTCAGTCGTCTATATGTTTTGTTGCTAACTGTCTTATGCAGCAAAACAAGAAGGTGGCATTACGGTGTACAATCCAGAAGAAGTCGCCAACACATGCTTATGCTTTCTGCACTTAATACTTCAACAAATTCAAGAAAGCCTAAAAGTCCAGTCTTCCGTTGTATCAAACTCTGAAGCTTTCAAGAATTTATAAAGGTATAAGTATGTGGAACATGAAGCCACGAGGAGGCTTTCACAAGTGATGAATGCACAAGGTCAAGGCAAGGAAACATGCTCAAGACTAAAGTCAAAGATCTCATCAGCATATTCACAAGAACAAGATCGAAGACTCAAGCATAGTATGCTAGGTTTAAGATTTTGTAAAATGGTGTGACCTCCCTTAGGTGGAGATTGTTGGAAATACGTTTTTCAAAAGAAAGTCTCGGTCACATCATTGTTAGCATAGATCACGAGCTATAGACTATTTAGGACATTGTAACTTGGAGTGACCTCCCTTCGGGGGAGATTGTTGGAAATACGGTTTTACGTATTTAGAAAGGATCGGTCACTCCAACGATATATTCAATTATTGGGCTCGTGATCCAACATATTAACATATATCCCATATAGCCCACATGTAGGGTGAGCTATATATACCCCCTCCTAGCATTTTAGGAGGGGTTGAGAACTTATTCATTCAATACACTTTCCATCTTTTCTCTCTTTCTCTCTTTCTCTCCTTTCTCTCTCTAACTCTCTCTCTCTCTCTCTAGTTCTTTCATCTCTCTCTCTTTTAGATCAATCAAACACTTGCACAATCCTAAGAAACTATGATTCTACAATAAACACGCCTAAACAAAAGTTAACAAAAGGTTTTTCTTAACTTGTGCTAAAAAGATTATTGCATGCATCTTTTTACACACTTTTGACATTTGTTTTCTAAACTTATGTGATACCTATTTGAATCTTTAAGTCTATACCATCCAATTTAAAAGCACTTGTAGTGGTTTTTTTGTCATCTCGTCATACCTAGGACGAATTATACACCCAAGGCAATTTTTTTCATAGGTCAATTCTATGCCAATTATTGCATGCTTTAAATTGGTACGACTTAAGTCGAGTTCTCGGTCAGATTCGGAACCCAGGGCATAAGATGAGATGAAACATACTCATGATTTTATTACATGTAGAACAAGTTTGTTTGAGATGTTCATTGATACTCGAAAGAGTTGTAAGAACATCCCATGCAAACATTCTACAACAATAAACTTCATGAATCGTCTCATAAATTCTAAGAGTTGCACTTGTAATGTAATTAACGCTCGACGCTTACCTCTTGCTCTACTTATTATTATATGGTCAGACCTCTAATTTTAAGTGGGAGTGCAAGCAAGGATCTTAGTCTTATCAGTAATTAATTGGGTAGTTAATTCTATTAAGAATTTAATTATCGAAAATACTAAATTGAACTTTCTATGTTCCGATTAATTGTGTTATTGCGACATAATTCGTAAACTAAAGTTGTTTTCTTATAGAAAACGAACATAGTCTCTTTTCCTGGTAAGAAAAGCGAGACTTACTCCTATCTCTTCTCATTAGTTGACAAGAATAAAATAGGATAATAATCGAATAATTATCGATTGTATTTAAGCTCACTTTTAATATTTCATTATCCTAATCCGGTTCTGAAATCATTGAAAGATAACATATTTTGTGTATCCATAGTACTTTTGTTTATAGATACCAAAATAAATGACATCTTGCACTTGTCAAGATGTATGAGTTTAAACCGCAAAGAGTAAAGAATTTACTAGCACTTCGCTAGGTATCTTTCTTGGACTCTTGTTATTCCTTAAAGTGTTAAATACCCTTGTGGCTATATAGACGATAAAGGAGGAATTGCATGCTAAATAGTAATAGTAAAGTTAATTGAAAGCATGAACGGCTAGTCCGTCATCTACACAAGTAGAATTTCATATACTTTGTTCAAATACCTAAGTACATGTATACTTGTAGGCATTTTTCAGAGATAATGAAGTCAATAAAATTGCTATTTACTTTCTACTGGTAATGTAACATCTCTTATGTTGACAAATCCAATGGGCGCGTTGTTTATTACTGAAATAATATCCATGTAATATTTTCAATTTTAGTGGGAGCTTACAAGATTTATTTTCTTGATTAGTCACCCATATTATTTTGAACTTGCTTTGAAATAATTTATCACTTCCAAATATGAACGACCATTGCTTAAAGGAAAATTGCATTTTATTTTATAAGATAACATGCTGCCTTTCTGATGTCGCCTTATGACACGTTATCTATAAAATAATAATCCACCATTCTTTATTTAAAGTTATGGTTCTAAATCTACTTATAATATCAATGGCATTATCATATTGTTTACACAATCAACCACATGTTGTATTGTTTTTCTTCATAATATGATGTTGTGCCTTACACAAGTGGGAGACATCTTAAAGTGTGTGCAAGGAACAACATATAATTGGTTTCACTTGCCTTCAAGGTAATAAAGCTAATAATGATACTAGGACTTGAACACACAAGATGTTTGTTTCCCTACTACATTTAATGTCATGATATAGTGAAGAACTACTTCAACGAATTTACTACATGTTTAGTAAAGATAATTATGGTTAAGATATAATAATCATAATTCTGAAGTATAAAATTAACTTAAAATTACTGTTGAACTCAAGAGTTTGTGTTCATGATTACTTTAGTTAGTATAATTACGTTTTTTCTTGATAACACATAATTATAAAGTTCTTAAATTACTCACCGACTTATAACATAAAGTATATAGTAAAATAGTTATGTCTTATTGTTAAAAGATAATCATAAGATCTTTGAATTATTCAAAGACTTATAATGTATACTTGATATGGTCTGTTTTCTTGTAAACACATGAACATATATTTCTTGAACTACTTTGTCTTCTAGTAAACACATGGTTCTTGTATTATTCAAGGAATATGCATCATAGCATGCGTTTGGATTTAAAAATACGGATATGATGATATCGGCACGACCCAATTCACAAGTATTTGATCCAAAGAGAATTAAGTTATCTATAGAATTCTGATGAAGTCTCACAATTCCAATACTCATAGAATACCAAATTATTATGGTATGTCTAAAGAGTTGAAACGAACTATATTCGTATAGTTTGATTTATGATAACTTTTATTATTCTACCTCCATGATCTATCAATGTTAGAAAATTGTGTGTGTCATTGATACACTCAATATAGTTCAAACCTAGAAGGTACTCCAACCCACAACTGGAAACCCTAAACCATTAGGGATTTTCGGTTGTTCCACTCAAACCAATCTAATCTTAAAACCTCTTGGGGTTTTTTGATTTTCCAACACTTCCTTGTTAGACGATTGTAGTGTTGGTGCTCCTCCTAGCTTGACGTAACACAAACCTTTCCGAAGGTTATTGGTTAAAAGTGATGCAAGAATTAGGGTTTATACTACAAACCCTAATTATGGTTCTTGGGAGGAATCCCAATATGTCTTAATTTTTTTAATTTGTTAATATCTTATGGAGCATACTATTAACAAACTTGAGATAAGAGTTTTAAAATGTATTTTGTAGTTGCTTTATTAAGAAGAATTTATTGTTGCTTAAATACTTAGTATTTAGAGAATTATCTCTACTTACAAAAGTAAGTGGGAATTATAAACAAGCCTTGAAGATATTCAAGAGCAAAATACATTGCCTTCTAAAAACACTTGTCGATGTCATATTTTAGTTAAGCACGAAAATGTCAAACCAAAGTAATTGTTACTCTCATTCATAATTCGCAAGGATATCTCATCACTTGATTGATATTTTAATATCAATGCTGAGGAGTATAAGTTATGAGATCTTTGTAATCTGCTAACTGCTAAAATAAGTTATCATATCTTGAATCTGATAAATGTCTTAGAACTATGAGTGATAAGATGCAGTCCTTAAAGGGAAAATCAAATCATTTAAACTTGATTGATATTTCGCCTAATTATAAACCTATGAGGATGGAATAAGTTTCTTTTGAAGAAAGACTCACAAGTACAAAATGGTATACATAATTAATACATGGCTAATAATAGGAAGCTTTTAACTATACTCAATCAATTGGCTATGATTAAATCACTCTTCTCTACACGTATTGATTAAAAAATATAATAATAATTGTCATACATGTTTCCATATATATATGGAATATGACAAGTTAAGTTTTATAGCATTTTCCTTTATGATTCCTTTTAGTAAGGCTAGTGTGTAATCAAAACGTTTATGAGTCTATAAATTCTTTATTGTGTATGCAAGATAAAATAATCCAAGTATGGATTCAATCATGCATTTAGAAACTAAATCTAGAATTTAATTCAATATGATTTTGGTTAGATCTAGATAGTTTTTAGTACACTTGATATTAAGTGAGAGCAGTATGTTTTTCTTGAAATTCATATGTTATATAACATATTAAGGATATCATTCCATCTAAGCTAGATGATCATCCTGAAGATTGAAATGAAACTTTATTTGATAATTTATGGAATAAAACTAATGACTTTGGAATAAATGTTTATTGAAAAGCATATGCAATAATTAAGTCCAACACAATGCAATAAATCATTGAAGCGAGTCTTGATTGATATATTTCACTTTACATAATTTATTACATGAATGGAAACCTTATGTTTTTAACTAAGGATTCATTATGTATATATAATATTGTGTATATGACTCGTTGTCATTTTTGTACAAGAGCAAAGTGAGATGATATAAAAAATATCTAACTGAGAGTATTTAGATTATTGTTAAACAAATGTTTATGAATTATAAACCATAGTGTTATATGTGTACACTGATGCTAGAGGATAATCAATTCTAGTAAAGTGAGATTTTCTTATTGACGATAAATCTGCTAAACTAGATGTGCTCACAATGAGCATTGTTGCATTACACATTAAGAATAAGAATACTTTACATTTTAAGAAACTGTAAAGGTGACTGTCAGTATATCGTTGATTTTAAATACCTTATACAATGTATGATGATATCCTCATACTATGACACTTGCAATAGTATGATCATGTAGGATAAGACACTAATCTTATTTTTCAAATCTTTTACAATTTGTGAAATTTGAAACAAGTAGTCGGTAAGTTCACTTAGATGACTATTTAGCATTCTTGTAAAGAAAGTTGAGAATGTTGGAAACATTGGAATTCAACTTGCTAAATTAGTTTCATGCATATATATATTAGTATTTGGATAATTGGGATTGTAAGACAGTTATTATTTTCTGATGAATAAAGATACTCAATATTTTTTTCATTCATATAATTATTGTTGTCCTATATTTATATGTTTAACCCTTGAATATTTGATTATTCTAAATATGTCCATTGTTGGTTAGCAATATGGGAATATTGTTAACATTAAGATAAATATGAGTGTTGGTTATATTCTTTGAATATATGGATGGTTCCCACCAAAATCATGTGTTATTCATAACGGATGCATATTGGACACCCCGAACTTTCAAATCGTTACTTTAGGATCCTTGTCATGAGTAAGATTTTGAAAATGGTAATTAAGTCATCCTTAGAATTGAGATACAAACAAGTTTGTTCATGTGTGAATATCACTTCTTGATTATAAGTTAAACGCTATCTCGTAAGCGGTAGTTATAAAGGCTATAGTTGGAAGTGTTGTAAAGCAGTGATCCATAGACACTTGTAGTCGAAATAGAATTTGTTCCTCCACTTGATATAGTGCAGATTGGTACCATTGGGCCCTCTCCAGAATTAATAAGATAATTGTGTGGCCGCATCCAAAGAGTAAATCAAGATGATACTTGTTTACATTTGGTATTTCTGAATTAACTTCTATAACGAGAAACTAAAAGTTAAACTATATGGAATGAGTTAGGATCCATATCCTGGTTTAACGGTACTAGTAACAAAGGGATGATTATTAGCAAGTCACATAATCGTGTACCATTTATACTTTTGAGATATTCTTCTTGATACTATACCTCAATCATTTCCGGTTATAATAAAGTGTTGTTAGATACTTTATTATAGACGTACTACGTCTTAAACTCTCATAAGTGGGAGCTGTTGGGATATGCTATCGTTTAGCCATCAGAAATGCGTGAGCCTAACGGGGGCACACACTCAATACGGAGAACACACTTTTATTTACGTTTATTTACTTATTAATTAAACGTTTAATAAAAACTTCACTATTATTTAATTAACGGTAGTTAAATTAATTAATAGGTTTTAATTAATTTATCGTGAGCTCGTTGGTTAAAGTTTAGGGACTTAAAAGTCGGTTCTTGGAACCCTTAGGCCATAGTCGGCCGAATCATACCCTAGGGGTATTATTGAATTGTTTTGGTTTGTTAATCAAGTTAAGTATTTACCTTAATTACGTTTGTGTGGATTGGGCCTAATTTTGTGGAGGTGGAGACCAGTATATATACACATCTCCATACCTCACAAATTTAGTCTCTCCCCTTGACTTGGTTTCCGTCCGATAGCAACAAACCAAACACCAAACCGTTACGATTTTTCCTTTAACCCTAAAATCACATAAAGGTTAAACCTTTACAAGATCAATTACCTTTTGGTACTTACTTGTGAAGGTTTAAGCTTTTAACTAAGCACTAGATCTTCGTATCTAGGTTTTTGGTCCCCTTGTGGTTCGTCCAAACGCAAACCCTAAATTAGGGTTTTTGGTGATTTTTCCAAGCATCTTGTAACGTCTATAAACCGATCTTTACATAATCCCAATTAGGGTTTGTATCTAGGGTTACTAGTTACAAGATATATACACAAGTTGTTTGAGAAGTGAAGTTACCCTAGCATCGTGGTGTATTCGTTTGACGTGTCGTGTGCACAAACGATGAAGACGGTAATTTAACCATTAAGTTAAAGATCAAGATAAAGACGCATTAATTGATTTAATCAATTAATTTAAATTGTTTTTCCTAAGTGCTTAATCATGTATGTCATACTAGATCCATTCTGTTGCGTACTCGTATTTAATGGTTTAACTAGTTTCAAATCACAACATGACCCATGGCTATGCGTAGTTCAGGCTGTAGCTGATGAAGAGTCTATGGTTGTTGGCTGTTTAGGTGACGTGAAAGGGTATCTAAACGAAAAGAGAAAGCTAGAACAAGTTTTGACAGTAATCAAATCAAGTTCTCTTAATGTACTAGGCGACTTAAACGTAACATTGAAAGATCAAACCGGTTCCATTTTTGGTACAATTCATCACAAGGCCCTTTCTCACAGGCAGGGACGGAGCCAGTAGGTGTCACGTGGGTGCCCGTGACACCTGTGGATTTTTTTGATTTAGTGTTAAATTTCGAAAAAAACCATTGATTTCTTCTAAATGCATCTTAAATGCACTCGGTCCTTCGAAAATGTGTTTCTAGTATTATTTAGTTAATATACTTACAAACAGAAAACAAAATTTAACTTTTATAAATTACAGTTCAAAAAGTTTTGTGCACCCGGTCATATATGATCCTAGCTTCGTCCTTGCTCATAGGGGTTACGGGCACATTTGTGTTGGAGCTTTTTTGATACTTAAGAATGTTTCGGTCTTCACTCCAAAGTCATCTGGTTACTATCTTAACATCATAATTAAGAACATTGTTCATGTTGTACCAAAGGACATTTTCTATGATTTCTAAATGCATATGTTACTAATTATCTTTGGTTGTGCTTTTAATTTCGATGTAATGTTTATTGTGAGCCTGGATCGCTGTAATGTTTCAAATTTATGTTAGTGCCAGAGTGTATGTTTGTGTTTTACTTAATCGATGCAACAAATGCTCATTTTACTCAGTGTGCGATGGTACAAGGAATTTATTAACACATAAATGAAATAACACAACCTAATACATAGAAATACGACAAGACAATTTTTGAAACAATACAACATCATTTAAACAGGACACATCATGGATGGATAAGTTCATAAAAGAGATAGTTTAGAAGGAATGGATATTCCTTGTATGGGTCAACCATAAACGAACCAGGTCTTCCTTCAATACCTTCGTTGTTTACAAAGATACCCATGTCATGATTCCATGTTTCTAGGATGTGGGGAACACCTTGGGGCCGACACTTACTTAAAAAAATTGGGTTTTCATCGTATGTGAATCCCAATAACTTTGGCACGTGTTTAATTGGCATTTCGAGAAAATAACGCACTCGAAGAACACCAACAATCCCACCATTCACCGCTAAATTTCATCCCATAAGAACCCGACCATGTTTCTAACCCGTACTGCCAGCAATCACGAGAGTGTTTCCTTGTTGTGTGATAGTGAAGGGAGGTGAAATGTGATGTTGGATAACTTGAGGAATGTCTTGGATTAGAATTTGATCATTAACCAAAACAAACGACACAATCATGTACCTTATGTACAAATGACCATGATCACAAACGCACTTTTCAGAAACCACCCAAATATTTTAACGTCAACAACCGCTTGACTTCTCCGCTAAATTCAGATAGAAGCGCTAGGAAAACTATCAGATTCCAAATTGTTCCACACCCGGGTAGACATTCTAAACATCGAGACAGACCATGTACCCTAACCACTAATAGCATACATAATTTTGACAATGATTTATTCTTGAGTTGGTGTGTAAACATCATAACCAAATACTTTTTTGGTACAAGGAGGCTTAAGAGCTAGGAATGGTGTCAAAATTGTGACCGAATTTGACATTGACGGGTTCCATAAGAGAAGTGTTACATCACCGGGACATAAAAACACCAAATTCCCTCTGACATTGCAAGTGCCTTCAATGTAACAGCATTAAATGTTGAATTCACAGGTTTAAAGGTTAAGTTACCAGCAACCTTATACATAACACCCTCATCTGCATCCTTGAATTGGAAAATTAAACTACAATAATCAACCTCACGCGAACCATACTGACGGTTAAAATTTTGGCGGACAATCCATGATTTCCATCGCTTAGACACTTGACGAAATTTGCATAACGATTTCACATGCATCCTATGAAGGTTTATTAACATCATAACAATTATATAAAACCCTAAACGAGATCAAAGCACATAAAGCGGAAGCGATTTAACAAGATCATAATAATACCACAATTATAATTAATCGAATTAGGGTTACATACCTTTACTGTCGGTCTACGATTTCTTAGGATTTAGCAATGTTATGATTATCTAATGAATGGAATGGAAAAGGAAGAACTTAGAGAGAGAAAAGAGAGAGAATGGAAGAAAGTAGGAATTAGTGAAATGACAAAGTGTTCAACCCCTCCTAACATTCTAGGAGGGGGTTTATATAGCCACCCTACATATGGGCTTTGGTGGGCTATATGTTTATACATTAGATCACGAGCCCAATACTATCTATCTTTGGAGTGACCGATCCTTTCTAAATACGTAAAAACGTATTTCCAACAATCTCCCCCTAAGGGAGGTCACTCCAAGTTACAATGTCCTAAATATTCTATAGCTCGTGATCTATGCTAACAATGATGTGACCGAGACTTTCCTTGGAAAAACGTATTTCCAACAATCTCCCCCTAAGGGAGGTCACACCATTTTACAAAATCTTAAACCTAGCATACTATGCTTGAGTCTTCGATCTTGTTCTTGTGAATATGCTGATGAGATCTTTGACTTTAGTCTTGAGCATGTTTTCTTGCCTTGACCTTGTGCATTCATCACTTGTGATATTTGCCTCTTCGTGACTTCATGTTCCACATACTTATACTTTATAAATTCTTGAAAGCTTCAGAGTTTGATACAGCGGAAGACTTGACTTTTAGGCTTTCTTGAATTTGTTGAAGTATTAAGTGCAGAAAGCATAAGCATGTGTTTACGACTTCTTCTGGATTGTACATCGCAATGCCACCTTCTTGTTACGCTGCATAAGACAGTTATCAACCAAACATTTACACGGATGAAATGGCTTTGAACATTTCATTCTAATTCGGTAGCATTTTACCTCCGGTCGTTGAAGACCGTTGGACGATATGAAATATCGTACTTGTGGCATGTAGTTTCAATTAAGAACCTCCTTGACAAGATTTCGCGGATAAACCCGTTCTCTTTATTCGACCGTCCAAAGCTGACTACGAACATAAAGAGTGAATCATTTGGATAATAATATCCGCATGATTTGAAGTCGTTAATTCATGTTCCTGGAACAAGTGAAATTCAATTAAGAACCACACCATCGTTGCTTTCTAGTTGTCACGAGCTTGATTCGTATAGAATCTTGCAAGTTACCTACCAAGTGCTGTTTGAGGTTAACACTAGAAGGATTTCCACTCATCACTGTGAACACTAAGGTATCACTTTGAGTGTTCCGGCAAGATCACTAAGATGTCGCGTAGAGGCCTAGAACGTGTTTAAATTCATTTAAGAATTAAACCACTGTTGCTTTCCAGTTATCACAAGTTTGATTCATAAAGAATCGCACAAGTCACTTACCATGAGCTTTTTGATATTCGCTTAAGAAGGATTTCCATCTTCATTGTAAATACTTTCGTATTACTCGGATGTTCAGGCAAGATCATGAATATTTTGCGTAGGACTCTTAAAATCTTTCTTACTTTTCACATTGTGTGAAAAAGCAAGGAAATCTGAAAGTGTGTCCTAATGAGAAATTTGATGATCTCAAATGGCTCTAGACTTGATCATGCATTTCGGATTTTAGTGAGCGAAGGCTGGAGAGGAGTGCCACCATTTCAATACCAATTTATTCGGAGTGAATAAATCAATAGATAATGCGTTGTCTCCGTGTGATTAAAACAAATATCTTTTAAGAGATATCTGAGTTAGCTGGGTTGGGTTGTGCATTGCATCACTGGGTCCATGATGTCTATCTTCAATATCGAGCATCATTAAAAAATGATCTCAATTGCATATGTGTTGACCCGGTTTCTGCCTAAGTTGTAAGGAGGGCTTCTTTCTTTTCACCCTTTATCTTTACAATTCTTTTTCATTCTTCAACCCCTTCAATGCTTACCAATACGTCATAACTAGCACCTTGTTGTGATTGTTCCAATGCTAACTTAAGTACTTGGTCGGCATTCAGCTACGTTTACAATCTTTCTCCATCTTTCCTAAGGACTACTATTTCTAGCTATGGAATGTCCTTGGGAAGATTCCTCCAGTTCTAGAAGAATCATTGGACTTTAACCTATCCTACCATCCTTATGTCACCATAATCTTCATCGTCGTGAAATAAAAGGGTTGTGGGTAAGTATAAATCACCATGAAATCCATTTTGAAGTGCAAATACATTTTGCTCCCCCTTAACATATGCCACGATATCTGAAAACATTTCGCACATGTCGGGATGAGCTATCACGTTAAGTCAAACTATTTATGATTAACCATTTCCCATATTAAATCACATTTTCTCCCCCATATTAAAAATATTAACCCAATCGATGTTTTTAATATCAATTGATTTAATAGCATTTTAAGAAAATTTGGGAAGAAAAATGTAAATCCAATTATCTTCATGCTTTACACAAGACCCCCCTCAAATTAATGAGGGTGTACATGAAACGTGAATGAAGTACCTTTTAAACACAAGTGTAAGGTACTTATCACATTCAAAGATCATATATGATAATGTATTTACAAGATTATTGATTTATGAGGTTGGACCTGAATGATGGAGAACATCATATGAAAGAAGCACATGGTTCTTGTTCACGAATGTTGGTCGCCTCATCATGTCTGAAGTTATCTCTTGACTCCATGTGTACGATTGATATCGTTGTCTTGACACCAACATGTGAACTTGGCACTTTCGGCGTCAAAGATTCTGAATGTTGGACAATTGCTCCCCCTCAATTGTTGACCCGTGTTCTATTAAAAGAGTTGTAGTTGCTGTTTGAGTAGTCGCATCGTCGAGTATGTATATATCAATTGTAAATTGCTATGATTGGTGGAGATGATAACTTCATAAAAACAAGATTTCTCTTATTTTAACAAATAAATGCACTGACACGTACATATATTCGTGTTAGATTGTGTTATTACGTAAACACAATCCCTTACATGGTTATAAAGTAAACCATGCCCGAGAAAATTAATTCCCGTTGTTGAGTCAAAGCTTTCCGGTGAAATGCTTGACTTTAATATGAAAAGCGGGTTACTATCTGAAATAATAATAAGCCATTTTGAGCATGTTTTAAAACAATTGAACTTCTGCTCGAACTTTATTTACAACCCCGTGTCATTATTGAATGACATTTCTAGTATCGTAAATATTATCGATTCCATAAGACATGCTCTTTTTATCAAAACATTTTTGAACACACAATTTTGAAATATTTAGAAAAACCTTTTTGAGAAATTCTCGAAAAAATCATGTTCGAAGTTTTGAAAACCAATTACTTGAGCTTAAGATGTTGAATATCTTATAAAACGAGCTCAAGTCCGAGAAGTTGTAAAATTCCCGTTGTTAAGGATAAGTTTATCATCGGCGATAAACTTTCCTTTTAACTGAATAACGAGTCCTAAGTTGAAATTTACTTAGAAGTCGTTTTCATGAGCTTGAAAAACTTTTGAATATTTTAACGTAAAGCTCATGACCGAGAAAGGTGAATTTCTCGTTAGGAAGAAAAGTTCTCTTATTTAAAAGATACACTTTCCTTTATGAGCTTAAAACTTGGAATGTTTTAATACAAGCTCATGACCGAGAAAAATGAATTTCCCGTTACGAGGATAACTTATCTTTAAAGATAAGCATTCCTAAAGTTGAAGTCTGAGTTACAGTCTGATATTTAACTGTAAGTCATTGTGCATGAGCTTAAAAACTTCGAATGTTTTTAATATTAGCTCATGCCCGAGAAAAATTAATTTCTCGTTGTAAGGATAAGTTTATCATCGGTGATAAACTTTCCTTTCCTTGAGGTCCGGGGTATAATCTGAAATATAATTATACGCCATAGTGCATGAGCTTAAAAACTTCGAATGTTTTTAATATAAGCTCATGCCCGAGAAAAAATAATTTCTCGTTATGAGGTAAGTTTATCATCGGCGATAAACTTTCCTTTATTTGAAGAACGGGTCATTGTCTGACATTTAACAATCAACCAAATACACAAGATTAAAACCTTTGAATGGTTTTAGGATAAGCTCGTGTCCGAGAAAACTTAATTTCCCGTTTTGAGGGTAATATCGTTGCGTAGATAAACTTCCCTTTCTCTGAAGTCCGGGTCATCGTCTGTCATTTAACGAGGAGCCATTATGCATGAGCTTAAAAACTTGGAATGTTTTTTATATAAGCTCATGCCCGAGAAAAATTAATTTCTCGTTGTAAGGATTAATTTATCATCGGCGATAAACTTTCCTTTCTGTGATGAACGAGTTACAGTCTATGATGTGACTATAAGTCCTTTTACACACGATGTTTAAATGCGAATCCCCTGAGACACTTGTTTCTTTGATATCAGCTTCTTCAGTAACCAAACTCTGAGAGTGTCCTTAGTTGAAAGATATGTAAAGATCGGACCGATGTGTTCTTGTTGAACGTGGACTTTGGTACCTGCAATCTCATTAGGAGTTTGTATGCTTTTATGTGGGTCAGTGATATCTATCTTAGAACCATGCGGGGATTCACAATTTTCTTTTCTTATGCCAGAGGTGGCCTGAGGGGATGATTCACTTGTCTTAGTTGGCAAACGTTTCCTTTTATAGAAAACCTTAAGTTCAGGCTTAAGTGATGTATCATCCTTTGCAATTTCCTCCCTAGTAGTCTTAGTAGAATCGGAGACAATCCTAGTTAAAGGGCACTCGTTTCCTACAAGAGTGAAAGTTCTACCAGTGGGGCGCCACATTTTACCAATGGGTTTGATTTTAGCAACCCACTAGGATTTAAGTCTAGCACGGGAGTTCACCTCATTAAGTAATTTCTTGATACAAGAATCATGATTGGCTTGAAAGACACATTTCCTACATGTTTTACAAGTAGCATATTTAATGTCCGAGTAAGATCTAGAATTCCTAGATGATTGATTGATGCTCCTAGGATGTGACATGCTACGGTTAGCAATGTTGGGTAAACTAGAAGGCATCTGACTAGGCTTGAAATTCCTATCTCTTACTTGTCTTTTGCTTAGCTTCCCTTAGACCAAATGTATAGAGAACGTCATTTGAACTAGTTCGAGACATATTCTTTGGACTATGTCTAGGGATACTAGATGCAATCATGTGATTAGGTCTTGCAAAAGCTGTTTTAGTCACATTGGCCCTAGTTGGTGGAGTGACTGTTCTAGAAATATGAGCCATATCAACTTGGGAGGCAAACCGCGGTCTCGAGGATTGTGATCGCTCGGATCTAAATGCAGTCGGTTGTCGAATGAACTGATTTGTAGGCGGTTTCCCCAAGATTGATGGTTTTTCAAGCTTAGTGTCCACACTAGTTCTTTTAGTTTTCCTCAATTCGTTTTTTAATGCAGCTATAGCAAAGACCTTTTCCTGTACTTGAGCCTTTAAAGTCTCATTTTCTTTGAGCAAATTATCTTGGGATGCCAATTTAGATTCAAGCAACTTAATGTGTTTCAAAAGATTATCCTTTTCGGCTTTATAATCTAGAATAGTTTGATCCAATTTTCGTTCAAGAACAACATTTGACTTTTCAAGTTTTTGAAAATATGTTTCAAATTTCTCCGTTTTCTTTGAAATTTCAATTTTGGTGTCCTCAAGCTCTTTGGATTGCTGAGCTAAAATCGTTTGGAGCTCTTTAATCTTGGAATCGGAATCAGTTAATAAAGCAGTCATAAAGCATTTATCATGATGTACTATAGCATTCCGAACAATCTCTCCCCCATTATGACTCACATCGGATGAATCAGAAGTAGTATTTCTATCACTTTTTTCCATCCCATGTTTGTCATAATTAGGTTCATAATGCTCAATATGCGGCATTTCATCAGCGTATACATCATAAACAACATTACATTGTACCATGTTCGCAGGCTCTTCGTCATAAACGGGTAAGGTGTCATCAAAAGAGATCTCGTGACCATTCCCTGACGTGCCACTGGTATCATGTTGTCCTCCTGATTCCGTGCTCTTGCCATCGTTAGGCTCCAAGTTGTCAACCGTATGACCATTCTCCTCTTGCATCTGCATATAGATTCTTGCACTCCATTATCATACGCTTGCTGAAGTTTGGAACTTTCATAAATCGAAGACGAAACCGATGTCAGAAATTTCAATAGTTTATCACGGAAGTAATTAACCTTGTTCTGTGTGTATTAAAGAAACGACCGGCATATCCCTTAATTGTCAGACTTGAGGATATTGAATTGGAGGAAAGGCGTGAGTTGTGTCACAAGAGCCTTATATGCAGTTTCTGATGCAGAGTGATTAAAGTCTTCGTTGTGAAGTTGCTCAGCTAGGTATTTCACGTTGAGGTATATTAAGTCGATGAATGTATAACGATCTTGACCAAAGAGTGTCACAAATTCGCTTCCTCCTTGAACCCATGAAATGTTCATAAGATGTGACTGAAGGAGTCGAACTGAAGTGATACCACTTTCTCTAGCTATGTCTTGCATTAGATGCAATTATCCCTCTTGAAACGTCGAAGTCAACGAATCCATTGAAGTTCGATGAAAAATGATTGTGGATGTGGTTGTTTTCGAAATTTAACAATTCGTGAAGAAACTTAGAAATGAAATTCACGGGTATTGACAGAGCCAACGAAAGATCCGTAAATAACTCTTAAAAATCCTCGTTTGGTGATATATCTCTTTTCTCTGCTCAATAATTGTTGTCGGCTCAAACGATGATAAATTAAAACGGAGTCCAATTCAACCACGGCTCACTCCAAATAGAAAGCCCGTAAACTAATTAAACCAACCTTCGGTTAAACTAGTAAACGACCCGACAACCAATTTAACTAAATTACTTTGACACAACTCGATTTAACTTAGCAAAACCTACGTAGCCCAATTTTCAAAACGTAAAAGTTGAGGCCCAAGTGGAATCAAAACGCAGCCCAATTGTCATACACTTCGAGTCCAAAGAACCCAATCTACATACCCGGTCCAAGCATTGGGATATAAATCCTCCAAATCCCTAATTATCATCCATTCTAACCTAATCTCACACCTACAAACCTCCGCCCCTTTTTCATCCATCTCTCTCAAAATAAGACATCCCACATCCGCTTATACACCTCCTTTCAGTTCATCAATTCGCATAACCAAAAAATTTAGCAGCCTTATGAAGTCAATACAATAATCAAAACACCAAGCTTCATTTCAACCACATAAAACCTACGAAAAGATAAAGATTGACTAGCTTAGATCATAAGTGTCACACCCCACCATGGCGGAATATGGGGCGCGACGTATGGATATCATCACAACATGGCGTGTCTATAGAGATAACTAAATGAAATAAGAAATGTCATAAAATGGTGACACAAATGTCATGACAATATCTCAACAAAGCAGGAGTCTAGGCAAGTAGGTAATAGTCCTACCTCTTACCCAAGACAAACAATACATAAACAAAGCAAACATATAGGTGTCAACAGTATCACTTATTAAAAAAACAAAAGAAACTAAGAAGGAAAGGGGATCTCCTTCTAAATGTAATCCTAATGCCTCCAAAACTAGCCACTTCTATTTTTAAGCTTAACCACATTCTCACCTGAAAGAGACACTAAAACACGTCAACATAAAGTTGGTGAGAGTCATAGGTTTAGACTCCAACGCCAAAATCAAACCATAAGCTGTGAACAAACCAAATTTAATAACATATGGACAATGTGATACAAATATGCATTAACAACCAATATTCAAGATTAAACAAACCAAACCAAATCCAAATCTAAGGCTCCCAACCTTAACAACACCATGGTCCCATAGGCGCCCATACACTTATGTACCAATCCCAAGGCCCCTCCTTGTCATTATCCATTGGTCCTATAGATGCTCACACATCTATGTACCTCCCCAAGGCCCCGCCTTGTCAACATCCCCTTGGTACCAAGTCAAAACATATAACAATCATGAATCAATTAGCAGTTAATCACATAAGTATGCACAAGTCTATCACCAAACATAAAACATTCACAGCATAATTTACAAAACCATAACAAGTGTCTCTTCCATCCCATCTGGAAGTCAAGATCATTAAAAGATATGGGACTATGAAACTCACTTGATTGAGCTTCTCCAAAAGTCTGCGCACTAGCAAAAAGCTAACAAACAAAAGCACATAATCAAAACATGAACCAATCACTAAAATGGCTCATCAACCTATGATGGACATCTAACCTTCTCCCATATATATGCCTCATTTATATGCTCTAAACATCTCATTACACCCCTCTATAAAGCCCTTAACTTAGTTTACTTCATAACCCGTCCCGTTAACATTTTACCCAAAACAGTCCCTGTTTTTAGGTCTCCAAACTATAAGCCAAACGCCCACCTAACCATACCCCATGATCTCTGTAAAGGAAACCCTATGCCCTTACATATGTTAGCTAACTCCTCCTTTTTGTCCCAACCTTAAAGCTATAGTTAAGGCCCCGATATATATATATATACTTTTGTCTATCCGGATTTTACTAATTTTAAACATACAAAAAGTTTATTATGATTAGGGGGTCTTACCCTAACCCACAATCTTAGACCTAATGCATATAATCCCTATAATATATAAACCAACTCCCATGTTCGTTTGAAAGTCCCAGTATAACCCTAAGTACCCCAAACAACCAAACATAAAAAGAAAACAGTCTGATTTCAAAACTGTTTTGACCTCCGACTGTTGTAACCTGTTTTTGTCCCATTTCCCAACCTCCAATTTAGTTCTCGTTTCTTTCATTTGAAATCTACTTCAATTACCTTTCCAGGGATACTTGGATCTCAAAATAAGAGTTTATAGAACTCTAGATATCGTCAAAACAATTGACCTAAAATTCTGCCCAGTTTTTAAAAAACGAATTTAATTAAATCAACCTAATTAATTATACATAAACCCTAATTAAAACCTAGAAATAATTTCCAATGATAAAAACCTATTAATTACATCATTAATTACAGATTATTATCAAAATCTAATTAAAAATTATGAATGTCAAACCCTAATCCATCATATTAGGTTACATACGTAAATTAAACGTTAATTAAGCATAGTTTTAGCGCATACCTTAAACCATAATTGAATAATTGGGTTTTCTTCATCCACCATTGTTAATCACGACTCATATTAGGTTTGGGAGAAAGAAAAATCGTTTTGAGGGCTAAAGGGAGTAATATGGGTAATTAAAACTAACCAGGAAGCCTAATAGTACTCAAACTGGGCTCCCCTTCCTTTCCTTAAGCAAAATTTGGCCCAAAACCAAGCCCAACACCCTATGACCGACTTTTTTAACTATATTACTGTAAATTAACTGTTAATTATTATTACCTTAAATTCCCTTAATTTATTTCAGCTCTTAAAGCCTCCCGAACCTCAAAACCGTAAAACTAGTCAAATTTACGCGTATACCGTAGAAGACGTAAAATATACAGTTTTATAAAAACTCTTGAAATATGAAATAAACTAATTAACTAAATCCTAAATGACTTAAAACCATCCCGGAAAATATTCCCGTGACTAAATACCTCATCCGAGACCTCGAAATGCTAAACCGTAAATTGTAAAAATACGATTTTCTATAATACATATACGTATACGTAAACCACTAAATAACACCATCTCATTTCATAGTCACTACCATGTGAGCTCATGAACATGAAATCATCACACATCGTTTCACTCACAAGGTACCCCGTACCGGAAACGATATCCAAACCACAATCTATACACACCAATTAGCACATAAACACGTAAAGACACGTAACTAGCACAAAATAAAACTAAGTGACGAACCTCAAAACCGCGGTTGTCACATCACTCCCTCCTAATAGAAATCTCGTCCCGAGATTTACTCCTTAGGATCAAACATACCATTAGCAAACAACTGAGGATACTTGTTCTAAATGAACTCCTCTCATTTCCATGTGAACTTTAGTTCAAGTCTCAAATTACCACATATACTAACCAACAATATTTAAATTCATTGCCAAACTCTTGACCTCACAGTCAATAAATCTCACAAATGACTCTCTGATAACACAAACCCATATTAACACAAATCCCGAATAACCGTACATGCAAATATGCATTCTCAAACAGCATTTACAGATCTTAATACATGAAATATAACATGTATACCACTCATTTCCCCCCAGGTAATTCTATGCTCGTAAGCTACTGGTCCAATCTTTCCAAAGATCATAAATGGACCTACAAAACTCTATATCAACTCTTCCATTTTACCAAAACATACCACCCGTTACTATGGGTGAAACTTCCTACATAACTTTGTCACTAAACTCTAGTGGTTTCCTCCTTTTCAACATAGCATCCCTTGTTGCTCTCATCCTTTCCACAAACACCATTACCACATTAGTAGCCTCTTTTACCAATTCTAGTCCACAATGGGGACAACTCACCCTATCCTTTCATTTAGTGCCTCAAATGGCATTTATCAACTTCTAGTATGATAACCATCATTATATGAAAACTCAGCCATCGCTAAAGAGTTTCCTAACTCCCTCTAAATCAATCACTCATGCCCTCAGTGTAACTCCTAAGGTTGTATAAATATCTTACTTGCCCATCCTTTTCCAGTTAGCTGGATACACTCATATCCAATCATGTTCATCAACTCCCTTTAGTCCGTACCCCAAACTACTTAAAAATTCCAATTTCCTTACAAAGTGACCTATGACGGTCTTTCACATATCCATTAGTTCTTCCAATCCAAATCAACTTATGATCTATACACATCATCAAAAGGACGGTTATCTCAGTTAGTCTATCAACTGCCATCCAAACCCATGCTACAACTACTTCCATTAAATTTGGATAGCTCACTAGTAGCACCTATACACTTCTTTCTCACTTTTCTTGATGATTTTTTTTATACCCAACACTTCCTTTATACCTACAAAATGTCCTACCTTCAAGGTCATATTGATCCTCATCTTGTCTCAGTTAGACCAAGCCCTTCGTCCCTATGGAACATCACCTATAACTCCTCATCCATTCGATTATCGATACTAAGCCTCCCAAACAATCAGTATAGGTCAGTGCCATTTCCTTTTCCACACTACGACAGTATTAGCCTGCGTTGTGCTTTATTCTACTCATTAAGCTCTACCGAAGTTTTACCTTTGGTTCCTATCTCGACCTATTTCATTCATGCTTCGCTTCTATACACACTTCCTTCTTCTTCCTCAACTCCTACCATACATCATGATGTGATGCTTCCCATCGTTTCTTCCCTTGCCATAATCCTTCATAAGGCATTCCATACATATTAGGCTAACTTTTACGCAAAACCCTCTATTCCATCACATCCATACGCAATCCTTCCAACTTCTCAACTACGTGACTTCTCATTCCTCTTGAAATATGAGATGAATTAGTTAGTCTATCGAATATCACCCAACTCTCGTCGTACTTATTCCTCCACCCCATTATGTATCCCTTTCTCCAATTTCGTCCTTACATCGCCCTTTCTAAGCTACTCCTATCTATGTAGGAAGTATAGTCTACGTCCCTTTTCTCCATATGATTGTCCAAGCCATGCAACATACCTATTGACGCGTTCTCTGCTTTAGACAACTCAACTCGTGTAACCTACATCCTTCATCCAAACCACCCTAATACGTCATCCATATAGTTCAAGTTCGTCTCAGCTTCACTTCATTCTTCTTATTCCATGTCTCATCAACCATGCTTGCCTTTCCCAGATGGTACTTGGCCTTGCAATTTTTTTTTCATCACTTAACTCCACCCATCACCTTTTCCAAATATTCAATCAAGATGATTAAATATGTGTTGGAGATGTTCATGATCTATATAGATCATTCTCTACGTCTCGTACCCCAAATGCTTCTAGCATTCTAGGCAGATATAATAATCCAGCTCCACTAACTAAGTCTATCTAGTCACCTATACGCCAAAATTTTCCAAGTAGCTTCACTTGTTTTTTTTTCTCACAACCAGTTCTCCTACTCCCTCCTAATAGGGACAGACTAGAGTTTCATGTGATTCCATGCGGATCACACTCTCATCTTATACCCACATTAGTTTCCATTTGTCTACTAAGCCATGTTTTAAATTCTTATTCAAATCTCATACTTCTACTTTGATCTTGCACCCACCATGAGGTATTTTCAATCATCATCTTCCAGGAATACTTGGTTCTCTCCTTCCATGGTTCTCCCTTATTCCTATACTATCCCGTCCAACAAAAATTCCATAATTCATTCATCAAATCTATGGAAATCACTAGTGCATTGGATAATGCATAGCTGTCTCTTCCAAAGATCTTTCATAACCCCTTCACAAAACCGACTCTCTAATCACTTCTCCATGAAACTTATTCAGCTCAGCTTCACTTCTCATCCCTCGATATTGATTGCCACAAAAATTCTATCCGCGTAGTCACTCGACTCCCCTTGTTACTTCCACGAGTTCTTAATATCACATGTCATGTATTCATTTCATCACGATCCACCGGTTCAGCTCTTTGTAGCTCCACTCTGATACTCGATCTGCCCTTCTTCGTCACGAATCATACGTAAATTTCCCATCATAGTGCTTGTCACCTTTCCAGTCCTCGCAACTTTTGTGACTCCTTCGAAATCTCTTGCATCCTTCTTGCAGCCGACACGTAGTCCTTTCAGCTCCTTGCTTCGCGATGTAGCTCTTTACGCACTCCTTCTCGTCTCCATGATGTTACCTAGGAACTTCACACTACCAGTAGCTTCTAACTTCAACTCATCTACCACAATATTTCTAAAAGTACTTCAACCCCTCAATGGCTCACTCTTCCTTACTTGTTGTACTTCACCGTTAATCAGCCTCCTACCAATCATTCTTTCACATTCCTGTTTTCTTTCACGTGTCTACTACTACCTTGCCTCCATAACTATACCAATCCCTTGCGTGTTATTTACCCAACCTTTCCATTAGTATAAACTTTCTACTCTACCCTCACATCCGCTAGTACTTTCATCAATCTCCTAATGGTACTTCAACCAACTTCTCATATCATGACTTCTCGTTCCCACTATCAGTCAACTAACGTTACTTACTCTCTTATTCCCGTAACCAATCTAAGTTTCCAAACTCCACAAATCTTAATCATTCCTTCAACACAACCTTTAAACCAAAACACATTTCTCCATTCTAATATCTAACCATAAGTAATACTACCCACCTCTATCCTCTCATCCTAACGTTTCCACAACCGCATAACTAAATTAGCCATGACGTGTAACAAAAGAATTCCAAACAATCGTGTCCTAATAAAATATAGGGTAAAACGAACCCTAGCCAAAACAACTGAAAACAAAACAATGTAATCCAAAAGATCAATGGAGTGTGCCAACAACCAAAAATTTAGACTCTTCACGATTAGTATTACCAAATCTCAATACCTTAGAAAATTTTTAAACTTTCCTCCCAATTAGTTACTTCTCATAAGAACCAAACTCCAATACTACTAAAATCAATCATACTCATTTTTAACCAATAACTCATCCTTTATCTTCATCATTCTATCAAGATATCAACTAGTTAGTATACTACAATCTTATTCTAACCATTATCTTGTTTACCCATATTAAACTTATTTCACTTGTTATTATGAAACCAATACATGTTTATAAAATACACTGTTTTTTTTTACTCTTTCCGTCTTAGTTAAATTATTCTAATATTTTAACTCCACTTTAAGAAAATTATTGTAAAATCTCTTTACCCCTTTAAAATATATTATCACTTGTTACATAGAAGACTAATCCGATTATTTTCAAGACAACTTTTTTTATAGCTTACTACTACAACTAAAAAAAATGTAAGTTACGATATCATACCATACACTTACAAATTATTTTCAAAACCGTTTCCTATAATTAGCCATACTTATTTGCAAGAACATTTAGTAGTTCGCATTAATAAAATACATACCCGAATGTAGACACACATCCAAAAGACTCAAAACGTCGTTGGAACTCCATCAAACTCCAGCACCATAAAACACGAACAAACACAAGGTACGTTAAAGTTATAATAACTAGTGAACGACCATATACCATAACTTAACACATAGTAGTATATATACACCCGCATACCTATTAAATCACCCAAAACATACTCGTTACCATACATGTCAGATCAACCAATCGCGTCATACACTCGTTTTTTTACGAGTAACCACCATCTTACCACAAGGCATAAAACCCATCACTAAAACCAGTCCATATCGTGTGACCCCATAATCACACAACATGACTATAACCCAAAACAATAACACACTCAAAAATATCCATATCGTAGGCAACCGTTACATAAACCCATATACTATACATATACCAATAATCCACATCTCATCATATACAAGCATGTACTAACCCTCTTTTATGCAATCATACTTAGGAACCCATTGAAGTTGTGGTACTTGTATAACTATGTTGGCCACCATACTTATACAATTACCCTTTCCCCAATGCACTCCCTCCTATGATGACAATTATAATAATCAATACAACACATAACACATAAATCCATCAACTCACCTAAGCACATAACCACATAAACAATAAGGTCAAAAACTCCAACTAATAAAATTACATAGTCAAACTCTTGGAAGACAGAAATCCATAGTCTAGCTAAAAAAGCATAGACAAAATCCAAAATGAAATCATAATAATTTATAAGTCATGTCACCCATCAGAATGGAAACACCTTAAAATCCTTCCTACCCATGTACTCCTAGTAACTCGAACCACCACACGATTCTTTGGGAACATGACTTAAACATCAAAAGAAAAATAACATACCTCAGGTATATAAAATAACTCAACAAAAGATAGAAACTACCTTGTACCAAATTATGTATTATAATGTACAATTTAAGCAAAATACAACAATGACTAGCGTGGACGATTATGGTTCAACCCGCACTAGTCACAACCCGAAAAGAAAATAACATGTGGCTAAGTATGAACTACTATGGTTCAACCCATACTAGTCAACACTTAACAAACATCGCAAGTAAAAACCAATAACATCCAGAAAACTTTAATTAATATGAAATGCACACATACTCCTATGACGCCTATATACAGGGACCCTTAAGCTATAAACTAGGTTACTAGACTAGGCAACCTAATTCTCTATAACCTGTCTCTGATACCATTCTGTCATACCCTACCATGGCAGAATATGGGATGCGACGTATGGATATCATCACAACATGGCGTGTCTATAGAGATAACTAAATGAACTAAGAAATGTCATAAAATGGTGACACAAATGTCATGACAATAGCTCAAAAAATCAGGAGTCTAGGCAAGTGGGTAACAGTCCTACCTCTTACCCAAGACAAACAATACATAAACAAAGCAAACATATAGGTGTCAACAGTATCACTTATTAAAAAAACAAAAGAAACTAAGAAGGAAAGGGGATCTCCTTCTATATGCAATCCTAATGCCTCCAAAACTAGCCACTTCTATTCTCAAGCTTAACCACATTCTCACCTGAAAGAGACACTAAAACACGTCAACATAAAGTTGGTGAGAGTCATAGGTTTAGACTCCAACGCCAAAATCAAACCATAAGCTGTGAATAAACCAAATTTAATAACATATGGACAATGTCATACAAACATGCATTAACAACCAATATTCAAGATTAAACAAATTAAACCAAATCCAAATCCAAGGCTCCCAGCCTTAACGACACCATGGTCCCATAGGCGCCCATACACCTATGTACCAATCCCAAGGCCACTCCTTGTCATTAATCATTGGTCCTATAGATGCTCACACATCTATGTGCCTCCCCAAGGCCCCGCCTTGTCAACATCCCCTTGGTATCAAGTCAAAACATAAAACAATCATAAATTAATTAGCAGTTAATCACATAAGTATGCACAAGTCCATCACCAAACATAAAACATTCATAGCATAATTTACAAAACCATAACAAGTGTCTCTTCCATCCCATCTAGAAGTCAAAATCATTAAAAGATATGGGACTATGAAACTCACCTGATTGAGCTTCTCCAAAAGTCCGCGCACTAGCAAAAAGCTAACAAACAAAAGCACACAATCAAAACATGAACCAATCACTAAAATGGCTCATCAAACTATGATGGACATCTAACCTTCTACCATATATATGCCTCATTTATATGCTCTAAGCATCTCATTACACCCCTCTATAAAGCCCTTAACTTAGTTTACTTCATAACCCGTCCCGTTAATATTTTACCCAAAATAGTCCTTGTTTTTAGGTCTCCAAACTATAAGCCAAACACCCACCTAACCATACCCATGATCTCTGTAAAGGAAAACCTATGCCCTTACATATGTTAGCTAACTCCTACTTTTTGCCCCAACCTTCAAGCTACTGTTAAGGCCCCGATATATATATATATATATATATATATATATATATATATATATATATATATATATATATATATATATATATATATATATATATATATATATATATATATATATATATATATATATATATATATATATATATATATATATATATATATATATATATATATATATATATATATATATATATATATATATATATATATATATATACTTTTGTTTATCCGGATTTTACTGATTTTGGACATACAAAAAGTTTGTTATGATTAGGGGGTCTTACCCTAACCCACAATCTTAGCCCCATGCAGATACTCCCTATAATATATAAACCAACTCCCATGTTCGTTTCAAAGTCCCAATATAACCCTAAGTACCCGAAACAACCCAAAACATAAAAAGAAAACAGGCTGATTTCAAAACGCTTTTGACCTCCGACTGTTGTAACCTGTTTTTGACCCACTTCTCCACCTCCAATTTAGTTCTCGTTTCTTGCATTTGAAAGCCACTTCAATTACCTTTCCAGGGATACTTGGATCGAAAAATAAGAGTTTATATAACTCTAGATATTGTCAAAACAATTGACCTAAAATTCTGCCCAGTTTTTAAAAAATGAATTTAATTAAATTAACCTAATTAATTATACATAAACCCTAATTAAAACCTAGAAACAATTTCCAATGATAAAAAACCTATTACTTACATCATTAATTACATATTATTAACAAAATCTAATTAAAAATTATGAATGTCAAACCCTAATCCATCATATTAGGTTACATACGTAAATTAAACGTTAATTAAGCATAGTTTTAGCACATACCTTAAACCATAATTGAATAATTGGGTTTTCTTCATCCACGATTTTTAATCACGACTCATATTAGGTTTGGGAGAAAGAAAAATCGTTTTTAGGGCTAAAGGGAGTAATATGGGTAATTAAAACTAACCAGGAAGCCTAATAGTACTCAAACTGGGCTCCCCTTCCTTTCCTTAAGCAAAATTTGGCTCAAAACCAAGCCCAACACCCTATGGCCGACTTTTTTTAACTATATTACTGTAAATTAACTATTAATTATTATTACCTTAAATTCCCTTAATTTATTTCAGCTCCTAAAGCCTCCCGAACCTCAAAACCGTAAAACTAGTCAAATTTACGCGTATACCGTAAAAGACGTAAAATATGCAGTTTTTTAAAAACTCTTGAAATATGAAATAAACTAATTAACTAAATCCTAAATTACTTAAAACCATCCCAAAAAATACTCCCGTGACTAAATACCTCATCCGAGACCTCGAAATGCTAAACCGTAAATAGTAAAAATATGATTTTCTATAATACATATACGTATACGTAAACCACTAAATAACACCATCTCATTTCATAGTCACTACCATGTGAGCTCATGAACATGAAATCATCACACATCGTTTCACTCACAAGGTACCCCGTACCAGAAACGATATCCAAACCACAATCTATACACACCAATTAGTAGATAAACACGTAAAGACACGTAACTAGCACAAAATAAAACTAAGTGACGAACCTCAAAACCGCGGTTGTCACAATAAGCTAGATTAATATCCATCACTAGAGAAAACTCATCCCACGTTGAAGTCATAAATCCGATAACTTCAAGATCCGTTTACTGGAAGTCTTCAAAATCTTGATCCAACAGAGGTCTCTGGTAGGTGTGTAATTGATGATTGCATGGTGTTTGATTTGTTTTTTAACTCTGAAAACGAAACGGGACAAGAGTATAACTTTAATAGTTATGCTTGAATCTCTTGAAGTTTCGAACATAAAAAAATCTAGTTGATTGCATGTTGGTTTTTGTGTTGAGTTTTGACGAATCAAAGAATAGATATGAACATATATGTTCTTATTCTTTCTTTATTTTCGAAAAGTAATGAGATGGTTGATCCATACATACGATATATGATGCATGATGTTCATTCAGAAAAATCTTTAGAGGTTTTCCTATCATGAACAAATCTGAGATCGTGAATATGTTTTGAGTCGAGATAATGTAGGATTAGATGTTGTAGATGGTGATAGGAGACGATGGGATTAGGTTAGTTATGATAGTTGGATTTGATTGTGGAGTAATAAGGAGGTGTGTATTGGTATTGGTCTAGACTTGGTTTTTTGGGTCTCGGTATAGTTTGTTTTGTTAAACTGTTTCCATCGGAATGTCAACAGATAAAAACCATCGGAATATCGTATCGGAATCAACCATCGGAATATCATAAAACCATCGGAAAACAAGCAGTCGGAAAGTGGTATCGGAATGAGTGTCGGATGAGACAACTTTCTATCGGAATATGACAAAAAATGTAGGCATCGGAATAAATCAAGACATAAACCGTCAGAAGATGTGACAGTCGAAATAAGTATCGGAATATTTAAAACCCTTTCTCGACGGGTGAATTTTCAAAACAATTAGACAGATCGAGACAAAAAAATGCTAAAAAAACCAAAAACATTAGAATAAAAAAAACTGTTTGGAGAAAAAACAGAAGGATAAGAATGCTTACTCAGAAAGAGACAAAGAATTGATAAAAAGTTATAAAAAAACTGATACTTTTGTGATTTTAAAAATACAAACTGATACTTTTTAAGAATGGTATCTGAATATTTAAAAATATGACCCGTGACAAATAATTAAGATAAACTTTAAAAGAAGGAAAGAAGAAAAAGAAAAGAAAAAAAAATAAAAAAAATAAAATAAAATTTTACCAAAACAATAGATCAAAACACGCCAATCCGAAGAATCAACCAAGCTCTTGATACCAATTGTAGGTCTATGATTTCTTAGGATTTAGCAATGTTATGATTATCTAATGAATGGAATGGAAAAGGAAGAACTTAGAGAGAGAAAGGTAGAGAGAGAAAAGAGAGAGAATGGAAGAAAGATGGAATTAGTGAAATGACAAAGTGTTCAACCCCTCCTAACATGCTAGGAGGGGGTTTATATAGCCACCCTACATGTGGGCTTTGGTGGGCTATATGTTAATACATTAGATCACGAGCCCAGTACTTGAATCTATCTTTGGAGTGACCGATCCTTTCTAAATACGTAAAAACGTATTTCCAACATTTACGCTAAAGCAATTCCACAAGACGAAGAACGAATCACCAATTCGGGTTTATACCATATACACCAAGATATTGTCTAAAGTAAGACTATATTACGATCTTGTACACATGTAATACAACGAGCTAACCGTGATTCTAGCACGTGAAAACCGAGCTACAACACTTGTAAATAATCTACCCAACAACCCTAGAGAGGGGCTAGGACTAGATTGTAAGTAAAACGATCAACCAAGAAAACCAACCAAAACCGTTCGTGGGTTTTCCTCCTGCGATCGCAACAAAGAAAGAGAGGGGAGAAAGATTTTTTGTCATGTGATTTATGATGAGAAGGATTTGTTTATATAGGCATAATCTTGTATCCAAAAACAAATAAAAGGAAGTTTTTTCCCTTCCCTTTTCTCCTATAACCGACCGACCCCCCCCCCCCCCTAGGGGTGTTCCGGAATCTTTCAAACTTCTTTCTTTATCTTTACTTACTATATATCTATTTAACATTCGTTAATACTTAACTATTAATTAACTAACGATCATTAAAGTTATATCTCGGTTTAAATTAATAAATACATAAATATATATTTATTAAATAAAATAATAAATACAATAAATATATTTATTAATTAAATTAACTCTTTACGTATTGTGTGCAATCCCGTAATCTCAAGTTCGATCCTATCACACGACTATTAAATATAAGTCCATAAACTTACAACTCCCACTTGGACATATTTCGAATATCCTGATTACATTGACTAGCGTCTAGTTACACTTAGCAATGTCTCTAGTACAACCCGAGTATGGTCTCCTAGACAAAACTTTTTAACGCTTCATCATCGTTATTATTATCCTTTTATTTCTAATACAATGTTAATAAGGATATGAATCTTAGTCATTCCTTTCATTAACCATTATGTTTCTCGTTCACAAATTCAGCAAGATTACCAAAACAAATTTGGGCGTGGCCACACAAACATCTTACTAATCCCACGACGGGCCCAGCTGTATTAAACTCTAAAACGAAACTGGAGGAAATAAATTCCATATTGACTACGAACAAAACTTATGAATTTTGCAGCACTTCCAAAAATAATCCTTATAGCTACCAGTTACGTTTAGCGTTAGATTATTCCACAAAGATGCACTAGATTCATAACAGTTTCCTGGTATCTCAAGTCTAAGGATAACTATTTATGTTTTACTTGATGACAAAGATCCATAAAGTAAAACATATAGTTGGGATAAGTCCAATATTTGATTCGTCAAATATCATCCAAAATCGATCAATATACTTTCAAGTATACTCTATCGCTATTTTGATTTGTCTTAATTTAATAATATTCCCATATTATTAATCGGCAACGGACATTTAGCATAACAATTTATTCATGGACTAAAACATGTAAAATATGATACACTTATTAAATAATAGGAATAAACGAAACCCAATCTTTATTTCATTATATAATAATGTCATAACATCCTTTATCCAAATACTAATCACAGATTTATTACATGAGTTCGCTAGCTAGTTGCAGCCCAATCGCCTTGGCATGCTTAACTACCTTTGGTATAGGCAAAGCCTTAGTTAAAGGATCGGCTACGTTATCATCTATGTGAGCTTTTATCAATTTGATTTCACGAGCTTCAACTTGTTCTCGGACGTAGTGATGTCTACGCATAAAGTGTCTGGCGCCTTTCATGACTCCAGGGTCATTGGCAAATATTATTGCGACAGAATTGTCACAATACATATCTATAGGTTCTTTAATTGACGGCATCACTCCTAGATCTTTAATAAACTTGCTAATCCAAACAGCTTCCACTGCAGCTTCTGAATCAGCCATGTACTCAGACTGAGTAGCATGCATTGCAATCGTTGTCTGTTTCTTGCTAATCCAAACAGCTTCTATTGCAGCTTCTGAAGCAGCCATGTACTCAGACTGAGTAGCATGCATTGCAATCATTGTCTGTTTCTTGCTCTTCCAGTCAACTGCTCCTCCATTGATAACAAAAACGTAACCCGTCTAAGACTTCGTATCGTCTTTATCACATTGCCAGGACGCGTCACAGAAACCTGTCACATTCAGTTCTGTGTCTGGTTTCCCTCCATATATCAAGAACATATATTTCGTACTCCTCAAATACTTTAGAATATGTTTAACAGCAGTCCAGTGGAGCTTCCCTGGATTCTATTGGTATCTACTGACCAAGTTCTGAGCAAACGCCACATCAGGCCTTGTGCATCTAACAACATACATTATAGATCCTACAGTCGAAGCATAAGACACCTTCTACATGTATGCCTCCTCTTCAGGGTTTGATGCATCCATCTCATGACTCAGAATATGCTTAACTTCTATAGGTTGAAAACCTTTCTTGGAATTATGCATATTATACTTCTTCAAAATCTTATCTATATAAGCATCTTGACATAGATAATTAACTGTCTTTTCCTATCATGATAGATCTTAATTCCCAGAATGTATGCAGCTTCTCCTAAATCCTTCATTGAAAAACATTTATCAAGATAATCCTTAACATCTTTAAGTCTTGGAATGTTACTTCCCATGATTAATATGTCATCAACATATAGAACTAGGAATACTACATCACTCCCAATAGCTTTGTGATATACACATGGCTCATCACGATTCTGAATAAATCCAAACTTTTTGATTTCTTCATCAAATCTTTTACTCCATTGACGTGATACTTACTTCAAACCATAAATAGACCTTTGAAGTTTGCACACATGTCCTGGATTCTCAGGATCAACATACCCTTCTAGTTGCTGCATATAGATGTCTTCATCTAAGCGACCATTCAAGAAGGCAGTTTTAACATCCATTTGCCATATCTCATAGTCATAGTATGCTGCTATAGCTGTGAGAATCCTAATAGATCTTAAGTCTGCTACAGGAGAAAATGTCTCCTCGTAGTTGATAGGTGTGAAAACACCCATCCTTTTACCACTTATTTCTTGCTAAAACAAGACCAAAACACGTATTTAATATCATTTGTTTGGAATTATGCGTGGTTTTTGTGTTTATCGTGTTTTCAGAGCCAACCGGATGGATATTGAAGAAAACATGGGATTGCACGGGTTTTATCAAAGAAAAAGACTCAAGACAAAGTCTATTGTCCAAGAGATGCAAAAGATTTGAAGTCAATGGGCCTATTTGAAGATTTATCAAAGAAAATGACCAAAGATGGAAGATTTACACATGTCGAAAGAACTCAAGTCTATTAAACGAAGAAATTAAAAGACGAGTTGAATTTAATCATCGACAAATCCCGAATCAGAATCGAAAACGTCCACTTTTCTGAAAAGACGAGAAGAAAAGAAGAACGGGAGAAAGCCCACTCACCAACCAAAGACAAGGACTATATTAAGGGATTCCCTTCACACATTTGGACCAGTTTTTTAGTTTTTATTTTTCCAGTTTCTTTTTCTTTGTTTCGTAGGGAAGAAGCCAACACCACTAAGGTGTTGGTGATTTTTATTCTTGTTTTCAGAAATCTTGTAGTTTTAATCTTCTCCTTTGATTCTTTAAACCTTAATCATCAATATAATCTTTCCATTAATCTTTTTCATCTTCATCTTTTTATTTAAAGCTTAAAGTTCTTATTGGGTTGATTTTGATCTTCAAAAGTTATTGGGTTTTGTGTTTTTATTGTTGGGATTTGATGTTTATGGTTAGTAGATGATTGGTGATTAGTTTTGTTTAAGTTTTGGTTAAAAACTTGGTTGATTTTTGGTGAAATCGTATTCCCCTGTTTTTCTGATTACCTACTGTTCTTCATTCCAGTATTCCGAATCAAAGTAAATCTTCCGAATCAAGTTCCTTCATCCGGAATATCCAATATTCCGGATCAGTGTCCTTCATCCGGAATAACCATTATTCCGGATCAACCTTTTATTCCGCATCAAATTTCTTCATCCGGAATATTTTATATTCCGGATCAAACCCTTTCATCCGGAATAACCAATTATTCCGGATCAACCACATTATTCCGAACCAACCTTCTTTCCATTTAATCCGAATGAACCTAGTATTCCGCATGAACCATTTATTCCGCATGAGCCTTTTATTCCGGATCAAAGATTATTCCGCATGAGCCTGATATTCCGCATGAGCAATATATTCAGCATGAAGATTTATTCCGCATGAGCAGATTATTCCGCATGAAAGATTTTTTATCTGATTTATTCCGGATCAAGGGTACATTCCGAATGAAGCATTTTTTTAGGGTATTTACAAGTTACTGTTTTAGTTTAATTTTAATTCAAGTTTATTTTTACTAATTAATTACTTCTAGTTTACTTTTATTTACTTCACACATTTACCCTTATAGTAGAATAGAAAACCAAACCCCCTATTTGTCACCAAGAACAACTATTCCACTTTGAGCTGTGATCAATTTGAGAAGATTCCGAGACTTCATCTGAACCCATACCAAACCATTGTATCAAATGGCGCCGCTGCCGGCTCTTCTCGTTAAGATTAACAGTTTTTTGTGAGAACTTGGATTTTGGGATCCGTTCATCGTGAACGTTACTTTTTCATAAAAAATTTCAAAAATCCTAAAAAATATAAAATTTTCAAAAATACAAAAAAATTAAAAAACCATAAAAACCAAAAATATTTCTTGTTTTCTTTGTTAGTTCTTTTGTAGGTGCATGCGTACACGTTCAATGTCTTATCAAGAGCCCGGGCCTCTCGAAGACTTAGACATGGCCGGTGTACACAACAACAATAACAATCCACCTCAAAAAAACAATAACAACAACAACAATGAACCTCTACCGGACAATCGCCCGATGATTGAACTTTTGCAAGCACATGTATACGGCAACAATGATCCAATTGTCATACCCGTGATTGCCGCCAACAACTTTGAGCTTAAATCCGGCTTTATCCAGATGGTCTCTGCTCAACCATTCTTAGGGCGTACCATTGATGATCCTCATGACCACATCAAAAGGTTCCTGTAACTCACGAATACGGTCAAATTCAATGGTGTTCCACAAGAGGTAATCCGTTTGCAACTCTTTCCTTTCTCCTTAGAGGGACAAGCCCGACATTGGCTTGCAAAGGAACCGCCACAAAGTATTCTGACGTGGACGGATTTGGAGACCAAATTTATCAACTACTTTTTCCCACCCTCTCGTACTACCGCTCTGCAGAATGAAATCATTAATTTTGAACAAAAGTACGATGAGTCTTTTAGTGAATCTTGGGACCGTTTTAAAGATCTTTTAAGAAAGTGCCCACAACATGGTTTTACCAAAGTGCACCAAATTAATACTTTTTATAATGGTTTAAGCATGAATGACCAAGATTCACTAAATAGTGCTTCGGGGGGTAATATTTTGGTTAAGACTTCTAATGCTGCTTGGGATATTATTGAAAATAAGTCTCGTGTGCAAACCAAGAGTGTTCGGACCAATGCCGCTAGTGCTAGTACTAGTGACAACGACAAGAGACTTGACAAAATTACGTCGCTTCTTGAATCGCTTGCTACCCAAACCGCTAGCAACACCAACAGCATCAACGCTAAAAACGCTCAAGTCAATGCTGTTAGCCAACCATGTGAAATATGCGGGGGTCCTCACTCTTACACCACTTGTACCACCACCCAAGACTATCCTTCTGAGAATGTTAATGCAGCATACGGTACCTATCCTCCGGCCGCTTATCAAGCTCGTCCTCAAGGAGACCGCAATTTGCTTAGCTACCGCTCAAACAACTTTCTTTCCCCACCCGGTTTTCCTCCTAACAACCCAAACCAACAACAAAATCTCAATCGCCCTCCTCAACAACAACCTCGTGCACCATACCAACCACCTCACAAACAACCATATCCACCTCAAAGAAACAACCAAGTTTACCAACAACCTGCTTATCAACCACCCGCCTACCATGCTCCTCCTCCCAACCAACCCACCGCATTACACCAAGATGTTGAAACCTACATGAGGACCAATGATGTGATCGTGGAAAATCTCCAGCGGGAAGTGCTCAACTTGAAAGCAGACATGGTGAAACAAGGAAACGATCTTCGAGCTGATATGCGAAACACTTTGGCAAGTCAAACGACTGACTTAAGGAACATAATGGCTGGTTTCTTCCAAGGTAATCAATCCTCTTCTTCGGGTACTCTTCCGAGTAACACCGTTGCGAATCCAAGAGGGGAGATGAAAGCAATCACCACTCGCAGTGGCAAAGGTACTAAGGAACCCGAGCTTCCTATACCTCCACCGGTGATTGTGACTAAGGAAAACGAGTCAGCTACTCATATTCCTCATCTTGCTACTTCCCCAATTTCTCCACCTCTTCCTTCTACCCCTCCTCCACCCAAGGATGTGAGTGATCCTACTATTCCAAAGCCTTCCTCTTCTTCCAATATACCTTATCCCTCAAGGTTGAGGAAAGAGAATTTCAAAAGCAAGGACGATATTCAAGTTTTGAACTTTCTCAAAATGTTTAAACAATTGAATTTCAACATCTCCTTCGCCGAGGCTCTCGCTCACATGCCCAAATATGCGAAAATGTTCAAAGATCTTCTTAGCGACAAGGAGAAGCTTCTTGATATCGCTAACACCCAACTTAATGAGAATTGCTCTGCAGTGCTCTTAAGGAAATTGCCAACTAAACTTGGTGATCCGGGTCGTTTCTTAATCCCTTGCAACTTCCCGGGAGTAGAGAATTGCATGGCCCTAGCCGATCTAGGTGTCAGTATTAACTTAATGCCTTTAAGTGTTTGGAAGCAATTATCTCTCCCTGAGCTAGTCCCCACCAAAATGACTTTGGAATTAGCTAACCGTACGGTTGCTTATCCAGTGGGGATAGCCGAAGACGTCTTTGTAGGAGTCGACAAATTCACTTTTCCCGCCGATTTCGTCGTGGTCGACTACGATATGGACCCTCGTGTGCCATTAATCGTTCGACGTCCATTCTTGAGGACCGGTCGCACTCTCATCGATGTTGAAGCGGGTGAGCTTATCATGAGAGTGGGTGACGATAAAATTGTCTTCAACATGGGAAAGCTTTCTAAACAGCCTTATTCATACGAGAGTGTTAATTGTATCGACATTCTTGATGAGGCTTTTGAAGAACACTTCAAAGATGCTTGCAAAAGTATTCCTACCTCTCTTCCCAATGTTGAGACCGTTTCCTCTATTGATTCATCACTATCTCTATTCGGAGAAAGTGATTTCCTTTGGAAAGATTTGGAAGCCACCATGGGAGATGTGAACTTAGAAAATGACGATTCTCCCACCGATTGGGATGAAGACATTCGTCTCATTAAGAACCTTCTCAAAGAGGACCATATTTCCCCACCATCTCCCAAGGCTATTGCTATCGATGAACCGACTTTGAATACGCCTACCATCGAAAATCCTCCGGATTTAGAGCTTAAGGAGTTGTCGTCCCATCTCGAGTACGTGTTCCTTGAAGATAAGAAGAAGTCACCCGTCATCATTGCTAAGGACTTGAAAGAAGAAGAGAAATCTCGCCTCATCGCCGTGCTTAAAGATCATAAGAAGGCAATTGCTTGGAAAATTTCCGATATCCGCGGAATTGATCCAAACTTTTGTACTCACAAGATTCTCATAGAAGATGACTTTAAACCCGCAATCAAGAGCCAAAGAAGGGTTAATCCTCGCATTCACGACGTCATCAAACAAGAGGTTATCAAACTTCTTGATGCCGGCTTGATTTACCCTATTTCGGATTCGCCATGGGTAAGTCTCGTCCATTATGTGCCCAAGAAGGGCGGAATAACCGTTGTTCCCAATGAACACAACGAGTTGATTCCCACTCGTCTCGTTACTGGGTGGAGAGTTTGTATCGACTATCGCAAGCTCAATGATGCCACGAGAAAAGATCATTTTCCTCTTCCTTTCATGGATCAAATGCTCGAGCGTCTAGCGGGTAATGACTATTACTGCTTCTTAGACGGTTTCTCCGGCTATTTTCAAATTCCCATCGATCCCAAAGACCAAGAAAAGACCACATTCACTTGTCCCTACGGAACATTTGCTTACAAACGTATGCCTTTTGGTTTATGCAATGCTCCTGGGACATTCCAAAGGTGTATGATGGCTATCTTCCATGACATGGTTGAAGAAACTATGGAAGTATTCATGGATGATTTCTGGTTTATGGCTATTCTTTCTCTGCTTGCCTTGCCAATTTAGAACGTATGCTTAAACGGTGTGAAGACACTCGCCTTGTTATTAATTGGGAAAAATGCCATTTCATGGTAAAAGAGGGCATCGTGCTAGGACACAAGATTTCTAAAGCCGGTTTAGAAGTGGACCGTGCTAAAGTCGATGTTATTGCTAAACTGCCTCCACCTTCAACCGTCAAGGGTGTGAGAAGTTTCCTCGGTCATGCGGGCTTCTACCGTCGCCTTATCCAAGATTTTTCTAAAATCGCTCGCCCGATGACCCACCTCTTGGAAAAAGATACTCCTTTTATCTTTTCCAAAGAGTGTATTGAAGCCTTCAACTTGCTTAAAGATAAGCTAACTAAGGCACCGGTCTTGGTTACCCCTAATTGGGAGCTGCCTTTCGAGTTGATGTGCGATGCTAGCGACTTTGCTATTGGAGCGGTTTTGGGCCAAAGAGTGAATAAACACTTCCAACCAATCCATTACACTAGCAAGACAATGACGGGGGCTCAATTGCATTACACGACAACCGAAAAAGAGATTTTAGCTGTTGTCTATGCTTTTGAAAAATTTCGCCCCTATCTTGTCCTTTCTACCACCATCGTTTATACCGATCATTCCGCGTTGAAGTACTTGTTAACTAAACAAGATTCCAAACCAAGACTTCTTCGCTGGGTTTTGCTACTTCAAGAATTTAATATCTAAATTCGTATAAGAAGGGAGCTGAAAACCTAGCCGCGGATCATCTCAGCAGACTTGAGGATCCTTTCCAAGGGGATCATCCGAACAAAGAAATCAATGATTCTTTTCCCCTGGAGACCTTAATGTCTATCAACTCGAATTCTGATGAAACCCCGTGGTTTGCGGACATTGCAAACTACTTGGCGGGTGGAATTCTCGTTGACAGGTTAACATCCCAACAAAAGAAGAAGTTCTTTAAAGACATTAAGACTTACTTTTGGGATGACCCGTATCTATTCAAACAATGTGCTGATTTGATTATTCGCCGATGTGTTGATGGACCGGCAGCTTTAGAAATCCTTGACGCTTGCCACAAAGAACCCACCGGTGGTCACTTTGGTCCCAACTACACCGCCAAAAAAGTGTTTGACTCGGGATTTTATTGGCCCACCATTTATCGTGATGCTCACGAGATGGTTAAACGTTGTGATGCTTGCCAAAAACAAGGCAAGATCACACATAAAGACGAGATGCCTCAGAATTTCATACAAGAATGTGAAATCTTTGATGTATGAGGTATCGACTTTATGGGGCCATTCCCTTCATCTAAAGGAAACAAATACATCCTTGTAGCCGTTGACTACGTTTCTAAATGGGTTGAAGCCAAAGCTTTACCCACTAATGACGCAAGGGTGGTTTGTAACTTTTTGAAATCGCTGTTCGCTAGATTCGGTGTGCCTTGTGCCATTATTGGTGATCGCGGGACTAATTTTTGCAATGATCAATTTGCAAGAGTCATGGCTAAGTATGGTGTAAATCATCGTCTTTCCACAGCCTACCACCCACAAACTAATGGCCAGGCTGAAATCTCTAACCGAGGATTAAAGCGAATTCTTGAACAAACCGTGGGAGAGCATCGTGCCGCATGGGCCGATAAACTTGATGATGCTTTGTGGGCTTTTCGTACCGCATACAAGACTCCGATTGGTTGTACACCATATCGTCTCGTGAACGAGAAAGCATGCCACCTCCCCATTGAGTTGGAGCACAAGGCTTACTGGGCCTTGAAATGGGATAATTTCAACATCAACAAAGCCGGTGACCTACACAAGATCCAACTCAATGAGCTGAATGAACTCCGGAATGAGGCTTATGAAAATTCTTTGATCTATAAGGAAAAGACTAAGCTCATTCACGACTCTAAGATTAAAAACCGAGAGTTCCAAGTTGGAGACAAAGTTTTACTCTTTAACTCTCGGGTGAAAATCTTTTCAGGCAAGCTGAAATCTCGTTGGTCCGGCCCATTCACCATTGCCCAAATTTTTCCATATGGTACTCTCGAGCTCGCTCAACCTAATGGACCTAATTTTAAGGTGAATGGCCAACGAGTGAAGTTGTACTTTGGTGAGGACATCTCTCATGAGATGATTCCATCCCTCACCACGTTTCCCATGAACTAATTTTGGGTCGAGTCAGGCTCGTGACTCGGTTATAAAAAACAAGCGCTCCTCGGGAGGCAGCCCGAGTATCTATCCTTTTCCGTTTTAACCTCCTAAGTGTAGGGGGACCTCTATAGGTTGTTTGTGTTTGTATGGTGATGTGATTACAGGGATGAATGCACTTTTGGAACCTTTGAAGAACCGTGCTCCCGTGTTATCCGAAATCCGGTTCTATCTCTCAACTATCGTGATTCAATTTTCTTCATATTCACATTTGAAATTGATCACTTTAGTCGTCTCTTCCTTAGCTTGATTTAACCAACGTGCACAATGTCATAAGTTTAGGGGAGACTTTTCCCACATGCTTAAACATTGAGGACAATGTTTATATTAAGTGTAGAGGGGACTTCTATCGAAGTTTTAAGTGGACTTTTCCATTAAAATGTCTTCATTTAACCGGAAAATCATCTTTTTCAACTTTTTTCAAATTTTTTATTAACTTTGGCCATTTAGTCGTAATTTTTAAATTTTTATCGTTGCTTTCATATGTATATATCCCGCAATAAAGTCAAAAATTTTAATAAAGTGGTGTAGCTAGTTTTGAAATCTTTGACATATTAGGCCCGTTGCGATTATTTTGACTCAACCCGAATAGACTTATCCAAGTTTATTCTAGCTAGTATCCTTAACCATGTAGACCTTAATTGGTTTATTAGGCTAAGCATCCACGAGTCTCATTACTTGAGATTTTAAATTGTGGAGAACGAGAAATGATAGAGTCAATTATAAGTCGGTATTCTTGCACAAGCACACTTGGTGTGATTATCTGCCTATTCTCCCATCACTTGCTAATAATTTATCTGCAATAAGTAAGGTCGTACGATTTGAAAAGTTACTTAGCTTCTAGCCCAATATCGTTTAAAAGTTGCTCGGTAATGATAAGAGTTCATAGCCAAGGCATAACTTATGAAGCGGGGCGCGAAGATTGGCGAGTCCAAAAAGTCCCTAACAAGGCATGAGGATTCCATTTTATTGCTGAAGATCCAAGGTGATGTGAAAAGCATTATTCCCAAAATCAATATGAAGGATCAAGACTCACGACGAAAAGCAATCAACTCCCATAAAGATCATGGAGAAGTCTATCCGAAAAGACCCTAACAAGGTATGAGGATAAATAGATCCAAGTCCGAAAAGGAGGCGGATCGTTGTATCTCAAAATCCCAATTAGCGATTGAAGAAATAATCATGAAGTCGTGGTCAACAGAGTGGAGTATCCCTCAAAAATACTCCAAGTGAAGAACTCTATTCCCAAAGAGAAGACCATTATCTCAAGAACGTCTCTCAAGATATGAAGTATGAAGTACATGCCAAATATCGGCCCGAGAAAGGTCTTAAATCGTGAAGCGAGTTATGCCAAGATATGAACTTTTTGATATCCCGAGAAGCAGTTTTAAGAGATTTTGTCCTTTAGCTAACTATTGATCAAATCATCCCACTTTGCTTTCAGCCTAAATAAACTATCGCAATAAGTCCAAAAATGCATCTTCATGATCATTCTAAGACAAAAATAAAATATAAGAGATACACCTAGGAATAAGGGAGTTTAAGCATATAATTAAGCCATGTGTGTACGTGTTTGATTTGCTAACTTATAATAACAATGATCTCGTTTTTAAGCTTAGTTTGGGGAACGTGAAACTTGAGGGTGATAAATCTTCGCAGCGCCAAAGCACTAATGTAAGTCCTTGATCTCTTTGCGAGTTATTTCCATATAGCTATTTTCAAGTGAAAATGGTTTTCTATCCTTTTGTTTACTTTAAAGTTTTAATTTCTCTTAATACTTTAAATTTTGTTTAGTAGTATTTTAATAAGGCCAAGGTTGATTGATTATGAGAAAAGTGTAAATTTGCTTTGTCACTAAGCATTGCATGAGGGCATGGCAATGGTTAAGTGTAGGGGATTTGATAGGTGTGAAAACACCCATCCTTTTACCACTTATTTCTTGCTAAAACAAGACCAAAACGCATATTTAATATCATTTGTTTGGAATTATGCGTGGTTTTTGTGTTTATCGTGTTTTCAGAGCCAACCGGATGGATATTGAAGAAAACATGGGATTGCACGGGTTTTATCAAAGAAAAAGACTCAAGACGAAGTCTCCCCAAGAGATGCAAAAGATTTGAAGTCAATGGGCCTATTTGAAGATTTATCGAAGAAAAGGACCAAAGATGGAAGATTTACACATGTCGAAAGAACTCAAGTCTATTAAACGAAGAAATTAAAAGACGAGTTGAATTTAATCATCGACAAATCCCGAATCAGAATCGAAAACGTCCACTTTTCTGAAAAAACGAGAAGACAACAAGAACGGCAGAAAGCCCACTCACCAACCAAAGATAAGGACTATATAAAGGGATTCCCTTCACACATTTGGACCAGTTTTTTAGTTTTTATTTTTCCAGTTTTTTTTTCTTTGTTTCGTAGGGAAGAAGCCAACACCACTAAGGTGTTGGTGATTTTTATTCTTGTTTTCAGAAATCTTGTAGTTTTAATCTTCTCCTTTGATTGTTTAAACCTTAATCATCAATATAATCTTTCCATTAATCTTTTTCATCTTCATCTTTTTTATTTAAAGCTTAAAGTTCTTATTGGGTTGATTTTAATCTTCAAAAGTTATTGGGTTTTGTGTTTTTATTGTTGGGATTTGATGTTTATGGTTAGTAGATGATTGGTGATTAGTTTTGTTTAAGTTTTGGTTAAAAACTTGGTTGATTTTTGGTGAAATCGTATTCCCCTGTTTTTCTGATTACCTACTGTTCTTCATTCTAGTATTCTGAATCAAAGTAAATCTTCCGAATCAAGTTCCTTCATCCGGAATATCCAATATTCTGGATCAGTGTCCTTCATCCGGAATAACCATTATTCCAGATCAACCTTTTATTCCGCATCAATTTTCTTCATCCGGAATATTTTATATTCCGGATCAAACCCTTTCATCCGGAATAACCAATTATTCCGGATCAACCACATTATTCCAAACCAACCTTCTTTCCATTTATTCCGAATGAACCTAGTATTCCGCATGAACCATTTATTCCGCATGAACCATTTATTCTGCATGAGCCTTTTATTCCGGATCAAAGATTATTCCGCATGAGCCTGATATTCCGCATGAGCAATTTATTCCGCATGAAGATTTATTCTGCATGAGAAGTTTATTCCGCATGAAAGATTTTTTATCTGATTTATTCCGGATCAAGGGTACATTCCGAATGAAGCATTCTTTTAGGGTATTTACAAGTTACTGTTTTAGTTTAATTTTAATTCAAGTTTATTTTTACTAATTAATTACTTCTAGTTTACTTTTATTTACTTCACACATTTACCCTTTTAGTAGAATAGAAAACCAAACTCCCTATTTGTCACCAAGAACAACTATTCCACTTTGAGCTGTGATCAATTCGAGAAGATTCTAAGACTTAATCTGAACCCATACCAAACCATTGTATCAGTAGTCTACGCCAAAAGTTTGAGTAAAACCTTAGCTACTAAACGAGCTTTATAGGATTGTACTTTTCCGTCCATGTCGGTTTTCTTCTTGTATATCCACTTATGTCTCACTACTTTAGAATTTGGTGGTGGTTCTACAAGAATCTAAACATTATTTACTTTCATGGGTTTCATTTCCTCGTCCATAGCAACCATCCACTTATCCTTTTCAGTATCAAGTATGACAGATTTATAATTAGCAGGTTCACCAAGATCTCCTAACTCATCATCATCCTCTATGTTAAGACATATATTTCTATTTGCGTTTTTAATCCTTTTGGATCTACGCAGAGGAACTAATTCCGGTGGAAACGCCTGACTTTCTGGTTCTGCAAAAATTTCATCGCTAGTGTTTTCAGAAGGTAAAGTATCTATATGACTCTCTTCAAGATCATAATTTCTTCCACTGAATTCTTGATTTACAAGATCAGATTCAAGGAATTCTCCATACCTAGCAACAATTACCTTGTTCTCAGGTGGATAATAAAAATAGTAACCCATAGTTTCCTTAGGGTATCCTACAAATATACATTTTACAGATCGTTGTTGGAGTTTGTCACCCGAGTCACGTTTCACATACGCCTCGCAACCCCAGACCTTTAAATAATACGAATATGGCTTCTTGCCATGCCATAGTTCATATGGTGTCTTATCGACCTTCTTTGTGGGAACCATACTTAAAATGCGAACAACAGACTCTAAAGCATAATCCCAAAAGGATAAAGGTAAGGTTGTAAGATTAAACATAGATCACACCAAATCCAATAATGTACGATTTCTCCTTTCGGATACACCATTTTGTTGTGGAGTATAGGGAGAAGTAAGATGCTGAACAATTCAATTTTCACTTAGATAATCTATGAACTCTTGACTTAAATATTCACCACCTCTATCAGAACGAAGAGCTTTAATCTTCTTCCCTAATTGCAGTTCTACTTCTACTTTAAACACTTTGAATGTTTATGTTGATGCTTTAGTAAATAAACATAACCATAACGGCTATAATCATCCGTAAATATTAAGAAGTATCTAGCACCTTTCCTTGACGTATGTCTAAGTGGTCCACACACATCAGTATGTATAAGTCCAAGTAGATCAGTAGCTCTTTCAATATTGCTATTAAAAGGTTTGTTGGTCATCTTTCTAGAGATATAAGACTCACATTTATCAAATGATTCATCATTGATACTTTCCAAAAGACCTTCACGTTGAACCTTTTGTATACGATTCTTCCCAATATGGGCAAGTCTATAATGCCAAAGATAAGAAGAGTTCTTGTCAAACTTTCTCTTCTTACTCATGCTAAAGAGAGATTTATCAGTGTTGGATTCATTCTCATGCATTTCTATTTCAAACACACCATTCACAAAAATTGTATTAAAACAGAAAATACCATTTTTCCAAATAGAGATTCCATTCTTATCAATCGTGTGAACGAATCCATTATTTAACAAAGAAGAAAAAGAAATAACACCCCTAACAATTGTAGGTGCATAATGACAATCATTTAAACTCAGTACTAAACCCGAAGGTAAAACTAGATTAAATATTCCTATAGCTTCAACCGCTGCTTGTGCGCCATTGCCCACTTGCAGAAATTTTTCCCCACAGGAAAGCTTCCTTTCCAGATTAAATCCCTGCAGCGTATTAAAAATGTTAATACCGCATCCCGTATCGTATACCCAAGAATTTAATTTGTATGTTAAACTGAACAAGTCAATCATAAATAAAGTACCTGAAGCTGCAGCGCTCTGCTCAAACTTCTTCTTTATTTTTCGCAATTCTTCGAGGTAAAGAGGGCAATTCCTCTTCCAGTGACCACTTTCCTTGCAATGGTGACAAGTCTCATCCTTTTGAGATCTATTCTTCTTGACAAAGTTCTCCTTAGGTTTCGAATAAGTCGCAACTTGTTTGCCCTTATCACCCTTGCCTTTGCCTTTCTTCTTATTCGCTTGTGGTCTTGGCTTACTCACTCTACCCTTTTGTATGGTTAGTACAAAAGGCGTAGCGGTATATGCCTTGTCTTTCAACCCCTTTTCATAGTCAATGAGCATTACATGCAAATCATTAACTGTCTTCCCCGTGTAATGCATATTATAGTTTCTAACGAAATCATTGAAGTCCTTGTTAAGGGACCTATTGATCAAGTTTATAGCCATATTATGATCATAGGGTTGTCCTAGTGCAATGAGCTGTTCCATATAGCCTCTCATCTCCAAGTAATGGGCACTTACAGACTTTCCTGAAGCTTGCTTGGAGCTATGCAAAGCATCTACCAAGTCGTAGATCTCCACATCTTGCGGCTTCTCGAACATAGCCTTGAGCTCATCAATAATAACTGAAGTTTTTACTTAGTTAAAAATTAAAGTTCGAAGTAGTGGTCTAATCGAATTGATCTAGGTTCTATGTGTGACTCAGTCGTTCTTTGGTGGAACAAAAGTTGTGTCGTTGTAGTATATTTAAGTGTACAAAGCAATGTAAGTAAATTTAAAATCTAACTTAAAATAAATTGACAGGAATTTAGAGCGAGACTCAAAGTAAATGGCACTTAATTAAATCTAAACTAATTAAAAGTAAAGGGGTGCAATATTAAAACTTTGAAAAGTTTTATTAATTAAGTGACTTAAAATAAAGTAAGACGAAAAGTAATAAAATGAAAACTTAAAAGTAAATCAATTAAAAAGGCGGGAAAACAAAATTTGAAATAAAGCACAAACAAAACAAGGAAATGAATCCGATCGTACTGCGATCGCAACCAATGAAGTGGTTGGATCGCACCCGGATCGTAGCTTGATCGCAGTCTAGATCACACTTGGTGATCGTAGCCCACGATCGCACTTCAATGCGATGGAAACCAAACGGTGGATCGTACTCCTGATCGCAACCACGATCGTAGTGAATGGATCGCACTCCACCACGATCGCAACAAAGTGGATCGCAGTGGGTGATCTTGACCAAGCGATCGCAACAAGAATCGTACTCTATGATCTTACCCACGATCGCAGTGAGTGATCGTGGTGGGGATTATGGAGTATGATCGTATTGTGATCCTAGTCCTTGATCGCAACAATGGATCGCAAGTAGAAACCCTTAAGGTTTATGGGATCGCACTTGTTGGATCGTACTGGGGTTATAAGCAGTTACGATGGAAAGATTAAAAGCAGAATAAGCAAATAAATAAGCACAAAGACAAATAAGCAAATTCCAAAGAAACACTTTTGATTATAAACTAATAAAAAAACTTAATTTAGATCGAGATTAAGAAAAACACAATAAGCTTAAATTTAAAAAACTTTTCAAAACACAAAATAAGCAAACTAAATAAGCAAACATTTGAAAAGATGAAACTTTTTAGAAAACTTAAGAGAAATCAAATAAGCTAAGTATGAAACAAGCCAATAAGATTGTCAAACTTATGGCTTATCTTATACAAAAACTTACACAAAGTAAAAAGATAAACTTTTTAGTAAAATAAGCAAATAGATTAAGCAAAAGCTTGCTTAATCCGAACTTTAAAACCGAATCAAAAGAAGAAGAGTAGAGTGAGATTGGTCAAAGTAAACTTGATCAAATGTAAATAAAGATTAAAGCAACAAAATTTAAAGAACTCAAATTAAAAACACTTACTTGGAAATTAAAGGATAATTAAGGTGCAAAACATGTATTTAAATGACATGAAAAGTAAATGACAAGATATGAAAATGGTGGAAGAATAATTGTCACCTTAGCCAACAAAAACAAATGATAACACTAATGGACTATATATAGGGGAGATTAGGGAGGAGCTTAGGAAGCTTCCTCCCTCCTTCCTTTCTCCTTAATTGCATGCTTAGGTCCCTCCTCTTCTTTAATCTTTTGTTAATTGCACACTTAGTCCTTAAGCTTCTTTAATCTTCTTAAATCTTCTTAATACTTGGACTTTGTCTTGGGATTTGTTTAAACTCATCTTTTAATTCTTCGATAAATTAGACTTGAGTTTTTCGGTTTTTGATAAACTTCCGTCTTTTGACTTTTTCTTCGATAAATCTTCAGAATTGGTCTTGGACTTTCGTTCTTTTTGCAATCTTGACTTCTTGACTTCGTCTTTCATCTTTTTCTTCAATAAAAGTCCGTAAATGCCCGTGAATGCCCGTGTTTTCTCCACTTTTCACCTTTTCGTCCTAAATCACAACAAAAACACAAACCACGCATAATTCCGACATAAAAGACATAAAATACACGTTTTAGCTCGGTTATTATTGTAATTAAGTGGTAGAAAAGATGGGTGTTTTCACACCTATCAATCAAGCATTCGCTTAGGTTAAAATAGCTCATACTTCTGTTGAAGTGGAGGAGCCATTTTTCCTAGCATTAAGGAATCCACCTTCGTGTGTTTCTTAATATTAGCAGCGTGTTCAAGCCTTTGCGCATCAGATGCTCCTTCAGCAAGATCCTCTGGATACGGAGTAGTCAAGATATCGATAGTACCTGTTGCTCTCAAGACAAATCTTAGCGAGCGATACCAATCATTGAAGTTTGGGCCAGTAAGTTCAGGACGTTCAAAGAAAGCTTTGAACACAGAACTTATAGTGTTATTGGTGGGTTGAGCTATTTCTACATAAATAAGTTCAAAAATTAGTATTTTCGATAACAAAATACTTTCAAGAAAATAAAATTACCCTGGTATAAAAAACCATCTTATCTTCCTTGAATTCTAGAACTATATTGACATAAATCCATTACATCAGTTGATCTGCTAGTAATGAACGTACTCAACATAGCGACTTGTTGAACAATTCAATTGACAAACCATTTTAAGTTTCTAGATATTTATGGGATTTACATTGCCAAAAACGTTTTGCATTGTAAACATGTTTCATCCCTTCTGAATGCATTAAGTTTCCAAATCTCACTGAGTAACTTAATTAAATCGTCTAATCTGAGTAACGTAAAACCATCATACGAATTCTCATTCTACAAACAGTTTTCTCTCCATCACAACATCACCCAAAAATTTCATTTGATGACGAAGTAATTTCAAGTGTTCGTCAATTAGGAGCATTCGACTTAAATTTAAGGGTATAAATTTTGACGTCAAAATCAATGTATGGAGAAGCATGCATACAATCTCCATAGCATAAGTTTAATAAAACATTTAGTATACTTTTTCACGAGACTAAATTTATACATAAATTATGTTGAGGTATTGGTTAAACCAATTAAAGAATTTACCAACAACTATTCACAACGTACTTTTGCTAGAACTCGGCTACGCATAAAGCAATACCCTTATTCATTGTGTTTCAGATGTGAATTAGTGATAAATCACCCTTAAGGTATAATTCAATTAATAATTTTAGGTAATTTCAATTTGACGCACATGCGAGCCGAGAATTCGGTCAGTGACTAATGGCATAACACCTCCTTCCTTACCCGGGTACATGACCAGCGGTGCGTTAAACCCACTTTATTGTTTGTCAAAAGGAGTAGGCCGTTAGATTATTATTGCAATTCACCAATCAACTTAATCTAATATAATTTAAATCTCTAACAAATCATTATTTTAATATGATTTAGTCCATATTATTTCTTTTCTAAAAAAACCCTTGTTTACAACAATTCATCAATATTTATATAAACAAGTAAAAAAACTAAATCATAAACACATAATACCAATTTATATGTGCAACAAATAAATCAAATAGCCACATGCATACGATTTATTCAATAATCATCAAATCTAGGTCTTTATAGTCATATAAAAGTCTTCCCTATTTCTAGATTTATTTAATCAAATAATCACGTAGCACATAAAATCATATAAACATATAATTTTATGATCCATGAAAACATGCAAGTTATCATGGATTCCCCACAAATCTTAACAATTAAATCTCTACGGATCGTAACCATACATGACATAACAATTAATCATGCAATTTAATCTAAGATTATCCCACATGTAACTTAGGGTTTCAAAACAATTCTTTTTTTATTAAAAATTCGGCCAAAAGACCCTAATTTTAAAAAAAACAAAACCCTAATTTTATGAAAACCTAAAAAACATGTAGTTTTAACTCAAAACAATTATTAGTTAAAAAACTTTAGATTTTCGATAATTATAACATGTTAAAACGGCTCTTGATTTCACTAAAGGTTTATTAACATCATAACAATTATATAAAACCCTAAACGAGATCAAAACACATAAAGCGGAAGCGATTTAACAAGATCATAATAATAACACAATTATAATTAATCAAATTAGGGTTACATACCTTTACGCTAAAGCAATTCCACAAGACGAAGAAAGAATCACCAATTCGGGTTTATACCGTATACACCAAGATATAGTCTAAAGTAAGACTATATTACGATCTTGTACACATGTAATACAACGAGCTAACCGTGATTCTAGCACGTGAAAACCGAGCTACAACACTTGTAAATAATCTACCCAACAACCCTAGAGAGGGGCTAGGACCAAGGTTCCAGAAATCGCTAGGCGTTAGTGAGGCGGTTGGCCACCTTCGAGGCGGAATTCGTCTAGGCGGCGCCTAGGCGCCGCCTAGGCGGATTGGGATTTTATGCATATAAAATTATAAATAATACGTATAACATGAAAAAATACTTCTAATTTCCAATAATTCAAAGTTCACATAGCTTGAAGTTGCAAAATAGACAAATAAACATAACAATTTAAGGACTTAAAACTTCAAATGTGACATACAGTTCAGTTGGTTCCAATTCTCACGAAAAATCCATTACTTTATGTTAACAATCATAGGTTTATCTTTAATTTAAGATGTTATGTTAAAATAAATATGGAAATTATATATTAGAAAGAAAATTCTTAATTTTTTGTAAAAAAATATTGACTTTTTGTTGACTTTATTTGACTTTTTGACCGCCTAGCATCGCCTAAGCGGATGTTTGACCGCCTTTTGACTTTTCCGCCTAGCTTGACCGCCTATCCATAAATCGAGGCAGAGTATGACCGCCTAGCGCCTAGGCGGCCGCCTAGCCCGTTTTTTACAACACTGGCTAGGACTAGATTGTAAGTAAAACGATCAACCAAGAAAAGCAACCAAAACCCTTTGTGGGTTTTCCTCCTGCGATCGCAACAAAGAAAGAGAGGGGAGAAAGATTTTTTGTCATGTGAATTATGATGAAAAGGATTTGTTTATATAGGCATAATCTTGTGTCTAAAAAAAAGGAAGTTTTCCCCCTTCCTTTTTCTCCTATAACCGACCGACCAAACCTCCCCTTAGGGGTGTTCCGGAATCTTCCAAACTTCTTTCTTTATCTTTAGTTACTATATATTTATTTAACATTCGTTAATACTTAACTATTAATTAATTAACGATCGTTAAAGTTATGTCTCGGTTTAAATTAATAAATACATAAATATATATTTATTAAATAAATTAATAAATACAATAAATATATTTATTAATTAAATTAACTCTTTACGTATTGTGTTCAATCCCGTAACCTCGAGTTTGATCCTATCACACGACTATTAAATATAAGTCCATAAACTTACATCCTAAGCAAGATTTTTCTTTGAATTTCAAAAGGTATGTAGTCAGACATGTTTTTAGGTTTCTTGTAATTAGATGTTGGTTTGTATACGATAAATAAATGAAGTTTATAGTTACATAGATGCATGTGGTGACATGAAAAACCATTGACTAGACCAATATTACAGATTTCAAAGAATTGACTTGACCAATCAATGACAACTTTATATTACACTTAAAATTTCCCGCAGAATTTGAAATGATATGACATATCACATAATTGACTTGACCAATTAATGACAACTTTAGATTACACTTAAAATTTCTCACAAAATCTGATAATTATTTGACATGTCACAGAATTGTCATGACCAATCAATGACAACATTACATTACACTAAAAAATTCCGGCGGAATATGACAATGATTTGGGTATATAAAAGATGTGTGTATTATGTTTTATAACCAACATTTCCTAACATTGTACACACAAATGGCTTCCAAACCACAAATGTTAAAATGTATATTACATTACCTTGATCAAGAACGAGGTGCGGTTATGTACGACGATATGACTTACTCAGTTTTAGTTGATATGTTGGTAAAGAAATTCAATTTTGACCGGAGCAATCAGATAAATGTTTCGGCACAGTACCCTTTCATTGATTGTCGGCTTGATATTACTGACGACAATGAGGTACAATATTTAGTTGATTATGGTCGTTCTAAAGAGGGAATTCCATATTTATATGTTAGTCAAGTAAAAAAATTGATGAATGTTTTTGGTTTTGGTCTAAGAACGACAACACGATGTTATACAATTTTTAGGAAACAAATAACAAAGAAAACATTAGTACTTCTAATCAACAAGAAACACCATCATATGATAATAACAAAGAGGTTTAAATTAGTATGGGGTTAGGTTCATATAGTGATCATGATGATGATGAAAATGAAGATGATGATGATGATCATTTATTAAATTAAACCAAACTGAGTCTGGTTTTAAAAATGATCTTTTCTTTTTGACGAAGAAAATGAAAACGAATAAACTTCCAATAATCATCGTGGTAAAGAAGTTTATGAAAAAGAAAAACCCTTTAACAAGAAGTCGAAGATTTTTTGTCATTCATGTTCGACACTCTAAAAACTCCACTTTATGTTCCCAAACCTCCGATTTTAAAGCATTATAATAAACTTACCAAAGTTAAAGTTGGTAACACTTTTATAAATAGGGATGCTTTATATTTGGATTTTAGGTTGAAAGTTATAGACGAGGGATACTAGTTTGTATATAAAAGGTCGGATCCAGATAGGTATGAAGTTAAATGCTACAATCATAAAGAGTGCGACTGTGTGATTAGGTCTAGACGTTGGGGTAAGACAGATTTGTTTGCAATTACTAGTATGAATGATGTCCACACTTGTTCTAAAACTCACATTTTGCCAAATCATCGAAATGCAAACATAAAAGTCATTACACACCTATTTCAAGAACAATTAAAAGATAATAAATGTGATTTAAAATGGAAAGATACACAAAAAGATATCATGGCACAACATAAGATAAGTATATCTTACCAACAAGCATGGATAGGCAAAGACTATGGTTTGTAAATGCGAAGAGGTTCACCTTATGAATCGTTCGAAATATTACCATTTTATTATTATAACCTAGACAAAAAAATTCATGATTTGTCACACATATCAAGACTGATGACGCTGGAGTCTTCGAGATGTTACTCGTTGCACTAGGTGCTTCAGTAAGTCAAACTCTTGCCATTAATTAAAATAATGACTTTATATATAATATTATTTTGGAAAAAAAATGCTTAAGCAATCTTATAACTACAGCTTCAAACGTTAGTTCATCATCTACGCCATATGCTTACCAGTTTGTACATAAATGGTCGGATCTAGACATGTATGAAGTTAAATGCTACAATCATAAAGAGTGCGACTCGATTATTAGGTCTAGACGTTGGGGTAAGACAGATGTGTTTGCAATTACTGGTATTCCACACTTGTTCTAAAACTCACATTTTTCCAAATCATCAAAATGCAAACAAAAAAGTCATAGCACACCTATTTCAAGAGCAATTAAAAGATGATCAACGTAATTTAAAAGAGAAAGATATACAAAGAGATATCATGGCACAACATAAGATAAGTATATCTTACCAACAAGCCTAGAGGGGCAAAGACTATAGTTTTTAAATGCGAAGAGGTTCACCTTATGAATCGTTTGAAATGTTACCATTTTATTGTTATAACCTAGAAAAAAATCCAGGATTTGTCACACCTATCAAGACTGACGACGCCGGAGTCTTCGAGATGTTATTTGTTGCACTAGGTTCCTCATTTTGTCAAACTCTTGCCATTACTTAAAACAATGACTTTAAATATAATATTATTTTAGAAAAAATGCTTAACCAAAGTTATACTACAGCTTCAAACGTTCCTTCATCATCTACACCCTATGCTTATCATAGATGCTGCGCATCTCAAGGGTGTTTACAAAGGTGCAAATTTGTTGGTTGTGGTATGGATAGAAACAACCAAATTGTACCTATCGCTTATGGTATATTTAAAGGTAAAACGGGTCCCTGTTGGTCGTGGTGGTTAAGCGTCCTAATAGAATGTATTGGTGAAAATCCAAACATGATATTCATCTCAGATAGGCATCATGATATAGCCTTAGTAGTACGCAATGAATTTCCATTCGCCTTTCATGGTATATGTTGTCGTAGTGATGAACCTGTCCTTGAAAAGAAAGAAAACAAAGGCTTTGCATTGGAAAATTTGCAAAGCGTATACCATGGATGAATTTACAAGGCATATGAACACACTATAGGTTGTTCAACCCAATGTTTACCAAAAGCTAATGGAAGTTGATCTAAGAAGATGGTGTAGAGCGTATTCTCCATGCCCTCACTATAATTATTGTACATCTAACAGCGTGAAGAATATGAATGCTTGTACTAGAAAGACAAGAAAGCTGTATGTCACAATGCTTACTGAGTCCTTCAGAAAAATGATTCCAAATTGGTATTTCTGTCGTCGACAAGCAACAAATACTTATCTTGAGACTATAACCCTACTGCTTTCATTTTACATATACAATACAATAACCTACTAATTTTCTAAAATATAATTTATGTAGCCAACATGAAGTATGAAATAATAGACTGGGTGGCAGATAAGATTAAGAAAATGAAACTTAAAAGCTTAACATAGGTTGTTATAGGCATTAACCAGGATCAATAACAAGTATACGATGGACATTATAACCGTGAAGTAAACCTTACTGCTCGTACATGTACATGCCACAAATGGCAAGTTTATGGAATTCCTTGTCGTCACATTATTGCTGTTACCAAGTCTATGGAACTCGATGATTGTGCTTAATTCGTTACAAACCGGTGAAAAAAGAAAAATATCAAGCTACGTACGCAGAATTAATTCATTTTGTTGGCTATCTACACGAATGGGAGTTTCCTCCCCATATAAGACCAGTTCAACCGCCAGAAATGAACAACCCACAACCAGACAAGCCCAAAAACACTAATCGTATTTTATCTCAAGGTGAGGAGCAAGGACTATACATTGTAGCATATTCCATGCAGCGAGGCATAAACGTGATCAATGCAAAACATCGTACATACCAGAACCCCTAACTAAAAATAAAAAAAGACACGTCAAATACGAATGAACCATTTCAAACAACACCTCCTTTCAACCTAAACCAATTCAACACATACGGTCAAGAAATCTCACAACCTTGAGATGCACGTGCTCAAAAATCATACCCATCACATCCTTATAATCAACACCAATTCCCTTCTCAGCAGTACAATCAAAACATATTCCAACAACAAAACTACCACCATAACACATACCCCTCACAAGAATATCAACATTCAACTAGAGAGCCTTCCTTCATGTTTCTCAACCATACCAGACCCAACCTAATCACCAATCAAATGACTATTACAACATGTCACAAGGGTTTGTAGAAAACTCTTCACAAACAAACATATCCCAACATCTTGATGACCTAAACACTAACGGGTCAAACAATTAGTTTAAATTGATGTTTTGTTTTTAATATTTCGATGTACTATCTAATATTTATTCATATTATAATATATTTTGTCATTAATAAGAAATTTGAAAGTTTGAAAAAATTTCCAAGTGACCTACTTTGGACGTTAATATCTAAAACACATATTCTATACCACTGGAAAGTGCCGATCGAGAATAACGCAAAAATCTTTACAACTAAAATCAGTTCCTTCATATGCACCAGGTATATCATCTTCAAAGTTGCTCCTAATACCCAAATCAAATAGAACGTAAACATATAAATAAAACAAAACCCTAAACAAACCCTAGCTCGGATTCATAGGGCATTATATATTTTTTTATTAAAATAATATTTTCACAACATAAATCCTACGCAATCCATTTTTTATTAAAATATTTATTTTAGCCAAATAATATTTACACTTATTAAATCCCGCATACTTTTTTTTGTTATCAAATGAAAAGGACCAATCACAAGCTGCCATGTGTCAATTTTGGTTTACACCCTAAAAATCTCGCGCATACTTGGTTGTTTTCTAAATTCCAAAAAGTTTTGGTCCACTGCTAGACAAACACTTTGAAAAGGGGGTGTTTTGGAAAATTTAACCAGTATCTGCTTTTGGCTATTTATCCTGTTTATAGTAACTAGACGATTACTCGCACATAGCTGCGGAAATTTCTAGCGGCAAATTATTAATGATATACGATATTATAGAGTGTTTCGTTTTATATACTGATTGCTCTCGAAACTATACAACATACGAATGAAAGTTAGTGATGTTTTTTGTATCGACTTGGGTGCTGGAAAGAGGTGCTTCAGTATGTTTGCAGTCCTTTCACCAATCTATTTTAACATAAAAAGTAGATCAGAATCATATAATGAAATTTAGTGCATATCAGTATTCTATTAATGCAAATGAAGTCTAGTTCAGTTGGATGGATGCATTTGGTTATAGTCTCTATGTGGGGGAGGTCAGGGGTTCGACTCCTGTCATTCCCCATGTGGGAGATTTTCCCAGAATTAGCAGCCGGGTTTGAATCCCATCGCAATGCCTTGAAGCCCCTTAATGGGAAACTGGATGGCTAGCATGGGGGTTGATATTCTCTTCGTGAGATGATTCGAACTCGGGTTGAGAGACTTGGTGCCTCGGTGGCACGCAAGATACTCCGTTGCACCAAACTGCCATTCAAAAAAAAAGTATTCTATTAATGACTAACAAGTAATTCAGAAGAATAACTGTTACTATTACCAGTTGTAAGGTGTCGGTTTGCATACTGATAGTAAGATAGAAAGCATCCCTAAATATCCTTTTAGATGTACGCAAAAAAAAAAATATTTCAATTCCTTGTCTTTATTGTCATGTCTTGTGACCTGCATTACAGATTACATTTTATTTTCAGTACTGAAAGAGAGACAATGAATAAGAAGCAGGAAAAAGAGCACAATAACTCACCACATCATGGAGTTGAAAGTGACTTATAGTTATTGCATTAGATATACCACGAACTTCATTAAAGAATATAACATCTGTGTAATCATGTGATCGGCAAGACGCTACTATTTCATACATAACATGCATTCATCAATATTCAATGAGTAAAATAAAGTAATTGCAATAAAATCGTCATATTCTCCCTCTTTACTACATAATGTTAAGTTTTACTATATAATGTTAAGTTGAGATTGCAAAAGTAACTACTGATAAGCAACAATCATAACCTTAATAAAAAATATGTATGCACAAAGTTCTCACATTTTGGAGACCTTGAAGCAACACCATGTAAAGGAAATGAAATTGACATGTATGTTAGGGCCCTAATACATACCTGAAAAAACAGGGTATGCACTTTAAGTGGCAAGACAGATGCATCTTGAATGGCTCCAATTGTGCCCTGCAAAAAGTTATAGTTGTTATATTAAGAATACACTCCAAAATTATGATTTTGTCCAGAAGTTCATACACAAGTTACATATGATGACCATAAGGCACAACCTCCTGGTATATATTTCGTTTAGTAGCCATAACATTAATAAGTGGGTAAACACTTATTCTTTTACCACTTAAAACAATGAAAAATCAAACCAAAACGTGTATTTAATATCTTAAAAGTCGAAATTACGCGTGGTTTTGTGTTTTTGTGTGAAATAGGTACAAAAGATAAAAAAATGAATAAAGCATGGGATTTCACGGTCATTTATCGAAGCAAAAAGTCAAAGATAAAGTCAAAGGACCAAAAAATGCCAAAAGAATGAAGTTTGGAGGGCTAAAGATGAAGATTTGATGAAGATTTTACAACAAGGACCATTTTTGCCAATCTCCAAAGTCATCCACTAATAAACCACATTGAAGAGCACAAAATTACGAAGCCAACGGTCCTAACCTAGCATCATAACTCCTCACGGTTTGTTCTCTATGAATTTTTTTAAGTTTAATTAGTTTTTAAAATAAATAAATAGTTTTTAATAAATAAATAATAAATAAAAATATATTTTCGTAAATTAATAAAAAATAATGAAAATAAAAGTTTTTTATTTTATAATAGTTAGTTTAGTATTGAAATAATTAATTTTGATTTTTAAATATTTTAGTTTTAGTAGTTTTATTTATATTTATTTTTATCTATTTTTAAACTAACACAAAAATATTAAAAATAAAAAAATAGCGTGTGTCTCTTTTGTGAGTAATTAGGTGCATATTTTTAGACGATTAAAGATGGTGGAGTTGGTTAAAGTAGATTAATAAAGAGTCTTTGGATAAAGAATAATGAAAGGTGAAGATGGTGATACATGTGAAGTGCTCCCATTGGTCTATCTAAAAGTATATTTCATCATATTGGTGGAAACACATCATCACCTACCAAATGACCAATATGCCCTCAAGTTAAAGAAGAGAAGGTGATTAAAAGCCTAAAAAGACTAATCTACCCCAAGCACCTTGACTTCAACTATAAATAGCACCTCATTTTTCTTCATTTTGTATGTAGATTTTAGGTAGCTAAATAATGTCAATTTTATTTCTTATTTTTTTAAATGTATTTCCTTTCAACTTTGTACTAGCTTATCATTAAGCACTTTCATATTAATAAAGGTTTATGTTTTAGCTTATTCTCTTTTAGCTTATTCTCATTCTACCTTTCTTAATCTTTTCTTATAATCTTGCTTATTATTTTGGGATTAGTTTTTTATAACTTTTTCCAAATAAGTTAAGATTTATATAAAATCTTGGAATTAGTCATCTTATTTCAAGCTTATTGGTGTCTTATATTCCTAGATCTAGCTTATTGTGGGTGATTTGTTCATTTAGCTTTTAAGCTTTTTGAATAACATAAGTTTTAAGCTTAGGCTTACAACTTATTAATAAGCTAGCTTTTTTATTAATTACTTTTAGTTTATATCTATTAGTTTTTTTAGATCTATTAGTTTTTTTAGATCTATTAGTTTTAAGTTTTTAAAATTAAAAATAATTTCATAAAACCAAAAAAATAGTTAGATCTATTAGTTTATTATATTAATTAATTTAGATCTATAAGTTTTAAGCTTAAAAATTAATATATTTTTATAAAAACATAAAAAATATTTTAGATCTATTAGTTTTATTTAAATCTCTTTATAGAATATTAATAGTTGCTTATTATTTCTAACCTCTTGTGTTTTGTGATATTGGCGAATCGATTCATATAGTTTGGGGTAGAGAGCTTATGGTTGATTAATTTGGTTCGCGTTTGATATGGTTGATTAATTTGGTTCGAGTTTGATTTGGTTGGCCGTGTACTTTACGGGTCGAGATACGCTTAGCTTTAGTATTGATTTGGTTGGCCGAGTACTTTACGGGCCGTATTTTGTTGCTTTTTTGAGGCCGTGTACTTTACGGGCCATGTTTCATTGATTAAGTTGATGTTGTTGATGTTGTTTTAGAGCGTTATCTACGGACCACGGGTACCAAATCTCTCTACTTTTTAAATTTCTCGCTTAATCGCTTTAGTTTTATTAATTTGATTGTTATAGTTTAAGTTGTTTTTAATAAAATTATATTTTTCATAAAAAAATCGGTTTAATTAGTTTTAGATATTATTATTGTTTTAAAATATAAATTTAAAGTTTTAAAAATTAGATTTCAATTAGGTAAGCTTATTATTAGTATAAAGTTTACACCTTTTTGTGATTATTAAGCTTATTAGTATATAAAGCTTCAAGCTTTATCATCTAGAAAGATTAATAAGCTTAAAAGGTTGAAGCTTTACGTTTTATTTTTAAGTTTATCTTTGTGATTTCATTTTTTTGTCACTTTTATTTGCTATTACGTGCTTGCATTTAGATTAATTTTGCTTAGATTTATTATTATTTTTTATAGTTTATTTTTGTTGCATCTAGATCTAAATTTGTAGTGTAATTTTATTTTGCATCTTAGAGTAATTTTATTTGAACTAATTGCGTTTTTATTTTTTACATATTCCTTAGCCTAAAATAATTTTCCCCATTTTAGTTTAAATAGACATAGATTACCAAGCAAGCTATTATTAACCAAAAACAAATAAAGTCTTAACGATAAAATTGGATTTCAATTCGAGTCGATTCGAGGATAAACGATTATATTAAAAATTGGTTATTAAATTGGCGCCGCTGCCGCATCGATCTCGTTACGATTGACGATTTTTCGTGAGAAGATTTGGATTTTGGGATCCGTTAACTTTTGAACGTTATTTTTCTTTTAAAAAACTCAAAAACATAAAAAAAAATCAAAAAGCTAAAAATACAAAAAAATAAAAAATCATCAAAGCAAATTCGTTCCTAAGATTTGCACCAAAAAAATTAAAAAAACCCAAAAGGAATACTTTTCCTAAAGTATTATACCAAAAATATTATGTACTGTTACTAGTTTTCTTATTTCGATTTATCTTGATTTTTATTGTGAATATATTTTTCTTAAAAAAAATACAAAAAGATTTTTCTTTTACTATAGATATTACGTATAAGAACCCCAATATACAATATTTCCATAAGTATTGCCGGCAATACCCCGTATTTGGAGGCGTTCCGGTTCCTTATACGTGTATCGATCAAACAAAAATAAAGGCAAAATAGATAAACACTTTCGTTAAGCAATAATTCGAAAAATACAAATTTTAAGGTGACTAGAAAGGCGGCGTGCTATAAAAGGTCGTCTAAGGGAAGCTAGGTACTTAAGTGCTTCGCGTCACCTCATTCCCCCCCCCCCCCCCCCCCCCCCCGTTCACTTGTGAGAATTTTGAGAAGGAAGGCTAATCGAGGGTTTTGCCGTCCAAGTAGTATTACATATATATTTTTTCTAGCCTTTTAATATTGAACCTCAAGAGGGATAATCCCTTTCCTCTCAAAGTCGACCGAGGTCTCCTACCTCATTCCTCGTGTTTCGTTGTATGCGCACTCGCACGCGTGCACACATACCGAGTGGTGTACCAAATACTTCTAGTTATTCCAAAAAGAAGAAGAAGAACAAAAAGACCGTCACTCAAGCCGATCCCGAGAATCGAGCTTTCAACAATACGATGGCAACGGATAACCGACCTATGATCAAGATTTTGCAATCACACGTTGAGGGAAACAATGACGCTATCGTTGTCCCCGCAATTGGAGCAAATACTTTTAAAATTAAAACGAGTTTTATTCAAATGGTTTCCGCTACACCATGTTTGGGCCGTTCCCAAGATGACCCCCATGATCATATTAAGAGATTCAACCATTTGACTAATACGGAGAAATACAATGGGGTGACTCAAGAGGCAATACGTTTGTTTCTCTTTCCTTTTTCCCTCGAGGGACAAGCCCGGATTTAGCTAGATAAGGAACCACCCCAAAGTATTCTTACATGGGCGGATTTATAGACCAAGTTCATTAACTACTTTTTCCCACCATCACGGACCACCTCTGTAAGGAATGACATAATCACTTTTGAGCAAAAATATGGGGAAACTTTTAGTGAGTCTTGGGATAGTTTTAAGGAGCTTTTGAGAAAGTGTCCTCAACATGCTTTTACTAAAGTTCATCAAATTAATACTTTTTACAATGGATTAACTTTGAATGACGAAGACTCACTAAATAGTGCTTCGGGGGGAAATATTTTGGTTAAATCCATGAACGAAGCTTGGGCAATAATTGAAAACAAGGCAAAAGTTCAAACCAAGAGTGTAAGGGCTACAATGGCTAGTGCTAGTGATAATGAGGTGACTAATCAAATTAAGGAGCTTACTTCAATTGTGAAACCACTTGCTTTAAGAGATAACCCTCCCACTACACATGTACATGCCTTAAATGAGACTTGTGAAACGTGTAAGACTTGTGGTGGACCATATTCGTACTATAATTGTGACAAGGTTTACAATCAACAACAAGAAGTCTATGCTTATAACACCAATGAAAATGAGAGGGTTCACTTTAAACCGAACGTTGATGTTAACCATTTGTATTATAAGAGTACTAACTATTTGGCTCCCCTAGGTTTTGTAGCTCCTCAAAGACCACCCCACCCGCCCAAAATACCCAGTACCCATAATACTGGGATTTTTTAGTCCAAATTAATTTTTGTTTTTCCTCGACTCACTCGAATTGATATCCGGTTTAAACGTTAAGACTATATTTGTTCTTGGTAAAACGTATTTGATATTTTAAACTAAAACTATTTAATTAAAATCTATTTAATAATAAAAACTTTTAATCTAATTAATTTTAAACTAGAAACATTTTAAATAAAGTCTATTTTTAAATGAAAGATTTTAGTACTGAGATTTTGCAATCCTATTTTTAACAATGAATGTTCGTTTTTCCTCGACTCACTCGAATTGATTTCCGTTTAATCATAAAACTTAATTTGTTCTTGGTAAAACGTAATTTTGGTATTTTTAAACTAAAAGCTATTTAATTAAAAACTATTTAATAAAACTAATTTAACTATTTAAACTAATTTGAAAACAAAATTTAAATTTTAATAAAACTTAAAAACTTTCAAATGAAAACTATTTTTAAATAAAACTTAATTGAAAAACTATTTTTTAAAACTAAATTTAAAAACATAAAGAAAACTATTTTAAATAAAAGTAAATTTAAAACTAATTTAATCTATAAAAACTAAAATTTAAAATTTATAAAAGTAATTTAAATAAAATATATTTTTTTTATCTTTTTATATTTTTTTAAAAACTGAATAGAAGAAATAATAAAAAAAACTTTTAAATAAAAATTAAATAAAACTAAACTTGAATTAAACTAAGTTTAATAAAACTGCCAACTAGGTAATAATCCTATATTAATTTATAGACGCAAAAATAAACATAAGTAAAGGTCGAGAGGAGTTGGTTATGTCTATTGGTTGTTAAGCAAGAGGTCAGGGGTTCGAGTTATTTATATAAAAGACAACAGACTGATTGAGTCTGTATCTTAATGCAGTTATATCAGAAAACAGAAAACACCAAACCAAAAGTATAAATAACGCAACAGTCAAGCAAATAAGCAGTCGAAAAAAAGAAACCCCAAACAAAATAAGCACAGAAATAAGCTGATAATCAGATAATCATAAAAACAAATAAGCAGATTTAAAAAAAATATATGATAAGCAACTACCAAATAAGCTATGACTGAAATAACTAAAACAAACTATACTAAATAAATCTAAACAAACCGATACCCCACAATAACAAAATAAGCAGATAACTAAAAGACAGTTATATTACTTAGCACCATAAGCAGATTCAATTTTAAACTAAATATCTAAACCAAATAATAATCTAAACCGAATAATAATCAGATGAGCAGATCCAAACGACTTAAATCCTAACAAATTTAAAACAACACAAAACAGAATGAACCTTAATTAGCAGATCTAAATAACATCAACTCAAACTCAAAATCAAATAAACATAAGCAAATCATAAGTATAAACTTAACAAAAAATAAAAACAATAAAAAAAATATGAGAACCTGATGGAGATAACCGTTGTGACGAAGACGCGGCGCTGAGCCGTCTTAACAAAACTGAATCAACACCACCGTTTTATCTTCACCATCATCTCGATTGCAACCACCAAGCTCTCGAACCAATAAAGCTTCCAAGAAAGCCTCGAACAGTAACACTTTTATACTTCCCAGTGGGGAAATATCTTTACACTTTCCTTTATATTTTTTTTAATTTTTTTTTATTATTTTTTTATATATAATAATAATCAAACGAAGAGTGGTAAATAAAAGAAAGCAGATTAAGGAATAAATTTAGACAGAAAATTAAAGGAGACGAGAATAATTAAAATTAAACTTTTCATTAATTAAAAAAAGTACAATTACTGAAATTGAAAAATTACAATATTAAATCTAAACCTAATTTTCAGAAAATTAAAATAAAGAAAAGTGCTCCGTTTACACAATGATTTTGGGGGTTTTTATAGGAGAAACCCTGAAACCCTCTTCATAGCTTCCTCAATAAGCAATCAATCCAGGCCGTTTAATTCGTCATTTTGCATTCTCTTTCTTCATCAACGGTGGAAAATCACTCTAGGGTACATGGATTGCCAGCATGGCAATTTTGTGCTTCTTTAATCCGAGGTGGAGGCATCTAATTGGTGGAAACTTGATGGTGATTTGGTTTAACCAATCACAATAGGGGAAAAAGGCCACGTTGGAAATTATAACAGGACCACCATGAGTGTTGCAACTCGATTTGTGTGGGGATTTAGTCCAAACTCGTGTGAATCACACGTTTGGATTAAAATCCCCAATTTTCTATGGGTAAAATTGGTTTAATTTGTGAAGTAGGGTTTGGGTAAAGTGGAGGCTGTGTAAGTTTTATTTAGGAGAGAGGGTGATAACAGTAAATGGTGAAGGTGGGTTTTTTCTTTATCTCGTTTGTATCGAAATTAAGTGGAGAGGGTAAATAAAGGTTTTATTTATTTAACTGAGTGGGGTAAGGGGATGAAGGGTGCGTGTGTGGGGAGGTAAAAGGTAGACACGTGTGGGGGAGTTGATTGTGAGGGAGGTACACGTGGGGAGTTGTGTTGACCATATTTTGAGTGGGTTGACCGAGGGTTTGACCAACATTGCCAAATAAAAGTGAATAAACACTTTACAATCCATCCCAACATTTTTATTAGTTGGGCTTTAGGCCCAATATTAACCATCTCCTTTCTTAATTAACCAAAATGGGCTTTGTTGGGCTTTTAGGTGAAAAGTGGTTTCTTAGGTTATGTTAATGGGCTTTTGGGCCCATTAATCCAAATGTGGGATCCACTAAGCTCGAATATCTTCAAAAGTTTAAATCCGCTAAAAATTGAGCTCGATTTCGGCTTCCTTGATTGTTTCTTCAAAATCGTATCGATTTTGCCGGGTTTCGTGATCTTCGGCACACTATTGGTCTTTTGACTTTGTCTTCGACTTTTCTTCAACATTTGACCGTAAAATCCCGTGTTTTCTTTCCTTTTGATCATTTGTACCTATTTAACACACAAAACACAAAACCACGCGTAATTCCGACTTTTATGATATTAAACACATGATTAGGTCTTGTTTTTCCTTGATTTTAGTGGCAAAAGGATAAGTGTTTACACACTTATTAAATCCCCTACACTTGACCATTGAAATGACCCTATGCAATGCATTATTTTAAAGCATAAAGTTACATTTTTCTCATTATTAATCCATCTCGGCCTTTATTAAGATATACTATTACTACTATGATAAAAAGAAATAAAGCTTTAAAGGAAACAATTTATTAACTTGGAAATTATTTGATGGAAGAAACTTGTAAAGAGATCTAAGACTTTAATTAGGGCTTTGGTGTCATGAATATAAATCACCCTCAAGTTTCACGTTCCCCATACCAAGCTTAAAAACGGGATCATTGTTTACCATAAGTCCTCAAGTTAAAACCACTTATATAAGATAATTGTGTAAACTCTTTCTCCAATTCCTACTTTGTATCTCTAGATTTTATTGATTGTCATTCACCCGTAGGCTCATTTGACTTATTTGATAATTATTATTCCAAAAATGAAGGCCAAACGGTGCAAACCCGATACTCAAAACCTAACCTCGTCCTCAAAAAAGTTGTCACTAAAGTAAGCCCACATCAAGGATGATTTAACACGATTTGGGGAATAAATTCCCGGACCCAAAATTTGGCCAAATAGTACTACTTATTAATTATTTCCTCCAAAGTCATGTACACTTTATGTGGAGTTTAGCAAGTTCACATCATATACCCTTAGGCTCTTTAAGATGTAAAAATACTCCCCGTCTATTGTCCACATCCTAAGGCTCCTTGAACGATAAACGAGGGAATTGATTTTTGAATCAATTTTTATTCAACACTTACCATGCCATACACCCTAAGGCTCTAATGACAAGGTTCGTGCTACATGCCCCACACCCTAAGGCTCCTTGAGGTCATGTTTTAATCTTATTCTTTCTTATTATGATATATATAGTAGGCCAAATTCCGTGGTCCCATGGTCTGAATACCTCCTACTTAGTGGTTATGAGCCACCTTAGTCGGAAGTCCACAACGCTGGCACCCTCAATGTGTTCATGCTTTAATTACAAGGAGAATAAAGATTTGGCTAAGAGTTAAGATATCGAATCTACACCGCAAAAATCCTCATTTATTAAGCAATTTAAATATACAAGCGGGAAGAAAGAGCCACAAAAACCATATAAGCAAAAATTTAACCCTTAAACTTATTATCAACTATATCATCTCTCGTTCTCCACAATTTAAAATCTCAAGGAATGAGACTCGTGGATGCTTAGCCTAATAAACCAATTAAGCTCCATATGGTTAAGGATACTAGCTAGAGTAAACTTGGATAAGTAAACTCGGGTCGAGTCAAAATATTCACGACGGGCCTAATATATCAAAGATATCTAAACTTGTTAAAACCATTTTATTCATTTGTTTATTTTTTTGACTTTATTCTTGAAATGGAAAATGTAAATACGATGTGATGACAAAAGGAAAGTAAATGGAAAAAAACTACTAGGCCAAAATAGATCAAAAATTTGAAAAACGTTGAAAATTTTTTAAATTTTCCGGTTAAATGAGGTCAAATTCATGGAAAAGCCCACTAAAATTTCGATAGAAATCCCCCCTACACTTAATATAAACATTGCCCTCAATGTTTAAGCATGTGGGAGAATAAACTCCCCTACACTTAGGACATTGAGTACGTCGTTTAAAATCGAGCTAAGGAAAGGACAACTAAAGTGATTACATTTATTCGTTTTATTTATATACAAGATTGAATCACAATAGCAAAAACTTATCGAAGGAACCGGGTACACGGGAAACATGGGAACACGGGTCGCGTCAAAAGTACCAAAAGTGGATCATCAAAGCACATGTCCCTGCACACAACATCACAACACAAACAAACTACATGGCTCCCCCTACACTTATTGGTGAAAATGGGTGAAAGGTGAAAAAGGGTAAAAAATCTAACCTAGTTAAACGATGCTTGATTTATTTATCACGAGTCTCTAGCTCGACTCGATTTCCCGAATGTCATCATTCAAATGGGAAAATCATGGAAAAACCGAGATTTCCAAGGGAGGAAAATCTCTCCATGATAAGGGTGAAACAAAGTCAAACGTAATGGGTTATAATCAAAATCAAGGGAATTTTCAAGGGAAAAACCAAGGTTTTAATAATAATCAAGGCTTTAATAACCAAGGTTTTCATAGTCAAGGCTTTCATAATCCTAATCAATTTCAAAACCAAGGTTTTTAAAATCAAGGGTTTCATACTCAAGGTAATCAAGGGTTTAATCAAGGGAATGTTACTAATCCTCGAATGGACTTGGTTCTCCAAAAATTGACCGAACATGAGAGAACTATGAAACAAATGCAAGAGTCCACCGATAGGAAATTCGTGCAAATGTTGCAAGCCCTTAGACCCCAATGAGCCTTACCTTCTACTACCAAGACCAACCCTCGAGCTAATGTGAGTGCTATTAATACTCGAAGTAGAGCCACTTTAGTGGGACCTTCCATCTCTTCGCCCATAAAGGAGAGACAAGGCCCGGAGGTCATAATGAGTAATCCTACTCCCCCTTCGGTGATCCCTCCCACTACCACTCCTAGTAATAGTTCTCCATTGCCTAAAGAGCCTAACACTAAGGTTCTTCAAGAAGCGAGTCCTTCTCCTTCTCAACCTTCAACCTCTAAGCCCAATATCCCCTTATCCCTCTAGGTTGGACAAGACTAAGTTGCTCACCAAAGATGACATTCATGTTTCCAACTTTTTGAAAATGATTTCCCAAGTGAATGTTAACATTAGCCTTATTAAAGCACTTGCTCAAATTCCTAAATTTGTGAAAATGTTCAAAGATTTGCTCAATAAGAAGGAAAAAATGGTAGAGCGCGTTAACACTCGTTTAAATGAGAATTGTTCCACGATTCTTCTCAAAGAGCTTCCCGAATAGCTAGGAGATCCCGGAAGATTCGTGTTACCTTGTTCGTTTCCTCAAATTGATGATTGTATGGCTTTAGCGGATTTCGGTGCTAGCATCAATCTTATGCCACTCTCGGTATGGAAACATTTATCATTACCCGACCTTGTACCAACTCGCATGACTCTCGAGTTAGCTAATAGAACTCTCGCATACCCCGTTGGTATTGCCGAGGACGTTTTTGTTCGAGTTGGTACATTCACTTTTCCCATGGACTTTGTCGTTGTTGACTATGAGATGGATCCTCGTATTCCGTTAATACTTGGTAGACCATTCTTAAGATCCGGAAAAGCATTAGTTGATGTGGTCGAAGGGGAGTTAATTCTTAGGGTTAGGGATGAACAACAAGTTTTTAAAATAGGAAAAAACACAACTAAATCAAATGTAAAAGAGTCGGTCAATATGATTGATGTTCTTAATTATGACAATGAAGAGATTTTTATTAATCCTTTTGGAACTAAAAAGTCTAATCAAAATGATTTTGTGATAACTTCATCCCTTCCCTTAGAGCCTCAAATTTTTGAAACTCCTATTTACGATACTTATAGTGATGATACTTCTTTAAGTGATCACACTATCTTCGGTTTAGACGACCCACCTTTTGACCCACCCACTTTTGATCCATCAATATTTGATGAGTACGATGATGACACTTCTTTAAGTGATCTCATTATTTTTTATGACCCACCTCGTAACCATCATGCACCTCATATCTCTATGAGTGATTCTTCCATTATAGGGACTCCTTTTGATTTTTATATCCCAGTTTTAGAAGACATGACTTTTGAGGAGGATCTCCCACTCTTAGAGATCATTCCTATTTTAGAGGATATACCATTTGAGGAGGATTTAGATATCTTTCTAAATACCTATTTTCCTCACGAGGATGAGTTTTCCGATGAATCTGATGATACTTATGTTTTCAAATCGAGTTTTGAAGAGGACGACTCTCCCACTTTGGATTATGATGACATTTTGAGCTTTAATGTCAACACCTCTTGATATTTTCCCGTTAAGGAACCGGTGTTCGATCCGGGAATAGAGACTTTAGTGCTATCATTGTCATATTTCACCACCTTCCCTTTTAAGAAAATTTTGACCAAGGATACCCCATTTTTCTTATACTTGTGTGATTTTACCACCATGGGGTTTATTTCCTTTCGTGATGGAAATTATGTGTTTGACCCGGGTGGACTTTATTGGGTATTCCTTATATGACTATGTTTCACCCATTATCATGGAGAGATTTTCATCCCTTGGAAATCTCGACTTTTCCATGATTTCACCCATTTCCACCTTTTCACCTTTTCCATAATAAGTGTAGGGGGAGCCATGTAGGTTGTTTGTGATGTGTTGTTTTGTAGGGACGTGTGCTTTCGTGCTCCACTTTTAGTACCTTTGAAGAACCATGATCCCGTGTTCCCGTGTACCCGGTTTCCTTCGATTTATTTTTGCTATTGTGATTCAATCTTTTATATCAATAAATGTTGAAAATGTAATCACTTTAGTTATCTCATCCTTAGCTCGATTTAAACAACATGCACAATGTCCTAAGTGTAGGGGAGTTCACTTCCACATGCTTAAACATTGAGGACAATGTTTATATTAAGTGTAGGGAAGACTTCTATCGAAGTAATAAGTGGGCTTTTCCATTAATTTGTCCTCATTTTAACCAGAAAATTTAAATTTTCGACGTTTTTCAAAAATTTTTTTATCTATTTTGGCCTATTAGTATTTTTCATTTATTTTCTTTTATCTACATTCCTTTTTTCATCACCGTCATATGTATATATTCCATAATAAAGTCAAAAATAAAAAAAATTTAATAAATAAAATGGTTTTAACAAGTTTAGACGTCTTTGATATATTAGGCCCGTCGTGAATACTTTGACTCAACCCTAGTTTACTTATTTAAGTTTACTCTAGCTAGTATCCTTAACCATATGGACCTTAATTGTTTATTAGGCTAACCACGAGTCTCATTCCTTGAGATTTTAAATTGTGGAGAAAGAGAAATGATAGAGTCAATTGTAAGTTTTGTATTCTTTCATGAACTTATGTGAGTTAATTATAAGCTTTTTCTCCCATCACTTGTAAATAAATAAATGCAATAAATAAGGTCGTACGATTTGAAAAAATTACTTAGCTTCTAGCCCAAAATCGTTTAAAAGTTGCTTGGGATTAATTAGAGTTCATAGCTAAGACATAACTTATTGAAGCGGGACGCGAAGTTTGGCGTATCCAAAAAGGCCCTAACAAGGGATGAGGATATCCGAGTCCAAAAAGGCCCTCACAAGGTATGAGGATTCACTTTTTTTTGCTAAAGATCCTAAGACGATGTGAAGATCCTTAATCCAAATCAATATGAAGGATCAATACACACGACGAGAAGCAAATACTTCCCTAAAGATCATGGAGAAGTCTATCCAAAAAGACCCTAACAAGGTATGAGGATAAATAGATCCAAGTCCGAAAAGAAGGCGGATCGTTGATTTCAAAATCCTAAATAAAGACAAGGATAAATGAAGAAGTCGTGGTCAACGTTTGAAGCATCTCTCACTCCAAATGAAGATGTATACCAAAATGAAGAGAATACCATAATTTCAAGATCGTCTGTCAAAATTTGAAGTTTGTAGTCAATGCCAAATATCGGTTCGAGAAAGGTCTCAAATCGTGAAACGAGTTATGCCAAGATATGAACTTTATGAGATTTCGAGAAGCCGTTTTAAAAGATTTTATCCTTTAGCTAACTATTGATTAATTCGTCCTACTTTATTTTCGGCCTTAATAAATTATCGAAATAATTCAAAAATGCATCCTCGTTATCATTAAAGACAAAAATAAAATACAAGAGATACATAGTAGGAATAAGGGAGTCTAAGTGAATAATTAAATCACATGACTAAGTGTTAGCTTTACTAACCTGTAACTACAATGATCTCGTTTTTACACTTGGTATGGGGAACGTGAAACTTGAGGATGATAAATATTCATGACACTAAAAGCCCTAATTTAAGTCTTAGATTTCTTTACGAATTTCTTGCATCAAACAATTTCAAGTAAATAACAAAAATGGAAATTGTTATATCCTTTGGTTCTTTCAATAAATTTTTAGTTTTTACCATCGTAGTTTAATTTCTTTCTATAGTAGTAGTAATAAAGGCCAAGATCGATTAATTATGAGAAAAATATAAACTTTTGCCTTAATTTACTGCATTGCATGGGGACATTGCAATGGTCAAGTGTAGGGGATTTAATAAGTGTGTAAACACTTATCCTTTTATCAATTAAAACAATGAAAAAACAAACCAAAACGTGTATTTAATATCTAAAAAGTCGAAATTACGCGTGGTTTTGTGTTTTTGTGTGAAATAGGTACAAAAGATAAAAAAATAAAGAAAACACGGGATTTCACGGTCATTTATTGAAGAAAAAAGTCAAAGATAAAGTCAAAGGACCAAAAAGTGCCAAAAGAATGAAGTTTGGAGGGCTAAAGATGGAGATTTGATGAAGATTTTACAACAAGGACCATTTTTACCAATCTCTAAAGTCATCCACTAATAATGCAAATTGAAGAGCACAAAATTATGAAGCCAACGGTCCTGACCTCGCATCGTAACTCCTCACGGGTTATCTCTATGAATTTTTTAAGTTTAATTAGTTTTTAAATTAAATAAATAGTTTTTAATAAATAAATAATAAATAAAAATATATTTCCGTAAATTAATAAAAAATAATAATAATAAAAGTTTTTTATTTTATAATAGTTAGTTTAGTGTTGAAATAATTAATTTTGATTTTTAAATATTTTTAGTTTTAGTAGTTTTATTTTTATTTATTTTTATCTATTTTTAAACTAACACAAAACTATTAAAAAAAATAGCATGTGTGTCTCTTTTGTGAGTAATTAGGTGCATGTTTCTAGAAGATTAAAAATTGTTGAGTTGATTAAAGTATATTAATCAAGAGCACTTCGATAAAAGAATAATGAAAAGTGAAGATGGTGATCCATGTGAAGTGCTCCCATTGGTCTATCTAAAAGTATATTTCATCCTATTGGTGGAAACATATCATCACCTACCAAATGACCAAGATGCCCTCAAGTTAAAGAAGAGAAGGTGATTAAAAGCCTAAAAAGACTAATTTACCCCAAGCACCTTGACTTCAACTATAAATAGCACATCTTTTTTCTTCATTTTGTATGTAAATTTTAGGTAGCTAAATAATGTGAATTTTATTTCTTGTTTTTTCAAAAGTATTTCCTTTCAACTTTGTTCTAGCTTATCATTAAGCACTTTTATATTAATAAAGGTTTATGTTTAGCTTATTCTCTTTTAGCTTATTCTCATTCTACCTTTCTTTCATATAATCTTGCTTATTATTTTGGGATTAGTTTTTATAACTTTTTCCAAATAAGTTAAGATTTATATAAAAGCTTGGAATAAGTCATCTTATTTCAAGCTTATTGTGGGTGATTTGTTCATTTAGCTTTTAAGGTTTTTGAATCACAAAAGTTTTAAGTTTAGGCTTACAACGTATTAATAAGCTAGCTTTTTAATTAATTACTTTTAGTTTATATCTATTAGTTTTTTTAGATCTATTAGTTTTAAGTTTTTAAAATTAAAAATACTTTCATAAAAACAAAAAAAATAGTTAGATCTATTAGTTTTTTTGGAAAATCACCTAAAAATGTATTAAACTTACCACTTTTTATGGTTATATGTAGCCTACTTTTTTTTTCTTCATTTTACTAACAAACTTTTGAATTTCGATCTTTTTATGTAGCGGGTGACCTGCTAAACTAGTTAGTCCTACGTGGAGCAGGTTACACTAACAATCGTTTATTTAGATTGCAAAATTAATCCTCTTTACTAACGACTGTTATAAAAGAAGATATGTTTTTCTTTTCAAATCATTCACTAATTAAATAATTAGCTGCAAACAACATTCGTTTCTCTACAAAACACTTTTCACTAATTAACTCCACAAAACACTCTTATTTTTTTCATTTATACCCAACTAGCACTATATGCTTTTTTCTCTTCGTTACTTTTAATCTGGGTTGATTTACAAAGTGGCATTATTAAATGATATGAAGATTTTCTTTTTTTATTTTTCACGTTACTTAATGAATATATGTAAGTAATTTGTTGATATTGTATTAGTACATGACTACATCTAACACCAAGAACTACCATCACGCAACCGCCATCCCTACCATCAAAACTACCACGACCATACAAGAGTCAGCACAATATCACATATCTCGATTCTCTCTCCATTTAGTTTTTTGTTTCTTTTCATTGTCAGATCTGAACAAATTTATGTGTGTATATATATGAGTTCATTCTTCAATTTAAACAAAACTCAAACATACCCAAATATCAAAAACCCAACCTCCATAATTTTAACACAAATCGCAAAATCAAACTTCGTAAATGACTAATCCGCATTCAAATACCATAAAATTTTCAATTAATTTTTCCGATATATCAAAAGAAATTAAAAGCCCCAAATTTCATAACAAAACATAAAAACCCTAACTTCATAATTGGTTGCAGCTGAGTTTTTTTATTGAGATGAAGATAATGACTATCTCCCTCTCTAAAATCATAAACGTCGTCCACCATCACTTCAAGGCTCATGCTACTACTCACCGGACTCCGACTTAGCTTTAGTTGTATAAATGATGGGTAGAATTGATTTTGGTGAAAAAAAACTAAGAGATAAAAGATCATGTGTTTGGATTTGTGGAGTTTTATCAAGAAACAGACAGCATTTGTGGATATGTTTAGATCTATGAAGTAAATTAAATCAATCCTATAATATGGGTGGTTTTTAGTTCCTCCCAGGCCCACTGATCCTATATTTCGTCATTTTCTAAAAAAGACAATTAACTTTTTGTTATTCTCAAACGAATGTTAGTTTAGAGGACTAACGATGTAAATTTTCGTTAGATGGGCAACCGGTTAAGGGTCAAGCAGGTCACCCGCTACACAAAAAGATCAAAATTCAAAAGTTTGTTAGTAAAATGAAGAAAAAAAAGTAGATTACATACAACCATAAAAAGTGGTAAGTTTAATACATTTTTAGGTGATTTTCCCTAATTTTTTATATTAAATAATTTTGATCTATAAGTTTTAAGCTTAAAAATTAATATATTTTTATAAAAACATAAAAAATATTTTAGATCTATTAGTTTTATTTAAATCTCTTTAGAGAATATTAATAGTTGCTTATTATTGTTCTAACCTCTTGTGTTTTGTGATATTGGCGAATCGATTCATATAGTTTGGTAGAGAGCTTATGGTTGATTAATTTGGTTCGAGTTTGATATGGTTGATTAATTTGGTTCGAGTTTCATTTGGTTGGCCGTATACTTTACGGGCCGGGATACGCTTAGCTTTAGTATTGATTTGATTGCCAGAGTACTTTACGAGCCGTATTTTGTTGCTTTTGGGAGGCCGTGTACTTTACGGGCCATATTTTCATTGATTAAGTTGATGTTGTTTTAGAGCGTTATCTATGGACTACGGGTACCAAATCTCTCTCCTTTTTAAATTTCTCCCTTAATCGCTTTAGTTTTATTAATTAGATCGTTATAGTTTTGTTTTTAATAAAATTATATTTTTCATAAAAACGGTTTAATTAGTTTTAGATATTATTATTGCTTTAAAATATAGATTTAAAGTTTTAAAAATTAGATTTCATTTAGGTAAGCTTATTATTAGTATAAAGTTTACACCTTTTTGTGATTATTAAGCTTATTAGTATATAAAGCTTCAAGCTTTATCATCTAAAAAGATTAATAAGCTTAAAAGGTTGAAGCTTTACGCTTTATTTTTAAGTTTATCTTTGTGATTTCATTTTTTTGTCACTTTTATTTGCTATTACGTGCTTGCATTTAGATTAAGTTTTGCTTAGATTTATTATTATTTTTATAGTTTATTTTTGTTGCATCTAGATCTAAATTTGTAGTGTAATTTTATTTTGCATCTTAGAGTAATTTTATTTGAACTAATTGCGTTTTTATTTTTTACATATTCCTTAGCCTAGAATAATTTTCCTTATTTTAGTTTAAATAGACATAGATTACCAAGCAAGCTATTTTTAACAAAAAACAAATAAAGTCTTAACAAAAAAATTGGATTTCAATTCGAGTCGATTCGAGGAGAAACGATTATACTAAAAATTGGTTATTAAACCTTTAATGTATTGAAAAAATGACTTTTAAAAGAAGGGAAATGCTAGCCCATAGAGATATGGTTAATAACCACTTAACAATAACGATTACAGTATAGTTTATGTGAATATACAGAAGACAATAATCATAGATTGGTTGAATAAAATAATCGATGTTTATTGTCTATACATGTACCTGGAATGGAGGTCGAATCACCTTCACTTTTTCTACCTATCTTTTCTCCTTCACTATTGCACAAAACAGTGATGTCGTATAAGACACATTTTGATGCATATACTTACACCAAAACATTAACTAAGCAACATAAATTAGCCATGTTATGAAAGTATGCTTCCATTCACTTCCGTCAAACACTATAAACTCACTTTATTATGGTACATACCATTTTGGAGATTCCCTTGCAAGACTAGTCGTCATGCACTAATACACAAACCATTCCAAGTATCTAAATAAACATGTGGTGTCAAACTTGAATCAATCATCCAGGATAATTCGTATGCTTTTATTTTTCGTTTTGCAAATACAATTACTACTCGCATTTACACCAGGAATACATGAACGAGACACTAACCTTAACAGAAAATAGACGGTAGAAACATCTGCAACTTTAAATATAGAGGGTAGCAACATTGCAACTACTGAATTTACTAATATCGGAAGTCTACATATAATCAATTCATCGGTGTTTCTAGTATGTCCTTGAATAGTGACTACACAAAACAAAGAATTTCATTGTTTGCTATATATCCTCAATTAATGAACCAAATATGCAAGTATGAACTAAAATTTAAGCGCTGAATTTCTGGTTAATACATTAACTTGGTCTGGTCATCTACATCAGGGAAAGAAGAACTATAGATATCACACTTAAAAGTGGTTATTTGTTTTATCTTGCAGGCAAAACCTCTTGCAATCTAGGTACATAAAAATCACAAGATCTGTTATCCATAGTGTTGCAACAACAATCTCATACCTTGTAAGTTAAAATGCTTCACACTTACACAAACATCATAGCCCATAAAAAGATATTTCAAGTACTTAGCAAAAATCGAAGACACATATCCACAAACCCGAGTTTATGACTCGATTTGAATTTAAAGGAAACAAAAGTTGAAAAAGTTCCCCAAGGAAAATTATGTGAGGATTTCATCAAACACGTGATAGCATAAATCCATCCGAGCCCGAACAACAGCATCTTCACCACAGATCATAACACACCAAAAAACCACAACCTTCTTCTATAATGATGCCGAAAAATACAACCAAGAGCCACCGCCGTATTCGGCCTTGTTCTTGTTGATTGTCAAGATTTATGCTTTTGGTGACAGATTAGGTTATGGTCTCCTTTTAAGAGATTTGAAACAACACCCGATATAACGGTGGCGGCGATTAGCCTCTTTTAATAATAAGTTACATTAGTTGTTACAAACACCACATATCACCCGCAAAGAAAACAGCCACGTGACATCGCCGACGTCGCCCTGCCCGACCATCAATGCCGCACACCATGAACGGCGACAACGAAGACAACGAAGAAGCCGGCGGCAACGAAATGGATGTGGCCTGTGAGTATGTGGTTTGAACCAACATGTGATGATCTGTGGTGCAGATGGGTGGCGACGGCCGTGACTTTTAGAGAGAGAAAGATGGAGGTTGTGTATATATTATAAGGTTTAGAGAGGAAAATAAGTTTTGTGTGTGTTTTCTACATTAGTTATATCATCATATTTTAAAAAAGTCAGAATTTTAAATATGGAAATATAGGAGTAGAGATTAACATTGGAATAAATAAGTTTTATAATTCAGTAATAATGTGCAATTAATTTTTCAACATTTTCTGAACTAAGGAGTTTTTCAACATTCAAACTTTTGAGGTTTTTCCTTTATAGGAGTAGAGATAGAGATAGAGATATCGGTTTTACCAGTGGAAAAAGACTAAAAATATTACTGTACGTATTTAAATTGCAAACGTTTTGACTAAATTTCGAAGTTTTGTTATTCTGGATGTCAAATAAATTTTTTCTCATTTATCAATTTTGTGTCATCTTTTAGTATAAAAAAATAAAATTTGTCCATCTTTAGACATTTATTCAGCGCAATTACTCCCTCTTTGATATCGCCTCTCTTTAATTTTACCTTTGCTAAACCCGTACTGCCACAGCCCAACGTCATTGCCAACTTTAAAATACTTACCATATTTGGGATTTAGTTTTAAAATGAAGAGTTTTAATACAGTTGGCTATTTGATGGAGACAATTTGTTTACCTTAGGTATGAAAATAATAAGTTACCACATGATTTCCATATAGTATTAAAATAAACCAATTATGAAAAGGTGGTTTACATATAACACTAATCGTATAAGTTGACTAATATAAAGCTATTTTAAAAGACAAAAGTTCAAATCGAACTTTGTTTTTCCCTACTACTTATAAAGGATATAGGACAATTTTTTTAAGTACATTTATCCAAGGAAACTAGAAATTTATAAAGGAATGTATAAGAATCTTTTTTCTATATTTCCATTTTTATGTTCTGACTTTTTTTAAACTTAGAATGATATAACTAAAAAAACACACACAAAACACACAAAAGCAACCTCATCTTTCATCTCTCTATAAACCCTAAAAATGAAATACACCGCTTCATCTTTCTCTCCCTAAAAGTGGCAGCCGCCGCCACATCTACCACCACAGATATCTCATCTCATCTGCCACCACAACCTACTTCGTTGCCGCTGGCTTCTTCGTTGCCGCCGTTCATGGTGTGCGGCGTTGATGGTCGGCAGGTGACGTCGACGAGGTTACGTGGTTGTTTTGTTTGCGAGACCTATGTTTACATCAGCTATGGATAAGAAGGGACCAACAAGATATTAAAATACAGGTACGCCTAAACAACAAGAACCTGTGATTTTTTTATATGATTTTATGCGTTTTTTTAATTGATTTGATTTTATTATATGGGTCTTCATTAACTTTTGGTTTTTGTGATTGCAGTGCCAGCGAATGAAACTGATAACAATATTTTTCCGCAAAGGATTGCATGTGGTTGATCAAACTTTTTGTTGATCGGTTTGAATCGTAAATTGGTACAGTTTACTTTTATTTAATTTCCATTTTTTATTATTTGAATGATGATTTTGTAAAAAAAATCAAAACTGTGAACCCATATGCAAACCCCATAGCATCCAAGCTAAAACGTATCCTGCTTTTTGTAAGACCATTATTAAAGGAATTTGATTGGATATACTTAAAGTCAACAATGATTTCTTTTTAAAAATTGTATAGAGTTTAAGATTCATCAATATCTTAGATTGCACCCATATTGACCAATGCCTTAAATCTTTATTTTGTTTTATTTGTGGGTTTTCTTTTTGATTAAAATTGTGTTAGTTTTTTTGCCCCTTTTGCTGATTTTAGCTGTTAGGGATTACATAAGCAGAACAAGCACACTTATTACTGCTTATCAAGTTATACTTATGGCCTAAAATAAGCTATATTTTCAACTTGATTGGTAGGAGTTGAAACAAGTAGCTTTTGACCTTTTCCCAAAGTTTGTTCCGCAAATGATTGTCTAAAGTTGTGTTATACCAATATTGTTTCCAGAAGCATTTATGATATAGACGCGGAGCTAAAAATAGGTTGCATACAGGGTTTCCTTGCTGCAACATGATTTATTGTTTGGGTATATGATGGTTGTTACTTGATAGAACACTGATGACGGTCCTACCCGTTGCTGTTTCTCATGTGTCCAGCTGATAGAGGCGAGAATAAGTTCGCTTGACTTATGCTAAAAGACTCATGATAAATATAGGAACATAAGACAGCACATAGATCTGAAGGCGAAGCCTCGACCCTCTACCCCTCTAACAGATTGCATCAAGGCCTGATGTGCATACATCGTTTTCATAATATTTATGTAATACATTTTTGGTTTTTTGGTTTTTTTAGATTATGCTATTTTTATAGTGAAAAAGATCAAATGCTACACTGGCCAACCTCCTTGCTGCACTAGAAAGACGGAAGATGAACTGAGTTGACGGTTATTTTTGTGGAGTTTTGGTTTCAACATTCATACACTAACACCCGAGTGGCTACCTGGTATGAAATGTGCTGCTGGTATAGCGAACAAGTTTGATAAGCCATGGGTTCTTGTTCCTGCTGTTGTTGGTGCTTTGAGTTTCCGGTTGAATGTATGTTTAGAACTTTTGGCGTTGAGGCTTACTGTGTGATGTGTCGTGGATAGTATAGTGATAATTTGGATACGTTATAGGGTAAATTAGAAAATTACCTTTAGGAAAAAGTAATAGACTAATAATACCAATGACGAATTCAATTAAACACGTGAGTGAGTCGATTTCGTTGTACACGAAGATCTTATGAATTTGAGACGTTTCGTTTTGTTTTGGACAATCGATTTGAATTGGTTTTCTGTTTTTAAACTACAAATTAAATCTACAAATTTAAACTTATTTAATAATATCCAAAAGTGCATGAATCGTCAACCCGGATTAATTTAATCTAAAACAATTATTACTTAAAAATTTAAAGCTATTTAAAATCCCATAAATAAAACTTATCTATTAAATTACTTTAACTCTATTTTAAAAGTCTAATAAAAACTATTTAATTTCTAAAAATTTAAATTTTATTTATCTAAAAACTAACTTAATTAAAATCTAATTAAATTTATAAAATAAAACATTTTTTTTATTTTTTTTTATTTATTTATTTATTTATTTTTTCTTTTTTTACAAATTAAATTAAAAACTATATTTCTTTAAAACAATTTTAAAACTGTACTGATTAAAATTAAATGAATATGAATATTAATCAATTAAATCCAAACAGTTATCTAAGTATAAAGGTTTATTAATGTAGACTAAATACCAAAAGAGCCTACTAGCTCAGTGGATATCACGTTGGGCGACTGAAAGGCAGGTCTCGAGTTCGAGACCTGCGGTGAACATCTTATTGTTAATATTTTATTCTTTTAGGACAGATTTTAATTTTCGTACTTAACCAAACAATACATTCGGTCTATCAATGAATCAATATAATAAACAACAGTTCAAAACCAATTCAGCTACACAAAATAACAACACAGAAACTTATAGTAACTGATAGCATTTCACAAACATACAGATACAGTCTATAACAGTAGCAAATAAAGTCCTACAATAAAAACACCAGCAGATCAACAGTAGTGAAACGAACACTAGTTTCAACAGATTACTACAAAAACTTAAATCAGCATCTACCCTTATTAAAAAAAACAGATTCAATATACTTCAACCAATTCATCCTCTCAACCAGATTAGCTTAATCATTCAGTTCTCATATTCTAAAGACCAAACACACCCTTACCAGTATAAACTATTACAGTAAATTTAAATCAATCTAAAAACAGCCTAATAATGATGGAAACTAACATGTGACACAGGTTATAATCTAATGTCATCAAATAACAAAATCTAAGCACTCAGCAGACTAAAATCCTATATTAGAACCACACTAACAGTTACCATGAAAATTCTAAACAACTTCCGCTGAATCCTGAGCTACTGCGTTTATTATGATTACACACCACAACAGTAACAAATATGACAGCAAATAACATTGAACTTACATTTACGCCATATGTAGATATAGTTATAGCAAACAAATCAGTTCAAACCAACAACAATAACATGCGGCAGCACCGAAAATCACAGCTCATCAAAGGCATGTAAACATATTCCAAACCAAAAATTAACTTAAACGAAGGACTAACGCAGATTCAAATTAATCATAAACTCAAAATTTAACATTAATCTCATAAACTAAAAATAGCAGATACAGAAAAAGAAATATCAGCAAATAAAGTCAGTACCAAATCAGCAAAGATCCACAATTAACATGAATCAATATTCATAAAACAATTAACTTAGCAATAGCAATCCTAAATCTAAACTCAGTAAAGTCAAAAACATGTAATCTGCAACTCTACAACATTCATCTAATTTATAACCATATCATTACCAAAAACAGATTAAACAGCAAAGTACTCATTCAATCAGATTGATTATACTAAATAAAACTTAAGAAATAAAATCGTGCTTAACCATCTATTGAAGATACCGTTGGGCAGAAATCACGCGCTGAGCGGATTTAGACTACATCGACACCCAAACTCGATCAACCCCACCAAAATGAACATCACTAACCATAATCATCATACCATTAACTTTTGAACTACGAATCATGAAATAATCTCGAACCAAACATCAGGATTTCGAACCAGCACTATTATTTGAAGTTTAATCAGTGGGATTAAACTTTTCCCCTATTCAAACTCTTCGTATAAGCTATATTTTAAGCAGATAAGATTAATTTATCACTTTATAACATTGATAAGATTCAACTGAAATCAATTTTAACAGAATATAAAGGTAAATACGCAAGATGAAATCAAAACAAGCACTTTTATTAATCTCAAATTAAATCAAATTACACTATTTTAAAAACAGAAATTACAAAAGCCATAATCTAAATCTAATATTATAAAACTAAAAGAAAGAAAAGGGGATTCACTTTTCGGTAAAATGATGGGGGTTTTATAGCGAACCCGAGGGGTGAGTTGTTGGTGATGAAACGAATTTGAGCCATCCGATCCTTTCTTCCTTTTTCTCTCTCTTTTCGGTTATGATCGGATGGCTGTGATTGGCCCTTGTGCACACGGATTGACACCGTGGCACAAGGTGTGCTTCTTTGTGTTAGTTCCCTGCTGAGGTGGCTTCCCATGATTGGCTGAATCGGATAGATGTGTTGTCATTTCCAATTGAACGCTGCCACGTAGCCTTGATTCTCCATCTTCAAGTCCCGAAATCAAAGGGAAATTTATTCCCACTCGTGTGCATATCTTGTGTGACAAAACCCCCATATTAATTAGGATAATTATTGGTTAGGATTTAGGATGAATAGTGCTAGGGTTAAAAGGAAGTTACTGGTTATTTGGTTTGGAAGAGAAGATGTAAAACTTTGGATATATCGAATGAGTAGAGATGGGTAAATAAATAAATGTGTATTTATTTAAAGTGTGTAGTGAAAAAAACGTAAATGGGGTTTTGACTATTTGGCCACAGAAATGTATAGAATCCTTTGATCCGTTTCTTTAATATGTGATGGGCTTTTAACATCCAATCGTCTCTTTATTCTTTTCTTTTGGGCTTTTTGACCCACAAAATCATCTTGAGCCCTTTTCTTAAAATCCTTTGTCAAAATGATGGGCTTTTCAAGCCCATCAAGCATATGTGGGACCCACCAAGGCCCAATAACTTTGATAAAACTCGAATCCCGGCTTAAAATGATTTATCGTTTGACTTTTGATAAAACCCATCAAAAAACGAACTTGATTTTTGCTTCCACAATCTTTTCTTCAAACTCGTGCCGGTTTTTGTCGGTTTTCGTGAATTTGGTACCTACACACATCAAACAAGAAACAAACGAATACAAGGCATTTTCTATTGATTTTGTGCAATTATTGTTTGTTTCTAGATACAAATGATATGAGTAATTACACTCATATCAAATTCCCCCATGCTAAGCAATTGCCGTGTCCTCACGCAATGATAAAATAAAACTATGAATTATACCATTATTCAACTTTTGACATTTTATTTTGCAAAGACATAAAATAACTTTAAGGATCATAAAACTCAAATAGATTCATCGTCCTTGACATTTCACTTTTCCATGCCAAGTGCAAAAACAAGATCATTGTTATTATAAGTTGGTAGACTAACACGAACTCATGTGGGCCAATTAATCACTTAGACTCCCTTATTCCTAAGTGTATCTCTTATATTTTATTGTTGTCTTGAATGATCACGAAGATGCATTGTTGACTTATTTCGATAATTTATTAGTCCGAAAATAAAGTGAACGATTTAATCAATAGTTAGCTAGAGGACAAAATCTTTTAAAACTGCTTCTCGGGACTTCATAAAGTTCATATCTTGGCATAACTTGCTTCGCGATTTGAGACCTTTCTCAGATCGATATTTGGCAATGACTTAATACTTCCAACCTTGAGAGACGTTCACGAAATAATGGTCTTCTCTTCATAATACTTCTTCACTTGAATTTTTGAGAGATTCATACTTGGACCACGACTTCTTCATTTTTCTCCAATCTTTACTTGGGATTTTGATTAACAACGATCCGCCTCCTTTTTGGACTTGGCTTCATTTATCCTCATACCTTATTTTGGTCTTTTTGGATAGACTTCTCCATGACTTTTTTGGGAGTATTTTGCTTTTCGTCGTGTGTCTCGATCCTTCATATTGATTTTTGATAAATGAGTCTTCACATCACTTGAGATCTTTAGCAATAAAACATAGCCCTCATGTCTTGTTAGGACCTTTTTGGACTCGCCAATCTTCGCATCCCGCTTCAATAAGTTATGCCTTGGCTATGAACTCTAATCCATACCGAGCAACTTTTAAACGATCTTGGGCTAGAAGCTAAGTAACTTTTCAAATCGTTCAACATTATTTATTGCAATTAAAATTTATTAACAAGTGATGGGAGAATAGGCTCATAATTAACTCACATAAATTCCCGAAAGAATACCGAACTTATAAATGGCTCTATCATCTCTTGTTCTCCATATTGTAAAATTCCAAAAATGAAATCAATGGATACTTGGCCTATCAAATCAAAGTTTTGGGTTTTCAAGTCATCTATAGGATCTTGCATCTTCTTAAACTTTTGCAAGTTTTAGAATTTGCTTTTTAAAGTTCCCTTGTTAAACGACTTTCTAGGATCAATTATAGGAGCTTGCGAAAAGTTCTTGTTCTTAACTCGTATGAATTAAGACCTTCGCGTTTTAAAGCTCCCTATATAATAGCCTAGCAAAACTTAATTCAAATACGTTAAGGAAAAGCTAAGGTTAAAAACCGAGTCGAGTCAAAAACTATTCTTATTGAAAGCCTACATTCGTGTCAAAAACACTTATTTTATTTAAAAATGACACAAAAAATTTAAAATTTTATTGAAAAATGAGAAAAACACTACGTTTGGACACAACAAAAGCAATTGCAAGCGATTATATCGATTGACTCCCCCATGCTAAAACCAAACATTGTCCTCAATGTTTCTTAGCTCAAGAGTAACACCCCCTTGCTAAGACACGAAGAGTCTAATGCAAAATCCTAGCATGGAAAGAGTACGCAAATCTATAAGCCGTTTATTAATTATGCCTCAAGAAAAACGTTAGTCGATAAAAATCAAGGGATAAAGAGTGTGCCCCTTTTTGGTAATCAAAGAAATGGAAGATCAAGTGGACCGGAAAAAACCGAACACGAGAGTCTTCAAATATTAGGGTCATACCTAAAATCACAACACAACAAATCACGAACACGAGCTTGAAAGATCAAGCCTTATTAAGTGTTAGAAAATAGAAAGAAGATAGAATGTATGGGACTCCCCCACAAGGCACCTCGTTATTGTTCATCGAGTCATGAGCTCGACTCGATCCCCGCATTCATTGGTCCTTAGGGAAAAAGGTGAAAACCGGCATAATGGAATAAAATCCATGATAAAGCGTGATGCCGGGGTCAAAGATTTTATCCTCGTTGTCGGATGACAAACGAAAGGATAAAACTCCAACACAAATCTCTAAAAAGAGATAGAAATCACAAATTGTGGAATGGATATAGCATGCTCCCCGAGATAAACTCGCACCAAGATGATAGAAAAATCTTTCATTTATTACATCGGTGAAAGGCCGAGATCTCCCTAAATCAATGATCCCGGGATCGAATACCTCGTCCTCGGTGGAGAAAGGAAAGGATAAAACGGTGTCGTCCCCCCATGCTAATCCAAGATCATATAAAGCACATGATAATGGTGGGATAAAAATCTCATCCATAGTGGAATCAACATTCTTTGCTTTAACGACCATTTCACCCTTAGAAATGTGATCAATCGGATCATGGTACTCAATATGAGACACATGAAAAACCCGCACATTAAGGTCAAAGTGGGTGGGAGGAGGACTAGGAACGAAATCATCATCAAGTAAATTCTCTAAAAAGAGAGCGTCCCCCTCCGGGTCGATATCATCAACACCCGGTGGTATCGAATCATGAGAAGCAAGAAAAGTGTCAATCTCCTCCATAAGCGGATCACTATCCTCAACGGGAATAGGAGATGGAGAGAAAGACTTTCTAATAGGCTTAGAATTTAAAGCCTCGATCCTAGAAATGAGAAAATAGACGTTTGATAACTTCTCACGAAGAACCACGTCTTCTACATCTAAATGAGTAAGTTCATCGGAGAACTTCTCAAGGATCGGAATAGTCAAATCAACCTCATTTCCCGGTGGAAATGGGTCTAAAGGAGCAAGTTCAAAGGTGAACCTCTCAAAAATCGGATCACTATCATCCTCATTTCCCGGTGGAAATGGGTGTAGAAGAGTAGGTTCATCGACGAACCCCTCAAAATCCGAGTCGTGAATGTCATCTTTATAAGAAAGTTCATCGGATAACTCCTCATTAGAAAATTCACTAGAAGTAGAATCATCCTCAAAATCTTCATTTCCATCACAATTTTCATCATTAGATTTGGAGAAAATATCAAAGTGAATGGAAGAAGTCGAGTCATCACAATGTGGCAAATCACACATCTCATTAGAAATACCGTCGAACTCTCTCGGGTTTTGGACAAGAATAGTGCTAATATGCTCGTCCCCCTTGCTTAGAGAATTTTCGAGTTCCACGATGGAAGAATCATGAATAGGAGTAGTGATGTCATGAGAGATTTCCTCATCATCTAGGATAGGAGAATCCTCGGGCTCAATAGCCGGCAAGATACGAATAGGAAGCACGATTGCACTAGACGAAGGATGTAGAGCAATAAGATCTAGCAAAGAAATAGTACTATCCTCGTCATCATCCAAAAGAAGAGAACGCTCGATTTCACGATTAGCAAGATATTTTTCTTCCTCTTGAATTTTTTCTTTCTTTCGAATTTCAATGCTTAATCCATTATAATCTTGTGAAAGTTGTCGAATCCTTAGTTCACAATCTCGTCTATATCCCTCATCAATTATTTCTCCATGAAATCGACGACTTCCTAATTCATTCGTAATGTCATTAATCTCTTGATTAATTTGTCTCTTTTCAAGCAACAATTCTTCAATACTTTTTTCAACAATTTCAACATTTCGCTCAATTTTGAAAGAATATTGTGGAGATTGGTCAAAACCGGAAGGAATCGCATTATAGCAAGGATTAGGCTCATAAAAATTTTGATCTCTCGGTTGACAACAAAAACTCTCGTGAGGACCTCCACAATACTCACAACAAAGATATTGTTGTGATAAACTCGGTAAATCTTGTGGATAACAATTATCATTAAAGTTTTGATTGTAGATCGGTTCTTGCTCGTAATTAAGAGAGAATCGATGAGAACAATCATCACCAAAATGAGAATCATTTCCACAAAACTCACTCGAGGGTGTCTCGTATGTAGGGTGCGGAGGTGGATTGAAATCGAGAGAATTATTCGAGAAATTTGGATTTTCACATGAAGTAATCTCATTACAATAAGGACAAAATCCAACACGTATATCGTGACGTAAGTCATTTCCACAACGCTCACACGTGCACCACCGACATGGTGAAAAACCATATAACGGTTCTCCACACCCTTTACAATTGACGAAAGAAGAATTAAAATTTAGAGGGTGAGGAGAAAAAGAATTAAACATGATAGAGGGGTTAAGAAGATTATTTTTGGTATTTTTCATAAAAACGATACATACTATATAATAAGAAAATAACAAAACTTTCCGAGGACGGAAAGGGTCTTCAAATCAACGATCAACAAATCTCCACAAAGACGAATCCTACACAAGATCCCCGGCAGCGGCGCCAAAATTTTTGATGTGTCGTGGATAGTATAGTGATAATTTGGATACGTTATAGGGTAAATTAGAAAATTACCTTTAGGAAAAAGTAATAGACTAATAATACCAATGACGAATTTAATTAAACACGTGAGTGAGTCGAGTTCGTTGTACACGAAGATCTTATGAATTTGAGACGTTTTGTTTCGTTTTGGACAATCGATTTGAATTGGTTTTCAGTTTTTAAACTACAAATTAAATCTACAAATTAAAACTTATTTAATAATATCCAAAAGTGCATGAATCGTAAACCCGGATTAATTTAATCTAAAACAATTATTACTTAAAAATTTAAAGCTATTTAAAATCCCATAAATAAAACTTATCTATTAAATTACTTTAACTCTATTTTAAAAGTCTAATAAAAACTATTTAATTTCTAAAAATTTAAATTTTATTTATCTAAAAACTAACTTTATTAAAATCTACTTATTTAAAATCTAATTAAATTTCTAAAATAAAACATTTTATTTTTATTTTTTTTTTTTATTTATTTTTTTTCTTTTCTTTTTTTACAAATTAAATTAAAAACTATATTTCTTTAAAACAATTTTAAAACTTTACTGATTAAGATTAAATGAATATGAATATTAATCAATTAAATCCAAACAGTTATCTAAGTATAAAGGTTTATTAATGTAGACTAAATACCAAAAGAGCCTACTAGCTCAGTGGATATCACGTTGGGCGACTGAAAGGCAGGTCTCGAGTTCGAGACCTGCGGTGAACATCTTATTGTTAATATTTTATTCTTTTAGGACAGATTTTAATTTTGGTACTTAACCAAACAATACATTCGGTCTATCAATGAATCAATATAATAAACAATAGTTCAAAACCAATTCAGCTGCACAAAATAACAACACAGAAACTTATAGTAACTGATAGCATTTCACAAACATACAGATACAGTCTATAACAGTAGCAAATAAAGTCCTACAATAAAAACACCAGCAGATCAACAGTAGTGAAACAAACACTAGAATCGTTTCAACAGATTACTACAAAAACTTAAATCAGCATCTACCCTTATTAAAAAAACAGATTCAATATACTTCAACCAATTCATCCTCTCAACCAGATTAGCTTAATCATTCAGTTCTCATATTCTAAAGACCAAACACACCCTTACCAGTATAAACTATTACAGTAAATTAAAATCAATCTAAAAACAGCCTAATAATGATGGAAACTAACATGTGACACAGGTTATAATCTAATGTCATCAAATAACAAAATCTAAGCACTCAGCAGACTAAAATCCTATATTAGAACCACACTAACAGTTACCATGAAAATTCTAAACAACTTCCGCTGAATCCTGAGCTACTGCGTTTATTATGATTACACACCACAAAAGTAACAAAATATGACAGCAAATAACATTGAACTTACATTTACGCCATATGTAGATATAGTTATAGCAAACAAATCAGTTCAAACCAACAACAATAACATGCGGCAGCACCGAAAATCACAGCTCATCAAAGGCATGTAAACATATTCCAAACCGAAAATTAACTTAAACGAAGGACTAACGCAGATTCAAATTAATCATAAACTCAAAATTTAACATTAATCTCATAAACTAAAAATAGCATATACATAAAAAGAAATATCAGCAAATAAAGTCAGTACCAAATCAACAAAGATCCACAATTAACATGAGTCAATATTCAGAAAACAATTAACTTAGCAATAGCAATCCTAAATCTAAACTCAATAAAGTCAAAAACATTTAATCTGCAACTCTACAACATTCATCTAATTTATAACCATATCATTACCAAAAACAGATTAAACAGCAAAGTACTCATTCAATCAGATTGATTATACTAAATAAAACTTAAGAAATAAAATCGTGCTTAACCATCTATTGATGATACCGTTGGGCAGAAATCACGAGCTGAGCGGATTTAGACTACATCGACACCCAAACTCGATCAACCCCACCAAAATGAACATCACTAACCATAATCATCATACCATTAACTTTTGAACTACGAATCATGAAATAATCTCGAACCAAACATCAGGATTTCGAACCAGCACTATTATTTGAAGTTTAATCAGTGGGATTAAACTTTTCCCCTATTCAAACTCTTTAATCGTATAAGCTATATTTTAAGCAGATAAGATTAATTTATCACTTTATAACATTGATAAGATTCAACTGAAATCAATTTTAACAGAATATAAAGGTAAATACGCAAGATGAAATCGAAACAAGCACTTTTATTAATCTCAAATTAAATCAAATTACACTATTTTAAAAACAGAAATTACAAAAGCCATAATCTAAATCTAATATTATAAAACTAAAAGAAAGAAAAGGGGATTCACTTTTCGGTAAAATGATGGGGGTTTTATAGCGAACCCGAGGGGTGAGTTGTTGGTGATGAAACGAACTTGAGCCATCCGATCCTTTCTTCCTTTTTCTCTCTCTTTTCGGTTATGATCGGATGGCTGTGATTGGCCCTTGTGCACACGGATTGACACCGTGGCACAAGGTGTGCTTCTTTGTGTTAGTTCCCTGCTGAGGTGGCTTCCCATGATTGGCTGAATCGGATAGATGTGCTGTCATTTCCAATTGAACGCTGCCACGTAGCCTTGATTCTCCATCTTCAAGTCCCGAAATCAAAGGGAAATTTATTCCCACTCGTGTGCATATCTTGTGTGACAAAACCCCCATATTAATTAGGGTAATTATTGGTTAGGATTTAGGATGAATAGTGCTAGGGTTAAAAGGAAGTTACTGGTTATTTGGTTTGGAAGAGAAGATGATAAAACTTTGGATATATCGAATGAGTGGAGATGGGTAAATAAATAAATGTGTATTTATTTAAAGTGTGTAGTGAAAAAAACGTAAATGGGGTTTTGACTATTTGGCCACAGAAATGTATAAAATCCTTTGATCCGTTTCTTTATATGTGATGGGCTTTTAACATCCAATCGTTTCTTTATTCTTTTCTTTTGGGCTTTTTGACCCACAAAATCATCTTGAGCCCTTTTCTTAAAATCCTTTGTCAAAATGATGGGCTTTTCAAGCCCATCAAGCATATGTGGGACCCACCAAGGCCCAATAACTTTGATAAAACTCGAATCCCGACTTAAAATGATTTATCGTTTGACTTTTGATAAAATCCATCAAAAAACGAACTTGATTTTTGCTTCCACAATCTTTTCTTCAAACTCGTGCCGGTTTTTGTCGGTTTTCGTGAATTAGGTACCTACACACATCAAACAAGAAACAAACGAATACAAGGCATTTTCTATTGATTTTGTGCAATTATTGTTTGTTTCTAGATACAAATGATATGAGTAATTACACTCATATCACTGTGATTAGAGGAAACGGGTATGAGATTATTGCTTTTAATACGGGTTCTATTGGGTCAATTATGGTAATATAAAGCATTTACCCACTTTTTTTCAACATTTATTTTTAGACCGTCGGCAATAACGAAACTGGTCGCATTTAAATATTGCATGGAAATCAGCACCTCATGGTTTTGTTGGAAATATCACAGGAAAAGATGAGTAGTACGAGTTATATTTCTCTTATATTTTCTACTTTTGTTCTCTCGTTTCAGTATCTCCGTTTCAGTTTTCTGTACATTTTCTAATTCACGACCTTAAAAACCTTTATTAGGTCATGTCGTGGTCTTCACGGGTGAGGAGTCCATGAATGTAGCAACCAAAGGGAGCTCAAAATGTGGTAAGCAAACGACCCGTAATTATAGATATTAATATGAATCTCAAAGTAAGCTAAAGACATGGGATTATGAAATATATGTTGAAATCGTGTATGCTCATGAGATTTTGTTCGAGTTAGGAATTTTAAAATTTTATATGATCCATTTTACAGGTGGGTGATAAATTATACAATTTAGGTGGAAATAGGATCTTGTGAAAATTTTGGAGATTTAGACCATTTTTTGTTTAAGGTGTGTATACACATGTTTGAAAATGGTGGTTTGATGTGTTTGGATCTACTAGGAAACAATAGTTTTATAGTCGAGTAGAAAATGAGAAAAATTAATGTTACAATATTTAAGAAAGATAACCTAAGCCTGTAATTCATTTTTTAACCGAAAATGAACAATTTACAGTTCTGTTTGTTCGGGACCTTGAGGAACAGTGTTGTGAATGACTTCTATTTCATGTTAATGTTGCAGCTTATATCATTTACTTGTGTTATTAATATGACAGTTAACTAATTAATTTTTTTTACGTAATGCACATATGACAAACTAGCAAAGTGAATAATGGAACAATTTGCTATTATGTGAAAATGGTATTTCTTTCTTTAACTTGCTGATAGATGCTTTTTTTGTTTAGGATCACAGGGGTGGTGAAGCTCAACCCTACCTCAACCAATATAGAGGCTTTGGTGGTGTGCACTCAACATTGGATTGATTCGTACATCCAGTACAAATATCAAGATGGATACATAGAAGATCAAATGAAAGACAAAGAGGTTGCTAGCCGTAAACTTATACACAAATTTAAGACGACACATGAGTACTTATGTATCATTCTTCTTGACTGCACTTTCGCTACTTTAGTTGTTTGTTTTGCTACTGGCATATTTTAAAATTTAGTCTAAAGTTATGTTCTTGTTTTTTTTCTACTATTGCCTAATGTAGACTAACACTTAGTATAAATTTCTTTAACCCATATACACATACTACATTTGTCTGCATCACAAGTTTAGCTACTAAAATTATATGTGCTATGTTTTTAAGTGTTTCATCAAGTCTACTAGCCAAATATTAAAGGCCCAAACTTAATTTCGGCTCTCTTGGTTCCGGCGAGATAAAAAATGATAGACATGATTAACATACTCAAACCGAAGTATGATATTTGATTTTGGTTTTGTTTTGTTGAGTTTAGGTTCAAGCTCTTTCCAAATATGAAATTTTATTTTAGAGTTAATTGCTTTTTTGGTCCTCATGGTTTGGTCGAGTTTTCACTTTTGGTCTAAAACGTCAAATAGTTTCGATTTTGGCCAAAATTTAAACTTTTTCTTCACTTTTGGTCCAATTTTCGTTGACTGTTAGTTTGACCAGCTAAAAATATGTATAATTACTAAAATACCCTCATTTTAACACTGAAAATGACAAAAATACCCTCTTATTTTTATTATTATTATTATTTTATTTATCTATTATTATTATTATTATTATTATTATTTTATCTTTTTTTAGTAAAATATGTTATTATTATTATTATTATTATTATTATTACTTTTTTTTTATTTTTTTATTTTTATCCAAATACCAATTTTATTAATCACACAAACATGGAAGGGAGCCGCGAAACAAGCTGCGCGCCCACCCCTTTTTGAATACAAAAACTAAGTCTAGACATCAAAAAACCACCACTCCTCGCGTCATTAGAATGACAACCAGCTAACCGCTTAAGACGCGAGAGAGTACCCATCGCCTCCTCTTCAAACTCCCCAAAAGTCGAAAAGGCGAATGGAATAAACGAGTAACCGATACATTTTCTTATTATTATTATTATTATTATTATTATTCTTATTATTATTATTATTCAAACTTTAAAAAAGATAAAATTACCGATACATTTTCTAATCATTATTTTTCATAACATCTTCTTCCATCTCCATTAATACAAATATTATCTTCATGGTTCTTTTTTTAGATAAGCAACCAGTGAACCAAAATCAACCCTCCACCATTTTCGGTCAGAGAATCAAGACCTTCCCTCTACCATCGAGACTCTCCCTCCACCATTTTCGACCTTAGCTGTTTTCATTTTTTTTTAGTTTTGCAACCAGATCCAAGTATCAAGAACCAAGTTATCCATAAAGAGGCCCGATAACCAAGATATGCAACCACATCCAATAACCAAGATATGCAACCAAAACCAAGCATCAATCTCCATTATTCTTTTTTAGATCTAGTGTTTCGGCCCGATATTTAGTGGAAGAGGCGGTGGTGAGCGGTAGCGGTAGCGGTGAGCTGCGGTGTGGTTTGGTGGTGGTGATGAGCTATGGTAGGGGGTTCGGTAACGTTGGTGTAGTGGTGAAACAATGGAGGTTTTTGTTACTTTTTGTTAATTTTAGGGTTCTAGCATCTAAATTTTAGAGATTTTTGGGTTTGTTTCAATCGAGGGAATTGCTGAAGGGGTACTGTCAGTGGTGGGTGTTTAATGACAGCTGTGGGTAGGTTTTATTGACGGAGGTAGGTATTGATGATGTGTGGTGTGTCACACGCGTGAATTTTAAATCTATTTAATTTATGTGAAGCGCGATAGTTCGGGTTAGACTTGTGTGTCTATTGATGTTCCCGATTGATTTCGCGTAATTGTGTATGAATTTAAATTTTTGTGAATGACAATCATCAATTCTTACGTGAATGACTATTATTCGTTACGTTACTTGCTAGGAATTTTCGTTTTAATAGGCGACATTTAATTCTATCGAGGTAATCTCAATTAACATATTCGCAACACAAAACAAATATTTTCCACTTCGTTTATAATTACGACACACTTAGAAAATTTCTCACTATTTGAACCTACTACTACTACCTAAGTTTCATACTAGATACACACATTTAAACATTTTACTACCTTTACACTAAATTAAATACTTCAAAACAATTATCACAAGCAAACTCTACTTTGGTATACCAAAACCGGTCCCCCCTCTCTTTTTGCAAAACCCGCGTTTTGTTACAATTACATTTTGAATTGGTACTTCAACCACCCTTTAATGCAAATGGTACCCTTGGTCCCCTCTTCTTCCCCTTTAGCCTGCGTATACTCCCTCCTTCCCATGGACCCTCTTAAAACTCAACTAACATTTAATATGACAAATCAGAAGTACTTTCTCCTTTTTCTTTTTCTGCCATAAACCGAGTCCCCAAGAGAAGTGTTCTTCCCCATTTATTTTTACATTTCCCATGTGTATTTACCAAGTTAGCTCCAAGTTCCATTTGAACCAAATCATGCTTGGTTACCCTAACTATACATTCTAACCCTAATTCACTCACTCTCCCTATAAATAGCACCATAGTTACTAGTAAATACCAACCATCTCACCTTAGAAAATACACACACTTCACCTTGCTCCGGTGGTTCTCAAGTCGCTTCCATTAGTGAAAAGAAAGCTTAGAAGGAGTCTCGGGTTGGTTGGTATAAGCTAGAGTTAAACAAGTTTGAAAAGAGTTCGGGTTAAGGAGGAACTAGTTCTCATTTCTTGTAGCTAAGGACCCTTGTAAGTCCATCATAACTTTCCTTTAAATCATATTTGGTTGATGTTTATACTTGCTCAAAACTTTTACAAAAAGGATAACTAAGGTCACGGGTTAAGATTAATGAGTATTTACACAAGGACTAAGACACGGTGGTTACTAAGTAACCATGAACTCAACCATGTAATGACCGGAACAAATCGTTTTATGAGCATATGAACTTGAGTGATGAACTAAAATACATACCTAGGGTCTGAGTCCTAGATAAAAATGACTTACAAGTTATGACTTTATGTGAAATATGATGCCTCAAAATATGCGAGTTCAAATGGTCTTTACATGTAAACAATCCTATGCGAACGAATTACTTGTATGTGTGTACAACCAGAAAACTTAAGGAGAACCCGAGTCTAATTACAGTAACTCGAGTATGCTTATAAATGGAAGTATGTTTTGAGAAGAAGGTATGCATGTGTATGTTGAGTTGATGTCCTGCATGAAATACTTGTTGTGGATGTGTGTTATAGACGACCAAGAAAGCAAATAGGAAACCCATGATCCCTTATTTTACTTGCGCATGCATGAAAATGGGACTAGTGTTTTGCTAAATTATGTATGTGTACTGTGTGCGTGTGTTTGAACGAACCAAGAGAAAGGAACTAGCTAGTGAATGCGTGTGACTTCGTGCCTAAAAACAGTGACACAACACAATTAAACATCATAAAGGAAAGAAGTATGGCGTGTGTATTTATGTATGTGAGTATATATGCTGCAAGTGTAGAAACCCATTTGAGACCACTTTCCTTCTTTTGGGTACTTTGTCAACGAACAGAAACAAGAAAAACTGCATGATCCTTGTGTCTCATCTTTTCATTTCGTGATGAATGCTTATAATAGCATATGTGTGTGGCGTGTAGGCGATAGGCTGCATAGACATAGCGTAAGACAGAAAGATGGGTAGTATGTCCTGAAAATCAAATAGTTGTGTGGTGCTTCGGACATGTAAACGTTATCACTAGGAGACCGAATGAAACTATGGTATCTATATGCCTGCATGTAATACAGGCCCTTACCAATTTAGCTAAAATTATGTGTGAATGTGTGTCGTGCATGAAAATACTATTCTGGGCGTGGCCTCAACCAAGAAACAGAAACAAAGAAGTACATCTGGACAAGTCTTTTATACAAACCCAACCTGTGTTAAGTATGAATGTAAACCCTATGGACAAATGTGTAATTAGTACTATGTGTGTGTTCATGCGTGACATAGTAACTCAACAAAACACAAGTCCACCAATCACTTTTCCTCTTACAGTAGTGAACTAGGTCCCCTTGTTTTCTGAACATAAAATATAATGGGCTATTTGTGGTATATATGTGCATGTATGATGAATGAGTAAAATATGAGAACAAATGAGGGCCCTTCCCTTCCCCTCTATTTCGTGAAAGCTGTGCAAACAAGACTATTTTGGTACTATGCCACTGTGATAAATAGGTATGAAATGTATGCTACTTGTTGTATGATGCCATGTACATCCATGATAAAAAGTAAGTAATAGCAGGGTGTGTAGTCACACTCATATCTTGTTTGCTTCTTGTGTACTTGACTGCCAAAACAAGCAAGTGGGAACAAATAATACTAAAGGTTATGTCACATAACTATGTATGCATGATAAACTAAGACACTAGGCAATATCAAAGGGGACAATGTAGAGTGATGCGTGTATTATAGCGTAATACTGAAAGCAGTGGCATTATTTTGCCATTTAACAAATTTCCAAGTTGACACCAACTATTATAACGCGTATAAAATGTGGCTGATCGCCCTACTTTGAGCCTATATTTAACCAGTCAAACGACCATGCCTCGACAATCTAAAAGTACCATGACAAAGTTGACGCAGCCTAGTTTTCAAAACCGTTTTTCGTTCATCTTAAAGTTGAGTAACGAACCCGCAATTAATTTTCAAGAACACTTGATCAACACTTATAAATAATTAGACATAATTTGTTTATTTTTAGTTGCGAGTGTACTACTTTGTCTAATTATTTTCTATACTTAGAGGCTTCATTAAAATATGATATTTATCAAATATCGAAGACCTCGCGGCCTAGTTTTCATAACGAGAACCCGTTTATTTTTCGGACTAATATTTAACGAGTAATCGTGACCCAAAGTCGACCCCGTGACTAAAATGGTTGAACGAGAAAAATGTATAAAAACATTTTATAAATCTATAGCAAGTATAAATTATCAACCAAGTGCATTGTACGTTATTATTTATTGTATTTAGCCTAAGTACGGATATTTTACTTAGGTTACGAGTAGATCGTTTGCGCATTGTTTTGCGTGCCTTGATATTCCGTGCTATCCTTATTGATCATATTTGCCTACTTCATCGAGGTGAGTTTCATAGACCCACTTTTAATTGCTTTAACTATTTTGGGGTGAGAACATTGCTTGTTTGTAACGGATGAACATAAGTGCTTTAAACTCATACGTTTGCCTACATGATGTCTAAGTAGCGATATCCCTAGATGCTTTAGCCCACTATCGTGAACCGTTAATTACTTTGTGTAAGCGCGAATGTTATGGATAGATCTATCGGGACTAACCTCCCTATCTAATTTGGTTGTGTGGCCAAAGTTAGATACACTTACATTTGAGGATTTACAAATGCTTCGGGATAGGCATTTGCTCGGGCTCTTATTATTTCTGGTTGGTTGAGGTTAACGCTTCGGTGTCACGAGCTTAGACGTAGGTGATTAAAACGTATACTTTTGATTATAATCTTGTATTTGTTATAAGATTATATGCCGGTTGCCTTGGAAAATCTTATGGTTCATCACACTATTTAAACTTAAACCTATGAACTCACCAACCTTTGTGTTGACGCTTTAGCAATGTTTTTCTCAGGTATCAAGACGGAGGAGTGACGTGGTTATGCATGGGAGATTTTTAAATGAAAATGGTCGTGACTAGTATATGGATATTTGGATCAATTTTAAAGTCTTTTGAAACAACGTTTTATTATGATCTGGTGTAATTCGCTTCCGAAACAAGTTTTATGCTTTTAATTAAATTAAAACGACTTTTAAATAGTCGTTCTTTGTATCTATGTCTTTTGATAGTCATGACCGTCGCTCCCCATTGTGTTGTATTACTCTGATAAATTGGGGGTGTGACAGATTGGTATCAGAGACAGGTTTATAGAGAACTAGGTTATTTTATAAAACGGTTTTTATAAACGTGAGTCAAAAATTTTATTGTTGGAAAAATAATTCTAGACTATAACTAACTCTCAAAATTCTCCAAGAACCACTTCACTCCACGTCTTCGATACAAGTAAGTTGTGACTTGAGATAGTTTATGATTTTTGCAATGCTAAGTTTTGAATTTGATTGCTAAGTATTATTAGCATTAGGTATACCCTTCCCATGTTTGAGTGATAACCATAGGGACATGTAATAAAACGATTTTTAAAACATCCTTGTATGGATCGTTACGATACGCAAATGGTTTGTGCCATATTTATTTGAATAGTTTGTGCCATCCTTGTTTAGATGGTTTGTGCCATATTTATTTGAATGGTTTGTGCCATCTTTGTTTAAATGGTTCGTGCCATATTTATTTGAATGGTTTGTGTCATATTTGTTTAAATGGTTTGTGCCATATTTATTTGAATGGTTTGTGCCATATATATATTTTCCTTTGAGATTAAACGTACGCATACTTATATTTTAGATAGTCTGCGGGACTATTATCGACTATCGAAACGTTTTGTGTTTCATATTACTATGCGCCGAATTAAAAATATCGCCATGATTCCTAGATCGAAAACTATATGAATATATTTATTTACCATGGGTTGGTAGTGTGTTAATTTGTAGTAATACTTGAATCAAGCGATACTATTATAAATGTCGAAAGGAGCAACTATTTACTGGGTTCGGTAAATTGTTACTCCACTAAACATTTATAGTAGACTCGGTTGAGTAAAAGTGACCTACATTAATTAACGATTTCGAAGTTGAAATTGAACGCGACCGAGGACCGACGATGAGGTCACTATTTAAAATGACATATGACAATAAAACACTTATTACAAGTATTGCTCTTGTAATGCTCCAAAGAATACTACAATTCAAAGAACGAATAAATTTCACGAATATATGAACTATCCATAAATACGCTGACGCGTAAGTCAAACAGTTATCGAAGGAAATTTTTATTGGAAATAAATTACGCAAAGACAAATAAAAATTCTTTTAGTCCATTGGTTGCGACTAACTTATTATGACGTTATTTTAAATTTTGAAGTTACGATATAGATATAAATTAAAGGGTTTACCCTTGGTTAAACAATTATGCCAATTTCTACATCAACGGGATTATCGCGTTGCGCGATTTGAGAACCCCAGATGCGAAATGTGGGAGTATATTGAGACCTTAAATGCAAGGTATAAATACAATAATGACTGTAAAGTCAATTTAAGATTGCGAGCAAGACGCTAGACGAGAGCAAGATAAACGAAACATATAAGGTATAACGGAACATATTCCAAAATCAGAGAAATTCTTGTAATGAAATTTAGTAATTGCTCGAATTGAACATTTTGAACGATTACAGATTAAAAACATATGGAACAATTCTTGTGATGAAATGTTTGTGATAAAATTTTAGTACTCGACTCGTTTAAATCAAATTAACAATTTTTCAAGGTGTAAAAATTGTCGAAAGTGTACGAACTAGCAATAATAAGTTAAGGAAAGACGTATGAAAACAAGAACTAGTACGGGCTACGTAATAGCCGTAAGCCGACTAAAACTCAAAAACATACTTACTCATCCGAGTTGCAAGTAATAAACGTTTAACAAGAGGAAACTGCACAAAAATGAACGTCGTAATAGACCTAAATTGATGAAAGAATTGATTAAGGATAATTGTATTTATCCATCCATGCATAATCACTACTAAAAGAAAGTACAAATAATAAGTATGTGGAAGAGCATGTTAGAGGACTTTAACATTCCACGATTTACTTATTGTTTTCCGTGTAAGGACTACTTGGACATTTAAGTAGACTTATGGATTGATGTGCGAGAACTTACTCTAAATAAAAGAAAATTTACAAGACATCATACAACTCATTTCTATTTTTAGAACTTTAGAAAAATACTTCGTTTCTACCTATCAAATAACCGTCGTTTTACATTTGGTGACAGGCGAAAAGGAAAAATGCCTCTCATTCCGTTTGTCATTTTGCAATCCGAATCCGACAAGGAAATTACCCCCATCCGGAGCGTAATCACAATAAATTCGGATGACGAGCAAGATTCGCCAGTCATGATGCCAAATGTCACTACGGGATTTCCTTCCATCGTCCCAAATATTTCTACTACTATTACTATGCCGATCTCCACTCCTATGCCTTCAGCAGTGCCTGAAACTTCTAGAAAAAGAAACCGTGCTTCATCACCACCACCTAATGTTGCTCAATCCCCAGAAGAGAAGCCTACTTCAGAAGCACTCGGATTTGATGCAGAACACCTGATGGGCCGTCTAGAGGATCTAGAGGGTGATGTGGATCACCTTATCGAGCAAGATAAAGACAAGGACTTAGTGATAGCCGAGTTACGAGAGTCTCTTGAGGCTGCTGAGTCCGAGATTGCAATTTTACAAATGAGGAACAATGATACCGAGGCTAGGCAAGCCACGGATCATGCCCAAATCCAAGAGATCCTACGCCACCTAGGCCTTTAGGATTTTCCCTCCTTTCTAATAAAAGTATGATGTTTTGTAATGAATGTATGACGTGTTGTCAAGACTAAAAGAAGCCATTCATTAATTGAATGGAATTTTGTACTTTAAGCTCCAAAACTATGTATGGAACGTAGTTCAAGAATGAAATGTACGAATTTTATGATCCGATCCCTTGAAAATTGTATTACAATAATTGTGAGAAACGTTTGGTCAAATTTGAACAATCGTAAGAATTGATAACAATGAAAGAACTAACAAAAATATACATCGTTTGTGAATAATGTTACACAGAAAATTTGAAATGACGGAACAAGGTTGCAAGGACCTCAAAGAGGTCATCACTCGTCAATACCAAAATGCCATTAGGGCTGTCGATGCGTTTGAAGCTAGTATCCGCACGGTTGACCGAACCATGGATCCTAGTGTTTACGAAAAAGCTAAGGAAACAAGTGCTACTCCGGTTAACACTTTTGGACCTCGAAATACCCCTTCAAAAACTAAGGTAAATCATACCGTTAGTGGAAGAAAAGGGCCTTATGAGAGGAGATGCTATATGTTGAAGAACCACCCAAGGTTTAACACCATGAAGCAAGGTGCCGAAAGGTTTAACCCTCACCCTATGACTAAACCAAAGAATCACTCGTGGAAAGCGCCGCGTGTTCACCAAGGAAAAACCTTACCACCCTCTACTTGTTGTGCAAGGACAAATTTCTGGGAGGATGTTCCTAAAACAACTCCCATCTTGAACAAGAAGTATCTCGGCAACCTTCCATATTGCCGCAAGTGTGACTACCACCACAAAGGTAGTTGCGCGAACCATTGCATGCTTTGTGATGACTTTGGGCACTTGGAGGGTGATTGCCGAGTGGTAAAGTCCCATGAGAAAAATATGAAGGAACGCTACATGGAGGAATGTCGTTTAAGACAAGAAATACTTGAAATCGCCCAAGAAGGAAGCTCGAGGGCAAAGAGCGTCCAATACCCCGCCAACGTTTTACACCAGTTGTCTTTCAATAAAAATGCGCCGACAATATTCAAGTATCAACCCAAGGGTTTCCACCCTCGTCATGGATAGAGCGTGAAAAATTCATGTTATATGAACTATTTTACTTTTATGCAAATCAAGTGACTCGACGTCCGTCGATGTTACCACCAACAAAACATAACTATGTAACCGTACTCCAAGTTTTCAATTAAATTGTGTTGTTTTATTTTTTTAAAGTCTATTTTGTTTAAACAACGAGAAAACTTTATTTTTATTTTTCATGTGTCGTAGAAAAACTCATCCGCCAAAATTTTTACTTAAGAAAGAACTTTCTTCTACAATATTCTCTTTACCTATGGAAGAGAAGTAAATAAAATAATTTTTCGTTAAAAAGATTTTTGTAAAAATATTCTTTAGAAAATATCAAAAAAATTTTTATTATTTACCATCGGAAACACTCATTAGTGAGAATAATAACAATTGTAATAATGTAAGTTAGAAGATTAATAAAGGTATTATTAATCAAACGCCGCAACTAACAACGAAATATTTTTGGTAAAGACTACCATGTAAAGTTTTGGAACCTAGTTTGACGACCAACTCAATATGGAGAACAAAGACTATTGATAAACTCGACGAGAACTAGTACGGATAATTATGGGAATTATTTCGTCGATTGTGAAAAGTGAGCATTGGTAACAAATGAAATGCACTATGAACTAACTTGTTGGTTATGAAAAGTGGATAATGGTAAAGAACAAAATGCACTGTGGACTATCAATGTATAATTACAACCTCAAAGAGTCAAATTGTGATGAAAAAGAGGATGCAACCGTTTGTCCCGAGACGTACGTAGCCTGATCAACTACGTATGATCGTGGTCGAACGCGAGTATGCTCATAGTAGTCTTTTTAAAAAATGAAATATATTAGTATTAGAAAAATATATTCAAGTTGCCCTATTCGCCCAAGAAAAATTTATTATGAGCTATGAACGTCGAGCATTGTCATACCATCTTAAGTAAAAGCGTTGAGTACGCGATACGAGTAAACCTAGTATAATTACCTTCTTCGCCGCTATTACGTACAAAAGCGTATATGAGCGCCACTTGTTAAACTCGAATAGATTTGAGTGGAAAAATCGAAAACAAATTTTAAATAATAATGAGAAGAACAAAACGTCATTTGAGTAAAATCAAAATTTAACGGATATCCATAACTCGCCGTAACTTAACCCATGTTAAAGAAAAATGGCGTCGAGATAAGCATGCCTCCGTATATAATTGGAATACCGAATCCATTCGGACAAGAATCTATTTGACGATGTTTGAGCATCACACCATACTCGTAAGTCTAAGAAATGTTATATATTTTCTTCATAGGAGGAACCCGAACGAACCATGATTTAAAAATGTTATAAATTGTGCACCCGTTTTCCCCTCCATGAAAAAGGAGATAAACGAGGAAGAACGCAAACTAAATTGATTAATTAACGAAATTACCTAATATTGAACGTCACATAAAAGGAAGGAACGTCTTGACCACTATATGTTAAGACGTTCAATTGTTCTAGATTTTTGGGAAACCAATTCAAGAAACCTTGACGCATACGCTACTTATCACTAGCAAGTAGACGGTTAATGTGAACGGGATTAATCAAACTATGTGGAACGATTTTGAAATGTGCGCTATATAGTCATCTAGGCGAAAGACAAAACACGACACTTTAAAGTGGAAGTAATACGCGGGATGACACGAAAGTTAATAATGAGAAAACTCACTAAAACGAAACCAATGTCGTCAAGAAAAATTTGACATACAAGAAAAGACTTGGGGAACGCTATAGAACCATACAAGTCGGAAGGCATTTTCGTTCGTTTTAATCCTAACGAGACCATGGTAATATTAATCTTAGCAACAAAGAAAAACGAATGCATTGAACACCATGAAAGGAAGATAAAAATTTAATGGACCTCTTGTTGTGATAACGACATCGACGTGCTAGTTTCGAGGACAAAACTCAATTTAAGGGATTACGAATGTCACACGCGTGAATTTTAAATCTATTTAATTTATGTGAAGCGCGATAGTTCGGGTTAGACTTGTGTGTCTATTGATGTTCCCGATTGATTTCGCGTAATTGTGTATGAATTTAAATTTTTGTGAATGACAATCATCAATTCTTACGTGAATGACTATTATTCGTTACGTTACTTGCTAGGAATTTTCGTTTTAATAGGCGACATTTAATTCTATCGAGGTAATCTCAATTAACATATTCACAACACAAAACAAATATTTTCCACTTCGTTTATAATTACGACACACTTAGAAAATTTCTCACTATTTGAAACTACTACTACTACCTAAGTTTCATACTAGATACACACATTTAAACATTTTACTACCTTTACACTAAATTAAATACTTCAAAACAATTATCACAAGCAAACTCTACTTTGGTATACCAAAACCGGTCCCCCCTCTCTTTTTGCAAAACCCACGTTTTGTTACAATTACATTTTGAATTGGTACTTCAACCACCCTTTAATGCAAATGGTACCCTTGGTCCCCTCTTCTTCCCCTTTAGCCTGCGTATACTCCCTCCTTCCCATGGACCCTCTTAAAACTCAACTAACATTTAATATGACAAATCGGAAGTACTTTCTCCTTTTTCTTTTTCTGCCATAAACCGAGTCCCCAAGAGAAGTGTTCTTCCCCATTCATTTTTACATTTCCCATGTGTACTTACCAAGTTAGCTCCAAGTTCCATTTGAACCAAATCATGCTTGGTTACCCTAACTATACATTCTAACCCTAATTCACTCACTCTCCCTATAAATAGCACCATAGTTACTAGTAAATACCAACCATCTCACCTTAGAAAATACACACACTTCACCTTGCTCCGGTGGTTCTCAAGTCGCTTCCATTAGTGAAAAGAAAGCTTAGAAGGAGTCTCGGGTTGGTTGGTATAAGCTAGAGTTAAACAAGTTTGAAAAGAGTTCGGGTTAAGGAGGAACTAGTTCTCATTTCTTGTAGCTAAGGACCCTTGTAAGTCCATCATAACTTTCCTTTAAATCATATTTGGTTGATGTTTATACTTGCTCAAAACTTTTACAAAAAGGATAACTAAGGTCGCGGGTTAAGATTAATGAGTATTTACACAAGGACTAAGACACGGTGGTTACTAAGTAACCATGAACTCAACCATGTAATGACCGGAACAAATCGTTTTATGAGCATATGAACTTGAGTGATGAACTAAAATACATACCTAGGGTCTGAGTCCTAGATAAAAATGAGTTACAAGTTATGACTTTATGTGAAATATGATGCCTCAAAATATGCGAGTTCAAATGGTCTTTACATGTAAACAATCCTATGCGAACGAATTACTTGTATGTGTGTACAACCAGAAAACTTAAGGAGAACCCGAGTCTAATTACAGTAACTCGAGTATGCTTATAAATGGAAGTATGTTTTGAGAAGAAGGTATGCATGTGTATGTTGAGTTGATGTCCTGCATGAAATACTTGTTGTGGATGTGTGTTATAGACGACCAAGAAAGCAAATAGGAAACCCATGATCCCTTATTTTACTTGCACATGCATGAAAATGGGACTAGTGTTTTGCTAAATTATGTATGTGTACTGTGTGCGTGTGTTTGAACGAACCAAGAGAAAGGAACTAGCTAGTGAATGCGTGTGACTTCGTGCCTGAAAACAGTGACACAACACAATTAAACATCATAAAGGAAAGAAGTATGGCGTGTGTATTTATGTATGTGAGTATATATGCTGCAAGTGTAGAAACCCATTTGAGACCACTTTCCTTCTTTTGGGTACTTTGTCAACGAACAGAAACAAGAAAAACTGCATGATCCTTGTGTCTCATCTTTTCATTTCGTGATGAATGCTTATAATAGCATATGTGTGTGGCGTGTAGGCGATAGGCTGCATAGACATAGCGTAAGACAGAAAGATGGGTAGTATGTCTTGAAAATCAAATAGTTGTGTGGTGCTTCGGACATGTAAACGTTATCACTAGGAGACCGAATGAAACTATGGTATCTATATGCCTGCATGTAACACAGCCCCTTACCAATTTAGCTAAAATTATGTGTGAATGTGTGTCGTGCATGAAAATACTATTCTGGGCGTGGCCTCAACCAAGAAACAGAAACAAAGAAGTACATCTGGACAAGTCTTTTATACAAACCCCACCTGTGTTAAGTATGAATGTAAACCCTATGGACAAATGTGTAATTAGTACTATGTGTGTGTTCATGCGTGACACAGTAACTCAACAAAACACAAGTCCACCAATCACTTTTCCTCTTACAGTAGTGAACTAGGTCCCCTTGTTTTCTGAACATAAAATATAATGGGCTATTTGTGGTATATATGTGCATGTATGATGAATGAGTAAAATATGAGAACAAATGAGGGCCCTTCCCTTCCCCTCTATTTCGTGAAAGCTGTGCAAACAAGACTATTTTGGTACTATGCCACTGTGATAAATAGGTATGAAATGTATGCTACTTGTTGTATGATGCCATGTACATCCATGATAAAAAGTAAGTAATAGCAGGGTGTGTAGTCACACTCATATCTTGTTTGCTTCTTGTGTACTTGACTGCCAAAACAAGCAAGTGGGAACAAATAATACTAAAGGTTATGTCACATAACTATGTATGCATGATAAACTAAGACACTAGGCAATATCAAAGGGGACAATGTAGAGTGATGCGTGTATTATAGCGTAATACTGAAAGCAGTGGCATTATTTTGCCATGTAACAAATTTCCAAGTTGACACCAACTATTATAACGCGTATAAAATGTGGCTGATCGCCCTACTTTGAGCCTATATTTAACCAGTCAAACGACCATGCCTCGACAATCTAAAAGTACCATGACAAAGTTGACGCAGCCTAGTTTTCAAAACCGTTTTTCGTTCATCTTAAAGTTGAGTAACGAACCCGCAATTAATTTTCAAGAACACTTGATCAACACTTATAAATAATTAGACATAATTTGTTTATTTTTAGTTGCGAGTGTACTACTTTGTCTAATTATTTTCTATACTTAGAGGCTTCATTAAAATATGATATTTATCAAATATCGAAGACCTCGCGGCCTAGTTTTCATAACGAGAACCCGTTTATTTTTCGGACTAATATTTAACGAGTAATCGTGACCCAAAGTCGACCCCGTGACTAAAATGGTTGAACGAGAAAAATGTATAAAAACATTTTATAAATCTATAGCAAGTATAAATTATCAACCAAGTGCATTGTACGTTATTATTTATTGTATTTAGCCTAAGTACGGATATTTTACTTAGGTTACGAGTAGATCGTTTGCGCATTGTTTTGCGTGCCTTGATATTCCGTGCTATCCTTATTGATCATATTTGCCTACTTCATCGAGGTGAGTTTCATAGACCCACTTTTAATTGCTTTAACTATTTTGGGGTGAGAACATTGCTTGTTTGTAACGGATGAACATAAGTGCTTTAAACTCATACGTTTGCCTACATGATGTCTAAGTAGCGATATCCCTAGATGCTTTAGCCCACTATCGTGAACCGTTAATTACTTTGTGTAAGCGCGAATGTTATGGATAGATCTATCGGGACTAACCTCCCTATCTAATTTGGTTGTGTGACCAAAGTTAGATACACTTACATTTGAGGATTTACAAATGCTTCGGGATAGGCATTTGCTCGGGCTCTTATTATTTCTGGTTGGTTGAGGTTAACGCTTCGGTGTCACGAGCTTAGACGTAGGTGATTAAAACGTATACTTTTGATTATAATCTTGTATTTGTTATAAGATTATATGCCGGTTGCCTTGGAAAATCTTATGGTTCATCACACTATTTAAACTTAAACCTATGAACTCACCAACCTTTGTGTTGACGCTTTAGCAATGTTTTTCTCAGGTATCAAGACGGAGGAGTGACGTGGTTATGCATGGGAGATTTTTAAATGAAAATGGTCGTGACTAGTATATGGATATTTGGATCAATTTTAAAGTCTTTTGAAACAATGTTTTATTATGATCTGGTGTAATTCGCTTCCGAAACAAGTTTTATGCTTTTAATTAAATTAAAACGACTTTTAAATAGTCGTTCTTTGTATCTATGTCTTTTGATAGTCATGACCGTCGCTCCCCATTGTGTTGTATTACTCTGATAAATTGGGGGGTGTGACATGGTGTTTAGTGGTTATGGTGTTCGGTGATGAGAAATGAGAATAGGTGGTGACGAGGCATTGGTATTGGTGATGATAGAGGGTGTGATGATGAACTGGTGGTGATTGTATTTTTGTGTAGAAAAAGAAAGTGACGAGGGATAGATATGCATTTGTTTTTTCGACGATGGATCTGTAACTTTTTGGAAGATTTGGATTGTTAATAAGAAAAAAAGGTTTGATTTTTTTATTAAAAATGAAAAAGATTGTTGTTTCTGTTTTATAAAAATAAAAGAATGAATGTGATTAAAAGACGAAAATGCCCTCCTGTTTAACAGTCAAATAAGTCAAAGTGACGGAGTTAACAGAAATGGACCAAAAGTGAAGAAATAGTTTACCTTTTTGGCTAAAATCGAAACCATTTGAATTTTTGGACTAAAAGTGAAAACTTGACTAAACCACGAGGACCAAAAAAGCAGTTAACTCTTTATTTTAATAATTCACTTTATGTTTCCCGAAACACTTTCCACAAAACCGTATATCGCTAATTATCAATCGTCAGACATTTCCGCTGCTATGCGCGGGTATCGTCTAGTTCTCATAAATAGGAGGATAAATATCTTAAAATTCATTTTTATTTGATAAAAAAGTGAAAATCAATCTATTATTTTTAACAAAAAGTTTAAAAGTTTCAAAAATTAGACGAAGAGGCTAGAGTTGTAATTTTTTGATTTTTATCAATTGTGATATTTCACTAGTGAATTTCTTTTTGAAATATCACGGGTAATAAAATTATTTTATAAATGGTGACATTTCATTATTTTTTCACTAGTAAAATATCATTATTGTTAAAAACCAGTTCTAAAAAATTATAGTTTAAGTCTGATTTTTTTGCGTTTGTTTATATTTTGACAAAAATGATCCTTCCATATTTTTTTTATAAAATTTAATCTTATTTAATGAATGAGTAAGATTAATCCTCTTAGTTGTAAGTAAAAAGAAGTTGTAAAATAACTTATTTAAAATTTTAAAATGATTAGTAAAACAGGAAAAAGTTCTACATAGACCCTTTCTTTAGCATAGACTCAATCAACCAATCACAACTACCCATTTTTTTCATCTAACAACAAAAATATATTTTTTAAAAATTCAATATCTCACAAACCGTTAACCGTTACGCAAAACGAAACATACCATCGTGACGAGAATTAAATCATCTTTCAAACGAGGGGCACATGTATATACTTTCGACAAACTTTTTTTTCGACTTTTTTTCTTAAGTCACGTATGAGAGAATCATATATGATTCGTCACGAAACATATATGATTCGTCACGAAACATATATGATTTTCAGAAAATCATATATGATTCATATCACGAATCATATATGATTTTCTGAAAATCATATATGATTCGTGACGAATCATATATGATTCGTGACGAATCATATATGATTCGTGACGAATCATATATGATTCGTGACGAATCATATATGTTTCGTGACGAATCATATATGATTCGTGACGAATCATATATGTTTCGTGACGAATCATATATGATTCTCTCAGACGTGACTTAAGAAAAAAAGTCGAAAAAAAATTCGTCGAAAGTATATACATGTGCCCCTCGATAGAAAGATGATTTAATTTTCGTTGTAATGGTGTATTTTTTGTCACTTGACGATTTACCGTTTGTGAGTTATTTAATTTTTAAGAAAAATGTGAAAAATTAATTTGAATAAATGTGATTGGTTGATATGATCTATGCTAAAAAGAAGGTATCTCAACTCTAGCAAAACATATAAATCAAATTCTTGTTTAAACTTATTCTCCATAAATTCGTTGCAACAAACTTGATATCGCCATTTTTCGTATAAGATTTTCTAAATTCCTATCATTGAAGTTCTTCAAAAAAAAAGTTAACCTATATCAGTAAAAGATACGGAGTACCTACTATCCCATTTATTCCGTTGTTAATTTTAGATAAAATAGTCCTCAAAAGTCAAAAGAAATCCCAAAATTTTAGAGCATTTGTTTGACTGTACTACGTTTGACAGTGGGCTATCACGCGGTAGTACGGGTCCTGTAGCAGAGGTAAAAACGTGACTTGCCGTTACCGTTAGCGTTACATTTACCGTCGTTAAGTAACGGCGTTTCCCTCTATAAATAGCCCCTCACCTTAACCCTAATTCTTCATCATTTCATTTGCACTCATACAACCAAACAAAGGTCACACTTTATTTATTTTCATGTGTTACATTTTCATTATTTAATTTTCTGTTTATTTTGCCATACATTTTCATGCGTATAATGTTCTAGTTTTATTTATTTTAACAGATTTGTGACAATGTCGTACAAAGGATCAAAAGGTTCCGGCTCATCTCAACCACAACAACATTATGCAATATCAGGCTTCATCGTTGAAGAACCCAACAACAGCACAGTTTCCTACAGAGGAAGCGGGGCTGACAAAGGTACTTACGAGACGAAAAGCTATACCGGTTTCAATGACAAACAGACTGGTTCCTATGGACGTGCAACGGCGACCGAGAAGGTGTCTTCAGGAGACTTTCACTGGAAGAATGGAACAAGTGGGACCAGGAATGAGTACAAGCAAACTGAGACTGTGAGATATGGTGATAAGAGTGGCTACACTGAGGTGTATAATGAGCAAAGGGTTCGTGATGTTAGTTATCAGAATAACTATGGTGGTAAAAATGTGGTGAGCTATGACAGTGGTAACAGTGGTTCTAAGAGTGGTCATGGTGGCTCTGGTGGTGGCTATCGTGGATCTGGTGGTGGCTATGGTGGTGGTTATCGTGGGTATGATTCATATGATGATGATTACTAGTTGCATGGTGATTTAGTGGTTTTGCTAGTTAATAGCAAATGTTATGTGGGTTGCTAGTAAGTTGCTAAGATCGTTTTAGGGTTTATGTTGGTACTAAGTATGTTTTATGTTTTAATGACTTTTTATGTTAATCAAAGTGTTATCAAATTGATATGCAATTTGTTAACAGCGTGCATCATGATATCTATTGATTATTACTATTACCATATGGAACTTTTGCCTTTTGCATCATTTTTAACAATATTATATTCTGGATATTAACTTCATCCCCTACATTTGACAATTCATCGATTATATGGATGATTTTTGTTATGGGACGGTGAGGTTTTCATTTGAATCCAACCCCAAGTCATTTATGTTCTGGTGCTATGATATTCTCACATAAATCAGATTTGTTTTTCACCTGATTCGTGTTGAACAAGTGTTATTCGATACAAATAACACGATCTTAAAAAATGTAGAGAAAATTCCTGTTTTGGACATGAAAAGAGGAATTTTCAAAAAAGTTAATAAGTAAAATAATGTGGAAATACCGAAATGACCCTCCTTTTAAGTTTTACCTCGATACATTACGTGTAAAAATCAAAGTGCGTTCGAACTCGGGGATTCGAGTATCTAGATCCAATTTGGATTGTTGGATGGTTAGCCAATTAATTATGACTAAATAGTTTGTACACTTTAAAATTTGATTGTAAGTTTAAAAGATAAAAAATCCCATTTGTATTTTTAAAAGTATATAAATTTTAAACGCTTATTTATTTTTCTCACATCACTATTAAACTTTTAAAATTTATTTCGAGTATACTAATATAAATAACTTGTAACCGACTATTTCCACGTTAACACAAATATTTGATTTTTCCATTAACTAAAACATACTATTTCCAGAAATATAAAAGTCAAACATGTTTCATACCCCCCATTAATACTTCATCCGTCCTAATTTATTTGTTCACTTTTAATTTTTAAAATTTTTTTAATCAACTTTGATCTTAAATAAAAAAATTTATGTTACATAATACTTGATAAAAATTAGGGTTAAGTTCATATATTGGAAATGTACTTTCCGTCATTTATACATCTAGGTAATGTACTAATTTTATTGCCAATATGGTTATAAAAACCGGCTAATGTTTTCAAATATAGGTAATAACAACTCGAAAATAACCGCCACATCATTTTATTTATTTATTTTTATCTAACGTGGATATACCACATCGTGGCGAACATATCAAATTTCGTGGGTAACTTGCTAACACCCACAGAAAACTCACGAACGCATATACATGAGTATAACCTCCGAGGATAATCATCCGCCCACAAAATTTTTGAGCGGTGGGTAATTTTACCCATAACAAAGTTGGTGGGTGATTATGTCAAATCTGTGGGTATACTTTCTATGGGAAGCAACGTAATGACATTAATCCATTAATCCAGTTTTTGGTTTAGTCCTGTAATTTAATTATCCATTATATTATCGTTGTAAATCAATGAGAAGCAACAAAATGGCACATTCGTACAGAGTGTATCACATATATAAGTACTCGTATATAGATAACTAGAAACAAAAATACATTTTATAGATTCATGTACAAATCTTTCATCCGTTCTTCCATTAATTCACTCAGATAAAAATAAATAAAAGAATGATGTGGCTGTTATTTTTGAGTTGTAACCTGTCCTAGCCGGTCACATTACCTATATTAGAAAACATTAGCCGGTTTTTATAGCCATATTAGTAATAAAATTAGTACATTACCTAGATATGTAAACGACGGAGAGTACATTACCAATATATGGACTTAACCCTAAAAATTATATGAATGAATTATATTTTAAATATATTTTGTTATTATAATTTTTATTAAATATTACATAACACAAAAATTTTAGTTTATAGTCAAGATTGAAGAATTTAAAAAAAAAAAAATCTAAAATGGACAAATAAATAGAGACGAACGAAATATATATTTAGTACTATAATACTTTACTAAAGTCATATCCTTTATCCCCAAATCTATATAAACCTTTTTTCTAAGAACCCCAATTTGTAAACAACACTTAATGAGTTTTCATATTTTTATAACATTAATACTAATTTAAATAAAACCCATTCTATAAAAGAATAAAATCTTTTCAACCAATAGTGATCTTAGATTTTCTATCGAAACTTTTTAGGATTCGATGGTCAACGGAGGGTGATGATGGTAGAGGGGATGGGTGAATGAATGAAAGTTTTTGCCACAATGGAAAGCAAAGTTTACAGCTGTCGGAATGCAGACGATCTACCACGACCATCGACGGTAGAAACGAAAAGGCTGTGGTGGGAACAACGGCCAGAATCGTATACCACCATCGGCAACCACATGTCTCATATCTCACTAATATTACAAGATTATTTATGTTATTGTGTTCTTGTTGAGTGTTGTTCGTACTCGATTCAATTCGAATTGATCACGGTTTAGGGTTTTGATTATCTATTTCTACTTGTAAAATAAACGCTAAAATTATTAAACATAAATAGAAAAATAAAAGAGGGACATCTAACCTTGATTTTATGAATAATCTGGATCTTCGGATAAAAGGGCTTTCTTCAGAAAAATCAACAAATTCGGAATAAACTGGATCTTCGGATAAACATACCTTTTTCGGAATAACGAACAAATTCGGATAAAACTGCTTTTTTCGGAATAATGCCCTAAATTCGGATAAATGATGGTTTTCGGAATATCCCACTGTTTTCGGAGAAATGGCCCAATTCGGATAAACGAGCAGTTTTCGGGGAAAACTGGTATTTCGGATAAAAGCACTAAATTTGGATAAATCGACTTTTTCGGATAAAAAACTTATTTCGGATAAAAGGGATTTTCGGAATGAAGCTGATTTTCGGATAAGTGGTTAATTCGGATAAATCAGTAAATTCGGATAAACAGAAAATTTCAGATAAAAAGAAGCCAAAGGATATTCGGAATAAAGAGATTTTCGGAATGAGAAATATATTCGGATAAAAGGAAATTTCGGATAAATTAAATAAGGGATATTCGGAATATTGCAATCTTCGGAATGAGAAACCCTTATCCGAATTTAACAAAGACGAGAATAACAGTAGATCTAAAAACAAAGAACAAAAAATCACAATAAGCACAAACCAAATAAGCACTCAATCAAAACTTAAGCTAAACAAATTTAAAGAAAAACAAAATAAGCCACAAATCAAAAACTATAAAATCACCAAATAATCAAAATGTTTAAAATAAACTTTTAAAAGATTAAATCTACCAAATCCACTAAATCAAAAACAAACTAGACACGAATAAATCAATAAGCACAATAAGCTAAAACATCCACCACATCAAAACCATAAAACTAATGAAATAAGCAAATCAATCAAACAACTAACAAGATTAAGCAAACTACATGATTAATCAAATCAACCACAAGATTAAGAAAGGAAGAAGGAGAGATTATAATAAGCTTGAATTAATTATAAAGATTAAGATTCAATTAAAAGATTAAAAAGATGAAAGATTAAGCAAACTTGAAAGAAAATTCTAGAGAGAGAAAGTAAAACACATACTCCTCATTACCTTACTTAAAAAAATAAAGACTAAAACTAACTCCTCCTAATGAACTATTAGGAGACTATATATAGGAGAAAGGGAGGGTGTTGTTGCTTCCTTCTTTCTCTTGTCTTCTTGTCTTTTAAAATAACTCGTCTTTCTCGACTTTGTCTCGAGATTAGTCGAATGATAATATGAACTCATCTTCTAATTTTCTTCTTTCAGTAGACTTGGTTCTTCGAATTCTTCAAACTTCCGTCTTTAGACTTTTTCTTCGATAAATCTTCAGAATAGGCCCTTGACTTCCGTTCTTCTTGCACTTTTGATCCTTTGACTTCGTCTTTTGTCTTTTTCTTCGATAAAAGCCCGTGAAAGCCCGTGTTTTCTTCCTTTTTCATATTTTTGTCCTAAAACACAATAAAAACACAAACCACACATAATTCCGACTTTTACAACATCAGATACACGTTTTGGTGTTGTTTTTATTATAATTAAGTGGTAAAAGGATTAGTGTTTTCACACTTATTAAATCCCCTACACTTGACCATTGCAATGCCCTCATGCAATGCTTAATTTCAAAGCAAAGTTTAACATTTCTCATCATAATTAACCCACCTTGACCTTTATTAAATACTAGACACTAAGGAAACTAAAAAGATAGAAAACTACAAAATGCTTGAAGGAAGAACAAGTAAAGAAATCGAAGACTTACATTAGGGCTTTGGTTGTCATGAATGTTTATCACCCTCAAGGTTCACGTTCCCCATACCAAGCTTAAAAACGAGATCATTGTTATTATAAGTTAGTAAGCTAACACTCACTCATGTGGTTCAATTATTCGCTTAGACCCCCTTATTCCTAGGTGTATCTCTTATATTTTATTGTTGTCTTGAATGATCACGAGGATGCATTTTTGACTTATTTCGATAGTTTATTAGGCTGAAAATAAAGTAGGACGATTTAATCAATAGTTAGCTAAAGGACAAAATCTTTTAAAACTACTTCTCGAAACCTCATAAAGTTCATATCTTGGCATAATTCGCTTCACGATTTGAGACCTTTCTCGGATCGATATTTGGCATTGACTTCATACTTCGAATCTTGAGAGACGTTCTTGAAATAATGGTCTTCTCTTCATAATAGGAATTTCTTCACTTGAAGTTTTTGAGAGATTCTTCAAACTTGGACCACGACTTCTTCATTTTTCTCCAATCTTTATTTGGGATTTTGATATACAACGATCCGCCTCCTTTTAGGACTTGGATCTATTTATCCTCATACCTTGCTAGGGTCTTTTCAGATAGACTTCTCCATGATCTTTAGGGGAGTATTTGTTTTTCGTCGTGTGTCTCGATCCTTCATATTGATTTTTGATAATTTATTCTTCACATCACTTTGGATCTTTAGCAACAAAATATAGCCCTCATGCCTTGTTAGGGCCTTTTCGGACTCGCCAATATTCGCATCCCGCTTCAATAAGTTATGCCTTGGCTATGAACTCTAATTAATCCCGAGCAACTTTTAAACGATCTTGTGCTAGAAGCTAAGTAACTTTTCAAATCGTGCAACCTTACTTATTGCAATTATATTATTAAGCGATGGGAGAAGAAGCTCATAATTAACTCACATAAATTCATGAAAGAATACCAAACTTATAATTGACTCAATCATCTCTCGTTCTCCACAATTTAAAATCTCAAGGAATGAGACTCGTGGATGCTTAGCCTATTAAATCAAAGTTTTTGGGTTTTCAAGTCATTTATAGGATCTTGCAACTTCTTAAACTTTTTCAAGTTTAGAATTCGCATTTTAAAGTTCCTTTGATAAACGACTTTCTAGGATCAATTATAGGAACTTGCGAAAAGTTCTAGTTCTTAACCCGTTTGAGTTAAGACTTTCGCGTTTTAAAGTTCCCTATATAAAAGTCTAGCAAAACTTGATTTAAACACGTTAAGGATACTAGTTAGAGTAAACTTTGATAAGTAAACTCGGGTTGAGTCAAAAGATTCATGACGGGCCTAATATATCAAAGACATCTAAACTCATTAAAACCATTTTATTAATAATTTTTCTTTTGACTTTATTCTTGAAATGAAATATATACATACGATGTAAGAAAATAAAAGAAAATAATTGAAAAATACAACTAGGCCAAAATAGATCAAAGATTTTGAAAAACGTCGAAAAATTAAATTTTCTGGTTAAAATGAGGACAAATTCATGGAAAAGGCCACTTAACGTCGATAGAAGTCCCCCTACACTTGATATAAACATTGTCCTCAATGTTTAAGCATGTGGGAGTAAACTCCCCTACACTTAGGACATTGTGCACTTTGTTTAAATCTCGCTAAGGAAGAGACGACTATAGTGATTTCAATGTCAACATATAAGATATGAAATATTTAATCACAAAAGTTTAGGATAGAACCGGGAAGACGGGATCACGGGTCGTCAAATATCATCAAAAGTGCTCTTTGAAAGCTTTAATCCCTGCACATCATAAGAAACAAGACAACAAACACCTATGTGTCCCCTACACTTATTATGAAAACGGGTAATGGATAGATCATCGGGTTACCTCCCGAGAAGCGCTTGTTTTTGTTAACCGAGTCACGAGCCTGACTCGAACCAGAACTAATTCAAGGGAGACATGGTGAGGGATGGAATCATCTCGTGAGAGATGTCCTCACCAAAGTACAACTTAACACGTTGGCCATTCACCTTAAAGTTTGGCCCATTTGGTTGCGATAACTCAATAGTGCCATAAGGGAAGAGTTTGGCGACAGTGAATGGATCGGACCAACGAGATTTAAGCTTGCCTGAAAAAAATTTCAACCGAGAGTTAAAGAGTAAAACTTGATCACCTATGTGAAACTCTCGGTTCTTAATCTTAGAATCATGAATGAGCTTGATTTTCTCCTTGTAGATCAATGAATTCTCATAAGCCTCATTCCTAAGTTCATTAAGTTCATTGAGTTAGATTTTCCTAAGATCACCGGCTTTGTTAATATCAAAATTAGCCTACTTTAAGGCCCAATAAGCCTTATACTCCAACTCAATGGGGAGGTAGCACGCCTTTCCGTACACAAGGCGATAAGGAGTACAACCTATAGGCGTCTTATAAGCGGCACGGAAAGCCCACAAAGCATCATCTAACTTATCGGCCCATGAGGCACGATGCTCTCCCACGGTACGCTCTAAGATTTGCTTAAGTCCAAGGTTAGAGATCTCGGCTTCACCATTAGTTTGTGGATGATACGCAGTGGAAAGACGGTGATTGACACCATACTTATCCATGACTCGTGCAAATTGATCATTGCAAAAATGAGTCCCGCGATCACTAATGATAGCACGAGGAACACCGAATCGAGCAAATAATTGTTTCAAAAAGTTCACAACCACTCTCGCATCGTTAGTAGGTAAAGCCTTTGCTTCAACCCATTTGGATACGTAGTGAATGGCTACGAGGATGTATTTGTGTAAAACCCGATATGCTTTTACCATGAACAATACACTAATAATCATACGTACAAGATTACAACTTTCCTTATATAACATGAACACGAATCACGAATATTAATTATAAGAATTACGTACGTGTTATTACAAGATAAGTATTAAGTATGTATTAATACAAGATAATTATTATCATTTATAATTATAATCACGAACATGAAATCATGAACGTAAGAATCACGAACACATAAATATGTATTACGTATATTATTATTATGGTTACGTACAAGTATTTATAATAACACGAATAAATTATAATAACGTAACAATACAAACGTACGAACACGTAATTATTAAGCATGAAAAGGTTCGGGTTTCCCTTGTGGGCCCCACCTAACCGCGGATACAAAGAAAGGAAACGGGCCTTATGGCCAAACCCACTTCACAAAAATATATCAGGAAGGTTAATCATTACATTTTCATTTATCACATTTTCAAAACAAAACAAAAACCCTAGCAGACCTCATGGTGGTCGTCGGTTCTGGTTATGCCACCAACAGCACCCAAAAGGAGAACGTGATGTTCTGGTTATGCCGCCATCAATACCCAAAAGGAGAACGTGATGTTCTAGTTATGCCGCCAGCAGCACCCAAAAGGAGAACGCGACGTTCTGGTTTAGCCTCCGGTAGCAAGCCAAAAGGAGGACGGGGTTTTGATTTCAATTATTGATTAGGAGTGTGTTCGTGAGATCAAGATTTATTCATTCCACATGTTTTGGGTAATCCGAAAACCTTCTTTTAAATTTTTTTATGTTTTTATGAACATGTGATCATGGGAATAATTAATTAAGATTAATTAACATGTTAAAATCATGGTGGGTAATAATAAAGGTTGTTTCCGGGTTTTGGTGTTCGGCCGCCACACAACCGAGAGTCCTACGACTCTCGGTGTCGCTTGGTTCGCACCACCACACGAGACAAAGGTCTCGGTGGTGTTGGGTTACAGTCGGCAGCAGGGAACAAGGCACCCCGACTCACGTCGGGGGTGTCCTTTTGGTTGGTTTAGGTCGCGGCAGCCACAGCCCCACCACCGGCCAAAGCCGGTGGCTATTTATGGTAAACAGGGGGAACCGCGGGCAGGCAGGGGGAACCACCGGCAACTGCCGGTGGGAACCCGTTTGTAGTCAGCGGTTGCGCGAGCAGGACAAGACCACCGGCAGCAGCCAGTGGCAACTTGCCGAGAGCAGGGGCAACCGGCTTAGGCCGGTTTGCCACTATTTTCGGGGGTGTTGGTTCACGGGTTTTCACCGGTTCGGTTCACGGCACGGTTTAATAAATAATAAACGAGATCGGGTTAATTATTTTTACAAGTTTAATTAGTTTACATGTGCATATATTTTTCAAGTTAATTAAATTAATTTAACATGTTACCTAATTAATTTAATTAAAACGTGACTTAGGTTTATTATTATTATTAATAATACATGATTATAACCTAAGTATTATATTATTTAAATTAGACTATAGTAATTAATTAATTATTAAAACAGGACATGTAATTAATTTATTATCATGAATTAGGTTATATTTATATAAATATTAATACATGTTTTAACCTAAGTATTTTATACACTTAATTTAATTAAATCATGTTTATATTTAATTAATTCTTATAACCTATAGTTTATTTAATTTAGGGTTAAGTCCGTATATTACCAACATACTTTTTAAGTTATACACATCTAGGTAACTAACTCAAGATATTACTAATATGGTCATTGAATCTTTCAAATTTGTAAAGATATAGGTAACATGACCGGTTTGATGTCAGTTGCAACTTAAAAATGACTGGCACGTCATTTTTCTATGTTTTTTTAATTATTTTTTATTTTTCTTATCTTAGTTATATTCCTTTTGACTTTTTCTGTTTGAAATGTGTCTTAATGTCAATCCTAACAAACCGAGTTATCTTTTTCACCAATTTCTTGAAACTCATATTTTCTTCACCATTGAAACCCAGTGAACACAAATCGTAGACTTATAAATCATATCTTCTTTATCTATAAAGTCAAAAACTCTAATCCTTACAAAATCATATCTTCCGGTACTACAAACAATTACAGATTATTCATGCAATCTTTTGATCACCACTATCGCTGCCGTGTTCTTCATCCGCAGTTCCGGCGACGCAGTCATAATAGACACCAGCGACGGCGATTGGAGGTAGCTTTTGGGATGGCGAAGGAATGGTTCAGGATTCGATTTGAGTTTTGAATAAGTTATGTGGGTTTTAAGGAATGGTTTTTACGATTTGAGTTTTGATTTTGTGTTATATGGGATTTAGTTTGATGCTTTAGATCTGATTTTATTGACTTGGTCTTGTAAATATGTTGATTTGTTTTGTTAAAATCTTCTTGGAAATGTATTTTTTAATGATGGGATTATTTGATTTGATGTTGTATAGTCAAATTCTTGTTCAACAATAGCTTGTTTGGATGAAGATGACGCATTGTAGTCTTTTAGAAGAAGATAAGTATTAGAGGACAAATAATTATCCAGATGGAAATTTAAAAGCAATTATTTATCTACGTGGAAAATCAGCAGGTCATGTTACCTATATCGTCACAAGTTAGCAGGTTTCAACGATTATGTGAGTAATATTCAAAGTTATTACTTAGATGTGTAAATGTTTGAAAGTACATTACTAATATATGGACTTAACCCTATAATTTACATGTTATAAGTAATAAACTATACTATTAATCACATGACTTAGTATATTTAATCAGTAAAAATAAGCTTATATTATTAGCTTATAAATTCAGCTTAATTCTATTTTTGGAAACTTTCTTTTTTTGGAAACTTTCTATTTTAGGAAACCTGCTATTTTTAGAAAGTTACTTATTATTACACTACAAGTATAATAATACAAGAATACCAGTTAATACTTAATCAGAAGGCTTAAAACACATGATAAAAGCAGTGTAACATTAAAATCAGTAAAACAAGACCAAAACATATAAAACGAGTCAAGACATACTATAATCAGTTACGTACGCAGTAGACAGTATACTTATACACGTATCATTCTATGTAGCATTAGTGAGATCGAAGTAGGACTCTCTTCCGTTCGTCTTTGTTCACTGGACTTAAGGTACGGATTTCCCGTCCTTCAGTAAGGACAATCTCTTCCTTCATTAGGATTTCCCGTATGTAGCCAACTGTTTTCCTCAGTAGTTACAGATTAAATGCTTATGTTTATTAGTTACCTTAGCCATATACATGCATGACCAGTTTCACCTAGTTATGGAGGCACCATAACCATAACACTAGAGGCACTAGTGTTATGACTTTACCACAGCGGAGTGATAGCTCGTGGCGTCCCTTTTCATTTATTTGACCATTATATATATTATCATGTGGGGCGTATGGGTGCATCCTAGTCACATGTTTCAGTCAGGATTTCATGGTGAATGTGGTGTGTGACTTGCATCGTTCACAAGGAGCTGATCCCTCCTACCCACTGACCAGCTAATTAGAGGCAACCCCTCTAATTGCATGATGAGGTCTCCCCTCCAAGTATTCATGCACGTTGTTGACCTTATGACCTATATTGGCTTTTGGTACATTAACTAATACATATTTCATAAGTAACATAAGCTATGTTTTCATAACTAAAACCAGTAACATGACAGACAACTAGGTTTTCCAGGACTTATACATTTTCGCTGCTATTAGTCTTATTTATGTTTCAACCATTCATACTATGTCATATATCCGTGCACTGAGCATTATGCTCATCCGTTACTTTCCTTTCCATGTCCCAAAACGGTAGGTACCCAAGGACAGACTCGAGCATTTGGAGGACGTGCATAGGATGGAAGCTGCCATAGACTTCTTCTCCTTTTGCCTTCATATACTTATGCTTGTTTAGTCTTTCATTCATTTCATTTACTTTATTTATGTTTTGGGCTTATTTTGGGAACCGATGTTTGATTCTGGTTTTCCTTATGGTCATGTATGTTTTACTACATATTACTTTACATGCTTTGATGACACACCATAATTACGCGTAACGGTCCACTTATCAAAGTGAGGTGTTACAATTATGGTATCAGAGCCAAGGCTTCGACCTGTAGGCTCTAAAACTTGACCCGTGACTAGTGGGTAGTCACTAGGAGCTTCCAAAGCCAACGCTTGTTATTCCACGTATTGATGTGTTCAACGCATTGTTGTTTTAACCATGATGTTTTCAGCACCTTGATGTTTTAACCTTGATGTTTTCATCGATATTGTTTTACTAATATAGATGGACAATTGTCATTCATATTTAGTTATGTGTCATTATTTCATGCATGATGTTCCTCGTGAACTGTGGCTATGTGGACTGAACCCCAGTAGTGCATAATTAGTCACATAAATTTTTTCTGATAAGTTTTGACAGATGATTTTTACTTATTTATGTTTCATGTATCATTGTTGCAGGAATTTTGACTAAGTAATGGTTGGTATAGGACTGGCCCTATTTAGTCGCATGTGCTTTTATCGAAACTTTTAACTTTGGGACCGACCCATAGGCGTCCCCTCGCCATGTCTTTTGTTTTGGGTAAACTGACCATTGGCGTTTACCCTCGGGCATATAAAGGTTTTTATAAACTGCATCATGCATTCACGCACTGTTTTCATGCATAAATTTTTCTCATGATTTATTGGCATAAAATTTTTTCATGTCCCCTCATAAGCTACTATGTTTTATGTCAAGTATGTTTTCATACTGTCATGGTTAACTTTAGTTTCATGCTGATTATGTTATGCACTCCTTCATGTTAGGTTGTTTCATGTTTCTTCATGATGATTTCGTCTTCATGTGATTACGTCTTACGTCTCTTTTGTTGTTTATGCTTGCATGCAAGACACTGTTGGAATTCATTTAAATCCTGCTTTCATGATAGTCATGGTTGGTTTTCATTAATCATGCTTTCAGGAAAATCATCGTTGATATTCGTTTAACCACACGTTAGCGTTTCTCTATGCAACCAGAATGAGGTATATACTGGCATTGACAGGTTATCATGATGGTCTTTCTAACCGTTTAACCAATTATTTTCCTTTAAAATCATGTCAGATGATCGATCCTATACCGATCATTTCATGTGCATTCCAGGTGTACTCCATGTACTGTATCCCATGTGGGTATTCCACTTGCTGATACTCTACAAATTGTTGATGCCGCTCATAGCTTGGAGATGTTACTAAGGGTTGATGATGCGGATTTTAGAGACGCTACGAGATGCTGATGTTGTTCACAACCTGGAGATCTTACAAGACGAAGACAAAGGCGTTAGATCAAAGTGATCGGACGAGAAGATGCTTCACCACCAGACGATTCCCATCCATCATTGTCCCTAATTCTTAGTTACATGTCACACGTCATTCAGTTGTCGTTTCAGTCATATGAGTGCGAACCGGTACCAGCCGGCCACTCAGCTGAATAGTTACATGAATCATAGTCATGAGAATGACCGTCATGGAACTGACAGACAGGAAGATAGTAACCACTACTATGACAGCAACTATCCTAGCAATCGCAACCGAAGTCCGGCCACGGACGTGATCAGAAATACAAAGGATCAGTAGTCCAACCGAACCGCCAATTGTGACATAATAACCTAATATTTATAGTTCTATTTGTTTCACATCTCGAGACACATGTCAAGACACCAGTCAAGACACATGTCATGCTTATACGTCCCAAGACACGACCCAAGACACATGACTCACGTCCAATTCTGGAACATCCCTAAGAAATTCAGGGTACCCTCCAAAGGGTATATCCATTTTGTGGTGCCATGTATTAATCAGGCCGCAAGAATTTCAGTACCGGCACCGGCATATCAGTGAGATCTATCAAGATTGTTCGATGATACTTTCCTTTCTTGCACCAATATTTCATATATTCATGACCATAAAGGACGCCATTCGTATCCCCATGTATACGAAGGTTTTCCTTTAGCCTAATGATGAGATCCAAGCTGCTAACGCATTACCTCGGACAGATGCGAGTTGAATTTAATCCTAATTATGGACTACGAGCAGCACACCCTGCTATGATTCATGATTTTGTACAGTAATGTTCAGGCTCCTGAATACATTCAGCATGGTTTTCCATCAGGAAAATCTGTATAAATTATCTATGCTTTCCAAGAACGTGCTTTGTTAGCCATGACTGCTAAAATTTTCTAGCTGTCAGTTAAGAAACGACCACTGAAGTTTCTTTTACGCATAACCAGCCGATTATACCAAAATCTTCCCATACATTCCAGAAGAACCTTCAAGGAGAAGGACGGTAACATGAGATTATGTGTCGAATACCGTTGATTTAAAACAAATCACCATCCATAACCGTTATTCTCCTCCACGTATTGACAACACGTCCAATCGACTTTAGGGTGTTAGTCACCTTTACAAGATCGGACTCATGATCATGCTGCCAACAGTGACGAGTGGAAGAGTAGAACATTTCCATGACTGCTATTCGTACCCGACTCGGTCATGCTAGATTCGGGATTTTGTATTAGTCTCATAAATGCTCCAACAACATTATAGACTTAATAAATTGAGTTTCCATGAACTCATAAACAAATTCATCAGTATTTTCATCGAGAACAACCTGATTTTTTTTCTCTAGGTCAAGAGAAGAGCAGGAAGACCATATTCGCACTATGTTGCAAATTCTACGACAGGAGAAATTTCACCCTGAAATTTTCCAATATAAATTCTGGTTGATTACAGTGACACACTGAATCACATGGATTCGCACGGTTAATCTTACCATGACTCAGCTTATGCGTAAAGGTGAGAACCCTACACTACATTAGGTGTTCCAGAAAATCCTACGCTAAGAGAAGTCTAATTTCGGGGACTTATAGTTCCGCAAATTTCTATGTATCAAGTTTCTACGAAGCAAGATATAGCTACGTTCATATCTAAGTACCTGACATACCAACAGGATAAGATAGAACACCAACTGACTAGGATGTTTTCCATCATTGGAAAAAGGTGAACAGAAATGGGACAAGATCTCCATGGATTTTTGTTACCAGATTAACGCAAACTCAGAAGAAGCATTGAGCTATCTGGGTTATTGTCGACAGTTTGACCAAGTCTGCAGAATCCTTACATCCGTAAGGATTTCAGAACCAGCAGATTGATCGGACGTGTTCCAGCCAGGACTCATCCGATCACTTGGTAATCCGTCAGCTATCGGGCCAGACGAAGGTTCACATTTGTGCTCCTTATTTACGTTCACGTCTTTGTTCAAATTTTACGACTTGCTTTCACACTCACGTTCATGACACTATTCACTTTCATGATTGTCTCATGGCTTACAATTTTACGTTTATTTTCGTTCTGGGAAGTTTTGCAAGAGCTTGAGAGACCAGACCCAAGTTTAGTATAACTCTCTATTCTCAGACAAACGTTTCACGTCACATTACACGTCTCACCTTATAGCGTTCGGCGTTACCTCCTTAGTTATACCATGTTCACGATATGTTACACGTATAATTGATCACCATATGTTTTCTCTTATTACACTCACCATATCTCCACGTATCACGTTCACAATTTTTCACGTATCACGTTCACAATTGTTCACGTACTACGTTTCAGTAGGTCTCGCACATTATTGCTAAGACGGGACTAATATCAGTTAGTCTAAGTTATTTTATATCATAACGTTTCATTTACACTTGCACGTTAATTCTTATCCACTCGATCAGATTCATGCTGATCTATCTTATGTTGATGAACTAGAAACTTTCTGTATCGTCAACCAAAAGTCATGAAGACTAATATTGTTATTTCCGCCAAGACCGTTTAGAGGACCGTTCTGGGCGGGAAGCCACTTGGAACGGAGGAGTACATCCGGACTTTTTTATCCGTTTTCTCTTATCGATTAGATACGTCCTTTCAGTCACGTCACGTTCCATGTCCTTTCAAGACATGTCACGTTCCACGTTCCTTCTATCATGTCACCTACATGTCCTTTTATCTTACATACCCTCTCAGTTTGATTCGGGTATGTTTCTCTTTCAGTTTACTTTATCTATAATTCGGGGACGAATTATTCTTTTTATAGGGGAAGAGTTGTAAAACCCGAATGCTTTTACCATGAACAGTACACTAATAATCGTACATACAAGATTACAACTTTCCTTATATAACATGAACACGAATCACAAATATTAATTACAAGAATTAAGTACGTGTTATTACACGATAAGTATTAAGTATGTATTAATACAAGATAATTATTATTAATAATAATTATAATCACGAACATGAAATCATGAACGTAAGAATCACGAACACATAAATATGTATTACGTATATTATTATTACGATTACGTACAAGTATATATAATAACACGAATAAATTATAATAACGTAACAATATAAACGTACGAACACGTAAATATTAAGCATGAAAAGGTTCGGGTTTCCCTTGTGGGCCCCACCTAACCGCGGACACAAAGAAAGGAAACTGGCCTTATGGCCAAACCCACTTCACAAAAATATGCCAGGAAGGTTAATCATTACATTTTCATTTATCACATTTTCAAAACAAAGAAAAAACCCTAGCAGACCTCATGGTGGCCGCCGGTTCTGGTTATGCCACCAGCAGCACCCAAAAGGAGAACATGATGTTCTGGTTATGCCACCATCAGTACCCAAACGGAAAACGTGATGTTCTGGTTATGCCGCCAGCAGCACCCAAAAGGAGAACGTGACGTTCTGGTTTAGCCGCTGGTAGCAAGCCAAAACGAGGACGAGGTTTTGATTTTAATTATTGATTAGGAGTGTGTTCGTGAGATCAAGATTTATTCATTCCACGTGTTTTGGGTAATCCGATAACCTTGTTTTTAACTTTTTTATGTTTTTATGAACATGTGATCATGGGAATAATTAATTAAGATTAATTAACATGTTAAAATCATGGTGGGTAACAATAAAGGTTGTTTTCGGGTTTTAGTGTTCGGCCGCCACACAACCGAGAGTCCTACGACTCTCGGTGTCACTTGGTTCGCACCACCACACGAGACAAAGGTCTCGGTGGTGTTGGGTTACGGTCGGCAGCAGGGAACAAGGCACCCCGACTCACGTTGGGGGTGTCCTTGTGGTTGGTTTAGGTCGCGGCAGCCACAGCCCCACCACCGGCCAAAGCCGGTGGCTATTTATGGTAAGCAGGGGGAACCGCGGGCAGGCAGGGGAAACCACCGGCAACTGCCGGTGGGAACCCGTTTGTAGTCAGCGGCTTGCGCAAGCAGGACAAGACCACCAGTAGCAGCCGGTGGCAATTTGCCGAGAGCAGGGGCAACCGGCTTAGGCCGGTTTGCCACTATTTTCGGGGGTGTTGGTTCACGGGTTTTCACCGGTTCGGTTCACGGCAAGGTTTAATAAATAATACACGGGATCGGGTTAATTATTTTTACAAGTTTAATTAGTTTACATGTGCATATATTTTTCAAGTTAATTAAATTAATTTAACATGATACCTAATTAATTTAATTAAAACATGACTTAGGTTTATTATTATTATTAATCATACATGATTATAACCTAAGTATTTTTGTTATTTAAATTAGACTATAGTAATTAATTATTAAAACAAGACATGTAATTAATTAATTATCATGACTTAGGTTATATTAATATAAATATTAATACATGTTTTAACCTAAGTATATACACTTAATTTAATTAAATCATGTTTATATTTAATTAAATCTTATAACCCATAGTTTATTTAATTTACATGTTATAAGTAATAAACTATACTATTAATCACATGACTTAGTATATTTAATCAGTAAAAATAAGCTTATATTATTAGCTTATAAATTCATCTTAATTCTATTTTTGGAAACTTTCTATTTTTGGAAACTTTCTATTTTAGGAAACCTGCTATTTTTATAAAGTTACTTACTATTATACTACAAGTATAATAATACTAGAGTATCAGTTAATACTTAATCAGAAGGCTTAATACACATGATAAAAGCAGTGTAACATTAAAATCAGTAAAACAAGACCAAAACATATAAAACGAGTCAAGACATACTATAATCAGTTACGTACGCAGTAGACAGTATACTTATACACGTATCCTTCTATGTAGCATTAGTGAGATCGAAGTAGGACTCTCTTCCGTTCGTCTTCTTCGTTCACTGGACTTAAGGTACGGATTTCCCGTCCTTCGGTAAGGACAATCTCTTCATTCATTAGGATTTCCCGTATGCAGCCAACTGTTTTCTCCAGTAGTTACAGATTAAATGCTTATTTTTATTAGTTTCCTTAAACCATATACATGCATGACCAGTTTCACCTAGTTATGGAGGTACCATAACCATAACACTAGAGGCACTAGTGTTATGACTTCACCACGGTGGAGTGATAGCTCGTGGCGTCCCTTTTAAGTTATTTGGCCATTATATTATTATATTATCATATGGGGCGTATGGGTGCATCCTAGTTACATGTTTCAGTCAGGATTTTATGGTGAATGTGGTGTGTGCATTGCATCGTTCATAAGGAGCTGATCCCTCCTACCCACTGACCAGTTAATTAGAGGCAACCCCTCTAATTGCATGATGAGGTCTCCCCTCCAAGTATTCATGCACGTTGTTGACCTCATGACCTATATTGGCTTTTGGTACATTAACTAATACAGATTTCATAAGTAACATAAGCTATGTTTTCAGAACTAAAACCAGTTAACATGACAGACAACTAGGTTTTCTAGGACTTATACATTTCCGCTGCTATTAGTCTTATTTATGTTTTAACCATTCATACTATGTCATATATCCGTGCACTGAGCGTTATGCTCCGCCGTTACTTTCCTTTCCATGACCCAAAATGGCAGGTACCCAAGGACAGACTCGAGCATTTGGAGGACGTGCATAGGATGGAAGCTGCCATAGACTTATTCTTCTTTTGCCTTCGTATACTTATGCTTGTTTAGTCTTTCTTCATTTCATTTACTTTATTTATGTTTTGGGCTTATTTTAGGAACCGATGTTTGATTTCGGTTTTCCCTTTGGTCATGTATGTTTTACTACATATTACCTTGCATGCTTTGATGACACGCCATAACTACGTGTAACGGTACACTTATCAAAGTGGGGTGTTACAATTTGTTCCCTTTAGATGATGGAAATGGCCCCATAAAGTCGATGCCCCATACGTCAAAGATTTCACATTCTTGGATGAAATTTTGAGGCATCTCATCTTTATTTGTGATCTTGCCTTGTCTTTGGCAAGCATCACAGTGCTTAACCATTTCATGAGCGTCATGATAAATGGTGGGCCAATAAAACCCGGAGTTGAAAACTTTCTTCGCGGTATAGTTAGGACCAAAGTGACCACCGGTGGGTCCTTTGTGGCAAGTTTCTAGGATTATTAAAGCTGCCATCCCATCAACAAACCTACGAATGACAAGATCCGTACATTGCTTAAAAAGGTAAGGGTCGTCCCAATAATAGTGTTTAATATCCTTAAAGAATTTTTTCTTTTGTTGGGACGTTAACCCTTCCATAAGAACACCACCCGCTAAATAGTTTGCAATGTCCGCAAACCATGGGGTATCGTCAAGATTGGATCTAATATACATTAAGGCCTCATGGGGAAAGTTTTCATTAATCTCTTGATTAGGAAGTTCCCCTTGATAAGGATCCTTGAGTATACTAAGATGATCCGCGTTGAGGTTTTCCGCTCCCTTTTTATCACGAATTTCGATTTTAAATTCTTGGAGGAGCAAATCCCAATGAAGGAGTCGCGGTTTAGCATCTTTCTTGGTCAACAAGTATTTCAAGGCGGAATGGTCGGTGTAAACGATGGTGGTGGAAAGCACAAGATAGGGGCGGAATTTCTCAAAAGCATACACTACGGCTAAAAGCTCTTTTTTAGTAGTGGTATAGTGCAATTGAGCCCCCGACATTGTCTTGCTAGCATAATGGATTGGTTGGAAGTGTTTCTTAACTCGTTTACCTAAAACCGCTCCTACCGCGAAATCACTAGCATCACACATGAGCTCGAAAGGTAACTCCCAATTTGGAGAGACTAAGACCGGTGCCTTAGTTAATTTACCTTTAAGAAGTTCGAAAGAATCGAGACATTCTTGAAAAAAGATGAAAGTAGCATCCTTTTCTAAGAGGTGAGTCATAGGACGAGCTATCTTAGAGAAATCTTGGATGAAACGACGATAAAATCCCGCATGACCTAAAAAACTCCTAACTCCTTTGACGGTAGTAGGTGGAGGCAACTTAGCAATGACGTCAACTTTAGCACGGTCGACTTCGATACCGGCTTTGGAAATTTTATGACCAAGGACAATGCCTTATTTTACCATAAAATGGCATTTTTCCCAATTAAGAACGGGACGAGTGTCTTCACACCGTTTAAGCATACATTCTAAATTGGCAAGGAAAGAAGAGAAAGAATCACCATAGACCGAGAAATCGTCCATAAAGACTTCCATAGTTTCTTCAACCATGTCATGCAATATAGCCATCATACACCTTCGGAAAGTCCCAGGAGCATTGCATAAGCCGAAATGCATTCGTTTGTAAGCAATGTTCCATAAGGACAAGTGAATGTGGTTTTCTCTTGGTCTTTTGGATCGATAGGAATTTGAAAATAACTGGAGAAACCGTCTAAGAAACAATAGTAGTCATTACCCGCTAAACGCTCGAGCATTTGATCCATGAAAGGAAGATGAAAATGATCCTTACGAGTGGCATCATTGAGCTTGTGATAGTCTATGCAAACTCGCCAACCCGTGACAAGTCGAGTAGGAATCAACTCGTTGTTTTCATTGGGAACAACGGTCATTCCGCCTTTCTTAGGCACACAATGGACGGGACTAACCCATGGCGAATCCAAAATAGGGTAAATCATTCCGGCATCTAGAAGTTTGATAACTTCTTTCTTGATGACGTCATGAAGTTTTGGATTAACCCTTCTTTGGCTTTGGATTGCGGATTTAAAGTCATCTTCCATGCGAATTTTATGAGTGCAAAAGTTAGGATCAATTCCGTGGATGTCGGAAATTTTCCAAGCAATTGCTTTCTTATAATTTTTGAGCACATCGATAAGTCGAGATTTTTCATCCTCTTTTAAGTCCTTTGCAATGATGACAGGTAACTTCTTATTGTCTTCTAGGAAAACGTATTCAAGATGAGACGGTAATTCCTTAAGCTCTAAATCCGGAGCATTGTCGATGGAAGGCTTAGTCCAATTAGGATCATCGTTTGTAACTTCCATGGGAGAAGGTGGAGAAATATGGCCCTCATTGAGAAGTTTCTCAATAGTACGAATGTCTTCGTCCCAATCGGAGGGAGAATCGTCATATTTTAAGTCCACATCCCCTAAAGTTGCTTCAAATTCTTTCAAAAGAAAGTCACTTTCTCTAAATGGAGTCAATGAGGGAGCAATAGAGGCAACAGTCTCAACAATGGGTAGAGAAGAAAGACCACTTTTACAAGCGTCTTTGAAATGTTCTTCACAAGCCTCATCAAGTACGTCAATGAAATTAACGTTCTCAGTGTTCATAAGGTTGCTTAGAAAGTTTACCCATGTTAAAACGATTTTGTCGTCACCAACTCTCATGATTAATTTGCCCGCGGCTACATCAATAAGAGTGCGAACGGTCCTCAAGAATGGACGTCCAACGATTAGTGCAACACGGGGATCCATCTCGTAGTCAACGACAACAAAATCCGTCGGAAAGGTGAAATTGTCGACACCGACGAACACATCTTCGGCTATCCTCACCGGATAAGCAACCGTACGGTTAGCTAATTTCAATGTCATTCATGTGGGGACTAGCTCGGGTAGAGATAAGTGTTTCCAAACGCTTAATGACATTAAGTTGATACTAGCACCTAGATCGGCTAGGGCCATACAATTCTCTACCCCGGGAAAGTTGCAAGGAATGAGAAAGCGACCCGGATCACCAAGTTTGGTTGGTAATTTCCTTAAAAGAACCGCGGAGAAATTCTCATTAAGTTGGGTTTGAGCAATATCAAGAAGTTTTTCTTTGTCACTTAGAAGATCTTTGAACATTTTAGCATATTTAGGCATGTGAGCAAGCGCCTCGGCAAAGGAGATGTTGAAATTTAATTGTTTAAACATTTTAAGAAAGTTTGAAACTTGAATATCATCATTGTTCTTCAACTTCTCTTTCCTCAACCTTGAAGGATAAGGTATGTCGGGTTGAGAGAAGGCTTTGGAATAGATTGGTCACTCACATCCTTTGGTGGTGGAGGGGTGGGGTTGGAAGGTGAAAGAATTGGTGAAGGTGGCTCGTTATCCTTTGTCACAATCACTAGAGTAGGTTTAGGAATCTCGGGTTCCTTATAGCCTTTTCCACTGTGGGTAGTGATTGCTTTCATCTCCCCTCTTGGATTAGCAATGGTGTTACTCGGAAGAGAACCCGAAGCAGAGGGTTGATTACTTTGGAATAAACTAGCCATCATATCTCTTAAGTCATTCGTTTGATTGCTTAAAGAGTTGCGCATGTCATTCCTAAGCTCGGCTCGAAGATCATTCCCTTGTTTACCTATGTCACCTTTCAAGTTAATAATTTGTCTTTGAAGATTTTTTGCCAACACGTCATTAGTCCTCATGTAGGTTTCGATCTCTTGATTAAATTTCGTGGGTTGGTTAAAAGTTGGAGCTTGGTAAGCGGGTGGTTGATAGGTGGGTGGTTGGTAAACTTGATTATTTCCTTGAGGTGGATATGGATTTCTTTGGGTTTGATATTGATTAGGAGCTCGAGGTTGGCTTTGATTTTTGCGATTGAGGTTGTTTTGGTTTTGAGGAGGAAAACCGGGTGGTGAGAGAAAATTGTTTGAACGATAACTTAGAAAATTATGGTCACCTTTGAGGACGTGCTTGATAGCCTCCCATGGAAAAGTTACCGTTAGCCGCGTACACGTTCTCACAAGGATTGTCTTGAGTAGAAGGACAATCGGTGTATGAGTAAGGATCGCCGCAAGTCTCACAAGAAAGTGCTACAACTTTAACTTGTTGATATTGCTTCGTAGCCATGGTTAAGAAATTTTTGTTCATCTCGGCTATTTGGCGGGTGAGTTCGGTTAACTCGTGGTTTGATGAAGTAGAAGAAACATTGACCCTCGGACTATTTCTTGAGGATGCGGATGAATCCCAATTTTTGTGATGAGTGGTCATGTTCTCTATAAGCTCTCTACGCTTCCCGGGTCTTCTTTTAATAAATGTACCACCGGTGGCGGCATTAATCGTATCACGATCACGAAAAGTTAAACCGTTGTAGAAAGTATCAATTAGAGTGACGGGGAGCATATTATGGTTAGGACAACGATCGATCAAGACATTATAACATTCCCAAGCATCGAAAAGAGACTCATCGGGTTCTTGAGTGAAACCACTGATTTGATTCCTAAGACTAGTTACCATGGATGGTGGAAATAAGCGCGACAAATATCGTTGAGTCATCTCGTCCCATGTATGAATTGAATTTCTAGGAAGGTGATCAAACCATTTTTCGGCATGGTGAGCTAAAGTGTTTGAAAAAAGATGAAGACGGAGAAGGTCCATTGTAACACCGGGCAATTTCATGCTTTGAGTGACGGTTATGAATTTATCGAGGTGTTTGTTGGCATCATCATCCGGTAATCCGCGAAATGGGCAAGCATTTTGAACTTGTTGGATCATGTGATGCTTCAACGAAAATTCGGGAGCCGTGATTTGCATCGTCGCAATCGGTCCTCCACGTCCATTCATTGTCGGTTGGCATAACTCCTCCATCGTACGAAGGTCGGGTTGAGGGTGATGGTTGTTATTATTCACAACGGGGTGTGGTGGATTATTATTATTATGCACAGCGGCCATATCTAGGTCTTTACGAGTCTCGTGCTCAAGATTAGACGAAGATCGAGTACGCATACACTAAAAATGCAATACACTATTTTTGATTTTTTTTATCTTTTTTTATTTTTTTAGATTTTTTGAAAATTTTATATTTTTAGGATTTTTTTTTTGAAATTTTAATGCTATGAAAATAACGTTCCCAAGAGAGCCAATTTTTCTCACAAAAAACCGTTAAGCTTTACGAAAAGGGCTGGCAGCGGCGCCATTTTAATATTACAAGATTCTTTATGTTATTGTGTTCTTGTTGAGTGTTGTTCGTACTCAATTCAATTCGAATTGATCACGGTTTAGGGTGGAATTGTAGTTTTTGGTAACTAAAAGGGGGAGCTTTTGATTATCTATTTCTACTTGTAAAATAAACGCTAAAATTATTAAACATAAATAGAAAAATAAAAGAGGGACATCTAACCTTGATTTTATGAATAAACTGGATCTTCGGATAAAAGGGCTTTCTTCGGAAAAATCAACAAGTTCGGAATAAACTGGATCTTCGGATAAACATACCTTTTTCGGAATAACGAACAAATTCGGATAAAACTGCTTTTTTCGGAATAATGCCCTAAATTCGGATAAATGATGGTTTTCGGAATATCCCACTGTTTTCGGAGAAATGGCCCAATTCGGATAAACGAGCAGTTTTCGGGAAAAACTGGTATTTCGGATAAAAGCACTAAATTCGGATAAATCAACTTTTTCGGATAAAAGACTTATTTCGGATAAAAGGGATTTTCGGAATGAAGCTAATTTTCGGATAAGTGGTTAATTCGGATAAATCAGTAAATAAACAGAAAATTTCGGATAAAAAGAAGCTAAAGGATATTCGGAATAAAGAGATTTTCGGTATGAGAAATATATTCGGATAAAAGGAAATTTCGGATAAATTAAACAAGAGATATTCGGAATATTGCAATCTTCGAAATGAGAAACCCTTATGTGAATTTAACAAAGACGAGAATAACAGTAGATCTAAAAACAAGGAACAAAAAATCACAATAAGCACAAACCAAATAAGTACTCAATCAAAACTTAAGCTAAACAAATTTAAAGAAAAACTAAATAAGCCACAAATCAAAAATTATAAAATCACCAAATAATCAAAATGTTTAAAATCAACTTTTAAAAGATTAAATCTACCAAATCCACTAAATCAAAAACAAACTAAACACTAATAAATCAATAAGCACAATAAGCTAAAACATCCACCACATCAAAACCGTAAGATTAATGAAATAAGCAAATCAATCAAACAACTAACAAGATTAAGCAAACTACATGATTAATCAAATCAACCACAAGATTAAGAAAGGAAGAATGAGAGATTTATAATAAGCTTGAATTAATTATGAAGATTAAGATTCAATTACAAGATTAAAAAGATGAAAGATTAAGCAAACTTGAAAGAAAATTCTAGAGAGAGAAAGTAAAACACATACTCCTCCTTACCTTACTTAAAAAATAAAAACTAAAACTAACTCCTCCTAATAAACTATTAGGAGACTATATATAGGAGAAGGGGAGGGTGTTGTTGCTTCCTTCTTTCTCTTGTCTTCTTGTCTTTTAAAATAACTCGTCTTTCTCGACTTTGTCTCGGGATTAGTCGAACAATAATATGAACTCATCTTCTAATTTTCTTCTTTTAGTAGACTTGGTTCTTCGACTTCTTCAAACTTCCGTCTTTAGAATTTTTCTTCGATAAATCTTCAGAATAGGCCCTTGACTTCCGTTCTTCTTGCAATTTTGATCTTTTGACTTCGTCTTTTGTCTTTTTCTTCGATAAAAGCCAGTGAAAGCCCGTGTTTTCTTCCTTTTTCATATTTTTGTCCTAAAACACAATAAAAACACAAACCACGCATAACTCCGACTTTTACAACATCAAATACACGTTTTGGTCTTGTTTTTATTATAATTAAGTGGTAAAAGGATAAGTGTTTTCACACTTATTACTCACCATAAGATTTGGCTAACGCGGTCATTGTAAGACCCGCAACTAAATCCACAGCCGTGGTACGAAGAGAGCGAGTGACACTTAAATGCATACCCCTTCCCAACACCTGAGCGTGAGTAATATGGGTTGGAAAGCAAGTGAAAAAGAATTAGCTAGTATGTATTATATGCACTGTAATATGTAATTATCTTATTCTTGTACTATATTTTTGTAAGTTTGTATTATATAAATTCATATCTCCGCACATTGGTGGAGCATTCACTTTTCTCTTAATCACATGCTATAGAGCCTCTTTTCCTTCTCACCACTCCCTCTTCCGCTCCTTCTGTATTCTCCATCAGTTTTCTTCATCACCATGGAGAACAACATCCCTTTGAACAAGATCATTCATATGCTAACTATCAAACTTGGATCCTCCAGTTACTTGTTATGGAAAAATCATACCATCCCCATTCTCTCTTATCAAAACCTTCTCAATCATGTTGATGGGACCAATATCGCTCCTCCATCCACTCGTTGTGATGCTGATAAAACTATTGACAATCGAAAATATTCGGCATGGGTATTGGCTGTTTAGAAAACAACTATTATTCTTCACGCGTCTCTTTCGAGGAAGCTGTCACATTGATTGTCGGGTTATCCAAGACCCATTAAATTTGGACAGCCTTAGAGATCTCCTATGGTAACTCTTACATTGAAGGGTTCACATCATCCATGATAAACTTCGACTTATTCAGAAGGGAACTAAATATGTTTCCGAATACAGTAGGTTATTCACAACCCTTTGTGACCAACTTGTTGCTATTGGTCATCCAGTGGATGACAATGACCAACTACACTAGTTTCTTTGCGGTTTAGGTCCCTCTTTTTAAACCTTTTCTACCTCAGTGAGATCCGACATACCCGCACCATCGTTGGCCGACTTACTTGCTAGAACCAAAAGCCACAAGATGTTTTATCAAGCCTTGCATCGGTCATCCGCTCTTACTGTTGCTTTTATCGCAACACACCAACAACCACCTTCTGCTGGTCGTAGTCGCGGTGGCAGGTTTGCTAGGGCACCTAACCAGATTGGTGGTCGAGGTCATGGGAGACGTCCACCTCATTGTCAGTTACGCCGAACCAACGGGCACTATGCTAACAAGTGTCTTTAGTTATTGATCTATGCTTTGAAATCCCCTGTTATTGATGATGACCTTGCCAAAGCCTTTGTAGCCCAATGTCATGTTAGCTCTGCTGCTCCGGATTGGTATGTCGATTCTGGTGCTATGGATCACATGACGGCTACCACTGATAACATTACTAATGTCACTCCGGCCTTAGGAACTAGTTTTATTACTTTTAGGAATAATCAGTCCGTTCCAATTTCGCATACGGGTTCTTCTCGGCTTCTTAATAATGTGGTCTAAAATGATGTATTGGTTGTGCCTCGTCTAACCAAAAACCTTTTATCCGTGAGTAAACTTACCGGTGATAACAGTGTGGATGGTTTGCTTTCTCATCCTGATTTCTTTGTTCAAGATCAGACCACGAAATAGGTGTTGGCCCAAGGAAAATGTGATCAAGGTATTTATGTTTTGCATTTAAGTCCATAGGCTTTAATCGCCTCCAAAAAGACTCCCAAAGCCTCCTCTAAAATTTGGTACTCAAGGCTTGGGCATGTTAATTATGGTACTTTATTTTCTTTGAATAAAGTTGGACTATTATCATTTACTGCTTTACTTCCTAAACTAGGGTTTGCTTTTCATGTCAAATGGCCAAAATTCATAAATTATCTTTTGAATTAAACCATAAACAACCAACCAATACTTTTGAGATGATTCACTGGGATGTGTGAGGGCTTTCACCAGTCGAGTCACATGATATGTTTCGAAATTATATTATGTGTGGAGTCCAATGATCGTTAGACTCAATGGTTTAGACCATTTATCTAGGATTATATCAAGTTCTTATGTAATCAAACATAGCGGAATTAGAACAAGATATAAGAACAAGATGTTATGAACAAGATGAATTTCCCCAATGATTACTTGTATTAAATAATAAAACAAATAATCTCTAGGCGTGTATGCATTAAATCCCACGCCTAGAACACGAACTCAATTGTAGGTTTACATTGTGAATGAATTTTTATGTAAAACCTACGTCTATGTTTTCTTTATATACTAGAAAACATAGCTTACAAAGAAAGCTAAAACAATAAAAAGACTCCAACGGCTTGTTCTTTTGCAACTTGTACTCTTTAGCCCTTGTCTTCTTATTTTGTTGTTTTTGACGCATCAACTCATAATTTTGACCCAACAGTCTTCCCCTAGTTGATGATGTCAAAAACACTTCCCCTTAAGCTCGCATTCTTTGTAAAACATATAACACCAAGGATCAACAGATTGCATTGTGTAGACTTCTTCCCCTTTGTGACATGATCCAAATAGGGGTCTTGTATGTAAGCAACCTTGATTTTGACCACTATCTAAATAATACCACACTACTGATACAAGTTTTCTATGTCTCAAATTACCCTCCATGAAGAACAGCAGGATGAAATTAAATAAATTTGAGCTATAGAAACTCACATAAGTTGTAGTAAAACTAATGAGCAGTAGTAAACACCTTCACCTTAATGTTACATGTAAATGATTTAACACATGAACAAGTTAGCTTCCCCTTAAATTGTGCTAATCATTCTTGAATCTTCAAATTATGTAGGCTTTATGTAATGATCACATATGAAGAAATCTAATTACGACTTACTTGATGATGAAGTAAAATAACCCGAACTTGCATTCCATGTCTTGTACTAAACATGTGACTCCAAAACTCACGGCTATAATGAGTAGACTATAAAACTCACGGCTATAATGAGTAGTCTCTTGACAAAAAGAGTTCTCTTAGCAAATATGAGCATAGAGCGTCTTAAGAAAAATCTCATACCTTTGCTACCTTTTTATCAAGTCCGTTGTCACAAATTAAAAGAACCCTACAAGTTACCTTCAAATGCTGACAAAATTTGAAGATATGATAGGACATCAATCCGCGAAAATCTACTTCGTCTTCAAACAAGTAATAAAAACGTTTCTTCGTAATCAATGGAAATAAAACGAGCCTTTATACCTTTAGGAACTAGTTGCTGTGACTAAACCAAATTCCAAACCAAAAATCTTCAAAACTTTCTGTCAGTGGCTGCGTACAACTCTGTCAGCGTCTAAAATACACGTGTCAGTGGCGAAATTTCACGTGTCAGCGCTTCTGTCAACGACTAAATAACTCTCATCAGCAGTAGCAGTTTAAAAATATAACAGTGAATACCAAATACATACTATGTACTCCACTCTTTTATTATTTGCGTAATCCATGCTCACTGTTCTTGAATGCATATCCAATACTTAAACAATAAAAGGTTAGACCAATACCCCACTGATATATTATAATCCCACGTGAATACAAATTGCTTGTTCTTCCTTTCTTGGCACATCGAGAATCGCATTGCTTTTGTATACATCCAAAGTAATATACATACCTTTTTAGACCAACAGCAAATAGATGTACACAACTTGTCATTGCTTGACCCTTTGTCCACATCACAACCTACTGCACCCTTTTGGGACCATAGTGATGTGAACAATATATAAACTCCTAGGACCATACCCATATCAGCCAATAAAACAACTTGTATAATAAAAGTACTAAAGTTAAAAAAAACTTTGTACCACAGTTTCGACCAGCTATACTTTATCATGTGGACCAGCTGTGCGTTGGACAATAGCAGACGTCCACATCGTAAACCAATTATTTGATCTCTTGGTTTGTATCAGCCACTCACGAGTTTGCTTTACGTCTTGAATAATATCATGTCTGCTGCGATCACTTTACCTCACGTCCTTGTCTATTTAACATCACATGTATCTTGTATTTGTGACTTTGAATACACCAACGAATTAAGCAGAAGTCCATAATATCTTTGGGACCATAAAACATTGAATACCAATCATCAGCTCTTTTCTTTTCTCATCGTTTAGCCCACAATACATCACGTGATGTCTTGCTTGGGGACCACATAACTTTTCTTGGATAAAGAAAGTCACGATCTAAACACAACAACAGCACGTCTCTTTTGTCATAAAATACATCAGATCTGGGACCACCCATGGATAGCAATCAGTAAACGAACATCATATACAAACCCACGCAGCAACATGAGTAAATAATAGTGACCAAATGCAACCCATGAACAGAATCTCTTCTTCATCATATGTCACGGATCATCAAACTTGGGTTATACCAAAACCCTAATACGACCTGCTATTTATTGATGATCATGAACACCAACAACCTTCTACTTCATCTCTAAACTGGATCTGATCAAACCCTAGACGAATTTAGGGTTTCAATTCGGTTTTATATTGGATCTTGCTGCTGCTTATTGTTTTAAGATACTTCAACCTGCTGTTCATCATAGATTGCTACAGAAAATCTATAGCCCTAACGACCTGCTGCCTTTGACGTTAGTATAGATCCAAAACCTTAGCAAGATCTAGGGTTTCAAACACAAACCCTAAAAACAAGATCTATCTCTGCAGCCAACTTTGACGCCTAATAACTTTTTACTCGGGATAAAACTCGACAATCCCTCCGGTGGATGTTTAGATATATGTATGTAGAACACACATATAAAATTTCGTGACGATCCAACGGTTCAATCAAAAGTTATGACCTTCTGAATACTGGTGCGCACACAAAAACGTCCAGAAAAACCCTAGACGGATTTTTCTTCTTTTCACCATACACGAACACCTTGTTGGTCCTAGCATCACGAGCCACGAGGCTCTGATACCAATTGTGGAGTCCAATGATCGTTAGACTCAATGGTTTAGACCATTTATCTAGGATTATATCAAGTTCTTATGTAATCAAACATAGCGGAATTAGAACAAGATATAAGAACAAGATGTTATGAACAAGATGAATTTCTCCAATGATTACTTGTATTAAATAATAAAACAAATAATCTCTAGGCGTGTATGCATTGATTCCCACGCCTAGAACACGAACTCAATTGTAGGTTTACATTGTGAATGAATTGTTATGTAAAACCTACGTCTATGTTTTCTTTATATACTAGAAAACATAGCTTACAAAGAAAGCTAAAACAATAAAAAGACTCCAACGGCTTGTTCTTTTGCAACTTGTACTCTTTAGCCCTTGTCTTCTTATTTTGTTGTTTTTGACGCATCAACTCATAATTTTGACCCAACATTATGTATGTGGATGATCATTCCAGCTTCTTGTGGTTATATCCTTTGTCTCTAAAATCTGATGTATATAAGGCTATTGAGGTGTTTAAATTTATTTCTTCAAACTCAATTTTCATGCAATATAAAGTTCTTCCAAAGTGACGGTGACACCGAGTTTCTTAATCACAATGTTAGATACTTTTATGAAGCTAATGGGACTCTTCATCGTCTTTCTTGTTTGTACACACCTCCTCAAAATGCCAGAGTGAAACAAAAACACCAGAATATTATAGAAACCGGGTTGACCATGATTTTTAGTGCCAATCTTCCCTCCATTTTCTGGGTGGATGCCCTTTTTAGCTCGATGGTTCATATTATCAATCGGTTACCCACTAACATGGGCGGAGCCAAAAAATTATTCTAGAGGGGGCACAAATTTTTTTACAACGGCGTGAAAAAGTGAAAAATATAAAATGCCGCTAAATTTTTTCTGATGAAATACGTCAAGTAAACCCGGAAATTTATAATGGTAAACCCGGACGAAACGCCAAGATATATGAATCCATAAGTTAACTAATCATAAATACTGACGAGTCGAGCCATCCTGAAAAGTTATTGTTTTACTACTAGTACCGAGTATGTACGTAGTAATAAAATTTGAAAAGCATATTTTTTTAGTCTACTATGAGGAGTTCTCACCGCCTTAAAGACGAGTGGACTAATCTCCCACAGGAGTTTGCTCGGTACCTCGATGGGTAGTATCCCTCCCAATATGTTTAATCGACGTGTGTTTAAAATATCATTATACAAATATTTTTAAGTACAAAATGACTTCCAAATATTATAGTTTGCAAAAAGAAAAAAAATATATTAAGCTGGAAAATAGTTTGATTTTTTGAGAAAATAAAGCATAGAGTACAATACTAAGTACTAGAGTTTGGTTGGGTTAAAAATGTAATTTCAATGTTGGTCAACTATTCTCTCCACCCACGTATGGTAATTGTTTAACTTTTTTTAATTTCTATTTCTCTTTCTCCCATCTTCTTCCTTCATGAAACTAGTAGATCTACAACTTCAACTTGTTTTTCATCCCAAATATTCTTCACCACATTGTCCCAAAGGAGTTATTGACAACGAAATTAGTTTTAAGGGGGCACAATGACATAAAATCTGAAATTTCAGGAGGGGCACGTGCCCCCAGGCCGCCTCGGTAGCTCTGCCTCTGCCCACTAAGGTGTTGGATGGGAAATCACCGTTCAAAATTGTTTACAAACGTACCCCAGATTACAATACAATTCAAACATTTGGTTGTCGGGTATTTCCTTACCTTCGACATTATTCTGAACACAAACTCGTCCCACACAGCCTACCGCGTGTATTTATTGGCTAAATATAAAGGTTTTCATTGCCTTGATCCCGTCACCTCTCAGATTTATGTCTCCCACCATGCCTAATTTGACGAGGCACTTTTCCCATTTTCCTCGTCCACTCTCTGTTAAGACAAACCATGATTTACCCATCATCGCCTTCTCTGATTTTCCCACTCACCAACCACCTTCTACTATGCCCTCTCCATGCACCATGTGCATGGATGCTACTCCAAATCCATCGCCCACTACTCAACCTTTAACCCAACAACCCTCTTCACCAATGGTCCCAACCCCCTACACTACCACACCTCAACCATCTGTCTCGACCACTAATATTATCACACCTATATCTTCTCCTCCAGCCCCTAAACAATTATTGGTCTCGGCTCCCACATAATTATTTCATCATATGGTTACTCGAGCCAAAGTAGGGATCTTCAAACCTCGTCAACAAGTAGATTTGTCTCAACTAAACCACCTTTCACTATGTTAGTGCAAAAATTCTGATGTTTAGTCGATATAATCTCTTCATGTTTTGTTGATGACAAACGTATAATTTGTAATACATTATGTAAAATATTAAGGTACTCGTAATCACTCAAGAATACATTTGTATACTTCTCTCGACACCTACAAGATCGCATTCGGCACGAATCACTCAAGGTATGTACAAACAAGTCATTAACCTTACTAAGTGATCCAGGATAAATATTTTCTTAAAACTCACTTTTAATTAAAGTGACAAAGTAATTTTTAATTAACTTTATTTTTAAGAAAATGTTTTATTAAAAAAATGAAAATTTGAATTTGGCATATTCCTAAGAATATTCTCTAAGGTATATTCCAAATAATATTCTTTAATTTGAATTTGGCATATTTCAAATGCCAAAAGAATATCCCTTTTGGGTATAAACTATCCCATATGGCATTTCCCCACTAAAGGACAAAAATGCACGGACTCCAAGCCCGAGGTCCCTTAAATAGACCTGCGGATCCTTATTGATAAGGATCCGTGGAGACAATTAAGGCATCGCAGGTGTTTATATCCGTTGCACTCTTACCCTATAAATAATGGATCATTTCTAGCTTTTCTTTCAATCATTTTTGAATAGTTTCTTTAAAAACATCTTTAAACTCCTTGATTAGTTAGTTTAGCTTAATCTTGTTTTAAGATGTGATTCTCTCCTTCAATCCTCTTATCCTCTTAAATGCAAAGAGAACATCACTCACACATTTGTGATGTAATTAAAGATGAAGTATTGATGAAGATAATCCTCTCTTAGATATAGTCATGTTCATCATTTTATTTATGTCTTGTATAGATCCAATGTATATGTGTACTTGGATCAATCTTGTGTAGATCCAATGTATATGTGTATACTTGGATCAACGTTCTGTATATCCAATGTATTTGTGAATACTTGGATTAGTTGTGTTAATCTATTGTATTTGTGAATACTTGGATTAAGTCTTGTGTAAATCGTATATGTGTATACTTAGATTTGTGTTGTGTAGATACAAGTTACATATGTATACTTGGATATGTGTTGTATTGAGTTGTAATAGGTATAAGTTGTGAGTTCTCACTAAGTTATAAAGTGATGTGGTTGTGTCTTGTAAAGATCTCACTTAGCTTCAAAGTGAAGAGTTGTGATTTCTTACTAAACTATAAAGTGATGTCGTTGTGTCTTGTGAGTTCTCACTAAACTAGAAAGTGATGTAGTTGTATCTAGTGAAGTTCTCACTTAGCTTCAAAGTGAAGAGTTGTGAAGATTGGTTCTACCTTTCGATTAGAACTCTACATCTAGCCTTGTGTTGTTAAATGGTGAAGTAGGCAAAATTGTGAAGATTGGTTCTACCTTTTGATTAGAACTCTACATCTAGCCTTGTGTTGTAAAATGGTAAAGTGGGTGACGTTGTGTAGGTTAGTCCTACTAAGATTAGGACTCGACTTTTAGCTTAGAGTCGGAAATTGGATAAGCGACGTTGTGTATGGTTTCTCCACCTTAAGGAGTTTGTTGACTAGTGAAGTAACTCTCGAGTAAGGTGTACTCGAGGAGTGGAGTAGGGCGAAGAGGAGCTTCCTGACTGAACCACTATAAATCATCGTGTCGGTACTTTCCTTTACATTTATGTCTTTACTTTTATAATTTCATACTTGTGTTGTGTGTATTTGTGTGCATATCATAATCTAAACATCTAAGTTGCGGAAAAGCTAAGGCTTAGTACGTGTGTGCTTCATGTTTAGATTATGGTTAAGTGTGCATCCCTTAGTCTAAAAATCTTAGTTGCGGAAAAGCTATGGCTTAGTATGTGTGTGCTTAATGTTTAGACTATTGCTTGATGTACTCTTGATTTGATATTTTTGTGTGTTTACTTACTTGTTGTTTACTTCTATGACAAACACATCTCATATCTAGTCAAGTGTAATCGAGAATTTGATACAAAGGATTGTCAAGGTTTATAATGTATCAACATTTGGCATCCACTGTCGGCGGTTCTTTATTGATCCCACGGTTCTTTATTGATAAAGAACCGCACGGGTATTTAAGGAACCGCGACCAGAGGATTAAACAAAATGTTTTGAAAATTAACTAGAAACTATTCAACCCCCCTTCTAGTTTCTACAATTGCTATCAGAGCATGGTTATTCAAGATCTTTGAAGTATATTGTACTTTAAAGCTTGGATCGATCTTTGCTCTCTTTTTCAAAACAAATGGTTTTTAAAATTGAAAACGACTTTAAAATAGAGACGATATTTGTATCAAATTGTTCATGAAAAGTGATTACTTATGAAATGTGTTTTGTTGTTTCATTCGTACAGGTTTTGGTGTTAAATAAACCTTATATAATAGCTTGATATTAAATCTTTTCATGTTTGGAAGTATAAAAATCTTATGTGTCATAGTTAACTCTAAAATATGAGTTCTATATGTCTAAAATGATTTTTTAGAGTCCTAAGTCCTTCCAAAAAGTTACCAAATTATTTTGGTCAAAAACCCATTTTTTGTCCACTGTCCACGATTCCTTAATTATTCCCCGAGGTTCGTTATCAATAAGGAACCGCGGTCAGCCCGACTCAGATTTTTGCAAACTTTGAAAAATCATATAAAATCAACCGTAAGTCCGTAGAAGTCGTGCCATCCGCCATTTCGAACATAATTAAATTTTCTTTATTTTAAGAATACTTCCAAACCTTTATTAAAACTTTAAAATTTGGATGTTTTCTAAGTTATATACTTTATCCAAAGTATTGAGCGTCGGTTTGTCGTAAAACTTATGTTTTACTTTTTTCTATTAAGTTGAACATCTCTTGTTGGTATATATTTAAAAATTGATATATTTATAAAGTGTTGAACTTAATTAAATTTTGAAATGGGTCGTAAACTATTTTCAAATTAAATCAAGCTATGTATACTTTGTTGTATCTAACACTCAAAACAAAGACGAATGCTTTTGTGTTTTTTATTATGTATTTCGGACATTGTTAAGTGATCATTATTATTGGTAGTAGTGTTACTTGCTTATCTATTCTATGTGCATTGCATATAGGATCAACATACCTTGGTTTACAAATGTTACATAAACATCTTGTATACCTTGTTATGTTTATTAACACTCTTAGGTTTGAAAGCTTTGTGAGCTTGTCAAATCTATTGATGACGGTCGTCTTACTCGATCATTGTGTTGTTAGTTCAAGTAGATTAATGTATCATTATAAAACATGAAACACTCTTTGAAAATCTTAGCTATTTTCTATTAAAGGAGTGTTAGTGGGAATCAAGAAAGATTTCAAATATATATCAATTTATTATTCAAATTACGAGTGATATCATTATCGAATCTAATTGACATGTTTTGAGTGTAGACATGAGTGTGGATTTTTAATAATATACATCGGATCATAACTCACACTTGTGTTGATGATGTTATATTGAATCTACTTGTTCAAAATTATTAGACAAATTTGTTTAATAATTTCTTATAATATACAATGGAGTCGGTTTGACAACTTGGATGTTTCATCTGAAATACTCAACTAATTTACATTGTAATGCAATTGGTAAATGTGTCATTTCCGAAAGACCAATCAAGAGTGTTCTAACAAATTGTGTAAAATTAGTCTATACAATTCAATGTTATTGGCCTCAAGATCTATTAAGGTAAATAACCTTAACTAGACTCTTTTGACAAGATTTGCAATGGCGCATTCTTAACATTCATTAGGTTGTGCATTGTGTCGTCATATAATTTTTCATCCTTGCTACACTTTATTAGGTTAATGTAGGCATTACATTTTGTCTAACTTGAGAATGACTACTAGAGAATTTATTGCACTAGACATTCAATTCGACCTAACGGTTGGATTGCTTCGAGGAGAAGTTGGGTTCGTGTATAACCCATAAAAACGGTCGTGTTTAGCCTTAATTTAGCACCTCTAGTGATAGTATCATACTCATTCTCCAAATTGATTAAATGGATCTTCCTAAGTATGACAAATGATAGTTTACATCGATGAACTTTGTATGTCATTAGGAGTCTTTTTCTTTTGTAGCCTTTAGGTTTTTCGTAGCTTTCTTCCTACGTGCTAATTGAACCCATGTGTTTTCCTTTGTGTGTATTCTAGTTTTTATTGCTCTTTAGCACAACTTTATGATAAGTTAAACTAGAACATTAGGATTTGTTGAATTGGAAAATTCCCTTGTCCACCAAAACACAACCTCTTTGCGCGGATCCTTAATTGTCCTGCGGATCCATATATATATGAAACCGCGGGTATAATTATTGAGCCGTGGGCAGACACCTTCAAAAATGAGTTTTCTAAAACTTACCAATTTTTCCAACACCTTTTGGAATCTTTGTTTTAAACCTTTGATCACTCCCAAAATATCTTGTGCTTTCTCTTCTTGACCCTAAGCATTTTTGCATCTCTTTTACACCAAAGCAAAATGTCTTTTTCACAAAATGAAAGCCTTGATTATCCATAATTTTCTCAAATCTCTTTCAACCCTGATTCACCAAAGAACACGCCAAATCAAATCTCTTCTCCTTCTAAGGAATTGATTTTGGAAACTATCCTTTTCCACCACTTCCCTTTTGTGTTCTTCCTCTATCACATGGTAATGACATGCATCATGGAACATATTTTCATTGTTGTCAATATAAACATCTTGTCATGTCTTATATCTACGATGGGTTGAATTACAAGATTACCACCAAGCCTTCTCTACCAAATTCCGCTACCACTTTGTCGTCTAATTAAGTATGTGTTGTTTGTTAATAAGACAACCAATTTAAGAAAATATTATAATTCTAGTGTAACTAAGATTAAAATTATGTTTTTGTTTTAGGCTTTTGTTTCATACATCTTTGTATGATCTTTATTTTCTTGTATTTTCTTTCATGTTTTTCAACATGATTTGTCTTTGAGTCTTGGATCTCGTTGTTCTCGTGATCATTCTTTTCTTCTTTATTTTCTCACTCGGTTGTCAAGGAAGGTTAGATTTTAATCTAATTCCTCTCCTAGTAAGATTGACAACTTAAATATTTCAAATATTCAAGTAATTTTAACTTGCAATTGCAATTGTTAAAAGTCATATCTGAAGCATTGACTTTCAAGCCATTTAGAAACTTATGTTATATTGTTTAACCAAGTGATTTTCTTTTGAGTCGATAATCGTTTTTGGACACCCACTGTCCACGGTTCCTCAAATGACCTAGTAGCTCATTATTGATAATGAACCGCGGACCTATTTAACGAAGCGCGGCTAGTGAGTCCTTGTGTTCGTTTTTGATCTATCTCTCTCTTTGATGAGTTTTCTTGAAAATTCTTTCTTTTCTTCTCTTTTGAGTTTCTTGTCTTGTTTTCTTTCAAGATTTCACTATCACCTATAAGGGTATATGATTCTTGAATTATTTTGTGAAGTTATCTTTAACTTCTCTGTTGAGTCTCTCTTGATTTCTTTTAATCATGCATATCTAAGTCGAGTCTCTCTCTTCTATCCTTTCTAAACTAAGTTGAGTCGAGCCTCACCCTTTCCTCGTCATGTAATTGTTCTTTGAACATTCACAATGATTGAGAAAATCTACGAAACTTTGAGCATGTAGTTTATCGTATGCTAAACACCATGCATCTTGGTTTTTCTTTTCTTTGACTTCTTTGATCTCTTTCTCTATATCACTGAGTAGTCTTTTTGGTGTCGACATTCATAAGCATCCTTGCCTATAATGTTTTATATCTAGTAAGCGTCGATTTATCCTTTTTTGGTTTTCCATTATTTTTGTACCTTGATTCCCGATTTGAAGCTTTTGGAGCTCTCTAAAGGAATTATTTTCAAGGTTACTATGTCTTTGGTTTGAGATTTTTCGTTTATTTTTCTCGTTGTTGAGAATTGATTGCGGTTAAAATATACAATTGAATTGGGTGATTCCAACAATTCTAAGCTTTTAACCTTTTGAGAGGATCTTGATTAAATCTTGAATTTTCTTCGGTGATTCCAAAAACTCTAAGCTTTTAACCTTTTGACATATTATCATTACAATTGGTATGGATGTTTCTTCTCTACCTCTATTCCATCAATTGTGATTTGATCCTATCAAAATCCTCTCCTTAGACTTTTTTTTGGATTGATAGCATCACGTGCATACTTCTTTCTTCAATGCTTGTCATTGTTTGTGCAAACGACTTGTTTATCGTCCTCATTTTCTTTTTCCATCATAGTCATTCTTTCTCTCTTTTCGACTATGTGGATTTGTTCTATTGTCCATGTCATACTCTCTTTAGTTTGGTATTTTTGCCATGATATTAAAGTGGAGTATGTCCTCTCGACAATATTTTTCTTATAAATTGGACATCTCTTTACTTTCTTAGTCCTCTTTATATATTTTTTTGGTGTCATCAAAATAAGTTGGGTTCTCTTTTCTATCTAATAGCCCAATTATTTTTCTTAACTTGTCAAACTTTTGACACTTCTAAAAAGTTAAGATTGTTTTAGCTTTCTCTTAAGTCCCTCTCTTTGTACTCGAGTTGTCAAAAGCTAATTCCGCTTGGGTGACATTGCTATATATGCTATTGTCTACTAACCTTGTTTTGTAGGACATCTAACCCTTCTTTGTAGCTTGTATATTTTCTTGCTTTGTTGGTGCCTCAAGCAAGGGGGAGCTCATATCAAGGGGGAGCATTAAGAGTTCAACTCATTACAATTTGCGATCGTTTACTCACTTAAATTAGATTCATCGAACATCTTGCAAGTAATGTATTTTGGAATCTCGAAAATAAGCATATTATTATGCATGGAGTTGGTTAACCTATTGTGATTGAAGACTTCACTAGGATGACGCAAGCTTAATATTTTTAGATGATGGGTTTATGGTTTGGATTCTCGCCTCTCTACCGAGGAATGACTAGTTTTTTGGATGCAAGGTCTTTCAAAGTTGATCCTCCTCCTCAACCAATGAAGACTACTTTTCGGATGCAAGCTCTCTTGATGTCAATTCTTCTCTTCCTCAAATGACGTGCAATCGATGACTACCACTTTGGATGTGTGTTATCTCGACGTCGTTTCTTCTCTTCTTCAAAGACGTTGACTACCTTTTTGATTCGACAAAATGGGGAGAAGTAAGCGTAAACGAGTAACTTATACATTTTAATATGCGTTGCGGTTTTCTTGTTTGTCATCATCAAAAAGGGGGAGATTTTTAGTGCAAACATTACGATGTTTAGTCGATATAATCTCTTCGTGTTTTGTTGATGACAAACGTATAATTCGCAATACATTATGTAAAATGATAAGGTACTCGTAATCACTCAAGGATACATTTGTATACTTCTCTCGACACCTCCAAGATCGCATTCGGCATGAATCACTCATGGTATGTACAAACAAGTAATTAACCTTACTAAGTGATCAAAAATTAATATTTTCTTAAAACTCACTTTTAGTTAAAGTGACAGTAATTTTTAATTAACTTTATTTTTAAGAAAACTTTTGATTAAAAAGAAACTGGAAATTTGAATTTGACATATTCCAAATAATATTCCCTAAGGTATATTCCAAAGAATATTCTTTAATTTGAATTTAACATATTCCAAATGCCAAAGGAATATCCCTTTTGGGTATAAACTACCTCAGATAGCATTTCCCCACTAAAGGACAAAAATGCACGGACTTCAAGACCGAGGTACCTTAAATAGACCCGTGGATCCTTATTGATAAGGATCCGTGGAGACACCACGGGTGTTTATAGCCGTTGCACTCTTACCCTATAAATAGTGGATCATTTCCAGCTTTTCTTTCAATCCTTTTTGCATAGTTTCTTCAAAAATATCTTTAAATTCCTTGATTTGTTAGTTTAGATTCACCTTGTTTTAAGATATGATTTTATACTTCAATCCTCTCATCCTCTTAAGTGCAAAGAGAAGATCACTCACACATTCGTGATGTGATTAAATATGAAGTCTTGATGAAGATCATCCTCTCTTAGATCTAGTCATGTCCATCATTTTTATTTGTGTCTTGTGTAGATCCAGTGTATATGTGTACTTGGATCAATCTTGTGTAGATCCAATGTATATCTGTATACTTGGATCAATGTTGTGTAGATCCAATGTATTTGTGAATACTTGGATTAGTTGTGTTAATCCATTGTAATTGTCAATACTTGGATTAAGTCTTGTGTAAATCCATCGTATATGTGTATACTTGGATTTGTGTTATGTAGATCCAAGTTACATGTGTATACTTGGATATGTGTTTTATTGAGTTGTAATAGATATGAGTTGTGAGTTCTCACTAAACTATAAAGTGATGTGGTTATGTCTTGTGAAGTTCTCACTTAGCTTCAAAGTGAAGAGTTTTGAGTTCTCACTAAACTATAAAGTGATGTGGTTGTGTCTTGTGAGTTCTCACTAAACTATAAAGTGATGTAGTTGTGTCTTGTGAGTTCTCACTAAACAATAAAGTGATGTGGTTGTGTCTTGTGAGTTCTCACTAAACTATTGAAGTTCTTACTTAGCTTCAAAGTGGAGAGTCGTGAAGATTGGTTCTACCTTTCGATTAAAACTCGACATCTAGCCTTGTGTCGTTATATGGTGAAGTAGGCAACGTTTTTGAAGATTGGTTCTACCTTTCGATTAGAACTCGGCATCTAGCCTTGAGTCATAAAATGGTGAAGTGGGCGACGTTGTGTAGATTGGTCCTAGCTAAGATTAGGACTCGACTTTTAGCTTAGAGTCGGAAATTAGATAAGCGACGTTGTGTATGGTTTCTCCACCTTAAGGAGTTTGTTGACTAGTGAAGTAACTCTCGAGTAAGGTGTACTCGAGGAGTGGATTAGGGCGAAGAGGGGCTTCGTGACCGAACCACTATAAATCATCGTGTCGGTACTTTCCTTTACATTTATGTATTTACTTCTTAGTCTTTACTTTTATAGTTGCATACTTGTGTTGTGTGTATTTGTGTGCATCTCATAATCTAAACATCTAAGTTGCGGAAAAGCTAAGGCTTAGTACGTGTGTGCTTCATGTTTAGATTATGGTTAAGTGTGCATCCCTTTGTCTAAACATCTTAGTTGCGGAAATATGGCTTAGTACATGTGTGCTTAATGTTTAGACTATTGCTTGATGTACTCTTGATTTGATGTGTTTGTGTGTTTACTTACTTGTTGTTTACTTCTATGACAAACACATCTCATATCTAGTCAAGCTTAATCGAGAATCTGATACAAAGGATTGTCAAAGTTTATAATGTATCAATATATTTGGCATCTACTGTCGGCGGTTCTTTATTGAGCCCACATATCTTTATTGATAAAGAACCGCAGGGGTATTTAAGGAACCGCGGCTAGAGGATTAAACGAAATGTTTTGAAAATTAACTAGAAACTATTCAACCCTACTTCTAGTTTCTACACACTACATTATGCTTTTTATGCTACTAGTGACCCGACCTTATTTAAAACCGTTGAAAAGGATCCCCAAATGGGTTAAGGCAATGATACAATAACTTAATGCCTTGCATAAAAACAACATGTAGTCCCTTGTTCCACGTCCCACTAGAAAATTGTGGGGTCTAAATGGCTTTATCAAACTAAGTTTCACTCAGATGGCTTAGTGGAACATTTCAAAAGCACGTCTTGTCGCTTAATGTTTTTGCTCAAACGTCGGGTCCCGATTACTCCAACACACCCAGCCCTATAGTCAAGGCCTCTATCGCTCATGTCATTAGATCGCTTGAGATCATCAACAAATAGAACGTACATCAGATTGATGTCAACAACGCATTTATACATGGACTCCTTGATGAATGTGTTTATATGGAACAACCTTTGGGGTTTGCACATCCTAGCTTTCCTCATCGTGTTTGCAAACTAAATAAAGCCATATACGACCTCAAACAACTAGGTTATGGTTTTACCGTTTGTTAAAATCCTTAAGTAATCTGATATTCCAAAGTTTAGGGACTGATTTGTCATTTTGCATTGTGCAGGGACTTTGGAGCAATTGCTGGAACTTGAAGTATTAAGCCGTTGCGCATTGTGGGCTTGGGCTTAATTTTTGGGCTGAAGACCGTTGCTTTGTTTTGTTTCGTTTCTCACTTTGTATAATACCCTAACTCATTACGAGTTAGGGTTAAGTCTTGTGTGTGTGTTTTCTTGTGCAGCCATCAATGGCGTCCACACACATCATTCTTCACTTCTGGGTTACTTCATCTTGTTTTCTTGTTTAATTAATTTGTAAAACTATTATCAGGTTAGATAATAGATCCATACCAGTTGAGACTGTGGTGGATTTGATCTTTTAAGCTCTCTCTTGTTCCTTTGATTGTTTGAAGTGAATAAAAGTGTTGTTAGATCATCTAGCCCTATTTTTCTACATGGTATCAGAGCGAGGTTATCAAATCTGACTCTGTTATTGTGAAAAGTTTTGATAAAATTTTTTTATACTTTTAAGTTTTGTTCATACAAAGTTATAAAGTGTTTTTTCTGGTTGATCTGCTATTAGAATAGCGTTATACTCTCTCAATTTACAAAACGCCTAATTTTTTTGAAAAAATTAGGGTTTGACTTTTTGGGGATCTTTTGATTCAAAGGTTCCGGTGACTAATTGGTGGAGTTATTGTGACTCTGGTGGTATTATCTATCTCATAAGTGGTAAACCCCTAATTTTTTGTAAAAATTAGGGTTTACTGTTTGTGACTAGATCTTGTGATTCTTGTTACCTGTGACTCATCGGTGACTGATTGGTGTTGATTCTCTTGCTGGAATTGATTTTCCCTTTTTTCCCTTGAAGGAAAATTAGGGTTTGTCAATTGGAGGTTCTGATATCATCTAGACTAAGTGAATCTAGATATATCAGATTGATTGTGCTTTGATTGCTATCACTGTAACACCTCTAAACTCTCTCCTTTACTTGCTATTTGTTTTGTTTGTTTATTGTTTATTTGTTGCTCTTGGGTTGGTTGTCTTTTTATTCTGACCCATTATTCTTGGATCCTCACTCATTGCTTGCCCTTGACCTGCCACCCTTGAGTGGTTTGGAAGCCTGGGAACTTAGTTTGCAGTGTTGTGAGTTTGTTTATACCCTTGTTTGACCCTTCACAATGACTGATCATGAGAATGAGTCAGTTCATGGTGATGATGAGACCTTGAGTGTGACTGATCCTGTCACACTGATTAGCAAGTTGGACTTGAGTGACCCTTTGCATTTGCACCCCAATGATACTGTTGTCTTGACTGTTGTGAGTGTTAAACTTAAGGGTACTGAAAATTATCAAGTTTGGGCTAATGCCATGTTGTTGGCTTTAGAAGGTAAAAACAAAATTGGTTTTATAGATGGTTCTTGTAAAAGGTCTATAACTGATGAAGTTTTGGGAAAACAATGGGATAGAGTCAATGCTGTGGTTCTTGGATGGATTCTGAATTCAATCTCTGAGGAATTATTCCTTGGACAAATTTTTTCAAAAAAGGCTAAGTATGTTTGGAATGAATTGAGAGAAACTTACCATAAAGTGGATGGTTCTGTCATTTTTAATTTACATCACAAGATTAACACTCTTAAGCAAAATGGGTCTAACTTGTCTGATTATTACCATAAATTGAATGCTTATTGGAAACAGTATGATGCTATGATTGAGTTGCCTAATTGTGTGTGTACTGCTTCTATCAGTTGTTGAAACTTATGCAATTTTTGATGGGATTGGATGATTCTTACATGAGCATTAGAAGCTCTATTCTCTCTAGAGAAACTTTGCCTGATGTGAAAGGTGCCTATGCCATAATTTCCAGTGAGGAATCTCACAGGTTGGCATCTGGTACCCTTGCTAGTTCCTCTTAGAGGACTTAGACATCTGCATTCTTTTCTAATGGGCCTGCTAGAAACAATAATACTCAAAGAAATCAGTCCAATAACCAAGAAAATTACAATGGTGGTAACTTCAGACCCAACTTTAATCATGTTAATTTTGGCAACAATGGAGGTTTTAGACCTAACACTCCCACCACTAGATTTAGACCTAATGTTCCTAACAATTCTGGTCCTAGACCTTTTGGTAATAGTAACTCTGAGTTGGTTTGTGAGAATTGTGGGTACAATGGGCACACTATTGATAGGTGCTTCAAGATCATTGGGTACCCTCCTGATTTTGGTAAGAAAAAGGGAGGTCAAGGTAACAAGGGAAAAAATGTCTCTAACAACTCTGTTGGAACATCCTCTTCATCTGGATTCAGTGATGAGCAACTTGCTACTTTACTTTCAATGTTTAAAGAAAACAAGGGAACCACTAGTGACTCTGGAAATGTTCATGCCAATTTGGCAGGTACTTACTTTAACAATAGTAAGACTTTTAATGATAACTTTGAGAAGTTTTTTTGTTCTAACACAAACATCAAGTCCAAAATTGGGTACTATGGGAAGGTTGTTGATTCAGGGACTAATCAACATATGACCAATAATGATTCTGAATTAGAAAATGTTTTTGATATTTCACACCTTAACATTAAAGTGGCTCATCCCAATGGGACTGAAGCTATCATCTCCAAAATTGGAAATCTAAAACTTTCTAATGGACTTGTGTTGTTTGATGTGCTTGTTATTCCTGATTATTATGTGACTTTGGTGTCTGTTCATAAATTAGCTAAGGATAACAAAATCTTAGTGGTGTTTGATGAAAATAAATGTTTCTTTGTTAATCAGGATTTCAATCTCAAAAAAATCTTGGGGACTGGTAGACAGTGTGGTGGTTTGTACTATTTAGATGTAGAAGGTAACAAATGTGTTAATGATTCTCATGTGATTGCTTGCTCCTTGTCCAAACATGACTGGCATTGTAGATTGGGTCACCCTGCTGACCCAACTCTGAATGTACTAAAAGATTCTTTAAAAATTAGTTGCATTGATCAAAATGAGTTTTGTGAAATATGTCAAAGGGCTAAACAGGCTAGAGAACCATTTCCTCTAAGTGAACATAAAACTAGAGCTCTTGGTTAATTGGTACATTTGGATGTGTGGGGACCTTATAGGGTGACCAGTCATACTGGCCATAGATTTTTCTTGACCATTGTAGATGATTACACAAGAGCTGTTTGGGTTTATTTGTTAAAAACTAAAGATGAAGTTGGCAAATCTATTGAGATTTTTTACAACTTGTTAAAGAACCAATTTGAAAAAGATGTTAAAATTTTCAGAAGTGACAATGGGACTAAATTTGTTAACCATAGTTTTCAAACATTCTGTAATACCAAAGGTATTATACATCAAACCTCTTGTGCTTATACTCCACAACAAAATGGGGTTGTTGAAAGGAAACATAGGCATCTCCTTAATGTGACCAGATGCCTTATGTTTCAGGGGGGAATACCCTTAAGATTTTGGACTGAATGCATTCTAACTGCTACTTATCTTATTAACAGATTGCCCTCTTTTGTACTAAATGGTAGATCTCCTTATGAGATGATGTATAAAACATCTCCTAATCTCTCTCATATTAGGACCTTTGGTTGTCTTTGTTTTGCTACTATCTTGAATAGTCATGATAAACTTACCAGTAGATCTGAAAAATGTGTTATGATGGGTTTTTCTAATTTGCAAAAGGGTTACAAACTTTATAGTCTTGATAGACATCAGTTCTTTGTTTCTAGAGATGTCAAGTTTTTTGAGTCTATTTTTCCTTTTAAGGATACTGTTTTGAATAAAAAGAATAAGAACCAAGATGTTGATGTTTCTCAAAATAATAAAGTCTTGACCTTTTTTGATTTGGAAAATCCTGAGCTTCCTAATGATGATGAGAGAGTTACTAATGTTCATAATGGTGACAGTAAGTCACCAAGTGCTAGTAACCCAAACTTGGGTCTAGGTGACAGTGGATACATTGCTTCTAGCAATGATACCACAGATGCCAGTCCAAGTGTTGAGGCTGCCACACTTGATGAAACACATGTATCTGAAGGAAATTTATAATTTCACCCAAGCCTTCCTTTGCATGGACATGACTTGGGTGGTATTTCTAATACTAATGCTCAGGGTAACCAGGGTGTGAGAAGGTCTTCTAGACCTTCTGTTTTTCCAAAAAATTACAATGATTTTGTTGTGGATTCCAAGGTCAAGTATGGGATTGAGAAATTTGTTGGTTATTCCAAAATTAAAGGAGATGTGTTATGCTTTGTTACTCAGTTAAATAAGAGTAGTGAACCTAGGAGTTTTTTTAGGCTTGTCAAAGTCCTGAGTGGGTTGATGCTATGAATGTTGAATTTGCTGCTTTGCTTGAAAATGACACTTGGGACTTAGTTGAATTGCCTGTTGATAGGACTGCCTTAAATTCTAAGTGGGTTTGGAAACTTAAGTTTAAATCCAGTGGTGAGATTGAAAGGTATAAGGCCAGACTTGTTGCCATGGGTTATGGTCAAAAGGAGGGAATTGATTATGAGGAAACTTTCTCACCTGTTGTTAAAATGGTTACCATTAGATGCTTGATTAACCTAGCTGTTAATCAATCTTGGCCTATTTACCAATTAGATATTAATAATGCCTTCTTGTATGGTGAATTGGATGAGACTGTTTACATGAAACCCCCTCAAGGATTTTACTCTGGTAATCCTAAACTTGTTTGTAGGCTTAAAAAGTCTATTTATGGTCTGAAACAGTCTCCTAGACAGTGGAATGCTAAACTCACTTCTGTTTTGATTGAAAATGGGTTTGTGCAAAGCAAGTCTGATTACTCTCTGTATACTAAGGTTTGCCATAAGTGTTTCATTGTTGTGCTTGTTTATGTTGATGATATTATTGTTACTGGGAACAACAAAAAAGAAATTGACAACTTCAAACTGTTTTTGAAAAGTAATTTCAAGATCAAAGATTTGGGAAAACTGCAATATTTTTTAGGAACTGAAGTGGTTGACACTCAAGATGGAATATGTTTGAATCAAAGAAAGTATGTTCTTGATCTTTTGTCTGAATATGGTATGCTTGCTTGCAAACCTTCCAAGACACCATTACTTTCTAAACTGACCATTTCTAATGAACCATGTGATACTGATCCCTTGTTGGAAAACATTGTGGATTATCAAAAGCTTATGGGTAAGCTCATATATCTGACCAATACCAGACCTGATATCTCCTATGCAGTTCATTGTCTTAGTCAATTTATGCACTCACCCTTAAGGTCTCACTTGAAGACTGCTTTTAAGATTCTCTGATACTTAAAGGGTTCACCAGGTTTGGGTATTCATGTTAAGAAACACACAGGTATGACTCTTAAAGCCTTCTCAGATGCTGATTGGGCTAAGTGCATTGTCACTAGGAAATCTGTTACTGGGTATTGTGTATTTGTGAATGATAACCTTGTATCATGGAAGAGTAAAAAACAAATCACTCTCTCTAAGTCATCTGCTGAGGCTGAGTATAGAGCTCTAGCCTCAGTGACTAGTGAAGTCATTTGGATCCTTAAAATTCTAAAAGATTTAAGATGTAGTAATCTTTTGCCTGTGGATCTTTATTGTGACAGTAACTCATCAATTAAGATTGCTGCCAATCCAGTGTTCCATGAGAGCACTAAACACCTTGAAATTAACCTTCACTTTGTGAGGGAAAATATCTTGAATGGGGTGGTTAGGACTCAAAAGGTGGAGTCTGCAAATCAAATTGCAGACATCTTCACCAAAGGATTGGATACATCACAACATGCATACCTGGTTGAAAAACTGGGAATGCTTGACTTGTATAGAATATCAGATTAAGGGGGGATGTTAAAATCCTTAAGTAATCTGATATTCCAAAGTTTAGGGACTGATATTGTCATTTTGCATTGTGCAGGGACTTTGGAGCAATTGCTGGAACTTGAAGTATTAAGCCGTTGCGCATTGTGGGCTTGGGCTTCATTTTTGGGCTGAAGACCGTTGCTTTGTTTTGTTTCGTTTCTCACTTTGTATAATACCCTAACTCATTACGAGTTAGGGTTAAGTCTTGTGTGTGTGTTTTCTTGTGCAGCCATCAATGGCGTCCACACACATCATTCTTCACTTCTGGGTTATTTCATCTTGTTTTCTTGTTTAATTAATTTGTAAAACTATTATCAGGTTAGATAATAGATCCATACCAGTTGAGACTGTGGTGGATTTGATCTTTTAAGCTCTCTCTTGTTCCTTTGATTGTTTGAAGTGAATAAAAGTGTTGTTAGATCATCTAGCCTTATTTTTCTACACCGTTTAAGTACCTTTGTTCTTGCCAATGAATTCAGGGGAAGTCAGACGGATAAGTCTATATTTGTGTTCAAAAGAGACGCTTGTATTATGTATATGTTAGTTTATGTTGATGATTTGATTCTCGCTGGCAGCAATGAAAATTAAAAGTCATCACATCATTCATTTCTATGCTAAATCAGGAGTTTGATGTCAAAGATTTGGGTCCCCTACATTATTCCCTTGGTCTCAAAGTTACATACTTGAAGAACTAACTTTTTCTTAATTAGTGTAAGTATACTCAGGAGATACTTAATCGAGCCCACATGATGGATGTTAAGCCATGTTTCACACCACTGTCTACTAACATCTCTCTTGTGAATCGTTCCCTGATCCCACTTAGCAGTATCATGCTATAGTTGGAGCATTACAATAATTTACTATCACGTGACCAGATAATTCATATGTTGTTAATCAGGTGAGTCAAATTTTTAGTGCTCCAACAAATGATCATTATCAGCATGTGAAACACATTCTCCGATACTTCAAAGGAACATTAACGTTCGGCTTAACATTTGCTGATCGGTCTCAGTCAGCCCTTCTCGGCTTCTCTGATGCCGACTAGGCTAGGTGTCTGAAACCCGACGATCTACATATGGATATTTGATCTTCTTGGAGAGGGGGGGGGGGGGAGAATCTCGTATATTAGCATGCAAAGAAACAACCAACGGTATCAAGGTGAAGTTGTGAATCTGATTATCGTGGTATGACAAACACAACGGCTGAACTTATATGGCTCTCACACCTGCTTCGAGAGCTTCATGCCTTACTTGCTAGTCGTCCGACCCCACCATGTGATAATTGGAGTGCCATCTTTCTTACACAAAATCTTATCTCACACAAATGAGTCATAACATATTAAATTAGATTACAACTTCATTCGTGAACTTGTTACTAACAGAAAGTTACACACACGCTTTATTCCAACCAAGCTCCATGTGGTGGATATCTTCACAAAGAGTTTACCTCGCCCTGCAATTTGAGTTCTTTTGACGTATGCGTAGGTTAGGTCTCCCACCCTATGGCTTAATAGGGGGCATTAGATAGTCTATATTATATGTAGTGTAATATGTAATGATCTTATTCTTGTATAATATATGTGTAGCTCTGTAATCTATAAATGCATATCACATACATTGGTGGATCATTCAATTTTCTCTTAATCACAAAAGGCATATGCGTTTATGTATTTTCTAACATGTTTAAAGATTAGATATAAGAAACTAGAAATGTTGAACGATGTTTCAGATGTTTAGGATGTCACAAATGAGTAAAGCAGATGTATCTTAACGATAATGTGTTGTTAAATTATCATTTGGAAAAGACGCACATGGATGGAAATATGTATAGCCAAATGTGAAAATTAAGTTGGTCGAACCTTATAGAATATTGGTTATAGACATATAAATAGAAAACGAGGATTGTGAAAAGATTGGCGGGAAAAAAAGAAATCAAAATGTTATAAACGCGAAATGGGCTACCAACAAAAACGGTTTCAAATCGGGTAGTTTTCTCTCATCTCAAGAGTTTCTCTTGTTTTTTTCATTGGGTGTGTTGTGTTACATTTAAAACTTTTATTGTGATTCATGTAGTTTAGTCTCTGTATTTTTCTCCTTGAAGTTACTAAAACATCTTATAAATTCTGTGATGTTGATATACATTTATAAAATTAACATGGGTGCTTAATTGAATTAAGACTTATAGTTATATCATGTGTTTGTGATTTTAATAATTTCATTTGTGGTTTGATAGATTAATAAAAAACTTTAATGACAAATAGACTTCATAAGTTAAGCTATATAAACCGATTATTACGTAAATGAGTGATATTAAAAAGCATTTTTAAAGCGGTTTGAAATCACAATCATCAATTTGGATTTTGAATGAGTAATAGTATTAATATACCTCTTAACCTGCATAAAGTAATAATGTTTCGTATTTTTTTTATTCTCTTTGTCTTTTTTAAGTATAACACATTTTTTTGTCAAGAATCTGTTTCCTTTTTTAAAATTATAAGGTTATCACTAATTAAACTTTATTTTTTTGTTTCAGATTTCCTGTTTAATAGTTTTATAATAATACTAAAATTATAAAAGTAAAAATAAAGAAAAAAAAACTTACAACATCCACTATGGTGAGTTTATGAATAAGTTTAGAAAGGTATGAAGAGGTAACCATAGTGAAAACCGTTTAATGCATATGTGAAATGAAGAGATTTATAATCCTATACCTCTTAATAATTAAAATGAATTTGATTTGGATATGATGTTTATAAAGCTTCATGAGAATTCTACATAGTGAAAATAAGTTCAAGATTTAAAACTTGATGTCATGATGTAAGTATAAACTTTTAATTTTTTTTTATCATATAAGAGGTTCTTAAAAGATATAAATGGTTTTTTCAGAGAGTCTTAATAACTTACCCCTTTAAATGTGGTTGTTGCGGGAAATTCAGTACCTATATACTTCTTTTGTTCGAAGGTTTATATAACATGGTATAAATGACAGACAAGGTAAATGAAGTGAAGCTCATAAACTTGTCAAAGAAGCTAGGGTTAAGTCCATGAATAGGCCTCGTACTTTTCAAACTACCCATGTTAGTCAACTTACTTTGAAAAATACTAATTTTACCCACCAAAGTTAACGCTGACTGACTATTATAGGCTATATTACCGTTTGAGTTATTCCACGTCATCACTTGGTTCATTAAATTTGAAATATTAACGTTTTTAACCCCTTATTTCGTCTTATAACATTTAGCTTTTACAAACACAAAAAATTAACACAAAATCCCCAGTTAGGGTTCTTGACCATCATCTCATTGTTTCAATCTGTTTAAGAATGTCGAGTTCTAGATCACCATCCAATCGTTTCAATCGCCGTGTTAACAACAAGTTGTGCAAGTTTGGATTACCAGCGAGGGTTTTGACATTGTGGACAATTCGACACCCAACAAGAAGGTTTTTATATGTGTGAATCACAATGTAAGTTATATATTATACATTATGTTTCGGAAGTTTAAATCTTAATTTAATACTTCGTAACATTTTAATTTTAGAGGATTGGTGTGATTAAGTGTGGCTTATAGGAGTGGTATGATCCATATCTAGAATATGATTGGTATCGGTATGAATTGTATGACATGTATAACTTTCTCAATACTCATGATAGACATGAACATCAAGCTGAGATGATGCATGAAGAACGGATTGAAGATCTTACCCAGCTACATAACAAGTGTTTGACCCGTTTGACTTTTTACAAGTCAACATGTTTCATTCTAGCCTTTTTACTCCTTGTTGTATTGTTCAAAACTAAGCTTGTAACTTTACATGTGTTGGATTGCATTATGTTTTTCTGTATTATGTATCAATGAATAGTATGAATGTTGTTGTCTTTTTTCTCATTTGAATAAAAAAAATATTATGTACCAAGCAATATTATGTTAATAACATGTACAAAACACATGTAGGACATACTTAATTAATCAGAATGCACTTATCAAGATAGTCATGTGGGGGACAAGCCATGTTCCACCAACACAAAAGGTAACAAGAAATTGGCATTGTTTAGTAAAAAACTAAGTTTGTAAGACCCTACTAAATTGATAATGCAAATAAAAGTAGAAACCACTACTAGTCACAAGAAAAGGCTTCGTCTGGTGTTGACCTTTCCCCATTCGGTCCTACATAAGATTATTTCATTTTTTGGTTGAAGATCCTTTCAGATCTACCCTTATTTTTGTGATAAATCATCCTCAATGGAAGTTCTCCACCTGAAACTTTGGCTTTCCTTTTGGATCCTCTTGTTTTGCCTTGTTTAACAAAAGATCCTTCTACAATATCCTTCCCATCAGTAGGTTCTACAATCATATTACCATTATTATTGATTGCCACAACAAATTCTTGAGTCTAGATATTTTCATTGATAGTCTTCATATCTCTGTTTTATGGTTCTGTTCAAAGGATTCTTCATTTGTCTAGTTGGAAGGGTCATAGTAATCATTCTTCCTTTCCCATTCTTCTTCTTCCTGTAACCATCTCGGTCTTTCTTCATCTTGCCTTGTATATGATGCTTCCTCCTCCAAAGTCATTCTAAGAGCTTTATCATCATATTCTTCTTGCTGAGCTTTATGTTCAGCTGCCAACCTTTCTTCTTCTTGCTGCAACATCTCTTCCATTTACTCATGTTCTAAATTCTTTCTTATTTCCTCCTCCATTATTACCTATAGAAAACACATCAATACTATCAAATTTTTACAAATTAACAAAACTGTCACCTAATAATTGGGTTAAACACATACCTCATCATTCTCATCAATTAGGTTCTGGTTACCAACTCTAGCACCATTCCTACCCCTTCCCTACCTCTTTTACCCCTACCCCTAGATCTGTTTCCTCTTCCCCCGCCTCTAGCAGAACTACCTTTATCGACATCAACATTAGTTTCACCCATTCCCCCTCTGCCACCCCTAGACCCTCTACTACTACCTCTTGTAGAAGCATAAGTACCATATGGTTGTGGTTTTAGGATAGGTGGTCTTCTAGCCCTAGGTGGTTTGGGGACATGTTCATTTTTATAACTAGATTTGTTGTGACCTATCTCTTGACAATTACTACAAGTAATCTTTCTTCCAACTCTTGAAACTTGAGAATTATTTTTAAGAACAGCTTTCACCCTACCTTTTTAGGCCTACCAGGCATTGTTCTCAGAATAGGGAGTAAAAGTGGTAGATTGTTTGTTTTCCTCCATAAAGTGCGACTAAAAACAAGTTTTATGGTAAATTGGTATGCCTCAAACCATTGCTGTTAACTATAACAATGATGGATACCTTCAAAAGGATCTCTATTTAAGTGCATGTATGTCGCAACAACATAGATACATGGAATACCTGATACCTGCCACATCTTACACATAAACACTTGATGAGTATGTTCACTCCATAAGCATCATGTCCTCTCCTAACTTCCAGTTCTTGAAAACCACTTGGGACCACAATCCAAAATCTAAGAATAATAATAATATTTGTAAGTATTCAAAATCTAATACATATGTTTTGATAATTGAAAAGTTTATGTTTTTACCTTTATTGTTCCTTTAGTAGTTCAATCCTCTTTTTTATTGAAGGTGTTATGGTGTGATCCCAGTTTCTTGCAATTTTATTCATTGGAACTAACCTATGCATCAGGTAAGTCTTATATCTTCAAGCATTGTGATCACTGGTTTAGTTCTATGGACCAAAATTGCCCTATTAAAATTTTCTTATATCCCATTTCCGAAGTTGGGACACTTTGATTCTAGTCTTAAAAGAGCTTTGCACCATGTATTTGGGTTTCTCTGAATAAGGTAATCATGTGCCTCTTGACTAATCATACTGATTTCTTCCATCCTTGTAGTATAAACCTGTTCCAATGTTGTTGAAGCATCTTCCCCAAACTGCCTTTGCAATTTTAGTCCAGTTTATTTCTTATTATAATTAGCAAACATATTGTAGAAACTATAAGGGGGGTTGAATAGTTCCTAGTTCATTTTCAAAATATTTTGGCTTAATCCAGTGTGTGCGGTTCTTTATTGTACCCGCGGTTCTTTATCAATAAAGAACCACCGGTCCATTTAGGGAACCACCGACAGTGGACGAAACCATTTATTGAATGTTAAACTTAAAGAATCCTTGGTATCAAATTCTCGATCAAGCTTGACTAGATATGAGATGTGTTTGATTGAAAGATAAATACTACAATTAAGAAAACATACAAACACATCAAATCAAGAGTACATCAAGCAATAGTATAAACAAGCACACACGTACTAAGTATAAGCTTTTCCGCAACTAAGATGTTTAGACTAAGTGATGTACACTTAACCATAATCTAAACATGAAGCACACACGTACTAAGCCTTAACTTTTCCGCAACTTAGATGTTTAGATTATGAGATGCACACAACACACAACAACATATAAATGCATCAATAAGGTAAAGACATAAATGTAAAGGAAAGTACCGACACAATGGTTTATAGTGGTTCGGTCACGAAGCTCCTCTTCGTCCTACTCTACTCCTCGAGTACACCTTACTCGAGATTTACTTCACTAGTCAACAAACTCCTTAAGGTGGAGAAACCATACACAACGTCGCTTATCCAATTTTCGACTCTAAGCTATAAGTCGAGTCCTAATCTTAGGTAGGATTAATCTACACACGTCGCCTACTTCACCATTTTCCGACACAAGGCTAGATGTCGAATCCTAATCTTAGGTAGGACCAATCTACATCCATCTACACCAATCTTCACACTAGTTATGTTTTATGCCCCAACATAAAAAACCTTGTGTTTTATGGCCTAAACACATAAACCATATAGATCTAAGCACACAACACTTAGATCTATGACTCTAACACTATATCCAAGTATTTTGGTCAAAACCTTGTTTGGTGAGTTCTTGTGTGTTTTCTTTGTCTATCTTTGCTTCTAAGCATATCTCCATGATTAGTTAGACTAGAAAAATAGGATTTGCTGAATTGGAAAATCCTCCCTCAGCACCAAATTCAACCCACTGTGGGAGGTTCTCTATTGAGACCGCGGTTCCCTAGTGATAAGGAACCGTCTGTGGAGATAAGGAACCGTGCCCAGTACCTTCATTTTCGGGTATTCCGGAAACTCCAAATTTATTACAACACTTTTTGGAATCTTTGTTTCAACCCTTTGACCACCCTTAAAATATCTTGGGCTTTCTCTACTTAACCTTAAGCATTTTGCATCCTTTCTCAAATCAAAATGTCTTATTCCCCAAATGAAAGCTTTGATTCTCCTCCATTTTCTCCAATTGCTTTCAATCCCAATTCACCCAAGAACACTCAAAATCACATCTCTTCTTCTTCTAAGAATGTTGATTGTGGAACTTCTTATCTTCCACCACTAGCCTTTAGTGTTCTTCGTCCTTCCCATGATAATGTCATGCATCATGGAACATATTGTCATTATTGTCAGTATCAACATCTTGTTATGGCTCATATCTATGAAGAGTTGAATTACATCAAGAGTCTCTTAGTCAAACCACCTCTTCACTATGACTATGAGATCTCTACAAGGCATCACCACCTCCTTACGCCACTACCTTGTCTTTTATCTAAGCATTGATTGCTTATCTTCAAGACATCTAGTTCAAGCAAATCTTAGAGTTCTAGTTTAACTAGGATTAGATTTATGCTTTTCTTTTGGTTTGTGTTTTTTTCTCATACATCTTTGTATGATTTATTTCCTTGTATCTTTTATCATGTTTCCTTTTAACATGACTTATATTGGATCTTTGTTTCTTCTCTTATTTTCTGTGACCTTTGCTATATCTTGTTGGGTGTCTCTTCTCTACTACTAACCCTTCTATGTAGCTTGTCACCATATATCAATTCCTTGGTGCCCCAAGCATGGGGGAGTAAGCACCAAGGGGGAGCATTTTCAAAGTCCGGTTCTTTTTTTCTTCAAAGACTTTTGCAACCTTTTTGCTCCGACAAAGGGGGAGAAATGATATAAACTCGCCTTCGAAAATCTTGTTTTATTAGGTGATTGACTTTATGTATTGTTGGAATCATAAAAGGGGAGATTGTTAATGCAATGATGCCTAAAAATGTTACTTGCATTTTTCGGTCTCACTTTGTTTTGATTACGACAATATGTAAAAACAAGCATTTACGAAAACAATGAAAAACCAATTCTTGAGTTCAAGTATTTTTCATTTCAACCATTATCACTTAAGGTATGAACAAACAAGTACTCATCCTAATTAAGTGATCAATGATTTAATCTTTTCTTAAAACTCACTTTTTATTATGTGTGACAAGTTTTTTTTATTAAACTTTCTTTTTAAGAAAATGTTTTATTAAATTAAATATTTGAAAATTTGAAATTTGAAAATGGCATATTATACATTGGTTTGGATATTTTAATCCCAGATTCGAGCCAATCCACTAAAAGACAAAAGGGAGCAGAGTCTATGCAGGCGGTTCTTTAGCACCTATATCGGTTCCTTATCGATGAGGAACCTCGGGCTCCAATAAGGAACCGCGGGCAGATATAGCCGTTGGATGCTTTTCTTATAAATAGTGGACCATTCTCAGACTTTCAATTTACCTCTTTTGCACATACATTTCCAGATTCCTTCATACTTCTTAAATCACTCAAATCCTTGATCATTTGTTTGATTACTACTTGTTTAGAAGTGAATCTTTCTCCTCTCATCTTTTCCTCTCAAAGTGCAAAGAGATGAACACTATCATCCTTGAAGTGTTGTGTCTACCTCAAAGATCCATTGAAGATCGAAACTTATTTATTCATTGTTGTGTCATTGTTGTGAAGATCTAAGTAGTTGTATCTATTTGGAAGTTGTGTATGTATTAAGGTTAATACTTGGTCCTTAAAGTATATTTGTGTAGATTGGTCCTAACTAAGATTAGGGCTCGACTATTAGTTTAGAGTCGGAAATTGGTTAAGCGACGTTATGTACGGTTTCTCCACCTTAAAGAGCTTGTTGATTAGTGAACTCTTGAGTAAGGAGTACTCGAGGAGTAGAGTAGGAACGAGGAGTGAGCTTCGTTTCCAAACCACTATAAATCCTTGGTGTTTGGTTTGATCTTTCCTTCTATTATCTCTTTACATTCATTATTCTTTATACTTGTGATTATTAGTTTAGTTGCACTATACCTTGTTCATATTGTGTATAAGAAAGTTTCACATAAATACTCAAGCCTAAGTTTTTGAAAAGGATTTTTAAAAACCAATCTTTAACAATTAAATTTAAGAAACTATTCATCTAGTTTCTATAAAATGTATAAGTTACTCGTTTACACTTACTTCTCCCCCTTTTGTCGAATCAAAAAGGTAGTCAACGTCTTTGAAGAAGAGAAGAACCAACGTCGAGAGAACACACATCCAAAGTGGTAGTCATCGATAACACATCACTTGAAGAAGAGAAGAATTAACGTTACGAGAGCTTGCATCCGAAAGGTAGTATTCATTTGTAGAATAAGAGGATTGACTTCGAGAGAGCATGCATCTAAAAAGCTAATCATCCATTGTGGTTGTCGGATGAGAAGCGAGAATCCAAACCGTAGACCCATCATCTAAAGATATTGAGCTTGCGTCATCCTAGTGAAGTCTTCAATCAACATAGGTTAACCAACTCCACGCATAATAAAATGCTTATCTTCGATATTCTAAAATTCATTACTTGCAAGAAGTTCGATGAATGCAATTTAAGTGAGTCAACGATCGCAAATGTAATGACTAGAAATCTTGCAAATGCTCCCCCTTGATATGAGCTCCCCTTGCTTTAGGCACCAATGAAGCAAGGATAGTGACAAGCTACAAAGAAGGGTTAGAAAAGTCCTACAAAACAAAGTTAGTGGACAAGAGCATATATAACAATGTCACCCAAGCGGAATTAGCTTTTAACAACTCGAGTACAAAGAGAGGGACTCAAGAGAAAGCTAAAACAATCTTAACTTTAAGAAGTGTCAAAAATATGACAAGTTAAGAAAAATAAGAGGGCTATTAGATAGAAAAGAGAACCCAACTTATTTTGGTGACACAAAAAATATATATAAAGAGGACTAAGATAGAAAAGAGATGTCTAATTTATAAGAAAAATATTGTCGAGAGGACATACTCCACTTTAATATCATGGCAAAAATACCAAACTAGAGAGAGTATGACATGGACAATAGAACAATTCCACATAGTCGAAAAGAGAGAAATAATGACTATGATGGAAAAAGAAAATGAGGACGATAAACAAGTCGTTTGCACAAACAATGACAAGCATTGAAGAAAGAAGTATGCACGCGATGCTATAAATCCAAAAAAAGTAAAAAGTCCAAGGAGAGGGTTTTGACAGGATCAAATCACAATTGATGGAATAAAGGTAGAGAAGAAACATCCATACCAATTGTAATGATAATATGTCAAAAGGTCAAAAGCTTAGAATTTTTGGAATCACCCAAGAAAATTCAAGATTTAGCCAAGATCCTCTCAAAAGGTTAAAAGCTTAGAATTGTTGGAATCACCCAATCCAATTGTAAATTTTAACCGCAATTAACTCTCAACAACGAGAAAGACAAAAAATCTCAAACCAAAGACAATTTTGACCTTAAAAATAATTCCTTTAGAAAGCTCCAAAAGCTTTAAGTCAGGAATCAAGATACAAAAATAAAGAAAAACCAAAAGCGGGGATAAATCGACGCTTAAGAAAAATACTAGATATAATACATTATAGGCAAGGATGCTTATGAATGTCGACACCAAAAAATGATTCAATGATATAAAGAAAGAGATCAAATAAGCCAAAGAATAGACCAAGATGGATGGTGTTTAGCATACAATAAACTACGTGCTCAAAGTTTCGTAGCTCTTCTCAATCATTGTGAACGTTCAAAGAACAATTACATGACGAGGAAAGGGTGAGGCTCGACTCGATTTAGTTTAGAAAGGATAGAAGAGAGAGACTCAACTTATAGAGGCATGATTAAAATAAATCGGGAGAGACTCAACAAGGAAGTTAAGGATAACTTCACTAAATAATTCAAGAATACTATACCTTATTAGGTGATAGTGAAGTCTTGAAAGAAAACGAGAGAAGAGACTCAAAAGAGAAGAAAAGAAGGAATCTTCAAGAAAACTCGTCAAAGAGAGAGATAGACCAAAAACGAACAATAGGGACTCACTGGCCGCGGTTCGTTAAATAGGTATGCGGTTCATTATAAATAATGAGTCGCTAGGTTATTTGAGGAACCGTGGACAGTGGGTGTCCAAAATCGATTATCTACTCAAAAGAAAATCACTTGGTCAAACAATTTAACATAAGTTGCTAAATGGATTAAAAGTCAATGCTTCAGATATGACTTTTAACAATTGCAATTGCAAGTTAATATTACTTGAATATTTTGAAATAAATATTTAAGTTGTCAATCTTACTAGGAGAGAAATTAGATTTAAATCTAACATTCCTTGACAAACGAGTGGGAAAATAAAGAAGAAAAGAAAGACCACAAGGACAACGAGATCCAAGACCCAAAGACAAATCATGTTGAAAAACATGAAAGGAAATACAAGAAAATAAAGATCATACAAAGATGTATGAAACACAAGCCTAAAACTTAAGCATAATTTTAATCTTAGTTACACTAGAAATCTAAGATTTGATTAAATTGGATGTATTAGCAATAAGCAATCCACATGCTTAAATGAAAGACAAGTGGTGGCGGAATTTGGTGGAGAAGGCTTGGTGATAATCTTGTAATTAAACTCATCACAGATATAATACATGACAAGATGTTGATATTGACAACAAAGACAATATATTTCATGATGCATGACATAATCATGTGATGGAGGGAGAACACAAAAGGGAAGTGGTGGAAAATGAGAGTTTCCAAAATCAATTTTCTTAAAATGAGAAAAGATTTGATAAGATGTGTTCTTTGGTAAATTTGGGTTGAAAGAGATTTGAGAAAATTGTGGATAATCGAGTATTTCATTTGTGAAAAATATATGTTGCTTTGGTGTGAAAGAGATTTCAAAATGCTTTGGGTTAAAAAGAGAAAGAACAAGATATTTTGAGATTGACCAAAGGTTTGAAACAAAGATTCCAAAGGGTGTTGGAACAATTGGGAAGTTTTAGATAACCCATTTTTGGTTGCTTCTGCCCACGGTTCCTTATTTCCACCGGTGGTTCCATATCGATATGGATTCGCGGTCTCTATAAAGAACCGCCCACAGAGGGTGTGCTTAGGAGGATAATGGAATTTTTCTAATTCGGAAAATCCTAATGTTCTAGTCTAACTTATCATAAAGTCATGCTTAAGAGCAATAAAAACTAGAACACACACAAAGGAAAAACACATAGCTTAAATTAGCACGTAGGAAGAAGGCTAAGAAAAACCTAATGGCTACAAAATAAAAAGACTCCTGATGGCATACAAAGTTCATCAAAGTAAACTATCATTAGTCATATTTAGGAAGAGCCATTTAATCAATTCAGAGAATGAGTATGAGACTATCACTAGAGGTGCTCAATTAAGGCTAAGCACGGCCGTTTTTGTGAGTCATATAATAACCCAACTTCCCACATGGAAGTAATTCAACCGTAAGGTCAAATTAAGATTCTAGCGCATAAATTCTCTAGTAGTCATTCTCAAGTTAGACAAAATGTAATTCATACATTTGTCTAATAAAGTGTAGCAAGGATGAAAAGTGTATGACGACACAATGCACAACCTAATGAGGGTGAAGAATGCACCATTGCATATCTTGTCAAATAAGTCTAGTTAAGGTTATTTACCTTTATAGAACTTGAGGCCAATAACTTTGAAGTGTATAAACAACGTTTACACAAAACAAAGGAACACTCTTGATTGGTCTTTCGGAAATGACACATTTACAAATTTCATTGCAATGTAAATTACTTGAGTATTTTGGATGAAACATCCAAGTTGTCAAACCGACTCCATTGTGCATTATAAGAAATTATTAAACAAAATATGTCTAATAATTTGAACATGTAGATTCAATATACTATCATCAACACAAGTGTGAGTTATGATCCGATGTATATTATTAATAAACCACATTTATGTCTACACTGAAAAGCATGTCAATTAGATTCGATAATGATATCAATCATAGTTTGAATAATGATTGATATTTAATTGAAATCTTTCTTGATTCCCACAAACACTCCTTTAAAAGAAAATAGCTAAGATTTTCAAAGGGTGTTTCATGTTTTATAGTGAGACATTAATCTACTTGAACTAATAACACAATGATCGATTAATACGACCCACATCAATAGATTTGACAAGCTCCCAAATCCTTCAAACCTAAAAGTGTTAAAGAACATGCAAAGGTGTACAAAATGTTTATGTAACATTTCTAAACCAAGAGATGTTAATCCTATATGCAATGCACACATAAATAGACAACTAAGTAACACTACTACCAATAGTAATGATCTCTTAAGAATGTCCAAAGACAAAAGAAAAAGCACAAAAGCATTCGTCTTTGTTTTGAGTATTAGATACACCAAAGTATACATAGCTTGATTTTATTTGAAAATAGTTTTCGACCCATTTCAAAATTTAATTAAGTTCAAAACTTTATAAATATATCATTTTCAAAGATATATCAACAAGAGATGTTCAACTTAATAGAAAAGAATAAAACACAAGTTTTACGACAAACCGACGCTCAATACTTTGGACAAAGTATCGAACTTAGAAAACATCTAAAGTTTAAAGTTTCAATAAAGGTTTGGAAGCATTTTTAATAGAAAGGAAATTCAATTACGTTCGAAACGACGGGTGGCACGAGTTTTATGGACTTACGGTTGATTTTATATGATTTTTCAAAGATTGCAAAAATCTGCGTCGGACTGACTGCGGTTCCTTATTGATAAGGAACCTCGGGGAATAGATAAAGAACCGCGGTCAGTAAGAAAAAATTGATTTTTTGGCCAAAATCATTTGGAAACTTTTTGGAAGGACTTAGGACTCTAAAAAATCATTATAGACACATAGAACTCGTATTTTAGAGTTAATTATGACACAAAAGATTTTTATACTTCCAAACATGAAAAGATTTAATTCAAGCTATTATACAATGTATATTTAACACCAAAACTTATAAGAATAAAACAACAAAACACATTTCAAAGTAATCACTCTTCATGAACAATTTGATACAAAGATCGTCTCTATTTTTAAAAACCGCTTTCATTTTTAAAAACCATTTGTTTTGAAAAAGAGAGCAATGATCGATCCAAGCTTTAAAGTATAATATACTTCAAAGATCTTGAATAACCACGCTCTGATACAAGTTGTAGAAACTAGAAAGGGGGGGGGGGGGGTGGGGGGAGGTTGAATAGTTTCTAGTTCATTTTCAAAACATTTCAACTTAATCCACTGTGCGCGGTTCTTTACCAATAAAGAACCTCCGATCCATTTAGGGAATCACCGACAGTGGACGAAACCATTTATTGATTGTTAAACTTAAACAATCCTTGGTATCAAATTCTCGATCAAGTTTGACTATATATGAGATGTGTTTGATTGAAAGATAAATACTACAAGTAAGAAAACACACAAACACATCAAATCAAGAGTACATCAAGCAATAGTCTAAAAACTAAGCACACACACGTACTAACCATAAGCTTTTCCGCAAATAAGATGGTTAGACTAAGTGATGTACACTTGACCATAATCTAAACATGAAGCACACACGTACTAAGCCTTGACTTTTCCGCAACTTAGATGTTTAGATTATGAGATGCACAAAACACACAACAACATATAAATGCATCGATAAGAGTAAAGACATAAATGTAAAGAAAAGCACCGACACGATGATTTATAGTGGTTCGGTCACGAAGCTCCTCTTCTCCCTACTCCACTCCTCGAGTAAACCTTACTCGAGAGTTACTTCACTAGTCAACAAACTCCTTAAGGTGGAGAAACCATACACAACGTCGCCTATCTAATTTCTGACTCTAAGCTAAAAGTCGAGTCCTAATCTTAGGTAGGACCAATCTACACACGTCGCCTACTTCACCATTTTCCTACACAAGGCTAGATGTCGAGTCCTAATCTTAGGTAGGACCAATCTACACACAACTTACACAACTTCCAAATTGACACACCAATTTGTATCTACACAACTACCCAACTCTTCACAACTACACAACTATCCAACTCTTCACAACTACACAACTACACCACTCTTCACAACTACACAACTACACAACTCTTCATCCTAGTTATGTTTTATGGCCCAACATAACAAACCTTTTATTTTATGGCCTAAACACATAAACAATATAGATCTAAGTACTCACCACTTAGATCTATGACTCTAACACTATATCCAAGTACTAAAAAACTTAGATCTACACAACTAACACCTAACCCAAGGATACCCATCACTTGGATCTTCTACCCTTACAAACACATCCAAGTGAACCCAACACTTGGATCTTCTATATATACATAGTAGGAAAACAATGACTTAATCTAGAAGGAGAGATCTTCATAATGTTATGAACCAAACACTTCATGGTAATGAAAGTGTTCTTCTCTTTGCACTTGAGAGGATGAGAGGATGGAGGATAGAATCACATCTTAAACAAGATTAATCAAAACTAACTAATCAAGGAGTTTAAAGATGATTTTGAAGAAAATGTGCAAAAATGGTTGAAAGAAAACTTGGAAATGATCCACTATTTATAGGGCAAGAGTGCAACGGTAAAAAAACATCCGTGGTTCCTTATCAATAAGGAACCTCGGTCCGCGGTTCCTTATCAATAAGGAACCTCCAGCTTGGAGACCCTGCATTTTTGTCTTTTAGTGGGGATATGCCATATGGGGTAGTTTATACCTTCAAAGGATATTCCTTTGGCATATGGAATATGCCAAATTCAAATTTCCATTTTCTTTTTAATAAAACATTTTCTTAAAAATAAAGTTTATTAAAATCTTTTGTTACATTTGATTAAATGTGAGTTTTAAGAAAATATTAATCCTTGATCACTTAGTTAGGTTAATGACATGTTTATTCATACCTTGAGTGATTCATGCCGAATGTGATCTTGGAGGTGTCGAGAGAAGTATATAAATGTATTCTTGAGTGATTACGAGTACCTTAATATTCTACATAATGTATTGCGATTTATTCGTTTGTCATCAACAAAACACGAAGAGATTATATCGACTAAACATCGTAATGTTTACACTAATAGTGAAGATATGGCCGAATTAGATTACATAACGCAGCTAAACGAAGCAGATGAACCCGAAGTTAGACGAACGCGTAGATACATTAATCGTGAACGTGAAATTTCTGAAGAACATTTAATAGCAGATTATTTCGGTCCGTATCCAAAGTATCACACGGAGTATTTCCAAAAGCGATATCGTATGCGGCGTTCACTATTTTTAGTGATTGTTCAAGGTATTGCAAATTACATTCAAACAAACAATCCTCTACCCAAACACTTTCACTTTCTTACCATTCGTATTGATGCAACTATTTAAAAAAGTTTTAGTGTAATTATGAAATGCACATCTGTCATACGTCAATTGGCATTCGGTACACTGCCAGATTCATTAGATGAATACTTGTAAATCGGTGCACATTACACACGCCATTGTCTTGACTATCTTATGATGTGCGTAATGGATTTGTTTCAACCTGAGTTTTTAAGAAAACACACACCCGTTTACATTCAAAACATATATGCGGTGCATAATAGGATTCACGGTTTCCTGGGATGCTTGGTAGTATAGATTGTCTACACTGGGAATGGATTAATTGTCCGAGATCATGGCAAGGCCAATATGGTAGGGTGATAAAAAAAATACCCAACCATAATACTAGAGGCTTTTGCATCATACGATTTGTGGATTTGGCATGCATTTCTTGGGGTTGCAGGTTCGAATAATGATATTACCATTCTGAATCATTCTCCTTTATTTGACGATCTTTTGAAAGGAAACGAACCAGATTCCCCGTATGTTATAAATGGACAAACATTTCATAGAGGGTACTACCTAGCAGACGAGATTTACCCACAATGGTCATCGTTTGTGAAATCATTCAGTGTTGCACGCGATGGAAAAAAATGTTTTGTTTAAACGCCGTCAAGAAGGTGCCTGGAAAGATATTGAAGGGAATTTAGTGTCCTACAAGGGAGATGGCGTATTATTTCTCAACCGGCGCATGCTTTGACTGTAAACAAGTTACGTAGAATCAGTACACGTGCATCATATTGTTAATAGATAGAAACCCCGTGGGTTATTATGTTTATTGATCGGTTATTTATAATAATACAACCAAACCCTAATGACAAACTTTAATGGGCCCACAACCCACAAAACGGGCTTGGGCCTAACTATATCATCTAATACCCTCCCGCAGTTCGAGCGGTGAAATCACGAAAGCTCAAAATGGAAAGCAAGGTAAATAAAATAATACTGATAAAAGAAAAACTTAAAACATAAAAAAAATATTGAAAAACTTAAAAGTATCAGTTAGTCAACTCATAATTGATTGGTTGATTGACTTGCTATAATTATTCTACAATTATATGTATATATTGATGTTTGATGATTAATAAAGAGGATTGGGGTTTTCATAATCTAACATGGTATCAGAGCATACCCAGTCCTATAATCATAAAAAAAAACTTTTCTTTCAACAACCCAGTCCGTCATATGTTGATCTTCCGCTGCTTACTTGACTTTTTTAAATCTGTTGCTAGCCACTCTTCATCTAGCAATCCAATGACAGATCCATCTTCTTTTTCTATCACGACATCATCTAATTCAAGTGTGGGATCTATCTCTCTTTAAAAAAAAAAAAAAAAATGTGTTTCATTGTTTGTTTTTCTTTCTTGTCTTGTTTCGACTGCTGCTTTTATTGTGCAATCATAAATTATCAATCTTTCATCAAATCCGTACCCATTTAATTCATCACAAATCATCCATTGTGATAGACATAATGTTAATAAAAAGTGCATTATAATTCGTCAAACTCAACAACATGTTCATCAGGTTCACCGATTCAGATCTATGTTGTTGGTGTAATGGGGTTGGATCCTATGGTTTAATATGGTTGTAGGTTTTTGTGTTGCTGTTGGAGCTTTGTTCGTAAAAATGTGGTTAATGAGTGTTCTAGATATGATTGAATAATGTGGAGATGTGACTCAAAGAAGAGAAGACAAAGTTCAAGAAAAAAAGAGAAGATATTTGACGATATCTTAAGATTTCAGGTTTTTCTATTTTTTATTTTAAATTTTATTTTACTCTTTATTTGTTTTTTTTAATGTTATTTAGTATTTGTAAAAAAAAAGAAAAAAAGTAAAAAAAACAAAAAAAAAACGGGGTACATTGGTTATCTTTCGGATACATTGGTTATCCGTAAACAAGTAGGAAAAGGGGATACTTTGGGTATCCCATGTTATTTTGGTTTATTGTTTTCTTTTGTTTTCTAGGTTATTTTTTCTTCAGTCCAAGCTTTCGTGATTTCACCGCTCGGACTGCGGGGGAGTATTAGTAGATAAGTATTACTTAGCCAACTCATAATTGATTGGTTGATTGACTTGCTATAACTATTCTACAATTGTATGTATATATTGATGTCTGATGATTAATAAAGAGGATGGGGGTTTTCATAATCTAACACATATTGCATAACATGATTTTGAAAAATCAAGGGTATGCGATATCTGAAGCGGTTGAAATGTAAGTATCTCCACAACCAAATTTATTAAGAACATGGGTCGAGCATTTTGCAGTCCGCCAAAGAAAAGAAAAAGAACTTCGTGATAAACCGACACATACAAGGCTTCAACGGTGCCTTATTGAGCATATTTAGAAGCGTAATCTACCTCGAAATTAGCAGTTTATTTTTATTGGTGTGTTTTTAAATTTTCTTAAAAAAAAATTTCGTATCGTATTTTTAATTTTCGTATTTGTAATTTTTATTTAAGTATTTGTAATTTTTATTTTGAATTAAATGAATTTTAATTTGTGTGAAAATAAAAAAAAAGAAAAATAAAAGATAGTGGTGGGGTTAAAGTGAAGAGAAATTTGTGTGTTGTGAGTGAAAAGATATTTTTATTAGTTGTTTTGTGTTGATATGACGTTGATTTAAAATATAGATAATAGTTGTGAGGCCAAAATAAAAAAAATATATATGTATTGTGATACCCTTCCCTCTAACTTTCATCCCTTCCCTCTAACTTTCATTGTAAGTCATTCTTTTTTTTTTCATTAAACGGTTTTACTTCTTTTACATAGTACTGGTTCAGCACAAGCCCAGAATCCAAAATTGGCCCCATAATTTTCTAGTTATAAAAAGCCCAGTTGGAATCCTAAACCAGATTGTTCTTCTATTGGCGGTGGGAAATTTTTTATATATGATAAAATTAAGACACTTGTAACTTTCAAATTAGTCAAAACTAATAACCATTCGACTCTTCGATCATACGTCGTTATTCATTCATAGATTTCTCACAAACTGGTATGTATCTCTATTTTTTCATTAGTCCCATTTTTTTTTTACTATAAATGTGTTTAAGCCAATGTTAATTTTTTTTGTTTGAGTTATATGCTTACGCTAAGTTAAGTATGAATATATTTGAATAAAGGAAAGGATTTCTAATAATATAACTATCATTGTCGTTATAACAAAACTCAATATGTACCGTCAATCGGTAAACAAGAAGTTTTTATGCAATGCCTATTATTTCTTATTTCAAAGTATTGATGTGTTATTAACTTAAAATTTTGAGTTATAACTATTGTGATACTTTGTAGTCACCTTGTTAAAGTTTCGATTTTGTCTTTGTTAGTAGCAATTATAAGTCAAAAAATTTGTAATTTTGTATTTATACACTATTTGACAACCGACAATTTAGATATACAAAAGTTTAAAACTTAATAAAACTCGAGGCCTGAAGCGCTTTTTTAATTTGTGGCTTTGTGGCTGAGACGGCATTGCCTCTCAAATGGAGATCCCGAACGGAGATCCCATTAAGCAGGGTTGTCTTTCGGTTTGGTTATCGGGTAGTTTGGTTTATTCGGTTAATTTTTTTTCTTGGTTAAACTAAACTGAATCGAACTAGATTTCAGCCGAACTGAAAAAGGAATTTGAATTCTGTTCGGTTTTCAGGTTGACCCGAATTATCTGAAATTTTTTTAAAAAAAATACATAATTATTTAAACTTTTAGCAAAAAACATTATCTCAAGTATAAAATTGTATTTTTATATTAAGACTAAATTCTAATAATTATTTTATGTATATTATAAATATATATAAAAATATATATATTTGTATAATTTTATTTCTTCGGGTCCGATTGTCAAACCCATATCCAACCCGAAAACCAAATATGTAGTTCGGTTCGTTCGATTACGACCCACAAACCGAATTCTATTTTCTGTTTGCTTTTGATTTAGGTTCGATTCGGTTCGATTTTGATTTTCGTAGGTCAAACCAAAACAACAAACACCCCTACCATTAAGCAACAAAGGGTGTATTTTGCACAGAGTCCTTTGGTAGCTTTTAACAATAGCTTGATGTTCATTGATGAGTATTTGATTTTATGATTGTCATGTTTTACATGTTTAGTAAGGGGATTGTTAACACAAAAAGTTTCAGTGGTCATTAGTGATTGATTTTATAATTAAGATAAACTAATTGGTTAAGAAAACTCATTAATATTTAATAATATAAGATTTATGCCTAAAGTAACATAACTTCATGATCCATTTCATCATTCTATCACTTTTTCATTCCTTCACTGTCCAATTTTCATTAGGCATTTCATATTTTTTATTGATGCATGTATGGGCTTATTTTTTATTTGCTAAGTTGTTCTTGCGAATTTATAATCTATAATAACTCTAATATACCCTTGCATACTTACTAGTTAGTCATTTATAATATCAAGACGAGGGTATTTTAGTATCTGTTAATGAATTAATTGATTAAATTAAATTATCGGTCAGTTAAAAATAGACAAAATCTGAAATAGGTGTATCATTCTCGAAGAATATCCAATTTTTTTAAATGGACTAAAACTAAAGTACCCATCAAACTAAAAGAACAAAAAATGTAGCTGAAGTTTATAAGTGATGACTTTTTTTTTATTTAAAAAAAGAATGAAACTCATAATTTAGTTTTTTTTTTCTAAAAACAACTTAAAAGTTTTCTTATTTGACAAAAGTTTTTATTAATTTGTTTTTGTTATTAGAAAATTGGTGGAAGAATTTGATGAAAAAACTATGTATCAAGTTTGTGAAAGATAAATTTTTTATATAATATGAGGTAGTTAATAAAGCTTAGTGATTAAATTTGATAAAAATTGAGATGGAATAAGAGCATCGAACATATTCAAAAAATTATGAAAAAATTAAAAATTTGTGTAAGAAATTATTTCAAGTTTATTTGACATGAAGAGGTTTATATTGCATGATTTGACAATTTTATAAATTAACTAAAAGATTTATCTATAATAATAATAATAGGTTTATAGTATGATGACGATTTATAAATTAATAGTAGTAACATTTAAGAGGTTAATCATAGTAGATGCTTTAATTAAACTTATAGTTTTTTTATATGTTTTTCATAATTTTTGAAATAAATAAATAATCCTTACACTTTATACCCTTTAAACTTTATATCTTAAACATACAAATTTAGGGGAAATCATCCCTGCTGTAAACTGTAGGGAATGATACCTGCTATTACACATTAATGGGAGACTAACAGTGTAAATTAATAATACTTAGAGGGGCTGATTGATTACTTATATTGATACATGATTACTTTTTTCGTAATGTATAATTATTAGTTTACAAAACATTAATCATAAGAAATTTTTTATATATCAGTACATAACTAAAATACTAAAATAACTTTTTCATATTGTAAGCATCGTAACAATAAATTTGATATATATGGAATTGCCCAAAAAAATAAAAGTGTAAAGGGTAATATGGTTTGTGAATTAGTAGAAATTGGTGGGGGTATTCTATGGCAAATCATTGTTTACTTGGCACAAAAGTTAATCCTTCCAATTCAATTCCTTAGGACTCTTAAGAATCCATAATTATATTTATACTAGGCTTCTAATTCAATTCGCATGTTAATTAACCGTCTCTACTAAGTCTCTATATATTTTGCCTATTTGTTTAGGTTTTGTTATCGAAATCAATATTTCTTAGATGATCAAACTCAACGATTACATCATGAATCATGTTAACGCGACACCCTCAACCTCCACCTCCATGCCTCCAGGAAAAATTTATCGTGTTACCCTTCATTCTAAGAAGGCACTGGATAATAAGATGAAAGGACCGCTATATATGGAAGAAAAAGTTGAAGATTATCCCATTAGTGTTCATGCTAAAAGATCCAGGGACGATTTTACGAATGTTGCCTCAACCGCTATGGCACCTGCAGTTGAAACAAGAAACGCACTTTATAAGTTCAAGAAACCAGTTCATAAGATCAAGATAAGGCAAGAAGTAGAAGATTTGGGCCTGAGTTTTGTGAATGCTCAAGGGAAACCAACATGTCCTTTATGCCAAAGAACTTTCGAATCAGTTATGACCCTTTTTAAACATGTAGATGCTCACTCAGATCGTAAATGGTACGCATGCTTCATCTCACATGGTGCTGATCACATCATCCAAAGTGGTCAAAATCACAATCATGAAGCCGCGTCGGTTGATTTATCTAAATACCTACCTAATTGGAGCATCGTCAAGAAGAAGAGGTCAAGGCCAATTGAGATGGATGAGGATGATAGCGCTGCTGCAGAGAGTCTAATGCTCTTGGCAAATGATCACTTTTCAAAGGCTAAACAGACTGAAGCAAGTAAATCGATACAGAAAGCGGCAGCTGAGAATATTCTTATGTTCCCTGACGATCATCGTCATTCACCTATGGGTGAATCAAGCGTACAAGTACCTACAAGCACGACAGGGATGCAGATTGTTCATGACTCGGTGGATACAGTGAATGGTGGTGGATTTAAGGAGGTTCGTAACTTTCTGCAGCCTTCAGTGGAATTAGATGCTTAAATAACAATGACATAGGTAATACACATGAAATCTTACTATGGTGTAACGCTACCGGGAGTTTGTATTACTCTGTTCTGAGAGAAGCATGCTATCAGTGTATAACTCCAGTTTATTTTTCACTAAAACTATCAATATTTAAGTTGGACATTTATGATAATTCGGCTGTTATGAAGTGTAACTTTTAAATTGCTCAATATTGTTCTTATTATTATTAGTTTGATTCTCTGTGTGTTTCAATCCACCTATATATACATTGTCATACTCAATATAGAAATTAAAGAAAACGAGAACTACGATTTATAAAAAGCACAGACCTGCGAGAACTAAGAGACTTGATCAGCTGAATGTGAAAAACTAGTTTGATACAGAAAATAACAAGTAGAAATAGTGATGATCTTGATTCATATGCCAATATTGTTTTGCGCAGCTAGAAATTTAATTGCACCCACTTTTGACATATACATTTATTCTTCATAGCCGTACTCCATGAGTTATAGATTCACAACGATTAGAACCTAAACCGTGATCTACTCCTCGACTTGAAGTCTTTTGTCATGTGAGCCTTGACTGTGAAATCTTTAAAACACAAATTAATACTCGATATGTTGGTTGTTGATACAAAAGTTGGGTGATCATTGCTAGACCCGAATTAGGCTTAATTCGGGTTGGCTAGACTCCGACTCCTGCACCAAGTGAAATATCTGGTTGGGATCCTGCACACTAAAACAGCACGCGTTATGCTTACCGTGGGAATGTATCCCACGATTAGACTCCAGCGTGAGAGTAAGTAATCGGTTAGGGTTTGAGAATCGGATGAGTTGTGAGTGTGTAGAATGTAATACCTTTGTAAAACCCTTGGGGGAAAGGATAAGTACCAGAATTAGTTTGATTGTTATATTCTAATTATGGTGAGTGTATATCCTCTTCTTTGGGGTAAATCCTAATCATAATAAGAGTATGATTCTGTCTAACCCTGTACAGGCCATGCCGGGCCGTGGGCCACACACATGTATGCAGTTACTGTTCATCTAAGCCCATAAGCTTAAATGATATTAATCCAACCCATCAGTAATGGGCCGGATGCGGGTAGTACCCGTGGGCCGGGTTCATGACCCGGCTGGGGACTATACGTCATCATGTCCCCCCAGTCTAGTTGTTACAGCCGTAGGCGTAACCTCTAGACTAATCAATGTCATGTAGATCTTTTTGTTGCAATTACGGCCGCACTCCAAAATAAGCCGATCGGGACAACTTTAATGAATGCATTAATGGTAGTCAATAGTCAGACGCACGCCTGCAAAAGTGCACCAGAAAGGCACACCCTTGAGCCACGTAAAACTGTCAAGAAGTGACCCGTGGGTCTCTTATGACGTTTCAGAAGTGGCAGAAATACCATCCGTTAGATGGGCGTAGTGGCTCACACGTGGCGAACATCCACGCCACCTTGGAAATCGAGGCAACCCTATATAAGAGTTGGTGTGTGCTACTGTTACACACACAGTTTATTCCTCTTTCCGCCATTGTCATTTCCAAGCTCATTCCTCCATACCTTCTTTTCTTATTCCACGGATTTTCTCCACCGCAGGTTAGATCATCACGCCCCTCTAATCCTTTTTGTAAAACATGGTGAAGGATAATCCTCTTATCATGGATGTCCTCAACGTGATGTCTGCGGAGAAATACATAGACTTTTTGTCTAAGTATTATATTCCTGAAAGCGTACATCCGACCTATCCAGGGGACGGTGAAGCTATTACGGATGCTCCGAAGGGAAAGATAGGCGTGTATACGCGTCTATTTGACTCGGCTAACTACCGCATCCCCTTATCTAAGTTCTTAGTAGACCTGCTTTTATACTACGACTTCCACATAACCCAACTTCACTGTATAGGGGCATGTAAAATCAACCAGTTTGAGATTACATGCCATACCTGTGAGGTAACCCCGATCGTGAATCTATTTAGGGTCTTTTACTCCCCCCAACTGGTGAATGGGTGGCTATCGTTCAAGAAACGATCCGCGACCGCCCCCATGACATATAAGAAACCTTTAGATTCCCTTAAGAATTGGTACGACCATTATTTTTTCATGGATGAGAAAGTATTCCCCACTCCATTTGTCCTCAAAACCAGAGCACCCAAAGACTATCCTCCCAAATCCAAGGACTATAGTAGTAAGGATTTGAAAATACTAGATACCCACCGTACAAAATTCCATAGGGGTCTGCCGGAGCATTTCCTCTGCTTGGTAGGGATCAGCCGCTATTACTATGGGAGGGAGGATAGATACCCGTGCTTTCTGACCGAACGTAGGCAGGGTAGGTCTTCTATACTTTAGATGCAAAAATGTCTCATAGTACTTTGTGAAATTACTAATCCGTGTGTATGCATATGTCCGCAGAAATGAAGCTGTTTGGTTTATTACGCCAATGCGATCCAAGCAAAGTTCCCCAGGGATCACGACCACTGAAAGGGGAACCCCCCCTTACTAGAGGCCACCGTGAACATGACCATCCCGCTGGAAGAAACTTATGAGCAGCGGTAGGATGAAGAGGAGCCCGTGATCCAGAAGTCCCCTATTGACTTCCATAATGAAGATGGTGAAGAGCTGCTGTTGGAGGACGCCGTACCGCACTAGGATGAAGAAGAAGAAGAAGAAGAACTCACCAACCCTGCTGACAATCGCACCGGTGATGAAGAAGAAACAATACAAGCTTCTGGGTCCCCGCAGCCATCAGAGCCCAAGTCTAGAAAATGGAAGACTACCAGGAAGGTAGTAAAAAACCTAGGGGCTGGGGCGGGGGTACATAATGCTCCCCCAAAGAAGCTAAGGAAGGACCATCCGCAGTTCCAGGAAGGGAGCAACGCCTCTACGGCCCAAGTCGACCCTTCACTGCGTGCGGATGAGCAAGTCTGGATGGCCACTCCTGTGAATGTCGTGGCTCCTACAATCACGGAACCCGTGACTGGCATTACGTAAGTACCCATTAATACTCCAAAAGATATAATCCAAAAACAAAACTAATAAGTATGTTAATAACAGGGCGGACCCGTCGATAGTAGCCTAGGAGAAGGAGGTTGAAAGGAAACCCTCACCCGTGATATCAATGAGACCTCCATCCCCTCCCATAACTCATGCAGAGGAGCCACGTCCTGAGGGATCCGACACCAGCCTTCGCCTAGCCTGGAAGTTGTCCAACTTAACAAGATTAGAGGCGGAGTCCGAGTGCACTGAATTTATTGAACACATCACTCCTCCAGCGCTGGCACAAGATCTGGACGAACTAGAGCACGAGACGCTGCTGGAGTAGTTTGATGTATCCTCTGCACACCAGGTGACAGTTGGTGCGGCCCTACGACGCCGCCTGATCAAAGCTTTGGCTAACGTGAGCCGTGCTGATAGGAAGATAGCTCGCCGCGAGGAGCTGGTGGACAAGCATGAGAAAACTATCACATCCCTGCAAGCAACGTTAGTCGTGGCAGAGTCAACTATCAAGGAACAAGCCCACCATGCCAACGCACGTGAGGAACGCATTGCTGAGCTGGAGGCCCTCTTAGCTGCATCCAATGAGAAGGTATATGCTTATATTGACACTTATTTATTCATTCAAAAAAACCCACATTGTCTTGTAGTAATTCCAAGTATCATGTATAGGTATCCGCAGCCGAAGCCGCCACTAAAGCCGTAACAGTACAAGCCTTCACTATTGCTCAGGAACGCGACACGCTTAAGGATGAACTTACCCATGAGCGGACCACTTTGGAAGAGCAAGCTGCGGCAGCTGAGGGTGAACTGAGCAGGATTACAACGGACTGTGCCGAAGTGCTGTGTCCTCCTTTGCTCACAGCCATAGCTGGGCGCAGATGGATGGTTGGCCAGGGAATGCGGCTTGCCGTGAGAAAGGTAACAGAGGCTCCTTACATGTTGCAGGCTTTTGCCGACGTTGTATCGGACGGTATTGACCGTGGTAGGCACGAGGGGCTGACCAAAGCTGCGGAGCTAATAAGCAAGAAGGAAGATATTACCCAACATGCCTACCACAACCCTCTAGCCGAAGATAAGATTACCTCATCAATGGCCGCCCTTGGGGAAATCCAACACCCATTCCTAGACGAGCTAGAGTCGCTGAAGGATGCTCCCAATGAGGTAATAATGTCCAAGCTCACCGCTGATCCCATCCAACTGACCCTTCCCACCTACGACTCTGTTTCAAAGGTGATGAAAGGTGAGAAGCTGTTAGACGAGACGTTGGATGCTAACATGAGCATAGCAAAGGGTGGAAAAGATGCTTGCGGTGAGGTCCTCCGCGCCTTGATTGCTGAAGGGAAGAAAGATATAGGAGAGTTCTTACCTCCTTTGTAAGTTACATTGTAAACAGTTGTGCCTTCTATTCGTCCGTATATGTATACGGCTAGAACTGATAATATTGTTATAACTCATTATGTTTATGCAAGTCCGTGATAACCACGGCTACTTTTGTATTTTGAATTTAAAACTTGTGTATTTTTTTTAGATATCCTGTACCTATGTTGCATGACATGTCACGTCTTACCCAAAACACAATCAAGTCTATATTTTACTAGACATGCGACGTGCGTCTTTACCATGCAAAGCACTTCGTGAGCGCAGCATATGGAAACTTATCACAACGTCTTGTGAGTAAGGTGTCTAGTAAGGATACATGATCCGCGTCACTGGGGTTGCATCCCTCTTATGTGACAAGTTGAATTATTAGGTTCACTTAATCCTCTTACCCCGCCTGGAGGCGCATAGTACATGTACGGTTTTGAATGAATGCATATGAATAAGAGATAACACATTATAGTAATAACAACTAAATCTATACGACAATAATTTGTACATAGAATCTAAAAAACAAGACAATCATTTGCACAAGAACGAGCCGTGGAGCTAGCTAGGCACAACGACATTTTATTAGAACGTTTACGATTTTTGTTTTGACAAGAATGGGAAATCCTAAAAACAAACCTAGAAAGCATGAAAAACAAAACAAAAGAGAATACATGGATCTTCATTGAAGCCAACTATAGCGAAGTGTCCATGCGGAAGCCGTAGCTTTTCAAAGATAACATCTTTTAAGATTGCAGATATTCCATGTGCGTTCCAGGTCGCGGCCATCCATGTCACGTAACTTGTACGCGCCCCGTCCTAAGGCTTCCGTAACCTCATACGGTCCTTCCCACTTAGGACCCAGCTTTCCTGTATTCTCCGCTCGACTTGCCTCGTTGGCACGATAAACAAAATCTCCCGGTCAAAAAGAAACACCTTTAACCTTGGCGTCCTAATAAGCCTTCATCCGTGCCTTGGACTTGGCCTCACTGATAGCCGCTATTTCTCTTTTTTCCTCCAACAAGTCCAGATTAATTCGGAGTTGCTCGTAGTTCGTGACAACATTAACCTCCGCTGTGCGGATGGTCGACATTCCAATTTCTGCTGGTATAACAGCTTCAGTGCCGTAGGCCAGCGCAAATGGAGTGTCCCCATTGGCTGTTTTAATCATAGTCCTATGTGCCTATAGAACATGTGGTAGTTTGATAGGTGTGTAAACACCCATCCTTTTTACCACTTAATTACAATAATAACCGAGCCAAAACGTGTATTTTATGTCTTTTATGTCGGAATAATGCGTGGTTTATGTTTTTGTTGTGATTTAGGACGAAATTGTGAAAAGTGGAGAAAACACGGCATTCACGGGCTTTTATTGAAGAAAAAGATGAAAAATGAAGTCAAGAAGTCAAGAGTGCATAAAGAATGGAAGTCCAAGACCAATTCTGAAGATTTATCGAAGAAAAAGTCAAAAGACGGAAGTTTACCAAAAGCCGAAGAACTCGAGTCTTATTTATTGAAGAATTAAAAGACGAGTTTAAAGAAATCCCGAGCCATAAGTCATTAAAATCCAAGATTAACAAAAGATTAAGAAGGGAAGGACTTAATGGTGCAATTAAGGAGAAATGAAGGAGGGGAGGAAGCTTCCTAATCCTCCCCTATATATAGTCATTAGCATTTCACTTTTACACTTGTTGCTAGAGTGACACTAGTTCTTCCACCTTTTAATTACTTGCACATTTACTTTACATGTCAATTTAAATACTTGTCTTGCACTTTTAATACCTTTTAATTTCCAAGTAAGTGTTCTTTAATTTTCTTGTTTTTATCTCTCATTCAACCTTTCTTTCTTGCTTGATCTTGTTGTTTACATGCTTATTGTCTTGCTTATTTGATTAAAGGTTATGTTTTTATGCTTTTGATTCTTTTAGATCATTGATTTTTATAGCTTATTGTGTTTATCTTTAAGTTTATAAAGTTTTTATAAAAGTTATTTTTATATAAAAGTTTGTTTTTCGTAAAGCTTATTCACTTCGTGTTTTAAAAGTCCTTAAATTTCAGTTTATTAGCTTTATCTTATACGGTTTGCCTTAGGATTTTCGTCTTGTGCTTATTAGAATTATAGCTTATTTGTTTAGCTTATTTTGCCTTCTTTTCACCGTATTCCGATCTGGTAAATCGGAAAAGGGTTTATCATTCCGACCATAGCTCCTTGGCTTGGTCGGAAAAGGGCTTTCAACATTCCGATTGGAGGGATTATGCACATTCCGATCGTGGGTAAGTGACAGTTATTCCGATCAAGGGTTTTTGATATTCCGATTGGAGGATTTAAGATATTCCGATTGGGATTCGTTTGGTTATTCCGATCAGGGTAAGTGACATATTCCGATTGGTATTCCAATCTACATTCCGATTTGGGGTAAGCTCACATTCCGATTGGACGGTTGTGCACATTCCGACGAGGTTTGATCGGAATATATTCCGATGGTAGGTTGTTTTTATATTTTGTCTTGTTTATTTTTTTAAGTTCACGTTCTAATACTTTGTCATTTTAATTCTTGTCACGTTTTTATTTTAACTCGTTTAATCAATTTACCTTCCGTCACGTTTTTAAATATTTGCACGCATTACTTTTAATTAGACTTAGATTTACGTTAACGCATTTTATTTTAAACGTCATTTACTTTTACGTCTTTGCATTTTATTTTTCAACAACGACACATATTTTTCTTAACCAAAAACAATTGAGTCATACTTAAAACCATTTTTCAATTCGATTAGACATACGACAAAGAACTTTTTAACTAATTAAAAGCGAGTTATTAAATGGCGCCGCTGCCGGCTCTTTTCGTAAAGATTAACGGTTTTCTGTGAAAGACGCGTTGCTTTTTGGATCCGTTCACTTGTGAGCGTTATTTTTCTTGCATAAAAAAATTCAAAAAATCATAAAAATTAAAATTTTTTAAAATCCAAAAAGATTTTATCTTTCTTGTTTATATATATTGTCTTTGTGTTTGGTCTTGTTTTCTTTTGCCTTTGTAGGTGTATGCGTACTCGATCTTCTACTTATCAAGAGCCCGAGACTCGAGAAGATTTAAGTATGTCAGGTGTTAACAACAACAATAATCCACCGCACCTCAATAACAACAACAATGTTCTTCCACAACCCGATCTTCGGACAATGGAGGAGCTTTGTCAACATACCATGTTTGGACAAGGAGGACCGATTGCGCCAATGCAAATCACGGCTCCGGAGTTTTCGTTGAAGCACCACATGATTCAGCAAGTGCAAACTAACCCATTCCGTGGATTGCCTGATGATGATGCCAACAAACACCTCGACAAGTTCATTACAATCACCCAAAGCATGAAGTTACCCGGTGCCACAATGGATGTTCTACGCCTTCAACTTTTCCCACATACTTTATCACATCATGCCGAGAAATGGTTTGATCGTCTCCCGAATAATTCTATTCACACTTGGGATGACATGACTCAACACTTTTTATCGCGCTACTTTCCACCATCCATGGTCACGAGCCTTCGCAATCAAATCAGCGGTTTCATGCAAGATCCCGATGAATCTCTTTTTGATGCTTGGGAGAGATATAATGTCTTGATTGATCGTTGTCCAAACCACAACATGCTTCCAGTCACATTGATTGATACTTTCTACAACGGTTTAACTTTTCGAGATCGTGATACGATTAATGCAGCCGCCGGTGGCACATTCATGAAAAGGAGACCCGAGGAGTGTAGAGAGTTAATTGAGAACATGACTACTCACCACAAAAACTGGGATTCCTCTGCTTCTTCAAGGAACAACCCGAGAGTCAATGTCTCTTCTACTTCAGCAAACCCCGATATGACCGAACTCACCCGCATGATGACTGAAATGAGCAAAAGTATCACGCTTCTCGCTTTAAACCAACAACAACAACAAGTTAAAGCGGTTGCACCTTCTTGTGAAACATGCGGCGGTCCTCACTCATACACCGATTGTCCTTCTACACAAGGAAATCCGGAAAATGTGTATGCAGCTTATGGTAATTATTCACCGGAAAACTACCAAGCTCGACCTCAAGGGGATAGAAATTTGCTGAGTTACCGATCAAACAACTACCTTTCACCCGGTTTTTCTCCTCAAAACCAAAACCCCGCCAACAACTACAATAGAAGCAACCAAATCCCACCAAGAGCTTCTAATCCTTATCACCCACCCGCTTGTTGGAAATACGTTTTTACGTATTTAGAAAGGATCGGTCACTCCAACGATATTGGGCTCGTGATCCAATATAGCCCATATAGACCACATGTAGGGTGGGCTATATAAACCCCCCTCCTAGCATGTTAGGAAGGGTTGTTGAACACATTCATTTCACCAATTCCATCTTTCTTTCATCTCTCTCCTTTCTCTCTCCTCTTTCTCTCTCTATCCATTTCTCATCCATCTCAATAGGTTAATCCATACATGCCTAATCCTTAGAAAAACACGATCCTTCAATTGGTATCAAGAGCATGGTTGATTCTTTGGATTGGCGTATTTTTTATCTATTGATTTGGTCATAAAAATCTTTTCTTTCTAAAAAAAAAAATAAAAAAAATTTCTCGTTTCTTTTTTTTTGTGTTGTGTGTTTATTAAATTGATAAAAACATTTTTAATAGTTACTGTATTCTAATTATCAATTTTGGTATCATCATTTCTCTCATCTATTGTCTATCAAATTTTATTTTTTTCTATCAGTTCTTTTTTATCAGTTTTTCTTTTTGGTTATCAGTTTATCAAATTTTTAATATTTTTTTATCACATTTTGTCTTCTATCAGTGTCACATAATCTTTCATATCACATATCAATTTTTCTCTTATTTGAGTAGAAGTTCTCGTGTTCATCCAGAATCAAGGTTTGTACTTTTCGTTTTACTCACCCATCGGAAAGAACCAAGTTTGAACATTCCGATCGCAATAACCCTCGGGTTCTGCTTTGCGATCAAGTTTTTCCGACACCCTTATTCCAACGTGATTGCGATAGCACTTTGCGATCGTGATTGCGACGGGATTTAGGTTCAAGTGAGTCGAAACTCTGCCGAATTTTTTTTCGCTATATTGCGATGGAATGATAAAACATTGCGATGGTGAGATTTTTTTTTAAACATTGCGATGGTGACTTTTTAATATTGCGATGAAAGTATTTTTTAGATATTACGATGGAGAATATTTCAATATTACGATGAATGTCTTTTAAGATATTGCGATAGAAAAGTTTTGACTCTAATTAAAATTCGACTCAAAACCAAAAACAGACCCTCGGCTATACACCACAACAGACTCAACCAACCCTAGAACTCTAAACCATTTCGACCACAACACTCTCGACTCTCACAACAGCCTCGAACATCTCTCAAGACTCGACTCCATATCACAAACACCCTCGACCTAAACCTCGACAACAAAAAATCCACACACCCTCGAGACTGACTCGATCTCTCAACTCCCCCTTGACTGGAACACCACACACCTAACACCACACACCGACTCACATAAACTCTCGACTAAACATCACACACCGACCCAACACCTAACACATCAACTCTCGACTAAACATCACCGACTCACATCAACCTCGACACAACCTTGCAAACTCAGACACACCCAAACCCAACACTCAAACAACTTTCACCCACCAAGACTCGAACTCACACGACCTCAAACACAAAGATCTCCGTCATAATAAAAACATCCTCGATCAAAAAGAAAATCAAAAAACAAAACCTACTCGAGATCCTTTAAGATCTTGAAGCCTTCTTCTACCAGAATACAACTTGTATTAATTCAGCAAGATTGGTTGGAGATTATTGTTTAGGTCTTTAGTTTTGTAACTGATTTATCGATTTCTGATTCGGTTAATGTGAGTCGAGGACATGGGCTGTATTCTTGTGATTATCAACTGAGACTTAGGGAGGAAACAAGAAATTATTGAGTTTGAGGAGGAGATTAGAGAGAGTCGGCTGGGTGTTGTGAGATTAGATGAGGGTTGCCATTGAGGGGAAATAAAGGGACGGAGGATTTGAGGGGAGAAATTATTGAATTTAGTCAAAGAAAGAGTTTATATTGGGGCGGAGATTATCAAGTATCTATGTGGGCTTAAACCAAGCCACGTTTATTCAGTTTGGGACACATATTTTTGTTTGAGACGGAGAAACCAAAGTATAGTGTTAAAATTTTTAGTTAAAATTTTTGTTTAGGCGTATTTTTTTTTTCATTCGGTTTGGGCGTATTTTTTGGTTGGGACACGTATTTAGTTAAAAAAAAATTTTAAGTTAAACTTTTTATATTTTATATTTTATAGTTGATTTTTGTTTAGTTAAGTTAATTTTGGATTTGGTACATCGGTTGAGGCGGGTATTTCGAAAGAATCTAGTGATAAAATACTTAACGGGTTAAAAGTTTTTTGTGGCCGGATTTGAAGACAAAGTTTGAGACAAAGTGACAAAACTCTTTTGACGAGACCGAGAAAATTGGCAACATTTGAATTTTTTAGTGGCTACGAATTTAATCGGGTTTAATTTTTCATCGTTTGAGCCGACAACAACTTTTAAGCCGTGTAAAGAGATATATATTATTAAACGAGGATTTTTAAGACTTTTTACCGGATTTTTCATTGGTTTTGTCATATTCCGTGAATTTCTGTCTGTACACTTCTTCAAGAACTGCAAAATCACGACAACAACCACAAAATTCAATGGATCTTTTAAAGTCGACATCGAACGAGGGAGAATCGCATAATTTGCAAGACAAAGTTAGAGAAAGTAGCATTACTTCATTTCGAATGCTTCAGTCTCATCTTGTCACTCTTTCATCGATTCAAGGAGGGAGCGAATTTGCGACAATCTTTGGTCAAGATCGTCATATATTCATCGACTCAATGTTCACCACTTTGACCCAACTCGCCGAGCAACTCAACCATGAAAACTTTAATCACTCTGCATCCACACTTGCATATAAGACTCCTGTGACACAACTCACGCCTTTCCTCCAATTCAATATCATCAAGTCTGAAAGTTCAGTGATTTGCCAATCATTTCTTCGAGATACACATACCGAGCTTCGAGTGTTCCGTGATACAATCTTGAAACTCATGACATCGGTCTCGTCTTCGATTTATGAAAGATCTCGACTTCAGCAAGCGTATGATAATGGAGTGCAAGAATCAATGACGCAGATGCAAGAGGAGAATGGTCATACGGTTGACAACTTGGAGCCTAACGATGGCAAGAGCACGGAATCAGGAGGACAACATGATACCAGTGGCACGTCGGGGAATGTTCACGAGATTTCTCTTGATGACACCTTACCCATTTATGACGCAGAGCCTGCAAACATGGTACAATGTAATGTTGTTTATGATGTATATGCTAATGATATGCCGCATATTGAGAATTCTGAACCTAATTATGACAAACATGGGATGGAAACGAGTGATAGCAATACCACTTCTGATTCATCTGATGTAAGTCATAATGGGGGAGAGATTGTTCAGAATGCTATAGTACATCATGATAATTGTTTAATAACTGCCTCATTGACTGCTTCTGATTCCAAAGTTAGAGAGCTCTCTGATACCAATTGAAGGATCGTGTTTTTCTAAGGATTAGGCATGTATGGATTAACCTATTGAGATGGATGAGAAATGGAGAAACTTAGAGAGAGAAAGAAGAGAGAGAAAGGAGAGAGATGAAAGAAAGATGGAATTGGTGAAATGAATGTGTTCAACAACCCCTCCTAACATGCTAGGAGGGGGGTTTATATAGCCCACCCTACATGTGGGCTATATGGGCTATATTGGAACACGAGCCCAATATCGTTGGAGTGACCGATCCTTTCTAAATACGTAAAAACGTATTTCCAACAATCTCCCCCAAAGGGAGGTCACTCCAAGTTACAATTTCCTAAATAGTCTATAGCTCGTGATCTATGCTAATAATGATGTGACCGAGACTTTCCTTGGAAAAACGTATTTCCAACAATCTCCCCCAAAGGGAGGTCACACCATTTTACAAAATCTTAAACCTAGCATACTATGCTTGAGTCTTCGATCTTGTTCTTGTGAATATGCTTGATGTGATCTTTGACTTCAGCCTTGAGCATGTTTCCTTGCCTTGATCTTGTGCATTCATCACTTGTGATATTCGCCTCTTCGTGACTTCATGTTCCACATACTCATACCTTTATAATTCTTGAAAGCTTCAGAGTTTGATACAGCGAAAGACTTGACCTTCAGACTTTCTTGAACTCGTTGAAGTACTGAGTGTATGCAGTATAAGCATGTGGTGATGGCTTCTTCTGGATTGTACACCGCAATGCCACCTTCTTGTTACGCTGCATAAGACAGTTAGCAACAAACCATATACACGGATGAAATGGCCTTGAACATTTCATTCTAATTCGGTAGCATTTTACCTCCGGCCGGTGAAGACCGTTGGACGATATTAAATATCGTACTTGTGGCAGGTAGTTTCAATAAAGAACCTCATTGACAAGATTTCGCGGGTAAACCCGTTCTCTTTACTCGACCGTCCAAAGCTGACTGCGAACGTAAAGAGTGAATCATTTGGATAATAATATCCGCATGATTTGAATCCGTCAATTCATGTTCCTGGAACAAGTGAAATTCAATTAAGAACTGCACCATCGTTGCTTTCCAGTTGTCACGAGCTTGATTCGTATGAAATCTTGCAAGTTACCTACCAAGTGCTGTTTGAGGTTAACACTAGAAGGATTTCTACTCATCACTGTGAACACTAAGGTATCACTCTGAGTGTTCTGGCAAGATCACTAAGATATTGCGTAGAGGCCTAGAACGTGTTTAAATTCATTTAATAATTAAACCTCTGTTGCTTTCCAGTTATCACAAGTTTGATTCATAAAGAATCGCACAAGTCACCTACGATGAGCTTTTTGATATTCGCTCAAGAAGGATTTCCATCTTTATTGTAAATACTTTCGTATTACTCGGATGTTCAGGCAAGGTCATGAAGATTTTGCGTAGGACTCTTAAGATCTTTCTTACTTTTCACAGTGTGTGAAGAAGCAAGGAAATATGAAAGTGTGTCCTAATGAGATATTTGATGATCTCAAATGGCTCTAGACTCGATCGTGCATTTTGGATTTTAGTGATCGGAGGCTGGAGAGGAGTGCCACCATTTCAATACCAATTTATTCGGAGTGAATAAATCAATAGATAACGTGTTGTCTCCGTGTGATTAAAACAAATATCTTTTAAGAGATATCTGAGTTAGCTGGGATGGGTTGTGCTTTGCATCACTGGGTCCATGATGTCTGTCTTTAATATCAAGAATCATTAAACAATGATCTTAATGGCATATGTATTGACCCGGTTTCTGCCTAAGTTGTAAGGAGGGCTTCTTTCTTTACACCCTTTATCTTTACAATTCTTTTTCATTCTTCAACCCCTTTAATGCTTACCAATACGTCATCACTAGCACCTTGTTGTGATTGTTCCAGTGCTAACTTAAGTACTTGGTCGGCATTCAGCTACGTTCACAATCTTTCTCCATCTTTCCTAAGGACTACTATTTCTAGCTATGGGATGTCCTTGGGAAGATACCTCCGGTTCTAGAGGAATCATTGGACTTTAACCTATCCTACCATCCTTATGTGACCACAATCTTCACCGTCGTGAATAGAGATGTTTTGGGTAAGTGTATGTCACCATGAAATCCATTTTGAAGTGCAAATCCATTTTGCTCCCCCTTAACATATGCCACGATATCCGAAAACATTTCGCACATGTAGGGATGAGCTAGCACGTTAAGTCAAACCATTTGTGATTAATCATTTCCCATATTAAATCACATATTCTCCCCCATATTAAAAATATTAACCCAATCGATGTTTTTAATATCAATTGATTTAATAGCATTTTAAGAAAATTTGGGAAGAAAAATGCAAAGCCATATATCTTCATGAATTACACAAGCTCCCCCTCAAATTAATGAGGGTGTACTTGAAACGTAAATTAAATACCTTTTAAACACAAGTGTAAGGTATTTAACACGTGCAAAGATCATATATGATAATGTATTCACAATATTAGCAATTTACGAGGTTGGACCTGAATGATGGAGAACATCATATGAAAGATTCACATGGTTCTTGTTCACGAATGTTGGTCACCTCGTCACGTCTGAAGTTATCTCTTGACTCCATGTGTATGATTGAAATCGTTGTCTTGACACCAATATGTGAACTTGGTACTCTTGGCATCAAGGATTCTGAATGCTGGACAATTGCTCCCCCTCAATTGTTGACCCATGTTCTATTGAAAGAGTTGTAGTCGCCGTTTGAGTAGTCGCATCGTCGAGTATGTAGATATCAATTGTAAATTGCTACGGTTGGTGGAGATGATAACTTCATAAAAACAAGATTTCTCTTGTTTTAATATGAAAAGCGGTTTACTATCTGAAATAATAGCAAACCATTTTGAGCATGTTTTAAAACGTTTGAACTTCTGCTCGAACTTTATTTACAACCCCGTGTCATTATTGAATGACATTTCTAGTATCGTAAATATTATCGATTCCAGAAGACATTCTCTTTTTATCAAAACATTTTTTGAACACACAATTTTGAAAGATTTAGAAAACCTTTTTGAGAAATTCTCGAAAAATTGTGTTCAATGTTTTGAAAACCAATTACTTGAGCTTAAGATGTTGAATATCTTATAAAACGAGCTCAAGTCCGAGAAGTTGTAAACTTCCCGTTGTTAAGGATAAGTTTATCATCGGTGATAAACTTTCCTTTATTTGAAGATCGGGTCATCATCTGATATTTAATGATGAGCCTTATACACGAACTTAAAAACCTTTGAATGGTTTTAGGATAAGCTCGTGTCCAAGAAAACTTAATTTCTTGTTAAGAGGGTAAGTTATTGTTGCGTAGATAAACTTCCCTGTCTCTGAAGTCCGGGTCATCGTCTGTCATTTAACGAGGAGCCATAGTGCATGAGCTTAAAAACTTGGAATGTTTTTGATATAAGCTCATGCCCGAGAAAAAAAAAATTTCTCGTTGTTAGGATAAGTTTATCATCGGCGATAAATTTTCCTTTCTTTGAAGATCGAGTTATAGTGTGTGATGTGACTATAAGTCCTTTTGGTAAGCTTAACCATGAATCCCCTGAGACACTTGTTTCTCCGATATCTGCTTCTTCAGCAACTAAACTCTGAGAGTATCCTTAGTTGAACGGTATACAATGATTGGACCGCTTCGTTCTTTTGGAACATCAACTTTGGTACCTGCATTCTCATTAAGAATTTGCATGCTTTGATGTGGGTTAACGATATCTATCTTAGAAGCAAGTGGGGGTTCACAATTTTCTTTTCTTGTGCTAGAGGTGACCTGAGGAGATGATTCACTTGTCTTAGCTGGTAAACGTTTCCTTTTATAGAAAACCTTAAGTTCATGCTTAAGTGATGTATCCTCCTTTTCAATTTCCTCCCTAGTAGTCTTAATAGAATCAGAGACTATCCTAGTTAAAGGGCACTCGTTTCCTACAAGAGTGAAAGTTCTACCAGTGGGGCACCACATTTTACCAATGGGTTTGATTTTAGCTACCCACTGGGATTTAAGTCTAGCACGGGAGTTCACCTCATTAAGCAATTTTTTGATACAAGAGTCATGATTTGCCGTAAAGTCACATTTTCTACATGTTTTACAAGTAGCATATTTAATGTCCAAGTAATTCCTAGACGATTGATCGATGCTCCTAGGAGACGTCATGCTACGGTTAGCAGTGTTGGGTAATCTAGAAGACATCTGACTAGGTTGGACATTGCTATCTCTTACATGTGTCTTTTGAATAGCTTCCCTTTGACCAAAATCATGGCGCACATCAGTTGACCTAGTTCTAGACGTGTTCATTGAACTATTCTTAGAGAAACTAGAGGCAATCATGTGATGAGGTCTTGCTAAAACTGATTTAGTCACATTAGGCCTAGTTGGTGGAGTGACTGTTCTAGAAATATGACCCAAATCAACTTGGGAGGCAAACCGCGGTCTCGAGGATTGTGGTCGCTCGGATCTAAATGCAGTAGGTTGTCTGACAATCGGTTGTCCGACGAACTGATTTGTAGGCGGTTTCCCAAGATTGATGGTTTTTCAAGCTTAGTGTCCACACTAGGTCCTCTATTTTTCCTTAACTCGTTTTTCAATGCAGCTATAGCAAACACCTTTTCTTGGACTTGAGCTTTTAAAGTCTCATTATCTTTGAGCAATCTATCTTGGGATGCCAATTTAGACTCGAGTAACTGAATTTGTTTCAAAAGATTTTCCTTTTCAGCTTTAGAATCTAAAACTTTTTGATCCAATTTTCTTTCAAGAACAACGTTTGACTTTTCAAGTTTTTCAAAGTATGTTTCAAATTTGTCCGTTTTCATAGAAAATTCAAGAATCTACGCCCGCACCTTCACCACCCAAACCCAATATACCTTATCCCTCTCGTTTAGGCAAGACCAAAATGCTAACCAAGGATGACTCTGAAGTGTCACGCTATGTGAAGATGATCTCTCAAATGAACTTCAACATTAGTTTTCTTGAAGCACTTATCCACATGCCCAAATTTGTTAAAGCATTTAACGAATTGCTTAACAAGAAGGAGAAGCTGATTGAACTCGCCAACACACGCTTAAATGAAAACTGCTCTGCAGTTATTCTTAAAGAACTTCTGGAAAAGCTTGGAGATCCCGGTCATTTTGTGTTGCCGTGCATTTTCAACAAAACCGAAGAATTTACTGCCCTTGCTGATCTCGGGGCCAGTATTAATCTTATGCCTTTGAGTGTTTGGAAACTTACTCCAACGAAGATGACTCTTGAACTTGCAAATCGCACTCTCGCTTACCCCGTGGTATAGCCGAAGATGTGTTCATTAAGGTTGGCACATTTACTTTCCCGGTCGATTTTGTCGTTGTTGATTATGAAATGGACCCTCGTATTCCTTTAATACTTGGTCGGCCATTCTTGAGAACCGAACGAGCTTTAGTTGATGTGGCCGAAGGCGATTTAATCTTACGAGTCGGGAATGATTTACAAGTTTTCAAAATGGGGAAGCTTACTAGCAAATACTTCGGACGAGAATCAGTGAATATGCTTAATGTGCTCGATGATTTTGTCATCTACAACAATCCTCTATTCGACTCTTGCATTGATAATCCACTTTTTCAAGATGATGTGGATGATTCTCGCTCCAATTTGGAACCTTCTCCCATTTATGATTCTCCACCGATCTTTGATGCTCATGATGATGATTCTAGCTCAGATTCGGATGATTATGATGACCTTACCTCCGAGTATCCCGACCTGCCCACGTATGATGATTTCGATGAGGCTGATACTCTTTCGAGCGATTCTTCACATGATGAAGATCCTCCGCCATCACTCGATCCTACTTTGGACGATTACTCATTTGAGGAAGACTTCTCTGAATTTCTCAACACTTACTTCCCTCATGAGAGTGATGCTCCTCCTTATGATTTTGAAGATTATCGTCTTGATCCTACTTTGGATCTGAAGCACATTCTTTCTAAGGAGAAGAAACCGGTCGACACCGATATCCGCAGCACGTATGAGTTAACACCTCTTTGTCCCCCTTCTGAGGACGAGGTTGTGCTTCTTCGCGGATCTTCTTCCCATTCTGCTGAGCCTGAGTGCTATTTTCCCTTAAAGGAAAATGTGTTCGACCCCGGTATTGATATTCTTCAGCCATCTCAGTATCCACCTGATGAAATAAAAGGAAAAATCTTTGGAATTATTGAAGACATGCTTGCACCACTTCACCCTTGCTTCCACCGTGCTCCATCGTTGCTTAAGGGAACCTTGCCTACTCTTCTTTGGCTTGCCTTGTTCGCCTTAAGCTTGTGCTATTTGATGGACGAAAACTATGTCTTTGATCCTGGTGGATATGTTTCATGCTTCTTCCTATGATGACCAAGGTCGAGTCAGGCTCACGACTCAGTAATCAAAAATCAAGCGCTTCTTAGGAGGCAACCCATGTATCTATCTTTTCGCTTTCTTTATCCTAAGTGTAGGGGAGACCCGTTGGTTTGCTCTCCTCTCCTCTCTTAATCAGGGATTCGAGCGCTCAATGATCCACTCTTGATGATTCTTGACGACCCGTGATTCCGTGTTCCCTTCTTCCCGGTTCTATCCTAAACTCTTTTCGATTCACTATTTTATATTTCTTAATATTAAAATAGGAATCTCTTTAGTTGTCTCTTTCTTAGCAAGATTTAAACAAAGTGCACAATGTCCTAAGTGTAGGGGAGTTTACTCCCACATACTTAAACATTGAGGACAATGTTTATGTTAAATGTAGGGGGGACTTCTATCAAAGTTAAGTGACCTTTTACTTGTATTTTTCCTCATTTTAACCGGAAAATCAAATTTTCGACATTTTTCAAAATTTTTGATCTATTTTGGCCTATTAGTTTTTCCTTTTGTATAGTTATTTTCTTTCCTTATTAGAATAAATGCTTAATAAAGTGGTTTTAATTTTCAAACGTTGTGAATCTTTTGACTCAACCCGAGTTTACTTATCTAAGTTACTCTAGCTAGTATCCTTAACGTGTTTAAGTCAAGTTTTGCTAGGCTTTTATATAGGGAGCTATAAACGCGAAAGTCTTAACTCTCACGGGTTAAGAACAAGAACTTTTCGCAAGTTCCTATAATTGATCCTAGAGAGTCGTTTATCAAGGGAACTTTAAAACGCGAATTTCTAAACTTGAAAAAGTCTAAGAGTTTGTAAGATCCTATAGGCGACTCGAAAACCCAAAACTTTGATTTAATAGGCTAAGCATCCACGAGTCTCATTCCTTGAGATTTTAAACTATGGAGAATGAGAGATGATAGAGCCAATTATAAGTCCGGTACTCTTTCGTGAATTTATGTGAGTTAATTATAAGCCTATTCTCCCATCGCTTGTTAATAAATTTATCTGCAATAAATAAGGTTGTACGATTTGAAAAGTTACTTAGCTTCTAGCCCAAGATCGTTTAAAAGTTGCTCGGTATGGATTAGAGTTCATAGCCAAGGCATAACTTATTGAAGCGGGATGCGAAGATTGGCGAGTCTGAAAAGGCCCTAACAAGGCATGAGGGCTACATTCTGTTGCTAAAAATCCCAAGTGATGTGAAGAATCATTTATCGAAAATCAATATGAAGGATCGAGACACACGACAAAAAGCAAAAACTCCCCAAAAGTCATGGAGAAGTGTATCCGAAAAGACCCTAGCAAGGTATGAGGATAAATAGATCCAAGTCATAAAAGGAGGCAGATCGTTGTATATCAAAGTCCAAAATAAAGATTGGAGAAAAATGAAGAAGTCGTGGTCCAAGTAAGAATCTCTCAAAACTTCAAGGGAAGAAATTCCTATATGAAGAGAAGACCATAATTTCATGAACGTCTCTCAAGGTTTGAAGTATGAAGTCACTGCGAAATATTGGTCCGAGAAAGGTCTCAAATCGCGAAGTGAGTTATGCCAAGATATGAACTTTATGAGGTCCCGAGAAGCAGTTTTAAAAGATTTTGTCATTTAGCTAACTATTGATTAAATCGTTCACTTTATTTTCGGACTAAATAACTATCGAAATAAGTCAACAATGCATCCTCGTGATCATTCAAGACAAAAATAAAATATAAGAGATACACCTAGGAATAAGGGAGTCTAAGTGAATAATTGGCCCACATGAGTTCGTGTTATTTTGCTAACTTATAATAACAATGATCTCGTTTTTAAGCTTGGTTTTGGAGAAAGTGAAAACTTGAGGATGATGATCATTCATGACATTTCCAAAACACAAGGTATGTTTTTGATTTCTTTACTTTGAATGTTTATAGTTTTCTAACTCTTTAATAAAGGCCAATGTGGATTGATTATGATGAAAAATGTAAACGTGCTTTGTAACTAATGCATTGCATGAGGACATTGCAATGGTCAAGTGTAGGGGATTTGATAGGTGTGTAAACACCCATCCTTTTTACCACTCAATTACAATAATAACCGAGCCAAAACATGTATTTTGTGTCTTTTATGTCAGAATTATGCGTGGTTTGTGTTTTTGTTGTGATTTAGGATGAAATTGTGAAAAGTGGAGAAAACACGGCATTCACGGGCTTTTATTGAAGAAAAAGATGAAAAATGAAGTCAAGAAGTCAAGAGTGCATAAAGAACGGAAGTCCAAGACCAATTCTGAAGATTTATCGAAGAAAAAGTCAAAAGACGGAAGTGACAGTTATTTAAGATATTCCGATTGGGAGGATTTAAGATATTCCGATTGGGATTCGTTTGGTTATTCCGATCAGGGTAAGTGACATATTCCGATTGGTATTCCAATCTACATTCCGATTTGGGGTAAGCTCACATCCGATTGGACGGTTGTGCACATTCCGACGAGGTTTGATCGGAATATATTCCGATGGTAGGTTGTTTTTATATTTTGTCTTGTTTATTTTTTTAAGTTCACGTTCTAATACTTTGTCATTTTAATTCTTGTCACGTTTTTATTTTAACTCGTTTAATCAATTTACCTTCCGTCACGTTTTTAAATATTTGCACCCATTACTTTTAATTAGACTTAGATTTACGTTAACGCATTTTATTTTAAACGTCATTTACTTTTACGTCTTTGCATTTTATTTTTCAACAACGACACATATTTTTCTTAACCAAAAACAATTGAGTCATACTTAAAACCATTTTTCAATTCGATTAGACATACGACAAAGAACTTTTTAACTAAGTAAAAGCGAGTTATTATAGTTCATCCACCCATTTGGCACTTCGTTCATCCAAGCGTGCCTTGATGCCTTCACCTAAGCTTCTATTTGCTCGTTCCACAAGACCATTTGTCCGCGGGTGTTTAACAGATGCGAAGCGCCGCGTGATATTCAATGCTGCGCACCGGTCTTTGGATGGATTATCCACGAACTACTTCCCGTTGTCCGAGATGATTTCTCCTGGCAAGCCAAAACGGCACACGATGTTTTCCCAAACAAAATTTTTAACTTGTTTGCCTGTGATGGATTTAACTGCCTTAGCTTCTATTCAGCGTGTAAAGTAGTCCATTGCGACAATCAAGAACTTAACTCCCCCTGCAGCTACGGGGAAAGGTCCTACTATATCAATTCCCCGCTTATAGAATGGCCATGGGGATGTAATGGGTGTCAGTTCCTACTGCGGATGTCGCGGTACTGGTCTGTGCATTTGGCAATCACTGCATTTACGAATCATGTCGCGTGCATCCCCATGCATAGTAGGCCAATAATATCCTGTGCGTAGAGCTCGTGCTACTACAGATCGGGGACCCGCGTGCATACCGCATAACCCTTCATGTATCTCACTGATCACATAAGTAGCCTGGCGTGGCCCAACACACCGCAACCACGGCTGTAAGAAAGAGAGCTTGTAAAGAATACCTTCTCGAAGCTCGAAGTGCTGCGACTTCCTTCTGATACGTCGTGCTGCCTTTTCCTCATCCGGAAGGGTTTCGTTAGTTAAATAGCTGATGATCGGGGTCATCCATGTAGGTCCATCTTCTTCAACTATAGCTGCGACTTCCCCTTCCGTTATAGACTTTTCCTTTAGTATTTCTACCAAGACTTGCTTGGATAATTGGGGAAACTTATAGACGCGATCTTGCTAAGAGCATCCGCCTTCTTGTTTTCACCTCTTGGTACATGTTTGATAGAAAGTTTGCTGAAAGCAGCGATGAGTGACTTGACTTTCTCCAAGTATCGAACCATGTTATCCTCCTTGGCTACGTAACCCCCTAGAATGTGGTTCGTGACAAGCCGTGAGTCCACGTAGGCCTCAAGGTTGCGGACTCCCATTCTGGCGGCGATTTTTAAACCCGCAATCAACGCTTCATAGTCTGCCTCATTATTGGTGGCTGTGAACTCAAAGCACAGGGCGTATGTAAACTCCACTCCTTCCGGATTCGTAAGGATGAGACCAACTCCTGTTCCGTCCATGCAAGAGGATCCGTCAATAAATAATACCCATGGTTCTGCTGGAGTTTCCTCTCGTTGCACGGCCGGTCCATCCTCGTCCGGCTTCTCTATCAAGAAATCTGCCAAGATTTGGCCTTTAACCGCTGTCCTTAGTCTATAAGAGATGTTATGCTCTCCTATAAGAATGCTCTACTTCTGTAGCCTACCGGCCACGTCTTGTCTGGAGATGAATTATTTTATTGGTTGATCAGTAATAACCACAATTGGGTGCACCTGAAAGTACCGGCGTAACCGTTTTGTGGCAAACACTAATGCCAAAACCAATTTCTCCATAGAAGAATAATTCAACTCCGGCCCTTGTAGTGTTCTACTTATGAAGTAGACCGGTGTTTGGACTGTGTCCCTATCCGTAATGAGTACCGCACTTATTGCTCCATGTGTGGACGACAGATACATGATGAGCTCCTCCTTAGGTCGGGGTGCCACTAGCATGGGAAGAGATGCGAGGTGTTGCTTAAGCTAACCAAAAGCTTCCTCCGCTTCCTTTGTCCACTGGAAATCTCCCTTCTTGATGCACTTCTTGAGTGTTTTGAATAGGGGGAGTGACTTCTCCGCGGACTTCGACAAGAACCTGTTTAGCCCGGCCAATATCCCATTTAATGATTGTACCTCTTTTCGCGTCTGGGGAGATGGTAACTGTATTACCGCGTCCGTCTTTTCCGGACAAGGCTTGATGCCGTTTGGATCAATCATATATCCAAGGAACATCCCTTCAGTTGCCCCAAACGTGCATTTCTTTGGATTCAGTTTCATATTAATCCTCCTCAACGTGTCAAATGTCTCTTGGACGTCCCGGAGAAGTGCATCCTCCGTATGACTTTTGATGACTAAATCATCAACATAGACCTCAAGGTTGCGGCCTATCTGTGAGTCGAAGGCTTTGTCAACAAGCCGCTGATATGTTGCCCCGGCGTTCTTTAGTCCGAATGGCATTTTTGTATAACAGTATACGCCTTGACTAGTATGAAACGTCGTCTTCTCTGCGTCCTCTTCCGCCATCTGGATCTGGTGGTATCCTTTGTATGCGTCTAAGAAGCACTTAAAGGGATATCCACATAGGGATTCCACCTTCTAATCAATCTCTGGTAACGGATAGCAGTCCTGCGGACAGGCGTTGTTCAGGTCTGTGAAGTCCACACACATGCGCCAGCTCCCAACATGCTTCTTGACCATGACCGGGTTGGATAACCACTCGTGGTAGTATACCTCGCGCATAATACCTGCATCCACTAATTTCCGTACTTCATCCAATATTACTTGGCTGCGTTCTGGTGCCTGACCGCGCTTCTTTTGCTTAACGGGAGGATATCCCTGGCGGATTTGGAGTTTATGTTCTGCTATCGCCCGCGGTACGCCCGTCATATGTTTGGGCTCCCATGCGAATACATCTAGGTTTGCTTTTAGGAGAGAGCACATGGCCCTCTTGCCGCTATTCGAGAGTGTTCCTCTTATGGATACCTCTTGTTCCGGATAATCAGGATGGATTGCCACCTTCCAGTTGGGAGGTGGTGATCCATCCTTGACGGGAACATGTAGAACTGGTGTTGTCACGACATGACATTCGGATGCTGGTATGATTGAGTTATAGATGGTGACAATTCCTCCTTCCACAGGGAATTTAATCATTCCGTGAGCTGTGGAGGGTACTGCCCGTATGGCCAAGATACCTGGTCTGCCTATGATCCCATTGTATGGAGAGTGTGAGCGTATCACCATAAAGTTCATCCACGCCGTGGTGGAATGATCTTCATTCCTAATGGTTACGAGCAGACGCAACTGTCCTATTGGCTAGATGGTGTCTCCACTAAAGCCGATGAGCGGCGACGTGGACGGTACTAATTGGCTTCTTATTTCTGGTCGTAGCTGTACGAAACAGTGTTTGTATAGTACTTCTACCGATGACCCTCCATCCACATACATACGGCGGATATTGTGCGTTCCAATGCTTATCTCAATCGTGAGAGGTGCATCGGCTACGTCACTTACCATGATGGGAGGGAATGAGATTTCTCTGCAGCGTGAAATTTTTTGACTAATTTTCTGCCTTGTGTGGCGCTGCCTGGATTGGATCATGTATATAGTCGAAGGTTTGTCCTTTTGGGGATCCTTCTTGTCATGCTTCTTGTTGTCCTTTCCATCCTTCCAATCCTTGACCAAATGTTTGAGTTTGCCTGACTTGATCAGTGACTCAATGTGCTTCTTGAGCTGGATACATTCCTCCGTGCCGTGACCCTAGTCGTTGTGGAATTCGCAAAAGCGATTTCCTTGACGACGGTCCACCGAAGTCGTCATTGGGGGAGGTCTCGGGAAGTTGGCCCCTTCTGTCAGCAAGATCTCCCGGTAGGACATCTTTAGAGGGGTAAATTTGTCCTCTGACCGCCCTCCTTAGTTTTGGCTCTTGTAGTCCGAGCTCCTTCCACTGCCTTGGTTGCTTTGACCACCCGACTGTCTCCTGGACTGGTCGTTCGATCGATAGTTGTTTCCTTTTGAAGGATAGGTCGCGGCTACCGCGGTTTCTCCTTCTATGAAGTTCCTGACCCTTTCCATAAGGTCGTCATACTTCTCCGGTCGCTTGTCATTGAGACGTCTAATTAATTCCCTGTCTGTTATAGCATGCATATAATCAGAAATTTTTAGAAGTTCCGCCATTATCTTTGTGTGCGTGCACTCGTCATTGAAGCGTTCGGTGAAGGCCTCCGTAGATTCCCCAGGCCGTTGCTTTACGGTTGCCAATGAGACTGGGTCCCTATTATACTTCTTTCGCTGAGTATAATTGTTTTTGAATGCAGTACGTAGTTCAGTGAAGCTATCAATGCTTCGGGGAGGAAGTCCCTCAAACCAATCACGAGCATTGCCGATCGAGGTTGAATTGAACATCTGGCACCATATAGGCATGGGCCATTGTTCAATTTTCGCCTGCGTGTCAAATATCTTTAGGTGATCATCCGGATCACCAGACCCATCATAAGTCTTGACGCACGCCGGCATGCGACGCTTTTTGTCCTCGGAGTAATTCCGTATGCGGAGAGTAAAAGGATCCTCCCTGGGATCACACCATGGACGAGTGAGATTAGGATCACACCATGGACGGGAGAGATCTTCCGCTTCCGCCTCACGATAATAGGGGCCACCGTAGTACTCTTCATCGTCTGGCGGCGGTGGAGGAGTACGCCTAGGTCGGCGACGCTTAGGTGGATGGTCATCCAAATCCTCTCCTGATGGACCGGGGGAAGGGGGTGGTGCCCCACCTTTTGGTAAAGTATCCTCTCTATGAGAAGATCTAGGAGCCTTCTTCCCGGTATTCATCCTGTCCCACACGCTTGTGCGGCGATTAGTTCTAGTTAACTCCAAATCTGGCCGTTCGGCTGACTCATCGGACCTATCTCTGTCTTCACGAGATTGTAGCAGTTCCTGCATAACACGATCCCCTATACGTTCGAACACATTCCTAGGTTGAGGGGTTTCCTCAAAGAGGTTTCGTTCCTGGGGTCGTGCCCTCTTCTTCTTCTTTTGAGTCTGAGGAGAGGTGTCGGGTCCGGCTCTGCCAAAGTTGAGCCTAGATTGGAGGTTCCTCCCTAGGTTTAACCTGGACGCGATTCCTGGGACGATCCTCTCGAAGTTCTGCGTGAGAACTCGAGCGAGGTCTTCCTCACTAAGTGGTTCAACTTCCACTTCTTCCTCAGTCGATGGCCTGCGCAGCTCCTTGTTAGGGGGCTTAGGCGCACTCCCTGGATCAGGGTTGTCCAAAGTCTAGGTTGGTGGTGGGGTGATAGCGGACGTGCCTACTCCACCCATGGATAGAAAAATGCTCCGGTTATTCGGTCCACCAGTTTGGTTGCCGGGGGACTGAGTGGGGATGAGTATCCCGTCCCCTGTGGACTTCCGACTCGCAGGATTCGTGTTCCTGGGGTTTCCTTGCGGATTTCCTTTCGTCATTGAGAGATCGAGATGAGGTTTGCTCTAGCTAAGTATGGTACCACGGATGGCGTCAACTTGTTGATACAAAAGTTGGGTGATCCTTGCTAGACCCGAATTAGGCTTACTTCGGGTTGGCTAGACTCCGACTCCTACACCAAGTGAAATATCTGGTTGGGATCCTGCACACTAAAACAACACGCGTTAGGCTTACCGTGGGAATGTATCCCACGATTAGACTCCGGCGTGAGAGTAAGTAATCGGTTAGGGTTTAAGAATCGAATGAGTTGTGAGTGTGTAAAATTTAATACCTTTGTGGAACCCTTGGGGGTTCCTTATATAGGCAGTGAAACCCTAATGGGCTGTCACTGATGCTTCGGCCCCAAGGAAAGGTTAAGTACCAGAATTAGTTTTATTGTTATCTTCTAATTATGGTGAGTGTATATCCTCTTCTTTGGGGTAAACCCTAATCATAATAGGAGTATAATTCTGTCTAACCCTGTACCGGCCTGATAGGTGTGTAAACACCCATCCTTTTTACCACTTAACTACAATAATAACCGAGCCAAAACGTGTATTTTATGTCGTAAATGTCGGAATTATGCGTGGTTTGTGTTTTTGTTGTGATTTAGGACGAAAATGTGGAAAAGGGAGAAAACACGGGCATTCACGGGCTTTTATCGAAGAAAAAGACGAAAGACGAAGTCGAAAGATCAAGAGTGCAAAAAGAACGGAAGTCCAAGACCAATTCTGAAGATTTATCGAAGAAAAAGTCAAAAGACGGAAGTTTACTAAAAGCCGAAGAACTCGAGTCTTATTTATGAAGAAATTTCAAGACGAGTTTAAAGAAATCCCGAAACAAAGTCATTAAAGTCAAAAGATTAAAGAAGATTAAGGACTTAATGATGCAATTAAGGAAAGAAGAAAGAGGGGAGGAAGCTTCCTAAGCACCTCCCTAATCTCCCCTATAAATAGATTAGATTAGATTTCATTTTCTCTTGTTGGCTAAGTGTGACAATTAGTCTTCCACCATTTTGGACTTCTATCGAAGTTAAGTGATCTTTTCCTTGTATTTGTCCTCATTTTAACCGGAAAATCTATTTTTCGACATTTTTCAAAACTTTTGATCTATTTTGGCCTATTAGTTTTTCCCTTTGTATAGTTATTTTCTTCCTTTACTAGAATAAATTTTTAATAAAGTGGTTTTAATTTTCAAACGTTTTGAATCTTTTGACTCAACCCGAGTTTACTTATCTAAGTTTACTCTAGCTAGTATCCTTAACGTGTTTAAGTCAAGTTTTGCTAGGCTTTTATATAGGGAGCTATTAAACGCGAAAGTCTTAACTCTCACGGGTTAAGAACAAGAACTTTTCGCAAGTTCCTATAGTTGATCCTAGAGAGTCGTTTATCAAGGGAACTTTAAAATGCGATTTCTAAAACTTGAAAGAGTCTAAGAGTTTGCAAGATCCTATAGACGACTCGAAAACCCAAAACTTTGATTTAATTGGCTAAGCATCCACGAGTCTCATTCTTTGAGATTTTAAACTGTGGAGAACGAGAGATGATAGAGTCAATTATAAGTTTGGTATTCTTTCGTGAATTTATGTGAGTTAATTATAAGCCTATTCTCCCATCGCTTGTTAATAAATTTATCTGCAATAAATAAGGTTGTACGATTTGAAAATTACTTAGCTTCTAGCCCAAGATCGTTTAAAAGTTGCTCGGTATGGATTAGAGTTCATAGTCAAGGCATAACTTATTGAAGTGGGATGCGAATATTGGCGAGTCCGAAAAGGCCCTAACAAGGCACGAGGGCTACATTTTGTTGCTAAAGATCACAAGTGATGTGAAGAATCATTTATCGAAAATCAAAATGAAGGATCGAGACACATAACGGTTTAAATCTTGCTTCAATGAAAACTCCGGAGCCGTGATTTGCATCGGTGCAATCGGTCCTCCTCGTCCAAACATGGTGGGTTGACAAAGCTCCTCCATTGTCCGAAGATCGGGCTGTGGAAGAACATTGTTGTTATTGTTGAGGTGCGGTGGATTATTGTTGTTGTTCACACCTGCCATAGCTAAATCTTCAGGAGTCTCGTGCTCGTGATAAGTAGAAGATCTAGTACGCATACACCTACAAAGGCAAAGGAAAACAATACCAAACACAAAGAGAATATATATACACTATAAAGAAAATAAAATCTTTTTGGATTTTTGAAATTTTTTAATTTTTATGGATTTTTAACAATTTTTAATTTTTATGGTTTTTTGAAATATTTGAGCAAGAAATATAACGCTCACGAATGAACGGATCCCAAAAAGCAAAGCGTCTTTCACAGAAAACCGTTAATCTTAATGAAAAGAGCCGGCATCGGCGCCTTTTGATACAAGGTTTTTACCTAGTAAGAAAGTTCGTTGATGTATGTCTAATCGAATTGATCCTGGTTAACTATGCGACTCAGTCGTTCTTTGGTGAAACACATAGTTTTGTCGTTGTAGTATATTAAAAGTGCAAAGCTTTAAAGTAAGTGGCAGGTAAAATAAATCTAACTCTAATTTAAAATAAATGGCAAGTATTTAAAAGCGTGACGAAAATAAAAAGGCACTAAAAGTAAATAACGCAAACTTAAATCTAACCTAAAGGTAAACTTAAAACGCAACTAAAACTAAAACTTAAACTAAGGCAAGGCTAAAATAAATCTAAGGCAATTAAACTAAAAGTGCGACTAAGGAAAAAGGCGGGAAAAGTAAAGCTTGAAAATTAAAAACAGAAAGTTAAAAACTGAAACTAAAAAGAACCTGAAAACAACTCATTCGGAATAATCCTTCGTTCGGAATAATCACTCATCCGGAATGTCACCTTCGTTCGGAATGATTCTTCTTCACTCAGAATATTTCTTCAAAACCCTTCGTTCGGAATATTGGATGTTCCGAATGAACACCCTTGTCTAAACCCTTGATTCGGAACAATCAGCAGAAGACCTTCATTCGGAATCTTTGATGTTCCGAATGAGCACCTTGATCCGGAATGTTTAATATTCCGAATAAAGGACCCTTGATCCGGAATATCTCTTGGTTCGGAACTTCTACTGGTTCGGAATATTCCGAATGAAACCTTCGTTCGGAATGCAAGTTGATCCGGAATAAAATCCTTGATTCGGAATATGTTCCGAATGAACAAAAACTCCTTGATTCGGAAAATGTTCCGAATGAACAAACCCTTGATCCGGAAGAAATTGATTCGGAATATATCACCACAAAACCTTTATTCGGAAAGTTCCGAATGAATAGCTTGATCCGGAATAATAAATTATTCCGAATAAACACTACTGATCCAGAATAATTTGCACAAACCCTTGATTCAGAACACAAGCTTTGATTCGGAATACCTGGGGAAGAACAGTAACAGAAAAACGAAGAACAAGGAAGCACAAAATAATACGAATCTAATCAAAACTAATCAAAATCAACCACAAGATTAAATCAAACTAATAAATAAACATCTCCTAATCATAAACAAACAATCCTAAACAATCAAACTAACAATAATGATCAAAATAATCAAAACCAACTTTAATCAAATCAATAAAAACATCAAAAACATAAACATGAACAAACAAGCATAAAGATTAATGATTAAAGAAAGGTAGATAGGAGATTGACAAGAAAAGTAAAGATTGACAAGAATTAAAAGGAAACTTACTTGAAATTAAATGTATTTAAGGTGCAAGACAATTAATTAAAAGACATGTAATTAAATGACAAGTAATGTAAATGGTGGAAGACTAATTGTCACACTTAGCCAACAAGAGAAAATGAAATCTAATCTAATCTATTTATAGGGGAGATTAGGGAGGTGCTTAGGAAGCTTCTTCCCCTCTTTCTTCTTTCCTTAATTTTATCATTAAGTCCTTAATCTTCTTTAATCTTTTGACTTTAATGACTTTGTCTCGGGATTTAAACAAAGTGCACAATGTCCTAAGTGTAGGGGAGTTTACTCCCACATGCTTAAACATTGAGGACAATGTTTATATTAAGTGTAGGGGGACTTCTATCGAAGTTAAGTGGTCTTTTCCTTGTATTTGTCCTCATTTTAACCGGAAAATCAATTTTCGACATTTTTCAAAATTTTTGATCTATTTTGGCCTATTAGTTTTTCCCTTTGTATAGTTATTTTCTTCCTTTACTAGAATAAGTTTTTAATAAAGTGGTTTTAATTTTCAAACGTTGTGAATCTTTTGACTCAACCCGAGTTTACTTATCTAAGTTTACTCTAGCTAGTATCCTTAACGTGTTTAAGTCAAGTTTTGCTAGGCTTTTATATAGGGAGCCATAAAACGCGAAAGTCTTAACTCTCACAGGTTAAGAACAAGAACTGTTTACAAGTTCCTATAATTGATCCTAGAGAGTCGTTTATCAAGGGAACTTTAAAATGCGATTTCTAAAACTTGAAAGAGTCTAAGAGTTTGCAAGATCCTATAGACGACTCGAAAACCCAAAACTTTGATTTAATTGGCTAAGCATCCACGAGTCTCATTCTTTGAGATTTTAAACTGTGGAGAACGAGAGATGATAGAGTCAATTATAAGTTTGGTATTCTTTCGTGAATTTATGTGAGTTAATTATAAGCCTATTCTCCCATCGCTTGTTAATAAATTTATCTGCAATAAATAAGGTTGTACGATTTGAAAAGTTACTTAGCTTCTAGCCCAAGATCGTTTAAAAGTTGCTCGGTATGGATTAGAGTTCATAGCCAAGGCATAACTTATTGAAGCAGGATGCGAAGATTGGCGAGTCCGAAAAGGCCCTAACAAGGCATGAGGGCTACATTTTATTGCTAAAGATCCCAAGTGATGTGAAGAATCATTTATCGAAAATCAAAATGAAGGATGAGACACACGACGAAAAGCAAGTACTCCCCAAAAGATCATGGAGAAGTCTATCCAAAAAGGCCCTAACAAGGTATGAGGATAAATATATCCAAGTCCAAAAAGGAGGCGGATCGTTGTATATCAAAATCCAAAATAAAGATTGGAGAAAAATGAAGAAGTCGTGGTCCAAATATGAAGAATCTCTCAAAACTTCAAGTGAAGAAATTCCTATTATGAAGATAAGGCCATTATTTCATGAACGTCTCTCAAGATTTGAAGGATGAAGTCGCTGCCAAATATCGGTCCGAGAAAGGTCTCAAATCGCGAAGCGAGTTATGCCAAGATATGAAGTTTATGAGGTCCCGAGAAGCAGTTTTAAAAGATTTTATCCTTTAGCTAACTATTGATTAAATCGTCCCACTTTATTTTCAGCCTTAATAACTATCAAAATAAGTCAACAATGCATCCTCGTGATCATTCAAGACAACAATAAAATATAAGAGATACACCTAGGAATAAGGGAGTCTAAGTGAATAATTGGCCCACATGAGTTCGTGTTAGTTTGCTAACTTATAATAACAATGATCTCGTTTTTAAGCTTGGTTTGGAGAAAGTGAAAACTTGAGGATGATGGTTATTCATGACATTTCCAAAACCAAGGTATGTTTTTGATTTCTTTACTTTGAATGTTTATAATTTTCTATCTCTTTAATAAAGGCCAATATGGATTGATTATGACGGAAAATGTAATCGTGCTTTGTAACTAATGCATTGCATGAGGACATTGCAATGGTCAAGTGTAGGGGATTTGATAGGTGTGTAAACACCCATCCTTTTTACCACTTAACTACAATAATAACCGAGCCAAAACGTGTATTTTATGTCGTAAATGTTGGAATTATGCGTGGTTTGTGTTTTTGTTGTGATTTAGGACGAAAATGTGGAAAAGGGAGAAAACACGGGCATTCATGGGCTTTTATCGAAGAAAAAGACGAAAGACGAAGTCGAAAGATCAAGAGTGCAAAAAGAACGGAAGTCCAAGACCAATTCTGAAGATTTATCGAAGAAAAAGTCAAAAGACGGAAGTTTACTAAAAGCCGAAGAACTCGAGTCTTATTTATGAAGAAATTTCATGACGAGTTTAAAGAAATCCCGAGACAAAGTCATTAAAGTCAAAAGATTAAAGAAGATTAAGGACTTAATGATGCAATTAAGGAAAGAAGAAAGAGGGGAGGAAGCTTCATAAGCACCTCCCTAATCTCCCCTATAAATAGATTAGATTAGATTTCATTTTCTCTTGTTGGCTAAGTGTGACAATTAGTCTTCCACCATTTACATTACTTGTCATTTAATTACATGTCTTTAATTAATTGTCTTGCACCTTAAATACATTTAATTTCAAGTAAGTTTCCTTTTAATTCTTGTCAATCTTTACTTTTCTTGTCAATCTCCTATCTACCTTTCTTTAATCTTTAATCTTTATGCTTATTTGTTCATGTTTATGTTTTTGATGTTTTTATTGATTTGATTAAAGTGGGTTTTGATTATTTTGATCATTATTGTTAGTTTTATTGTTTAGGATTGTTTGTTTATGATTAGGAGATGTTTATTGGTTAGTTTGATTTAATCTTGTGGTTGATTTTGATTAGTTTTGATTATATTCGTATTATTTTGTGCTTCCTTGTTCTTCGTTTTTCTGTTACTGTTCTTCCCCAGGTATTCCGAATCAAAGCTTGTGTTCCGAATCAAGGGTTTGTGCAAATTATTCCGAATCAGTAGTGTTTATTCGGAATAATTATTATTCCGGATCAAGCTATTCATTCGGAACTTTCCGAATAAAGGTTTTGTGGTGATATATTCCGAATCAATTTCTTTCGGATCAAGGGTTTCTTCATTCGGAACATTTTCGGAATCAAGGAGTTTTTGTTCATTCGAAACATATTCCGAATCAAGGATTTTATTCCGGATCAACTTGCATTTCGAACGAAGGTTTCATTCGGAATATTCCGAACCAGTAGAAGTTCCGAACCAAGAGATATTCCGGATCAAGGGTCCTTTATTCAGAATATTAAACATTCCGGATCAAGGTGCTCATTCAGAACATCAAAGATTCCGAATGAAGGTCTTCTGCTGATTGTTCCGAATCTAGGGTTTAGACAAGGGTGTTCATTCGAAATATCCAATATTCCGAACGAAGGGTTTTGAAGAAATATTCCGAGTGAAGAAGAATCATTCCGAACGAAGGTGACATTCCGGATGAGTGATTATTCCGAACGAAGGATTATTCCGAATGAGCTGTTTTCAGGTTCTTTTTAGTTTCAGTTTTTAACTTTCTGTTTTTAATTTTCAAGCTTTACTTTTCCCGCCTTTTTCCTTAGTCGCACTTTTAGTTTAATTGCCTTAGATTTATTTTAGCCTTGCCTTAGTTTAAGTTTTAGTTTTAGTTACGTTTTAAGTTTGCCTTTAGGTTAGATTTAAGTTTGCGTTATTTACTTTTAGTGCCTTTTTATTTTCGTCACGCTTTTAAATACTTGCCATTTATTTTAAATTAGAGTTAGATTTATTTTACCTGCCACTTACTTTAAAGCTTTGCACTTTTAATATACTACAAAGACAAAACTATTTGTTTCACCAAAGAACGACTGAGTCGCATAGTTAACCAGGATCAATTCGATTAGACATACATCAATGAACTTTCTTAATAGGTAAAAACCTTGTATCACGGCCATGCCGGGCCGTGGGCCGCACACATGTATGCGGTTACTGTTCATCTAAGCCCATAAGCTTAAATGATATTAATCCAACCCATCAGTAATGGGCCGGATGCGGGTAGTACCCGTGGGCCGGGTTCATGACCCGGCTGGGGACTATACGTCATCATTGGTCGTTGCTTTTTTGAGCCATTGAAATGATAGTGTTTCGATCATCAAAGCAAAACAATTCCTTAAAGTAGAAAACTTCTAAGCATTAAAACCTTGATAAAAAATGTTAAAACCACAAAAAATTTCATATTATAATCTTATTTGATGGGCTTATGAGGTTGACAATTTGATAAGCTCATTTTTATGGCTTATGAGCTAATCTATTTGAACTTATGACCTTGTATAAGCTTGAAGCTCATAAACCCTACAGATGGAGTTATCAAATGTTCAATAAGCTCTTAAGCTAACCAAATAAAGGTAAAAACAAACACCCATGAAGTGTAAAACAACCAAAATTTGTCAAATCTCAAATTGAAATCAGAGAACAAGCCTTTCTTTTGTAATAAAAATCACAAATGAATGTTAAGAGGGAGTTGGTTAAGTTAAATAATATGATACTTCAATGCTGTGAGCTCAAATACGGTTCCATCACATGAGGTGAGGATGAAATATACAGGGAAAAAGTCACAAAAGAGTAAAACGGTTCATCGAGCATGTTATGTGTCGCTATTTGTTTTAATAGTGTCCTGCATTAGAGGATATTTGGGGTTCCTTATGGTGCATCATACCTAGTCCACCATTCACATATATAGTTTCTTTGTTACGAAAGCAAAATTGCTGTTCGAATGGGTTGTTTGGTCCAAATAGTTGTACATTATTAGTGGTTGTCATTTGTGTTACTCTGAGCATCATCTTAGAGTGTTCAAATGTGTTTCCTTACTATGGATTTTTAATCAACTACTGGAATCTCAACTGTCTCCGCAGTGGTTTTCGCCTTCTCATAGTAGGAGCTTCTGTGTTCCATTATTTTGGAACAAGTAGTTCACTCTGGATTTTACAGTCGAGTTTCACATGCCAAATGACTCAAAGCCAAGTAACTTTTCAGAATAAGTAGTTCATAGGTTTTGATTCTATGGCTATTGCCCTTATGTGGAAGCTGATCAAAGTGGGTCGTTTTACCTTTTAACATCGAAGTCAATATTTCTCTGTCTGGGTTGAAAGAAATGTAGCACAAGGATTCAAAACTTGAAAATTTTGAATCTCATTTTTTTATTTTTCCGGAAAACACAAAAGTTAGTCGCAGAAAAAGCATCGGCAAAACCAATGTACGAAACTGGTTTGACTCGCCGGTTCAACCGATTGAACCGATGACCCAATGAACCGGCTACAAAAAAGGGTCAATAAAAAAACCGGGTTTTAAAACATTTGGGAAAAACTTGTTTCTTCGGTCGAAGCAAAAGCATCCGTTAGGGGTCAACTTTTCAAAAAAAGATAAAAACCGATTTATCAAATATCAAATTAGTTGAGTAAAATGATTTCGCAAAATGCCACTTCAGTTTTACAAAAATATCTACATGCTTTCGGGCATTTGTTGATGTGCTCGGGCATTATTAAATTGAACGGGTAAGGAAACCCCACGCTTCACTACGGAAGGTCTTGGTTTGCGTGTTTTTTTCACATAGTTTTTTCTTCGTTTTTCTAGTCGAACTTGCTGGAAGGATATATTAATCCATTTTGGTTCATGAGTTTTTTCATTGTTAGATAATAATCCTATGGACCCAGAATAATGATCAGAAGTAAACATTCCCGAATCGGTTACTTTCTGTCTACCTATTGATTACATACAATACATAGAAATTAAACTTCCTTATATTCAAAAGTAATCTTTGTGGTAGAATACATACAATAGCAACATATCTAAAATTGGATACATGTCAAGATACTCTACTTGAAGGGGCTGATTAGAGATCTTGACTTAGGCTTGTCGAGACCTAGCTTAAGTTTCCCTAGGACAGAATATAAATTCTAAAAAGCCAGAAAATAGAAAGAAAGGAGAAAAGTAGTTCCGGATTATAGACTACGAACAGCACAAAAGATCCGAACAGCGGTAAAAATGAAGATGAATAAAAACATTCTTGCGTATTTAACTCCATTTCCCGCTGAAGTATGTTTGCCACCCAAATCCTTCTTTACATCCATTCTTACCCACGCTTTGTATTCAGGTGCTCATTAGCTCTGCAATTTCATTAGTTTTTGCCTATAACACGTAACATATGAGCACATGATAATAGTATTTATACTAAAGTCTAGCAGAGTCGGAGGTATAACCTCTATCGTGAATCAAGAAATTCTATTTTCTAATACGATACCTGAGCTTGTCTAGCAGCTCCTAAAAGTGTAGCCTCCATCGTCTTCATTTCCTTTTTCACCTTCTCCATTTCAAATGTAGAATCTGCATTGCCATGTAAATTGATTCCTAAACTCGTGTGGTGTACTTTCTAGATGTGGACTTCAACATCTTCATTCTCGTCATCCTTAGAAACTACATTAAAACCCGTCTCAGAACCGTCATCTGAACTTGTTAATAACTGCTATTGACCTTCTTCAACACTTAGATTCATTTCAGGTGCAGTAGTTTGAGATCCAAGTGATTGTGATTCCATTTCGTCATCTTCATGTACTTTTTTTTTGGGTATACCTAGGTTTCCGACTCGACATTGCGAGCCGACTAATCCCAGGGCGACTACCCTTTTGGATAGCCCGGAGTCGTCGCAGGTGAACCTCCGTGGCCACCCCCAAGTGTACACACCTAGTGAGGTTTGAACCCTTGACCTCTCTTTTGAGAGTCAAGGACCTTACCACTAGGCCACTTGATGGTGGTTATGTACTTTATTTTTTATATTTGGTACATGTTCACTCTTCTGTAAATTAGAAGCAGCATGCACGTTATTTATATCAGCAGAAATGGTCTAAACTTGGCCTACATCGTCACCACTTTGTCTTGTTTGTGAATCAGCTTCTGGTTCAGCGTCACTGTTGGCATTTGCCTTCTCAGATGTTGAAATACTACTTTCTACCAGTCTCTCAGCCATATTTTCCACTTTACCTGTTTGATCTTGTACATCAGTTTTTGTATCTGTGGGTTTTTCAACAATGTTTTTTGCTTCATTATGATCTCCCGTGTTAGATTCTACAACTTTTTCTTGATGCCCTTCAGCCTTTAATGCTTCTATACTTGCTTCTCTTATAGGTGGAAAATGTGCAGCGCTAGTTAAGATGATCTCAGCATCAGCAACTTCCTTTGGAAGTCTTAGCAGTCCTTGTTTTTCATAAGGACCATTATCTGACTCGTATTTTACCAAAAGAGCCGTGTTTTTCTATAGAATCCTGTAGTTTATCTGAAAAAACTTATATTCAGTGCCAATGTATGTAAGTGGTATTTGAGTCATACGATAGATAGTACGGTAATGTATTTGTAGATGAAACCACGACTCGTCTTAATTTTAATGCATCCGCATCTTGAGCGCCTTCAATGGTTATCATCGACCTTCTCAAGGCTAAACTTATCCAACAGTCTTAATATCAACATAATTTCATTATATGAGTCTCTTTCCAACTAATTGACGACTCTAAATTGGTCTGTGAGACAACATAATCCTTAAATAATAACATATGAAAGGAGGTTTCAATCATGTACCTGTGACTGGAGTTTCGGGTTGTTTCGCTGCACATAATTTACTTTTCAAGTCAAGCCTATCACGTGATGGACCCAAATAAAAAGTAGGTATTACGACCACATAACTACCAAACTAAGCATTAGTGATCATTAGGCTAAAGGGGCGCTGGAAGCTGCTAGCGTAGTAGCATGCATGTATTATGTGAACATCAAAACCTGATGTCGTAGATTTAAATCCTACAGAGCGTGATTCTGTTCTTGTTACATGTGTGGCATTTGGAATTGGTGTTATGGAACAACCTAAGTTTTCTATTTGAATCTATTTCGGGGTGTTTGTAAGTGGAAGAAATGTATGCATGTGGAAACTATCTAGAAGTTCTTTTTGCTCGTAGAATCCATAATAAAGTAAATATTACTGGAAACACGCGCTAAAATTAGCTTTACAAAAAGTGGCAGAGCTTTTTGTAGAATATTATATAGAGAATGGTACGAAAGCAGAATACGATCGACTCGTCCATATCCACTCCCTATTAGCTTCTCCGGTATTAGTGAAACATAGGACCTTAACAAGCTCATGAAAGATAATCTAGTGAGTACCAATGCAAATTTCTATTTATTTGTGTTTTATTAAAACTGTTCTATCAACTTATGTAGTGGGTTAAATCTCATAAGTTGATATGTAGTAGGTAATCCATATCAGTTTAGAGTCTATAACCATCAAATTTGATCACCCAATCTCTTTTATCAGATTCCAACATAATCTAGTAAACTTGTGTCCCAAACCAAATTGATACGAGATCAAAAAACATATTAGTAGTAAAGATGTACTCATAAAGTATCTTACTAAAGAAACTCACTATAAGGCTGGTGGGAGTGGACATGATCCCACTCGTGAGTTTGAAACCTGCTCGTGAGTCCCCCATTTCTCTCCTATAACTCGCGCGCGAGTTAGTCACCAGAAAAAAGAGGGCCAGACTCACCTGGGTGAGTTAAAAGAATGTGGGCCCAAGTGTTTTTATTTTTTGGGTTAGGTTTATTTGTGGGTGTTTTTTGTGAGTGGGGTGTGTTTAAATAATAAAAAAATAGGTATGAATGGTGAGTGTGGGTGAGTGTGGATGAGTTTGGGTGAGTGTCATTATCTTCGTGGGTGAGTTTTTGTGAGTTTGTTAAAAGCTGAGGTGGCGCTGACGTAGAGGCGAGTGGGTTTGCCTCCACTCCCACCAGCCTAATTAAACTAATCTCGATCTGATTCATGTCAAAATAAAGTTTCTGAATCTAAACTCATTATAACTTGTTAATATGTCATGTGTACGTATGGATTGCAAGTGTGTTACTAATTTCCTAATTTCACTTAACTTTCTAGTGAAGTGAACGAACATTAGAGAGCGACACTGAAAAGTTAAGCCTACTAATTAAAAATTGAGATATAGAGCCATAATAGTTAACATAAAACTTACGTGTCACTCAACAACATTGTCGTTGATCCAATGATACCCATAACATATAAATCAAAGTCTGACTTTCCTCTCGGTGTTGCTGCCCGTAACAAAAGTTCCTTAGCTTGTTAAGAAGATATTAACTAAAACTTTTTCATAAATCTTAATGTATGAAAGCACATAATAATCCCAAGCACAACCATTCGAGGTATAGATAAAGATGGTATGGCTGCTACCGAAAGTAGATCAATGTGTCGGTGATTCATTGAGAGTCAACTCGATACCAATTGAGCCATGATAATTGAGAAAAACACACCCTCCATAACAAAAAAAGTGTGTAGAGTTTTTATTAGAAGACACTTACTAGTATCACCTCGGAGACGGTCACAAAATGTACATTGTCCAAATTCAATAAACTTATAAAACCAAAATATAGCTTAAAAATAAATAGGTCGAATGGGTCAATGTCGCCCAAAATTGATAAAATATGTTAAATTTAGTTACTAGTAAACGCTGAAACTACGATTTTCAGCAGCCCCGAACATCCCTTAGGTTTAACGTATGAATTGTATATAACGAAGATGCGAAATTCATTTATGTCCCAGGACTCATTCTTATTTCGTACATGATAATCATAGAGTACCTCTTAGATGTCGCCGAACGCGCAAGTAGAAGCCTTAACTCTTTCATGTTTTAAAAACCTTATAATGTTTAATCATCAATTACGTGCTTTAAATCGTTCATCCTTTGAGCCACCTGTCCAAAATGAGCCATAATGGCTTAAACGCCACATGCTCCAGAGTTTAGACTTTAAGTTAGAACATATCAGCTTAGTGAGGAACCATATAATTTTCAACCTTTTGACATGCTCAACTTAAAGATATGATTATCCTTTAGTGTTATCTTAATATAATCTTGCTTTTTGAAGTGCCAAATCTTCTATGCTTTTGAAATAATAAAATACCTTGGCAAAGTACTTCCTAGGTTTGTCAGTGAATTGCAAAAACTATCAAGAGCATCCTTAAAGTTCCTGAAAGTTTCTTTTTTAATAGCATGCAACAAAGTACCAAGATTAAACCGACGGAATATGATGATTTCGCCACATTTACTAATGAAGATATTAATTTGGTTTGTTATAAATCTATTTTGGTGCTTATGTCATTTATTTGCAGCAATGTTGTGTTTGCCTTTTGATTTCTTATTGGCTAATGGGTCCAGCAGATTTATGGTGTAGATTTGCTAAAATATGATCCGGTGGTCTAGTAGGGTGATAGATGGTGGAAGCCATGGATGAAGTTGAGAGAGAAGAGAGGTTGTGTGTTTAAAGGTTAAGAAAATATGTATTGACAAAATGAAAGACAAATGAACACAAGCAACACCCCTCCTTGGAAGCTAAGGAGGGGTATATATAGTCACACACGCACCTTAAACTATACATCGAACCTAGTCTAGTCTAAGCGTTTGTGACTATGATAACTAATGGGAATTCTTAAATGTCGTCACATAAAGTGAGTTTCCAACAATCTTCCCCCATGGGACGACGTGTAGAATTCCTTACAATATTCTTCCTAACAAGTACAAAATGATTAAGAACAAGAGCTTTCATGAAGAGTCCAATGTTGATGAAGTCTTCTGAGGCCTTCGTCTTCAAAACGACTCATCTATAACTTGTAGTAGAAGTACTGTAACGGCACGAGCTAAGTAACCCATACACTTCTGGTTAAGGAGAAGCTTCTGAATTAGCTTCCCCCTAATTCATTCCACATAAAATTGATGTAGAAGCTTTTTAAATAGCTTCCCCCTAAATCGACAATCCTCGTAAGCAACTTCAAAGCTTTCAATAAAGCTTAGAATAATTAAGCGCACAGCGGAATCTAACAAGCAAATCCCATCATATAACATGATAACGTTGCTAAGAGGGATTGAAAGTAAGGGTTACACCAAGTAGATCAACAACTTCTCTTCTCACGCTTGAATAATTCTTCTGAATTTTTCTTCTCCCTGTGAGTTCAAGTTATGCATACCAGAAAGAATCAAGACACTTCTTCCCCCACATAGTTGAAGAAGGTAAATCAATCCCAATTATGAAGCTCAAATATTGAAGTGGGCACTTTATCCCATTCATGAAGTTGACATCGTAACACCATAGTCAATTAAGTCCCGGAAATGCACATATCTTCTTCCGGAGATGCACCAGAGTCAATTAAGTCCCGGGATTGCATATAGGATAATGATGATAAATAATTGCCACAACCAAACAATTAAACATCGAATCAGTAGTGTACCGTTTAGAGATTGATAACGCTACGAGTTAAAACACTGATTTTCTCTGCGGCTATGACAAATGTCATCCCAGAATGTCTTCAAATCAAAAGAAGGTATGAAGTTCATCACGTGTACTCGTTGTGCGTCCGATGTGTCTTCTTCTTCCCCCTTGATGGTTTCGAAACTCGGAACCATCAATAAATCGTAAGCACATAAACCTGAAAATCTCGAGAGAATAATAAATAAGCTTAATTATAATCGGTGAGAATCAGCTGTTGATCAAAAATCTCTTCTCATAAACTCTCCATGGCCACCTTTACCAACCCACATGAAAGCAATTTGAAGTGACCACTGATAGAATGAACCAGATACATCAAACATGAAGCTGAATAAAAATCCTTCGATCTTGTGACTTAAGCTTGCACTATTGTTGAATGAAGAACGGTGGAGAAATCTTTAAGTACTCAATGCATCACTGAAGAAGTCTATAAGCACAACACCTCTTGAAATTATCCACGTCGACTAAGCGCGTGACACTGAGTACAACAAAGTAACCCCTTTAAGTGATAGTTAGCCGAGTCATCAACCATCCACCCCGAACCCGGAAACCAGATAAACAAGTCTTCATTCTGAGATTAAGCACGAGAAAGTTATCTGTTCAAGGATAAAATAAGTACACGCCGTCGAAGAAATTCGTCTCCGTCTTCAAATAATTAATACCCGATCCAAAAAAAAAATCTGTAGACACCAAAAAATCGCCCATTTTTCTTTGGTCTCGTCAAAATAAATTGCATCATATAGTCACGTCTTTTTGTCACGTCATTTTGTCTCGTTAATCAAAATATTATCAAATGAATGATAAATATTTATACCCATTACTCACACTTAAAAAAAAAGCACTCGGCCCATTCCACTTTAAGTCAAATTAACATTTGACTAAGAAAAAATGCAAATGTAGCCTTCCTTTGTGAAGTAAAAAAGAGTAACTAGGTCCATTTAAATCCATTCTCAATGTACAAATCAGCCCAGCCCATCAATTCTCATCAACAGTAGAAATAATCACATCTGATCCATATTTTACTATACCTAAAAATTAGGTACAATAACCCTAAATAGATTATCATTTCCATCGCCCCCTTATTTTTCTCCCAACATAAACCAAACCTTAATCTCATTCTTTGTTATGTCCGCCCCTCACCAAACTCCTCCTTCTCCCAGCCTTGTTACATCTGCCCCATCATATACCTAATTACATTCATGAACATAACCAGATCCAACTTCCAAATAAATACATCTCTTCAGCCACCAAATCCTAAACTCGAATTTGCCAAATCCAAGCAAAAAAAAATCATCATCTCATCTCTCACAAATAATTACTATCTGTTTTGAATGATCAATTCGAATCCCAGTTGTGTTATCAAACGAACCAGGAGGACTACAAGATCTTATCAAGAAGGTCTCGGGTAGGTTAATTGCATGTGTTTAATCTTGTTTTAATCGAGAAAAATGAGTTGATTATAACATAATTGTTATAAATCTTTCATGATATTTCGTATATTAAAGATGGGATATACCCAACACATATCTATGATGATATTGGTTTCGTGATTAAGGATCTATGAAGATCCTGTTATGTCTTTGTAAGACGAACGAAACATAATCTGAGATTTGTTTAGATGTCTAGTTTTTATGTGGTGTCGATGAGTTGGAAATGAAAATGATGGTGGGATTAGGATAGTGTGGATTTGGATTTGGTTGGTGATATTGGCTAGTATGTTAGAGGCCGGGCGAGTCAAGTGGAGTACTCAAAGAAAATGTTACCATCACAAGTCAAAACTGCACCCATCGTACTCAATATATTAAACCCATCGCAGTCTGTGTAAATCATCGCAGTCTAAAAAAAAATTGAGTCCATCGCAATGCAGTTTGTTAACCCATCGTAGCAAAAAAATGTGTCCATCGAAACATGTCTCATTACGATGGAACCCATTACGATGGTACCCATCGCGATGGTACCTATCGCAATGGTACCATCGCACTCAACCATTGCAACAATGTGATCATAGGCATCGGAATGTTCAATCGCAGAGTCATCGGAAAAATTTGGGCAGCATGACGACTTAACTACCATTTCGATGGATCAAGCCATCCATCGCAATGAGGACAGCCCTACCCATCGGAATGTGTAAAGAGAACCCATCGGAATACATCCGTAGAAGAAGCCGTCGCAATATGTTCATCTGAATGTGCATCTTAATATCCATCTCAACATCCCATCGTAATAAGTTTTAGGCCAGTAATTTTGAAACCCCGAAAAAATTGGAACTTGACCAACTTTTTGTCCTTATCCCCATAACTAGATCCAGATATATACAGGGACAAAACACAAAAAAAACAAGGTACAAAAAATTGGATAAAAATGATTTCGAGATGAGATTGGGAATATCAGATATGTGACAAATAATGATAACAAGACAGTGACAATTTAGAAAGAAAATTTGGACCAAATAATAACAAGACGTGACATAAAAATGGCAGATTCGGACCCAAAAAAAAAAATTTAAGACCACCAAAATCGAAGACAAGAACGATCCAAGGATGGAACCGAGGCTCTGATACCAATTGTAGATTTGCTAAAATATGATCCGGTGGTCTAGTAGGGTGATAGATGGTGGAAGCCATGGATGAAGTTGAGAGAGAAGAGAGGTTGTGTGTTTAAAGGTTAAGAAAATATGTATTGACAAAATGAAAGACAAATGAACACAAGCAACACCCCTCCTTGGAAGCTAAGGAGGGGTATATATAGTCACACACGCACCTTAAACTATACATCGAACCTAGTCTAGTCTAAGCGTGTGTGACTATGATAACTAATGGGAATTCTTAAATGTCGTCACATAAAGTGAGTTTCCAACATATGGGACATAAGGGTTGTGGTTTCCTTTTTAGCAGATAGTTAGGTTTTTTATTATGCACATTTATTTTAAATATTCAAAATCTTGTAGAAGGATATAGGATCTAATTACTTACCCAGTTATCGTAGAATAGAATCAAATAACTCTTTGGATATAACAGGCACAACCTCATGATGCCTGCAAGACCAAACAATAAGAGAACAAATTTTGACCCACTTGACCCATTAGTATCAAACCACAGGAAAATATAAACATATACAAAGGGCTATTAAAAATGTATACACAAACTTGCTGCGAATTTCTCGATGTTGGAAGTAGTGGCTATTTGGCATCAACATCTACTCACTGACAAATTTAGCATTCAAGATTGCGCGAGTGAATCCCATCTAAGTTAATCTAGGTAATCTGCAAATGTAAAGTACGTTGGAGGAATGTCAATGATGGGAAAAGCTCTGTCAGGATTATCCATTTTCATGGAATCAATAAGATAATGGGTAAAGAAGACTTAGAAACACAAGGGGCAGTGGATGAATTTAAAACATCATAACAGGCCATTTAACTGATGCGACCAATTAACTTACGTGGTTGATTAACCTGTCTAATGGACACCTGATGCTACACACTTTGTAGTCATCCTGTTTAATCTGAAATGTCACATTTTCATACAACAAAAATGAGAGGCAAGAAACTAAAAATGTTATATTTATATGTTATGTTCACAAATGCCCTTTAGAAGTTCAATCTAATTATTCGCGACTCATTATTTACCCGAGATAATAGTTGTCGGCCCAATCATAAATCAGTATCCTTCCATCTAAACACTCAAACTAATTATCTACTATGTCGAAACAAAATTATCACTTAAGCAGTCTCATAGCCAATGGTGTGTTGTGTGTGAACGACAAAAGACACCTGATGCATCGATTTAAAAAACTTGCTCGGTAGTATAATAATAACACATTTAACATCTTTTCTAGATCAAAACATATGACATAAGCTTATAAGTCAAAAAAGTGAGTCATGTAAGCTTAGTCCAAAACACCTTGAAACTGGACAAAAAACCTTTTAACCCACTTCTTTGACTCGTTACCCTACCTTCACAACCTACCTATTTTGCCACTTGTACACAAATATACCATCAGTATTTCTTTTCGAAACTAATATACCTCACAAAAAAGCTCTCACGTTGTAATCTTATTTTATGGGCTTATGAGGTTATTGAAAATTTGATAAGCTCATTTTCTTAAGGCTTATGAGCTAGTAATTAATTTTAACTTATGATGTTAAATAAGCTATAAGCTCCAAAACCCAGTATATGTACTTAGGAGTTTCTCAAAATTACAAAATTAGCTCGTAAGCCAACCAAATAAGCTAAAACAAACTTCCCCTAAAGCATGAAAACAACCCAAATTTGTCAAATCTCAAATCTAAATCACAAAAGATAACATCCAATAATGTACAACTAACATATGTTGAAACATGTGGTTTGAACTTGAAGAAAACTTGGTTGAGGAAATTGATCGAGCATATGGCGCGTGGCTATTTGTTTTAAAATATGGTTTTGCATTATGTATGCTACCTCAAAAGAAGATGTTGGGATTGCTTTATATGTACGCTATTTGCATAGTGGGAGCTTCACTGTACTGTATATAGTTTATGCCCTTATGTGAAGCTGATCAAAATGGGTCGTTTTAGGTTTTAAATGGATATGAATGTATTTATAACTGGGTAAACAAAAAACAGCAAAAAAAAAAGAAATATATTGTAGCTCATAAAGTATAATAACTTTAAGGAAGAAAAAAAGTACAAAGTTACAAACAACAACAACAACATGGTGATATTAATATACTGTAGTACTGTATTTATAACAGGGTAAACAAACAAGAAACATGAATTTACAACTAAAAAGATATATACTTTTATAACCAATTACACAACATAAGTGGAGAAACAGGATCGTATGTGGCCATACTTGTTTTGGAGTGACCACTACGTGACATGAATAATAGAATGTTTGTGGCTTCATTCACATCATCCTCAGCAACCCTTGTTGATCCCAAACGACGACCTCTTTTGCGCGTCTTTACATTACAGCCTGATAAATACTTGGTCAAATCAACCACCTCATATCTTGTTTTAGGTTTCTTGAAATTTTCTTGAAACTGAGTGAAGTCTGAAACTCTTTTACCATTCATATTTTTATCTGCATTCGAAAACTGGATCTTTCCATGTCTTTGAGGTGCGTATCACCATTCTTTAATGGATTCTTTAACCGAATAACGATTTTTCTCACACCATGTGATGCTGCTGCTGCTGGAGTAGAAGATAGAATAATTGTTGTTGAAGTAGCTTGTTGAGACATCATTAACAGAGAGAGAGAGAGAGAGAGAGAGAGAGAGAGAGAGAGAGAGAGAGAGAGAGAGAGAGAGAGAGAGAGAGAGAGAGAGTTGCTTGCACAGATTAAGTAATCTTGATTAAAGAAATTAACAACTAGGAATATACAACTGTGGAGTAGATTGATTAATTAAAACCTAATTGATTGGGATGAAAAAATTACTGTATAAGAATAAGCTGGAGGAGAGGCCTATTTATGGTAATCCATATCCGTGTATTTTTTTTATTTAGGCGGTTTTATTGCCGTGTAATTTTTTGATTTAGGCGGTTTAATTTTCCCTTTATTTATTACCGTTATCAACTCTACGAAACTAAGTAGAACACAAATTTTTATATATTCAATTTAATACGAATAATAATGTTTTATTTGAAAAAAAAGATTTTATTTAAATTTATTTAGAAAACGCCCAAAATTTTTAAATTTTTAGGAAAATTTAAACTTCTTTAAAAAAAAATTTAATTTTTTAGAAAAATATTTAATTTTTTTCAAAAAGACAATTATATTTCCTAAAAATTTAAATTAATTAAAAATTTAATAATTTATTTTATCGTAAAGAAAATTCAAATTCAAGTTACTTTTAAAATTTACCGTGGGCCTTTTACCTCCACGCGGCATTGCTCCGTCAGGCTTTCGCCCATTACGAAAAATTCCCCACTGCTGCCTCCTGTAGGAGTCTGGGCCGTGTCTCAGTCCCAATGTGGCTGATCATCCTCTCGGACCAGCTACTGATCATCGCCTTGGTAAGCTATTACCTTAATAAGTGTGAAAACACTTATCCTTTTGCCACCTATTTCTAATAATAACAAGACCAAAACGTGTGATTTATGTCGTAAAAGTCAGAATTATGCGTGGTTTGTGTTTTTATTGTGTTTTAGGACAAAACTATGAAAAAGGAAGAAAACACGGGCTTTCACGGGCTTTTATCAAAGAAAACGGGAAAAGACGAAGTCAAAAGATCAAGAGTGCAAAAAGAACGGAAGTCCAAGACCTATTCTAAAGATTTATCGAAGAAAAAGTCTAAAGACGGAAGTTTAATGAAGACGAAGAACTTAAGTCTAATAGAAGAAGAAAAATTAAAAGACAAGTTCAAATCCCGAGACGACATCGACAAAAGACAAAAAAATTAAAGTCGAGTCGAGAAGACGTGAAGAAAGAAAGAAAGAAGATGCAACACATGCACTCCTTCCACCTTCCCTATAAATACCCTCCTAATACACATTAGGAGGGAGTTAGTCTTTAATTTTTAGTTTTTCATTTTGCACTTTTCTTTCTAGTTTTAGAGAGAGAAAGTTCTAAACTTTCTCTCACTAAGTTTTTCATTCCTTCCTTTCTTTTAAGCTTTCATCATCATTCTTGTATTTGGATTTCATCTATCTTGGTTTTTGATTCAAAATCTTTTCTTTGATCCGAATCTTCCATGTTCCGTGATTGAAGTTGAGATTGTATGGTTAGAAGATTCACTCCCTTTGTTCCTACATATGCTTCTAAACGTATAAGTTGTAAGCTTTTAATGCTTATTGGCTTATTCGAGTTTTAGCTTATTGATTTTCGGATATCACAAAGGATTTAGTCATCACAAAAGTTTCTTTCATAAAGCATTTGATTTCCGTTTTGAAAAGTCGCAAGTTTAAGCTTTTTGAATTGTTTTAGGCTCGGGTAAAATAGCTTATTGTAGCAGCTTATTGAGTTTTAAAATTTGCCACCAATTTCGGATTAAGTTAGCTTCCATCGCAATCTTGGGGTTTCGTACATTCCGACGAGTGTCATTGTTTTGATCGCAATAACCCAATAGGGTTCTACTTTGCGATCGGTTGGTTACTTCCCCCTTATTCCGATCTGGATTGCGATCGCTCATTGCGATCGCATATTCCGACGGGTCTTAAGGCTCTTGTTAAAACGAAATGCTGCCCAAATTTACTTTACTACATTCCGATCTGAACCGCATTGCGACTGAGGTGTTTTCAACATTTCGATCTGGAAACTTTGCGATCTAAGAACATTCCGACGAGCATCATTGCGACAGACTTGTGGTTTTTGCATTCCGATGGGTATTTATACTTGCATTCCGATGGGTACTAAGATTGATATTCCGATAGACCTTTGCATTGTTTATTCTGATGGCTTATTTTTAGTTATATTCCGATGGGTATGATTTGGTGCATTCCGACGGAGATGATTTGCATTATTCAATTTAACTAAGATTTTAAGTTTTAAAGTTTTTCAAAGTTTTAAGTTTCAAGTATTTTCCTAATTAACTTTAAGTTTAATTTTGTCAAAGCTTCTACTTTACTTATCGACAATTTTCATACATGCTTTTAAATTAGACAACCAAACCAAATCATTTTGCTCACCAAAAGACAATTGAGTCGCACTCTTAACCATTAGTCAATTCGAAAAGACTTGGGACAACAATATTTTATACTTGGGGTAAAAGCCGAGTATTAAATGGCGCCGCTGCCAGCTCTTTTCGTTAAGATTAACGGTTTCTAGTGAGAGACGCATTGAATTTTGGGATCCGTTCTTTGACGTTATTTTCCTTGCTTTAAAAATTTTCAAAAATCCTAAAAAATATAAAACTCTTCAAAAATACAAAAACATTAAAAAATCATAAAAAGCAATTCTTTTCCAAAAGGTTTTGCACCAAAAATAAAATAAAATTATATAGATATTCTCTGTGTATATTTTTCTTCTGCAGGTGTATGCGTACTAGATCTTCGAACTATTCTAAGCCCGAGACTCGTGAAGATTTAGATATGGCTGGTGTTAATAACAACAATAACAACCCACCTCAACCCAATTTGAATAACAACAACAACAACAACAATGTCCTCCTACCTGATTTACGAACAATGGAGGAATTGTGTCAACCTACCATGAACGGACGCGGAGGCCCGATTGCGCCGATGCACGTCACGGCTCAGGAGTTTTCGTTGAAGCATCACATGATCCAACAAGTGCAAACTAACCCATTTCGCGGAATTCCAGATGATGATGCCAATAAACACCTCGACAAATTCATTACCATCACCCAAAGCATGAAGTGCCCCGGTGTTTCTATGGATGACCTTCTCCTTCAACTTTTTCCCCACTCGCTTTCTCACCATGCCGAAAAATGGTTTGACCGTCTCCCGAAGAATTCTATTCATACGTGGAATGACATGACTCAACGCTTTTTGTCGCGCTACTTCCCACCATCCATGGTCACAAGCCTTCGTAACCAAATTAGTGGATTCATGCAAGACAATGATGCATCACTCTTCGATGCTTGGGAACGATACAATGATTTGATCGACCGCTGTCCAAATCACAACATGCTCCCCGTCACTCTCATTGATACTTTCTACAATGGTCTCACTTTTCGTGATCGTGACACGATCAACGCCGCCGCCGGTGGTACTTTTATGAAAAGGAGACCGGAGGAGTGTCGAGAGTTGATTGAAAACATGACTACTCACCACAAGAATTGGGATTCATCCGCATCCTCAAGATCTAACTCGAGAGTCAATGTTTCTTCTACTACTTCCAATCCTGAGATGACTGAAATTTCTCGACAACTCGCTGAGATGAACAAGAATTTCATGACCATGGCCACAAACCACTTTCAACAAGCTAAAGCCGTTGCTATTTCTTGTGATACATGTGGTGGTCCTCATTCTTACAATGATTGTCCTTCTACCCAAGGCAATTTCTCTGAAAACGTTAACGCAGCATACGGTACTTATCCCAAGGGAGGCTATCAAGCTCGCCCTCAAGGAGACCGTAGCTTGCTCAGTTATCGTTTAAAAAATTATCTTGCTCCCCCCGGTTTCCCTCCTGCAAACCAAAACCAACAAAAAAGCTATAACCGAAACAATCAATCCCAACCTCGTGCTAACAATCAATATCAATCCCAAAGAAACCCATACCCAACTCAAGGAAATTCTCAAGCTTACCAAGCTCCACCTCTCAATCAACCGATGGCATTAAATCAAGACGTCGAGACGTTCATGAAGACTAATCGGGAGCTGGTGACGAATCTTCAGAGTCAAGTCATCAACTTGAAGGGCGAAATGGCGAAACAAGGGAGCGATATTCGAGCCGAGCTAAGGAATGATATGGCAAAACAAAGGAATGAAATTCGTGCCGACATCAGAGATTCTTTCAGCACTCAAGCGCTTAACATTCGTGATATGATTGGTTCGCTCATCCAAGGTAATCAACCCTCTTCTTCGGGTACTCTTCCGAGTAACACCGTTGCGAATCCAAGAGGGGAGATGAAAGCAATCACCACTCGTAGTGGAAAAGGTTATACGGAACCCGAGCTTCCTACACCTCCACCCGTGATTGTGAACAAGGAAAAAGAGCAACTTTCCCCACCTCCTTCACCTTCTATCCCCATTTCCCCACCACCCGTGGTTGTGAGTGATCATACTCCCTTAAAGCCTTCTTCTTCATCCAATATACCTTATCCTTCAAGGTTGAGGAAAGAGAAGCAAAAGAGCAAGGATGATATTCAGGTTTCAAACTTTCTAAAAATGTTTAAACAATTGAATTTTAACATCTCCTTTGCCGAGGCTCTCGCTCACATGCCCAAATACGCTAAGATGTTTAAAGATCTTCTAAGTGACAAGGAGAAGCTTCTTGACATTGCTCAGACCCAACTTAATGAGAACTGCTCCGCAGTGCTCTTAAGGAAATTGCCCACCAAACTTGGTGACCCGGGTCGCTTCTTGATTCCTTGCAACTTCCCGAGAGTAGAGAATTGCATGGCCCTAGCCGATCTAGGTGCCAGTATTAACTTAATGCCATTAAGTGTTTGGAAGCAATTATATCTTCCCGAGCTAGTGCCCACCAAAATGACCTTGGAATTAGCTAACCGTACGGTTGCTTATCCAGTGGGGATAGTCGAAGATGTCTTCTGTTGGCGTCGACAAATTCACCTTCCCGGCAGATTTTGTCGTCGTTGACTACGAGATGGACCCCCGTGTCCCATTAATCGTTGGACGTCCATTCCTGAGGACCGGTCGCACTCTCATTGATGTAGCCGCAGGCGAAATAATCATGAGAGTGGGTGACGATAAAATTGTCTTCAACATGGGTAAGATTTCTAAACAACCTTATTCATATGAGAGTGTTAATGCTATTGATGTTCTCGATGAGGCTTGTGAAGAACATTTTCATGATGCTTGAAAAAGTACTCTTTCTTCTCTACCCAATGTTGAGATCGTCGCCTCAATTGCTCCGGCATTGACTCCTTTTGGAGAAAGTGACTTGGATGATTTCGAAGCTAGCTTGGGTCCTCTCGATATTAAGTATGATAATTCGTCCACCGATTGGGATGAAGACATTCGTACTATTGAGAGACTTCATAATGAAGACCCGTTTTCTCCTCCTTCTCCTAAAGAGGTGACTAATGATGATCCATCGTTAGTGTCACCATCTATTGAGGATCCTCCTACTCTTGAGCTTAAGGACTTACCCCCTCATCTTGAGTACGTTTTCCTTGAAGACAACGAGAAGTTACCGGTCATCATCGCAAAGGACCTGAAAGAAGAAGAAAAAGCCCGACTTATCGCCGTGTTGAAGAAGCATAAAAGAGATATCGCTTGGAAAATCTCCGACATCCGCGGAATTGATCCTCACTTTTGCACACATAAAATTCTCATGGAGGACGACTTTAAGCCCACAATTCAAAGCCAACGAAGGGTGAATCCTAAAATCCATGAAGTCATCAAAAAAGAGGTTATCAAACTTCTTGATGCGGGTATGATTTACCCTATTTCGGATTCACCATGGGTTAGTCCAGTCCATTGTGTGCCTAAGAAAGGCGGAATCACCGTTGTGCCCAATCAAAACAACGAGTTAATTCCTACCCGTCTCGTTACTGGGTGGAGAGTTTGTATAGACTACCGCAAACTCAATGATGCCACGAGAATGGATCATTTCCCTCTACCTTTTATGGACCAAATGCTTGAACGTTTAGCGGGTAATGAATATTACTGCTTTCTTGATGGTTTCTCGGGTTATTTCCAAATACCCATCGATCCCCAAGATCAAGAGAAGACAACATTCACTTGTCCCTATGGCACATTTGCTTACAAAAGAATGCCTTTTGGCTTATGTAATGCCCCCGGGACATTCCAAAGGTGCATGTTGGCTATCTTCCATGACATGGTTGAGCAAACCATGGAAGTCTTCATGGATGATTTCTCGGTCTTTGGGGATTCCTTCTCTTCTTGCCTTGCCAATTTGGAACGTATGCTTAAGCGGTGCGAAGACACTCGCCTTGTTCTGAATTGGGAAAAATGCCATTTTATGGTAAAAGAAGGCATTGTGCTAGGACACAAAATCTCTAAAGCCGGTCTTGAAGTCGACCGTGCTAAAGTAGATGTCATAGCCAAATTACCTCCACCTTCAACCGTGAAGGGTGTGAGAAGTTTTCTGGGTCATGCGGGCTTCTATCGTCGATTCATTCAGGATTTCTCTAAAATCGCTCGCCCGATGACCCACCTCTTGGAAAAAGATACTCCTTTTATCTTTTCTAAAGAGTGTATCAAAGCCTTCAATCTTCTTAAGGATAAGCTAACTAAGGCACCGGTCTTGGTTACCCCTAATTGGGAGCTACCCTTTGAGTTGATGTGCGATGCTAACGACTTTGCTATTGGTGCGGTTTTGGGCCAAAGAGTGAATAAACACTTCCAACCAATCCACTATGCTAGCAAAACAATGACGGGGGCTCAATTGCATTATACGACAACCGAAAAAGAGCTTTTAGCTGTTGTCTATGCTTTTGAGAAATTTCGCCCCTATCTTGTTTTATCCCCCACCATCGTATACACGGACCATTCCATGTTGAAGTACTTGATGACTAAGCATGACTCCAAGCCAAGACTTCTCCGCTGGGTTTTACTCCTTCAAGAATTCAACATTGAAATTCGTGACAAGAAGGGTGCTGAAAACCTAGCCGCAGATCATCTGAGTCGACTTGAGGATCCATACCAAGGGGATCATCTGAACAAAGAGATCAATGACTCTTTTCCCCTTGAGACCTTAATGTCTATAAATCTTAATCTTGATGACACCCCGTGGTTTGCGGACATTGCAAACTACTTAGCGGGTGGTATTCTCATCAAAGGGTTAACATCCCAACAAAAGAAGAAGTTCTTGAATGATGTTAAGACTTACTTTTGGGATGACCCTTTTCTATTCAAATAATGTGCTGATCTGATCATTCGTCGATGTGTTGACGGACCGGCAGCTTTGTAAATCCTTGATGCTTGCCATAGAGGACCCACAGGTGGTCACTTTGGTCCCAACTACACCGCTAAGAAAGTGTTTGATTCTGGATTCTATTGGCCCACCATTTATCGTGACGCTCACGAAATGGTTAAGCATTGTGATGCTTGCCAACGCCAAGGCAAGATCACACATAAGGATGAGATGCCTCAAAATTTCATACAAGAATGTGAAATCTTTGACGTATGGGGCATCGACTTTATGGGGCCATTTCCATCATCCAAAGGGAACAAGTACATCCTCGTCGCCGTCGACTACGTTTCTAAATGGGTTGATGCTAAGGCTCTCCCTACGAACGATGCGAGGGTGGTTGTGAACTTTTTGAAGCAGCTTTTCGCTTGATTCGGCGTTCCTCGTGCTATTATCAGTGACCGCGTGACTCATTTTTGCAACGATCAATTTGTAAGAGTCATGGCTAAGTATGGTGTTAATCATCGTATTTCCACCACCTATCATCCCCAAACCAATGGGCAAGCCGAATTTTGGAGCGTACTGTGGGAGAGCATCGCGCCGCGTGGGCCGATTAGTTAGATGATGCTCTGTGGGCTTTCCGTACTGCTTATAAGACCCCGACCGGCTGTACGCCTTATCGTCTTGTGTACGGGAAAGCATGCCACCTCCCCATCGAGCTAGAACATAAGGCGCACTGGGCCTTGAAGGGGCTAACTTCGACATCAACAAAGCCGGTGATCATCGCAAGATTCAACTCAACGAGCTCAACGAACTGAGGAATGAAGCTTATGAGAACTCGCTGATCTACAAGGAGAAGACCAAGATCATTCATGACGCAAAAATCAAGAACCGAGAGTTCCACGTTGGTGATCAAGTCTTACTTTTTGACTCTCGGTTGAAGATCTTCTCTGGCAAGTTAAAGAGCCGCTGGTCTGGTCCATTCACCGTCTCCAAAGTCTTTCCATATGGGACCATTGAGCTTTCTCAGCCAAATGGGCCCAATTTCAAGGTGAATGGCCAGCGTCTGAAGCTGTACTTTGGTGAGGACATCTCCCATGAGATGATTCCATCCCTCACCATGTTCCCCATGAACTAAATTGGGTCGAGTCAGGCTTGGGACTCGGTTATAAAAAACAAGCGCTTCTCGGGAGGCAACCCGTGATCTATCCTTTACTGCTTTCATAATAAGTGTAGGGGAGCCCCGTATGTGTTTGTTGTCTTGTTTCTTGTGCTGTGCAGGGAGTAACGCTTCAAAGATCCACCTTGATGACTTTGACGAACCATGATACCGTGTTCCCATCTCCCCGGTTATATACTAAACTCTTGTGATTCAATATTTCATATTTTATATGTTCACATTGAATTCACTTTAGTTGTCCTTTCCTTAGCAAGATTTAAACAAAGTTCACAATGTCATAAGGGTAGCGGATTTTACTCCCACATGCTTAAACATTGAGGACAATGTTTATCTCAAGTGTAGGGGGGGACTTCTATCGAAGTAAGTGTTTTTTTTCCATGAATTTGCCCTCATTTTAACCGGAAAATTTGATTTTTCGACATTTTTCAAAATTTTTAATCTATTTTGGCCTAGTTATATAGTTGTATTTTCCTTTATTATGTTTATTTTCTTTCCTTGCTTGAATAAATTTTCAAATAAGCGGTTTTAAATTTTTCTTAGTCGTGAACATTTTGACTCAACCCGAGTTTACTTATCTAAGTTTACTCTAGCTAGTATCCTTAACGTGTTTAAGTCAAGTTTTGCTAGGCTTTTATATAGGGAGCTATAAAACGCGAAAGTCTTAACTCTCACGGGTTAAGAACAAGAACTTTTCGCAAGTACCTATAATTGATCCTAGAGAGTTGTTTATCAAGGGAACTTTAAAATGCGAATTCTAAACTTGAAAAAGTCTAAGAGTTTGCAAGATCCTATAGATGACTCGAAAACCCAAAACTTTGATTTAATAGGCTAAGCATCCACGAGTCTCATTCCTTGAGATTTTAAAACTGTGGAGGACGAGAGATGATAGAGTCAATTATAAGTTCGGTATTCTTTCGTGAATTTATGTGAGTTAATTATAAGCCTATTCTCCCTTCGCTTGTTAATAAATTTATTTGCAATAAATAAGGTTGTACGATTTAAAAGGTTACTTAGCTTCTAGCCCCAGATCGTTTAAATGTTGCTCGGTACGGATTAGAGTTCATAGCTGTGACAACCCTGGTTTTGAGGTTCGTCACTTAGTTTTATTTTGTGCTAGTTACGTGTCTTTACGTGTTTATGTGCTTATTGGTGTGTATAGATTGTGGTTTGGATATCGTTTTCGGTACGGGGTACCTTGTGAGTGAAACGATGTGTGATGATTTCATGTTCATGAGTTCACATGGTAGTGACTATTAAGTGAGATGGTGTTATTTAGTGGTTTTACGTATACGTATATGTATTATAGAAAATCGTATTTTTACGATTTACGGTTTAGCATTTGGAAGTCTCGGATGAGGTAATTAGTCATATGGATATTTTTCGGGATGGTTTTAAGTCATTTAGGACTTAGTTATAAAGTTTATTTCAAAATTTGAGAGTTTTTATAAAAGTGTATATTTTACGTCTTTTACGGTAAAACGCGTAAATTTGACTAGTTTTACGGTTTTGGAAGCTTTAGGAGCTGAAATAAATTAAGGAAAATTAAAGTAATATTAATAACATAACATTAAATAATAAAAATAAAAAAAACGAATTTAGGGGTGTTTGGGTCGGTTTAGACGCACCAAAGAAGAAAGAAAGAAGAGAAAAGCCCAAAACAGGCCCAATGGACTTGTAATGGGATTAGGGGGCCTTTAGGACTTAACCAAACCCAACTCATAGCCATAATAATCAGGTTCTTAACCTCCATAACATCTCCTAGCCGAAATTCATCAATGGTGGCCAATTAGGGTTCTTCAAAAATTAGGTTTTCTTCATCTTCTATTAATTCAAAGGTAAAACCTTCTTAACCCTTTTCAATTTAATTATTTTAATGATGTCTTAATCATCATATGACGGATTTAGGTTAGGGTTTAATTAAAAACAGTATATTAATCATATTATAATGATTAAATAAATTAGGGCTTGTAATTAGAGGGATTAGGGTTAATTAATGAGGTTGATTTTGTTAAACACGTTTTTAAAAACTGGGCAGAATTTTGAGTCAATTGTTTTGATCATATCGGGAGTTCTAGGAATATTCAAGATGCGATCCAAGTATCCCTGAAAAGGTAATTGAAGTGGCTTTCCAATGCAAGAAACGAGAACTAAAATGGAGGTCGGGAAGTGGGTCGAAAACAGGTTACAACAGTCGAAAGTCAAAACAGCTTTGTAATCAGCCTGTTTTCTTTTTAAGTTTTGGGTTGTTTGGGGTACTTAGGGTTGCATTGGGATCTTCTCACGAACATGAAATATGGTTTATATATTATAGTGAGTATCTGCACTTGGGCTAAGATTTTGGTTTAGGGTAAGACCCTCTAATGGTAATGAACTTTTCATACGTTTAAAATCAGTGAATTCTGGATAGGTAGCAATATATACACATATATCGGGGCCTTTACGGTAGCTTTAAGGTTAGGGCAAGTGGGAGGTTTTAACTAACTTGTATAAAAGTGTGAATATTCCTTTTACAGAAACCATGGGTATATTTAAGTGGACTTTTGACTTAAAGTTTTGAGACCTAAAACTGGGACTGTTTTGTGTAAAATTATGAACGGGATAGCTATTAAACTTAACCAAGTTAGGGACTTGTTAAGGAAGGGTAATGGGGTGATTAGAACTTAACAATGAGGTAATTATATGGGAATAGGCTAGATGTCCATCATAGGTTGATGAGCCATCTTGGTGGTTGGTTCGGGTATTGATTGTGTGTTTCTGGTTTGTTAGCTCGTTGCTAAGTGCGAGGACTTATGAAGAAGCAATCAGGTGAGTTTCATAGTCCCATGTTTACTATTGATTTTAACTTCCAGATGGGATGGAAGAGACACTGTGTTGAGTTATTTATAAATTGTTGTTGTGAATGTTTTTATGGTTGTGATGGACTTGTGTGTATATTATGTGATTAACTGCTATGTGATTCTTGATTGTGTATGATTTGGATCGGGAGACACGTGCCATCTCAGTTCTTGTGGTTTGACAAGGTAGTGGCCTTGTGGTTTGACAAGGTAGTGGCCTTGTGGTTTGACAAGGTAGTGGCCTTGGGATAGGTACATAGTGTGATCATCTATGATACCATGTTGTTTGGCAAGGTAGGAGCCTTGGATTTTGGTTTGGTATGATTAATATTGAATGTTAGTTGTTAATGCATATTTGTAACACATTGTCCATATGTTCTTTTGTTGATGATGGTTATTCACAGCTTATAACTGTTTTGGCGTTGGAGTCTAAACCTATGACTCTCACCAACATTATGTTGACGTGTTTTAGTGTCTCTTTCAGGTGTGAATGTGGTTAAACGTGAGGATAGAAGTGGCTAGACTTGGATGCCTTAGGATTGCATATAGAAGGAGATCCCCGTTCCTTCTTAGTTTACCTTTATGTTTTTTTGAATTAGTGATACTGTTGGCACCTATATGTTTGTTTTGTTTGTGTTACTTGTTTGTCTTGGGTAAGAGGTAGGACTGTTACCTACTTACCTAGACTCCTGCGTTGTTGAGATATTGTCATGACATTTGTGTCACCATTTTATGACATTTCTTATATCATTTAGTTATCTCTATAGACACGCTATTGTTGTGATGATATCCATACGTCGCGCCCCATATTCCGCCATAGTGGGGTGTGACAGAATGGTATCAGAGCCCAATGGTTATAGAGAATTAGGTTGCCTAGTCGCGTAGCCTAGTCTATAGCTTAAGGGTCCCTGCATATAGGCGTCATAGGAGTATGTGAGCATTTTATAATAATTGATGTGTTTGGATGTTATTTATTGCGATGTTTTGACTAGTATGAATTGAACCGTAGTATGTTCATACTTAGTCACATGTTATTTTCTTTTCGGGTTTGTGACTAGTGCGGGTTGAATCATAATCGTTCACGCTAGTCACTGTTGTATTTTGCTTAAATTGTACGTTATAGTACATAATTTAGTACAAGGTAGTTTCTATCTTATATCGAGTTATCTTACATACCTGAGGTATGTTATTTTTCTTTTGATGTTTAAGTCATGTTCCCAAAGAATCGTGTGGTGGTTCGAGTTACTAGGAGTAGGTGGATAGGAAGGGTTTTAAGCTGTTTCCACTCTTACCGGCAACATGACTTATAACTGATTATGTTTTCGTTTTGGATTTAGTCTAGGCTGTTTTAGCTAGACTATGGATTTCTGTATTCCAAGAGTTTATTATGTTATTTTTATAGATGGAGTTTTGGACCTTATTAGTTATGTGGTTATGAGCTTATGTGAGTAGATAGATTTATGTGTTATATGTTGTATTGAGTCTTATAAGTGTCATCATAGGAGGGAGTGCATTGGGGAAAGGGTAATTGTATAAGTATGGTGGCCAAAATAGTTATACAAGTACCACAACTTCAATGGGTTCTCAAGTATGATTGCATGAAAGAGGGTTAATACATGCTTGTATATGATGAGATGTAGAATTTGGGTATACGTATATATATGGGTTTATGCAACGGCTGCCTACGATGTGGCTATATTATTAGTGTGTTATATGTTTTGAGTTATAGTTGTGTTGTGTGATGATGAGGTCACACGATATGGGTTGGTTTTGGTATTGGGTTTTGTGCCTTGTTGTGGCATGGTGAGATGGTGAGAAGGTGATTACTCGTATGGAAAAAACGAGCGTATAAAGTGATCGATTGACTTGACATGTATGATAACGAGTATGTTTGGGAGATTCGGTAGGTATACATACGCGGATGTATATATATACTAATAGATGTTATGTTATGATTTACGGTCGTTCAGTAGTTATTATAACTTGAACGTACCTAGTACTCTCTTGTGTTTAAACAATTTATTAGTGCTCGAGTTTGGTGGAGTCTCAACGACGTTTTGAATTTTTATTTTTTTTAAGTGTGTCTTGTAGCGTATTCTTTGAGTTTCGTATTTCACGTGTACGTTTTAAAATGGTGTTCTTGGTTTTAAGTCTATTGAAATAACTTGGGATTTCTTTTGAGATAATGAAATCTTTTGTATTGGGTCTTGCATTTCTTTTGGATCGGTATATATTGAGAAAAAAGGGGACTTGGAAATCTATTATAGGGTTAGATAGTTGGTTGTATTCAGTAAAATAAGGGTAAGGTGTTGGAGTCGTGTTTGAAACAAGATGTAACGTAAGATTTCTTTTAATCAACACTTATTTATTTCAAATTTTAAAAGACTTTCTTTGAAATAAAGCGAAGTAAAAATTTCTTTCTACCTACATAGTTTATATAATTGAGTTTGACCGATTTATGTCATTTTTAATTATTTATACAAGGTTAAATTGAGTTTATGAAGATTTCACATACAATCATATCTGTCATTTAAAAGGATTGCATTAATCACTAAGTTTATTATTTAGTTTTTAAAACAACTAGTATAAAATTGTTTTGGTCATAACTTGTTCGTTTTTAGAGCTTTTTGAGTGATTCAAAAGCCAAAAATTATGTACTCGGAACGTACTTTTCAAATATTCAGAATGTATAGTCATGGGAGGTCAGTATCTTGGCCGGAATTATTGTACAAGTGTCGGGTTAAAGGTTGAGTTTGAATAGTAGTTTATTTTTATGATTTGGGATGCACGGGATACCTAGTTTTTGAGTTGAGTTTTGAGTTCGTCAAGAGGGTTGTTTGTAGATTGTTTGAGTCACATAGATGTAGGAGGTAATAATAAATAGATAAAAAAAGGATATATATTCTTTTGGAAATGTCGGTCTTTTGCACGGTTTAAATAATATGTCGCGGGGCGTAATATGTTTTGGTTGCCATTGGGTGTTTCTTGGATTATTTTTCGTTGTCATGGGTCATTTTGAATTGATACACGTTTTGGGTTTGAGTTTTCTTTTGAGTCTCGTGGTTTTTGACTTGTTTTAACTGGTGCACGTGAAATGTCGTTAGTTATCTGTAGGTTGATTCGTTGATCGTATCTGATGGATTCAGGATGTAGTTTTGGTTTTGTATTGTCCGGGAGCGTTGAGGTAGTCATATGAAAGACTTGGTCGCGCCTACACACTTAAGTAGGTGACCATGAGAGAACTGTCAGAATACCCTTAGTGGGGAGGAAAGAGGTTCGTAGACGAACTAATGTGGTCATGAGGTCTAATAGGAGTGCCAAGGGAGATGAATAGAGATTTGTGAAATGTATAGATATTAGCACAAGTAACGCGCCATAGAGAGTGTTGGAAGGGGATATTGTTCGTAAGGCATGTATGTTCTCTAAAAAACTTCCTGAAAGTTAGTAGGTTTGCCTATTATTTTGTGGTAGAACCATAAATAGAGCAAGTAGGAGAAGTGAGAGGAGTTGTAGTTAGTGCCTTTCCAAGGCAAATTGTTGATGGAATGATTTAAAAACAAGAGTTATTAGAAAATGCAACGGATGCAAGGTAAAAGTTGAGTTGCTTAGTAGTAGATTGGATGTGGAAAGCGGTTGAGTGGTCTGATGAGAGGAAGCATTGGTCTTTTAAAATGCGTACAGAATTTTGCAAGTAGAACGAGGTAAGAATTTATTCGTATTGCCGCTAAGAGAGGGTGCAAGGAGGACATAGTTGAAATTGCTAAGGATGTTGTATGAACGCTTTGGGTTTACGGTTATGCATTTGTCTTCGCCAAAGCACTAGCGGATTACATGGAGTCAATGAAGCGAGTGTGCCTGAATGTATATAAATGAGTGGTCATCGGGAGTATCGACGACATCTTGATCTACTCAAAGTCTAAGAAGGAGAGTTAGGCGAAGTATGTGTTGGTTTTGAAGTGGAATTATACGGGAGATTTTCAAGTGTGAGTTTTAGTATTAAGTCTACCATGATGAGTAGTTAGAGATGATGGCATATCATGGAACCAGCAAGGGGCGAAGTGAAGAAGGATGAGGAAGCATTTTGGAGGCTGAAGAGGTGGATTGGATAATGAGCCGATCTTGGCATTATCGGAAGGACTGGATGAATTCGCGAAGCATGACGATACGTGGAGCAAGGATTTGGACGCGTACGAGGACGACAAAGAAAGGCGATCGCTTATATGTTGCAGGAACTGAAGATTTGGAAGAACTGGATAGACTTAGTTAGTGGAGCTGGGCTGTTATATCTGCCTAGAATGCTAGAGGCATTTGGGTGTACGAGACATGGCGAATGATCTATGCGGATCATGAACGTCTCCAACACATATTCAATCATCTTGATTGAACATTTGTCAAAAGTGATGGGTGGAGTTAATTGACGAAAGAAAAATTGCAAGGCCAAGTACCATCTGGGAAAGGCAAGCATGATTGATAAGACATGGAATAAGAAAAATGAAGTGAAGCTGAGACGAACTTGAACTATAGGGATGACGTATTAGGGTGGTTTGGATGAAGGATGTAGGTTACGCAAGTTAAGTTGTCTAAAGTAGTGAACGCGTCAACATGTATGTTGCGTGGCTTGGACAATCATGTGGAGAAAAGGGACGTAGACTATACTTCCTACATAGATAGGAGTAGCTTAGAAAGAGGGATGTAAGGACGAAATTGGGGAAGGTGACGAGAGTTGGGTGATAGTCGATAGACTGACTAATTCATCTCATATTTCAAGAGGAATGAGAAGTCACGTAGTTGAAAAGTTGGAAGGATTGCGTACGAATGTGATGGAATAGAGGGTGATGCGTAAAAGTTAGCCTAATATGTATGGAATGCCTTATGAAGGGTTATGGCAAGGTAAGAAATGATGGGAAGCATCACATCATGATGTATGGTATAAGCTGAGGAAAAGAAGGAAGTGTGTATAGGAGCGAAGCAAGAATAAAATAGGTCGAGATTGGAAAAGGAAATGGCACTGATCTATACTGATTGTTTGGGAGGATTAGTATCGATAATCGAATGGATGAGGAGTTATAGGTGTGATATGCCATAGGGACGAAGGGATTGGTCTAACTGAGATAACCACCCTTTTGAAGATGTGTATAGATCGTAGGTTGATTTGGACTGGAAGAACTAATGGGTATGTGAAAGACCGTCATAGGTCCCTTTGCATGGAAATTGGAAATTTTAAGTAGTTTGGGGTATGGACTAAAGGGAGTTTCACCCATAGTAACGGATGGTATGTTTTGGTAAAATGGAAGAGCTGATGTAGAGTTTTGTAGGTCCATTTATGATCTTTGGAAAGATCGGACCAGTAGCTTATGAGCGTAGAATTACCTGGGGGAAACGAGTGGTATACATGTTATATTTCGTGTATTAAGATTGGTAAAGGTTGTTTGAGAATGCATTTTGCATGTACGGTTATCCGGGACTTGTGTTAATAAGATTCTTTGTTTTATCAAAGATCATTTGTGAGATTTATTGACTGTGAGGTCAAGAGTTTGGCAATGAGTTTAATTATTTTTGGTTTGTATATGTGGTATTTTGAAACTTGAACTAAAGTTCACGTGGAAATGAGGGGAGTTCGTTTAGAACAAGTATCCTCATGTGATTTGTTTTTTGTGTGTTTGATCCTAAGGAGTAAATCTCGGGACGAGATTTCTATTAGGAGGGAGTGATGTGACAACCCTGGTTTTGAGGTTCGTCACTTAGTTTTATTTTGTGCTAGTTACGTGTCTTTACGTGTTTATGTGCTTATTGGTGTGTATAGATTGTGGTTTGGATATCGTTTTCGGTACGGGGTACCTTGTGAGTGAAACGATGTGTGATGATTTCATGTTCATGAGTTCACATGGTAGTGACTATGAAGTGAGATGGTGTTATTTAGTGGTTTTACGTATACGTATATGTACTATAGAAAATCGTATTTTTACGATTTACGGTTTAGCATTTGGAGGTCTCGGATGAGGTAATTAGTCATATGGATATTTTTCGGGATGGTTTTAAGTCATTTAGGACTTAGTTATAAAGTTTATTTCAAAATTTGAGAGTTTTTATAAAAGTGTATATTTTACGTCTTTTACGGTAAAACGCGTAAATTTGACTAGTTTTACGGTTTTGTGGTTTTGGAAGCTTTAGGAGCTGAAATAAATTAAGGAAAATTAAATTAATATTAATAACATAACATTAAATAATAAAAATAAAAAAAAACGAATTTAGGGTGTTTGGGTCGGTTTAGACGCACCAAAGAAGAAAGAAAGAAGGGAAAAGCCCAAAACAGGCCCAATGGACTTGTAATGGGATTAGGGGGCCTTTAGGACTTAACCAAACCCAACTCATAGCCATAATAATCAGGTTCTTAACCTCCATAACATCTCCTAGCCGAAATTCATCAATGGTGGCCAATTAGGGTTCTTCAAAAATTAGGTTTTCTTCATCTTCTATTAATTCAAAGGTAAAACCTTCTTAACCCTTTTCAATTTAATTATTTTAATGATGTCTTAATCATCTTATGACGGATTTAGGTTAGGGTTTAATTAAAAACAGTATATTAATCATATTATAATGATTAAATAAATTAGGGCTTGTAATTAGAGAGATTAGGGTTAATTAATGAGGTTGATTTTTTAAACCCGTTTTTAAAAACTGGGCATAATTTTGAGTCAATTATTTTGATCATATCGGGAGTTCTAGGAACATTCAATATGCGATCCAAGTATCCCTGAAAAGGTAATTGAAGTGGCTTTCCAATGCAAGAAACGAGAACTAAAATGGAGGTCGGGAAGTGGGTCGAAAACAGGTTACAACAGTCGAAAGTCAAAACAGTTTTGTAATCAGCCTGTTTTCTTTTTAAGTTTTGGGTTGTTTGGGGTACTTAGGGTTGCATTGGGATCTTCTCACGAACATGAAATATGGTTTATATATTATAGTGAGTATCTGCACTTGGGCTAAGATTGTGGTTTAGGGTAAGACCCTCTAATGGTAATGAACTTTTCATACGTTTAAAATCAGTGAATTCTGGATAGGTAGCAATATATACACATATATCGGGGCCTTAACAGTAGCTTTAAGGTTAGGGAAAGTGGGAGGTTTTAACTAACATGTATAAAAGTGTGAATATTCCTTTTACAGAAACCATAGGTATATTTAAGTGGACGTTTGACTTAAAGTTTTGAGACCTAAAACTGGGACTGTTTTGTGTAAAATTATGAACGGGATAGCTATTAAACTTAACCAAGTTAGGGACTTGCTAAGGAAGGGTAATGGGGTGATTAGAACTTAACAATGAGGTAATTATATGGGAATAGGCTAGATGTCCATCATAGGTTGATGAGCCATCTTGGTGGTTGGTTCGGGTATTGATTGTGTGTTTCTGGTTTGTTAGCTCGTTGCTAAGTGCGAGGACTTGTGAAGAAGCAATCAGGTGAGTTTCATAGTCCCATGTTTACTATTGATTTGACTTCCAGATGGGATGGAAGAGACACTGTGTTGAGTTATTTATAAATTGTTGCTGTGAATGTTTTTATGGTTGTGATGGACTTGTGTGTACATTATGTGATTAACTGTTATGTGATTCTTGATTGTGTATGATTTGGATCAGGAGACACGTGCCGTCTCAGTTCTTGTGGTTTGACAAGGTAGTGGCCTTGTGGTTTGACAAGGTAGTGGCCTTGTGGTTTGACAAGGTAGTGGCCTTGGGATAGGTACATAGTGTGATCATCTATGATACCATGTTGTTTGGCAAGGTAGGAGCCTTGGATTTTGGTTTGGTATGATTTATATTGAATGTTAGTTGTTAATGCATATTTGTAACACATTGTCCATATGTTCTTTTGTTGATGATGGTTATTCACAGCTTATAACTGTTTTGGCGTTGGAGTCTAAACCTATGACTCTCACCAACATTATGTTGACGTGTTTTAGTGTCTCTTTCAGGTGTGAATGTGGTTAAGCGTGAGGATAGAAGTGGCTAGACTTGGATGCCTTAGGATTGCATATAGAAGGAGATCCCCGTTCCTTCTTAGTTTACCTTTATGTTTTTTTTAATTAGTGATACTGTTGGCACCTATATGTTTGTTTTGTTTGTGTTACTTGTTTGTCTTGGGTAAGAGGTAGGACTGTTACCTACTTACCTAAACTCCTGCATTGTTGAGATATTGTCATGACATTTGTGTCACCATTTTATGACATTTCTTATATCATTTAGTTATCTCTATAGACACGCTATTGTTGTGATGATATCCATATGTCGCGCCCCATATTCCGCCATAGTGGGGTGTGACAATAGCCAAGGCATAACTTATTTAAGCGGGATGCGAAGTTTGGCGAGTCCGAAAAGGCCCAAACAAGGCATGAGGGCTACATTTTGTTGTTAAAGATCCCAAAAGTGATGTGAAGAATCATTTATCGAAAATCAATATGAAGGATCGAGACACACGACGAAAAGCAAATACTCCCCTAAAGATCATGGATAAGTCTATCCAAAAAGACCCTAACAAGGTATGAGGATAAATAGATCCAAGTCCTAAAAGGAGGCGGATCGTTGCATATCAAAGACCAAAATAAAGATTGGAGAAAAATGAAGAAGTCGTGGTCCAAAGATGAAGAATCTATCGAAACTTCAAGTGAAGAAATTCCTAGTATGAAGAGAAGACCATAATTTCAAGAACATCTCTCAAAGATTCGAAGTATGAAGTCGCTGCCAAAAATCGGTCCGAGAAAGGTCTCAAATCGTGAAGCAAGTTATGACAAGATATGAACTTTATGAGGTCCCGAGAAGCAGTTTTAAAAGATTTGGTCCTTTAGCTAACTATTGATTAAATCGTTCACTTTATTTTCGGCCTAAATAACTATCGAAATAAGTCAAACAATGCATCCTCGTGATCATTCATGACAAAAATAAAATATAAGAGATATACCTAGGAATAAGGGAGTCTAAGTGAATAATTGGCCCACATGAGTTCGTGTTAGTTTGCTAACTTATAATAACAATGATCTCGTTTTTAAGCTTGGTATGGGGAACGTGAAACTTGAGGATGAAAAACGTTCATGGCTGCCAAAACCAATGTAAGTGTTTGAATTCTTTACTTGTTCTATCTTTTTATGTTTAGTATTTAATAAAGGCCAAGGTGGATTATTTATGATGGAAAATGTAAACCGTGCTTTAAAATTAATGCATTGCATGAGGGCATTGCAATGGTCAAGTGTAGGGGATTTAATAAGTGTGAAAACACTTATCCTTTTACCACCTATTTCCAATAATAACAAGACCAAAACGTGTGATTTATGTCGTAAAAGTTGGAATTACGCGTGGTTTGTGTTTTTATTGTGTTTTAGGACCAAAATATGAAAAAGGAAGAAAACACGGGCTTTCACGGGCTTTTATCGAAGAAAACGGGAAAAGACGAAGTCAAAAGATCAAGAGTGCAAAAAGAACGGAAGTCCAAGACCTATTCTGAAGATTTATCGAAGAAAAAGTCTAAAGACGGAAGTTTAATGAAGACGAAGAACTTAAGTCTAATAGAAGAAGAAAAATTAAAAGAAAAGTTCAAATCCTGAGACGACATCGACAAAAGACAAAAAAATTAAAGTCGAGTCGAGAAGACGTGAAGAAAGAAAGAAAGAAGATGCAACATATGCACTCCTTCCACCTTCCCTATAAATACCCTCCTAATACACATTAGGAGGGAGTTAGTCTTTAATTTTTAGTTTTCATTTTGCACTTTTCTTTCTAGTTTTAGAGAGAGAAAGTTCTAAACTTTCTCTCACTAAGTTTTTCATTCCTTCCTTTCTTTTAAGCTTTCATCATCATTCTTGTATTTGGATTTCATCTATCTTGGTTTTTGATTCGAAATCTTTTCTTTGATCCGAATCTTCCATGTTCCGTGATTGAAGATGAGATTGTATGGTTAGAAGATTCATTCCCTTTGTTCCTACATATGCTTCTAAACGTATAAGTTGTAAGCTTTTAATGCTTATTGGCTTATTCGAGTTTTAGCTTATTGATTTTCGGATATCACAAAGGATTTAGGCATCACAAAAGTTTCTTTCATAAAGCGTTTGATTTCCGTTTTGAAAAGTCGCAAGTTTAAGCTTTTTGAATTGTTTTAGGCTCGGGTAAAATAGCTTATTGTAGCAGCTTATTGAGTTTTAAAATTTGCCACCAATTTCGGATTAAGTTAGCTTCCATCGCAATCTTAGGGTTTTCGCACATTCCGACGAGTGTCATTGTTTTGATCGCAATAACCCAATAGGGTTCTACTTTGCGATCGGTTGGTTACTTCCCCCTTATTCCGATCTGGATTGCGATCGCTCATTGCGATCGCATATTCCAACGGGTCTTAAGGCTCTTGTTAAAACGAAACGCTGCCCAAATTTACTTTACTACATTCCGATCTGAACCGCATTGCGACTGAGGTGTTTTCAACATTTTGATCTGGAAACTTTGCGATCTAAGAACATTCCGACGAGCATCATTGCGACAGACTTGTGGTTTTTGCATTCCGATGGGTATTTATACTTGCATTCCGATGGGTACTAAGATTGATATTCCGATAGACCTTTGCATTGATTATTCCGATGGCTTATTTTTAGTTATATTCCGATGGGTATGATTTGGTGCATTGCGACGGAGATGATTTGCATTATTCAATTTAACTAAGATTTTAAGTTTTAAAGTTTTTCAAAGTTTTAAGTTTCAAGTATTTTCCTAATTAACTTTAAGTTTAATTTTGTCAAAGCTTCTACTTTACTCATCGACAATTTTCATACATGCTTTTAAATTAGACAACCAAACCAAATCATTTTGCTCACCAAAAGACAATTGAGTCGCACTCTTAACCATTAGTCAATTCGAAAAGACTTGGGACAACAATATTTTATACTTGGGGTAAAAGCCGAGTATTATACCTCACCAACTAGCTAATCAGACGCGAGCCTCTCCTCGGGCGGATTCCTCCTTTTGCTCCTCAGCCTACGGGGTATTAGCAGCCGCTTCCAGCTGTTGTTCCCATCCCAAGGGCAGGTTCTTACGCGTTACTCACCCGTCCGCCACTGGAAACACCACTTCCCGTCCGACTTGCATGCGTTAAGCATGCCGCCAGCGTTCATCCGAAGCTCTTTATTATGTTTTTCTTCTATTTTTTTAAAAAATATAAAAGTAACTAAACTTTTCTTCCGATAAATTAAATTTGTTTAGAAAACACTCAAAAAAATTTGGAAAAATTTAAACTTTTTTGGAAAAGAAAATTAAAAAGTTTCTATTTTTTACAACTAGAAAGATATATACTTTATACATTTTTCTTAATTATAACCCATTACACACCATAAATAGAGAAACGGGATCAGGATCGTATCTGACCATACTTGTTTTGGACTTGAATTGGTGACCACCATTAGCCATGAACAATAGAACCTTTGCTACTTCATTCACATCCTTAACAACCCTTCTTGAACCCCAAACGACGACCTCTTTTGCGCGTCTTCACATTCCATCTAGATAAAAACTTTGTCAAATCAACCATCTTGGGCTCATGACTGTGATTTTGATGAATTTTACCTTTTTCCACTTTCTTGAACGTGCAAGAGTCGGTTTGTTGATATCACCATATATTTTGGGTTTCTTGATATGTTGTTGAAATTCACTGTTGGAACCCAAGTTTAAAACACTTTTCCCAGTAATCTTTTGTTATGCATTTGAAAACAGGGTCTTTCCATCTGCGTTTCACCATTGAAGATCTTTGTTTTTAACCGAATAACAAGCTTTCTCCCACAAAGTGCTGCTGGAGGAGAAGATAAAACCATTGTTGAAGTAGACATTAATTTGTGTCAACAAAGAGTAACAAATCTTGAATGAAGAAATTAACGATAATGAATATATAGTTGTAAAGACTGAGGAATGGTGAAACCCTAATTAATTGAATTGAGATAAAAAAAGGTTACTGTATGAGTTGGGAAGAGAAGCCTATTTATGGTAACCGATCACCGCATATTTTTTGATTTTTCGGGTTTTTTTAGGCGGTATATTTTTTGTTACCGTTACCAAAATATAAGAAACTAATCTATGTCTCTAGCATATAAATTTTAGGACTTCTATTTTCATTAAAATAGGATTTTTTTGATTTGCCGTGTTTTTTTAGGCGTTGTCCGACGTTTGGTGGTGGCTCTAGCCACGAGAACACCGGTATCAGGTTTGAAAAAGAGAGGGGATACCCTACTTACCGGCGGTGATGTCCCAATCCGCCGCGGAGTCACCGGAAAACCTTCAAATAGCGTCGGGTTTTGACTATCGAAAGTGCGGGAGATGATCAGGGACATCCAACAAAGAGAGGGATAGTTTTTAGTGTGCTGAATATATTTTATTATCGCCATGTGATTGTGTTTTCGTTTTATAAATTCATGTACGGTGGAAACATGAAATGGGGAAGAAGCCTAAGAGAGAGAAAGTGATACTTATATTAAAAAATATCTTTTTTGTTATGCTAAAAGAGTGGTCATGTATATAAAATGATAAATGTATGAAAATATTATTTTTAGTTAAAAGAAAAACTGTATCTATAACAGAGTGGTCATAGTACAAACTAAGGCGGGGGGACGGGAGTAAAAACCCACGGGTGGGGGTGATGTGGCAAAAATTCACATGGGGTTTACCAATAACCTCACCAAAATCTCAACTAAAAACCACGCGTGGGTTGTGTATCTAAAAAAACACTAACGGTAGGTTTCTTACCACTCGTAAAATACACTATGTGGGCCCAAGTGCACTTTCATTTAATTATAAATACCCCCATTTAATCCATTTCAAAACACACCAAAATCAAATTATATTCATCTTATCCATTCTTATACATCTTCTCCATTCTTTTAAAATTTTCTACATGGAAAACATAAAAAACATGGATGAGTATACGTTTATGTTCCCCGATCTAATGATCGACGATGAAGAAACTTTGGTAAATAGCCTTCGTGTCCGGTTGCTTGCAAGAGCGATGTTGGTTTTTTCGAAATAGACGATGTAGAAAACTAGAAGGGGGGGGGGGGGTTGAATAGTTTTTACCGATTAGTTCTTTTTTTTTAATTTTAGAACGGCACCTCAATCTCACTGAAATCCGATCCCCAAGTTATACCATCCATAACGGACAGGCCCCGGGACCCGAACTACTAGGGAAAAACCCCTAGAACTCACGGCTTCGCACTAAGGAGGAAAATCATGTATTTTTGTCTCTTGCAAGACTTGAACCCATGACCAAACCCCCTCCCTAAGCTCCAAGAAGAACTCAGGTGGCCAACTACTTTCAAACTTTTCGTGATTGTGAATGGATACAGAGGACGTGTGAATTAACAAAGTAAGAGAGTAGAAGTAATAAAGAAACAAACCACAATGCACAATGATTTGTAGTGGTTCGGCGTAGCAAGATCTCACTTATCTTGCCCCTACTTCCACTCCTCGAGTATCCACTTAAGAGTTCTACATTACTAGTAAATGAATCTCCTTTACACCGGTGGAGAAACCTTCACACTTAAGCTTACAATATTTAACGACACCCAAGCTAAGATGTCTTGTTCTTTACAAAGGCATAACAACGCCTTATACACAATATTCTTGTGGCTTATAACACCAACCACAATGTTACACAAGTAGATGGATGAACGGGTACAACAATGGTGATTGTGTAGGTAACACTTAACACATTCACACAAAGTGAAGCCTTGAAGGATCAAAGCTTGGAGTTGAGATTTCTCGTGACCGATCTTGATATAAAAAAAGATCTAAATCACAAGCAAGAAAAAAATAGACAAGAGACTAGAGAGTTAGAATATACTGAGATTTTAGAGAGAATATATAGAAAGGGGTGAGGTTTAAGTTTGGAAAAGGTTGGTATTTATAGGCAACCATCAGTATCCCACGGAACCTGTCGGACCCTTCACCAAAGGTTGCGCTGGGGTTCGGCATGTCTGACTTTTGTTGCCTCATATATGTTTGTCCAAGGTCATAAACAAACATTGAGTTTTCCTTAGTTTGACTTTATATATCTGACAAGAAGGTCAAATTCAACATATTGGTCCATTTTTCATTTTCGTTTTATGTTTATGTAAGTTGTGTAGAGTTTCATAAAACTTTAGTATATAAGTTCATGGACCTAAAAGACTTATATGTTGCTTATAATTCAAAATAAAAATATGGTTGATGTTTTTTCATTAACAAAACTTTAAGTATGATTACAACGTAAATATCATATTAGTGCGATATTTGCATTTACAATCTCCCTCTTTTTGTTGTACACAAAACATGAACTTATTTTTAGTTGGAACTTACAGCAACATATAAGTTTCTTAGAAATATGGACTTATATTTCTCTTCTCCTCTTTTTTGTTAAAAGAAAAAGGGAAGGTTTGTAATAGAAAAAGAGTTTGAGAGAGATGTTGCAATATCATGATTTTAGCAAGATAGATAGCAAATAATTTTTATATGACTCCTGCTCAATTCAAATTCCCTCTAGTTTGGAGAACGGGTGCCATGGATTATGATAATCCTACAGGAGAAGGGTTAGAAAGATACACAATATTTTTACATGGACATGAGGTAGCCCAACATCAGACTATGTGAATTTACACATTTTTACAAAAATAAAAGATGTGGTTGTGAAGACTGATTTGAGCTTATGATACTCCCCCTAGATTTATGCCCATATGTGTAAAATAATCCCTGCAAAAGAAAGTTAGTATCTCCAGTCCAAAATTCGAGATAGAATATGAGCACACAACACTCAAACACATTTATCGTAAGTATACAAATCATAACTTGAATAACAAGGGTTCATTCATGTTTCCCCAAAGTACAATTACAGCTAGAAGCATGTGAAACATTTTGTAAAGAGAATGAGTTACATTTGATAAACTTGTAAAATAAAAATAAAAGATGACAGTCAGACCCACGGACCCTTTTGGGTGTCGGACCTTTGTTTGGAGGGGTCCAGCGGGGACCGGTATCTATGAAGAGTTGAATTACGTCAAGAGTCTCTTAGTCAAACCTCCTCTTCACTATGACTATGAGATCTCAACCAAGTCATCACCAACTCCTTCCGCCACTACCTTGTCTTTTATCTAAGCATTGATTGCTTATCTTCAAGACATCTAGTTCAAGCAAATCTTAGAGTTCTAGTTTAACTAGGATTAGATTTATTCTTTTCTTTTGGTTTGTGTTTTTTTTTCTCATACATCTTTGTATGATTTATTTTCTTGTATCTTTTATCATGTTTCCTTTTAACATGATTTATCTTGGATCTTTGTTTCTTCTCTTATTTTTTGTGACCTTTGCTATATCTTGTTGGGTGTCTCTTCTCTACCACTAATCCTTTTATGTAGCTTGTCACCATATATCGATTCCTTGGTGCCCCAACCAAGGGGGAGTAAGCACCAACGGGGAGCATTTGCAAAGTCCGGTTCTTTTCTTCTTCAAAGACTTTTGCAACCTTTTTGCTTCGAAAAAGGGGGAGAAATGATATAAAATCGTCTTCGAAAATCTTGTTATATTAGGTGATTGAGTTTATGTATTATCGGAATCATAAAGGGGGAGATTGTTAATGCAATGATGCTTAAAATGTTACTTGCATTTTTCTGTCTCACTTTGTTTTGATTACGACAATATGTAAAAACAAGCATTTACGAAAACAACGAAAAACGAATTCTTGAGTTCAAGTATTTTTCATTTAAACCATTATCACTTAAGGTATGAACAAACAAGTACTCATCCTAATTAAGTGATCAAGGATTTAATCTTTTCTTAAAACTCACTTATTATTAAGTGTGACAAGTTTTTTTATTAAACTTTCTTTTTAAGAAAATGTTTTATTAAATTAATTATTTGAAAATTTGAAATTTGAAAATGGCATATTCTATCTTGGTTTGGAATATCGTTTCAGGATATTTTAATCCCCAGATTCGAACCAGTCCACTAAAAGACAAAAGGGAGCGGAGTCTATGTAGGCGGTTCTTTAGCACCTATATCGGTTCCTGATCGATAAGGAACCGCGGGCTCCAATAAGGAACTGCGGGCTCTAATAAGGAACCACAGGCAGATATAGCCGTTGGATGTTTGTCTTATAAATAGTGGACCATTCTCAGACTTTCAATTTACCTCTTTTGCACATACATTTCCAGATTCTTTCATACTTCTTAAATCACTCAAATCCTTGATCATTTGTTTGATTACTACTTGTTTAGAAGTGAATCTTTCTCCTTTCATCTTTTCCTCTCAAAGTGTAAAGAGAAGAACACTATCATCCTTGAAGTGTTGTGTGTACCTCAAAGATCCACTGAAGATCCAAACTTATTTATTCATTGTTGTGTCATTTTTGTGAAGATCCAAGTAGTTGTATCTATTTGGAAGTTGTATATGTATTAAGGTTAATACTTGGTCCTTAAAGTATATTGGTGTAGATTGGTCCTAGCTATGATTAAGGCTCGACTTTTAGTTTAGAGTCGGAAATTGGTTAAGCGACGTTGTATACGGATTCTCCACCTTAAGGAGCTTTTTGATTAGTGAACTCTCGAGTAAGGAGTACTCGAGGAGTGGAGTAGGAACGAGGAGTGAGCTTCGTTGCCGAACCACTATAAATCCTTGGTGTTTGGTTTGATCTTTCTTTCCCTTATCTCTTTACATTCACTATTCTTTATACTTGTGATTATTAGTTTAGTTGCACTATACCTTGTTCATATTGTGTATAAGAAGGTTTCACATAGATACTCAAGCCTAAGTTTTTGAAAAGGATGTTTAAAAACCAATCTTTAACAAGTAAATTTACGAAACTATTCACCCCCCCTTGTAGTTTCTACAAAATGTATAAGTTACTCGTTTACACTTACTTCTCCCCCTTTTGTCGAATCAAAAAGGTAGTCAACGTCTTTGAAGAAGAGAAGAACCAACGTCGAGAGAACACACATCCAAAGTGGTAGTCATCGATAACACATCATTTGAAGAAGAGAAGAATTAACGTTACGAGAGCTTGCATCCGAAAGGTAGTATTCATTTGTAGAATAGGAGGATTAACTTCGAGAGAGCATGTAACACTCTCAATTTTCGTATCGGTACAGCGGAAGGGTCTTTTAGAGTGTTACGGGATAGCACAATAACTCCAATCATAGACAACACATAAAAATGGTTGTACAAGGTTCAACATACATTCATTCGATAAAAAGTTTTAAAGTGTACAACAGGTCCCAAATTATACAGGTCATTAAGTTTACAAAACACAGATCGAATGAACATTTTCAATATTAAGTGTGGGCCATCAGAGTCGATCTCCATCCGGATTACCTTCAAGCACCTGAGATAGAAAACATGCAAAAATCATATCAGCGAATGCCGAGTGAATTCATTGAGTTTAATGAAAACCGTTATATAAAACAATCATTTACATTCATTTAAAATCAGAACACAAGTATAATATCGGAAGTAAGTCCACATATTGCTAGTCAGGCAATATATAAATCAAGCATACATCTGAAACCGTCCATGAGACCGCAGTCTCTATATTACCATGATAGGTAATATATTCATCGTTAATAGCGTTGTATCATATCGTTTATTTAGATTATATAGATTGAATAGATTATAGGATTATTATTAGCCGCATGAAATTGTTACCTTACTGTGAAACAGCGGGCCGCGAACCCGACAAACAATTTGCCCATCTAAGTTAGCGTGTCGTCACAAAAATCACGCTATGGAATCTTCTCATACATAAATTCGCTTACCAATCAATGTGGTACGACGGGGATCAACCGTCAAGGCGCGAACTGGGGTGATCGTCCCCAAATAGTACTATCAAATGCATAAGCGTCTACCAAAACCCGGTAGTTCACAATTCATGCTAATGGGACTTTAAGTGACATAACCTAACTACTAATAATCCTTTTAGTCTCGAATATAGGGTCATAGCATCATTCGGGTCCATATCATTAAGCATACAATCGGGACTACTTGTGTTCTATTTTATAAAAATCTAGCATGTTATCTCCCTCGCGGGTTTACAAATTATTTTATAAAACATTTAAAAGAGTGCGAGGCTATGAACTCACGTTGTTAATGAAAGGCGGATTATCGGCTACGGGCGTGCTTCGGTCACGGAAACCTATATAAATAATAATCGGTCTTAGACTCGGTCCAATGACTTTTATCAAAATAACAATATACATATGATGATTTTGTACATATGATGATGATCAAGTGGGTTTATACATCCTTGTTTACTCATTTTAGTGTTTACGTTTTGGTAACGTCTTACTAGTTCACTAGTTTTATTAATTTTACCTATTTTAAGTCCATTAATTCTTTTATAAGTTCTTTTACTTGTTTTTACCCATTTTATACCTATATGATCAGTATATATATTTTTCATGTTGGGCCCAAATGGGTTAAGCCCAAATAATTCTTTTTACAAGTTTTTATCTTTTTAAGTCTAATTATTAGTCCAATAGGTTTAGTTAGATCGTAAATGTCCGTAATTCTTATAGTTCGAGTTTTATCGGTTTTTACTTGTATTAGTTACTTATACATCAGTATACAACTTTTATAAACTTTACATTAGACTGGTTTGGTCGTCTAAGTTTTATTTGGCGAAAAACGTTAATTTCACGGCGATAGCCGAAAAAGTCGTAAAAATCAAGTTTATAGTTTTTATTATTTATAAATATTATTTTTACCACCATTTATATAATTTACCCATTTAATTAACCTTTTATACATTTATATAAATAAGTTTTATAAGTTAGTGGGTTTATATTTTTACATTTTATAAATTATAATGTGAGTGCTTATATAATAATAATAAACATTATTTCCAAAATCTGATTTTTAACTTCATATTCACCATTTTTACCATATCTAGAGTTCTATAATGACTTAGAAGCTCATTTTTGGATGACATGTTCTTCATAATATGTGCTACATATAACTTAGTTATAGCTACTGCCCATTTTGAGTTTAAGTTGCCTTAACAGTCCCTACAAAACTGCTTATTCAGATTACACCACCTAACTTGTTTTGATCATATCTCACTCATTATTTTGATTCCATTGCATGGCCAACTCTCACATGTGTATAACATCATCTAATTACTGTAAATGGATCAAACCATGCAATTTTATCAGTTCATCTTTTAGTTATCTACTGTTTTTATACAGCCAACTAAATAGTCAAGATTTTAGCTTCATTTCTTATAGTTATCATCATTTTTAAGCATATTTATCAACACTTGATCCCCACACAACATTTTTATCATCATATATACATCATATACATATACAAAATGAAAGAAAATACATTTGTTCTTTACAAAATAATAAGAGAAAAATGTAGAGGATGATCTTCTTTACCAATCCAAGTGGATTTCTTGTTTTAGGAAGGCAAGAACTTGATGAACACAACAAGTATCTCCAATACCATCAAATATCAAGAACATAAGTTGGAAAATCAGCCCTAGGACACAAGCAAATCACCTCCAAAGTTGTTAATATGGCCACCAAATGATCAAGGCTTCAAGAGAACACCTTAATAGGACTAGTAAACATATGGTTTATGGCTAGAAAAGATCAATGATGGTGTTTGTTAGCTTATTTGGACGGCACAAAGGGAGGAGTAGAGAGGATTTTTAGAGTGGTTTGCATGGAAGAAATGGTAGGAATGAAACAACTTGCTAGTTTTGTGGTAAAGTGGGGAAAGTTTGCTTAATGTGTAAGCATTTGCTTACACTTGTGTAAGTATTAGCTAACTTGATGCCACATTAGTGTTGTGGTGTCAAGTGTATCCGTCCCATATTGCTAATGGGGTGGGACAAAGTGTTTTGTCCCATCTCACTAGTTTACGGGTATTTCTCGATTCTAGTTTTCTCGATTTGCGTGCCCTCGGGTCGTTTTACGAAAAACGTTTTTATAAATTATGAATCACCGTCACAAAACGAATCCAATAAAAATTGTATCATCAAAAACGGAGTTCAAAGACGTAAATACGTAATCCTAAGGTTTCCGGTTTAGTCGTAAAAGACGCCAAATTATGCACGTAAGCCTAAATTTAAATCCGTAAATTGTGAGTTCGTCAACCAACACAAAAATAAGTTTCAAAATATTATACGAGAAAATATTTCACTACCTGAAAATGTTAGATTTGTCACAGCTTTTCCTCCTAAAAGGGATCAACGTCCTCGTGATCCATTTCATTTGGATGTCCGTTTCTTATTGAAATCGAAGAGGTGCGGATATTTCTTCCACATTTCATCCTCTCGTTCCCAAGTATACTCCGGCCCATGCTTTGAATTCCATCGGATCTTGACAATAGGTATCCGACTTTGTTTCAGTTGCTTTACCTCACGGTCCATAACTTCTACGGGCTCTGCGATAAAATGCAACTTCCCATCTATTCGAACCTTACCTAACGGAATTTTCTCATCACTCACTGCTAGACATTTCTTCAGATTAGATACATGGAATGTGTTGTGAACACCATGAAGTTCTGGGGGTAACTCTAGTTTGTAAGCCACCGGACCTAATCTAGATAAAATCTTAAAGGGTCCAATATAACGGGGATTCAATTTCCCTCGTTTTCCAAATCTTATAACGCCTTTCCATGGCGATACTTTCAACATTACTCAGTCACCCACTTCAAACTCCATTGGCTTCCGCCGCACATCCGCGTAACTTTTCTGTCTACTACGGGCAGTCAACAACCTCTTCTTAATCTGAACTATCATCTCCGTAGTCTCCCGGATCAATTCCGGTCCCGTGAGCTGGGTATCCCCAACTTCACTCCAACATACAGGAGATCTACACTTCCTACCATACAAAGCTTCAAACGGTGCAGCCTTAATACTAGAATGGTAACTATTGTTATACGAAAACTCTGCTAACGACAAATGTTTATCCCAATTCTTACCAAAGTCTAACACACAAGCTCTCAACATATCTTCCAGTGTTTGTATCGTCCTTTCACTCTGCCCATCAGTCTGGGGGTGATAAGCAGTGCTCATATCGAGATTCGTTCCCAAAGATCTTTGGAGAGATTTCCAAAAATTCGATGCGAATCTAGGATCTCGATCTGAAATGATCGATACAGGCACTCCATGCTTGCATACAACATTATCAAGGTATATTCGAGTCAGCTTCTCCAGTGAGAACTGCTCCTTAACCGGAATGAAGTGTGCTGATTTGGTTAGTCTATCAACAATAACCCAAATCGAATTGTTTCCAGATGATGTTCTAGGAAGCTTGGTGATAAAGTCCATCGTAATTCGCTCCCACTTCCATTCAGGAATCTTTGGTTGTTGAAGTAGTCCTGATGGTTTTTGATGTTCGGCTTTAACTCTAGCACAAGTCAAGCATTGAAGAACATACATAGCTATGTCAGCTTTCATATTCGGCCACCAGTACAACTTCTTCAAATCATGGTGCATCTTATCAGATCCCGGATGAATGGAATACTTAGATTTATGGGATTCTAACATAATCAAATCTCTTAAGCCTCCAAACTTAGGTATCCACATACGACCTCTTAAGCATTTCACTCCATCAGCTCTAACCTCTAAAGGATCTCCTTCTCCTCGGAACCCTTCATTAACAAAATTCTCCTTCTTACAAGCTTCTATCTACGCATTTCTAATTTGCTCAGGCAAATTATTGTGCACGGTCAAGACTAGAGAACGCACCCTGATAGGCTCTCTATCTTTCCTACTCAATGCATCAGCAACAACATTGGCTTTTCCTGGGTGATATTTTATATCACAATCATAATCACTTAACAACTCTATCCATCTTCGTTGCCTCATGTTCAATTCCTTCTGGTCGAGAATATACTGTAGGCTTTTGTGATCGGTGAATACCGTACACTTGGTGCCATACAGATAATGTCTCCATAACCTAAGAGCAAAGACCACCACTCCTAGCTCAAGATCATGAGTAGCATAATTCTCCTCATTCTTCCTTAATTGCCTAGAAGCATAAGCTATCACTTTCTCTCGCTGCATCAAAACAGCTCTATAACCTCTAAAAGATGCATCACAATACACTACAAAATCTTCACTCCCGTCGGGTAATGATAAGATTGGCGCACTAAATAATTTTTGCTTCAATGTCTGAAATGCTCCATCTTCATCACTTCCCCAAACGAAAGGTTTATTCTTCTGAGTAAGCTTAGTCAAGGGTTTAGCTATCAAAGAAAATTCTTTAATGAATCGCCTATAATAGCCAGCCAATCCTAAGAACTGTCGCACTTCCGTTGGCGTTGTCGGTGCAGACCAATTCTTAATAGCTTCAACCTTTGCAGGATCAACATGAATTCCATCTTTGTTAATCACATGACCAAGAAATTGCACAGAATCTAACCAGAAATCACACTTCGAAAACTTAGCATACAACTTTCCATCCTTCAACAACTTCAAAACAATCCTCAAATGTTCTCTATGCTCATCTTCATTCTTAGAATAGATTAGAATATCGTCAATAAACACAATCACAAATTTATCCAAGTAGGGCTTGCACACTCGATTCATTAAATCCATGAAAATCGCAGGTGCGTTAGTTAACCCAAATGGCATTACTTGAAATTCATAGTGTCCATAACGAGTTCTAAATGCAGTTATAGGAATATCTTCTTCACGGACGCGAAGTTGGTGATATCCTGACCGCAAATATATCTTAGAATACACACTAGATCCTTGCAGTTGATCAAACAAATCATCAATCCTAGGTAAAGGATATCGATTCTTAATTGTCAACTTATTCAGTTCCCTATAATCAATGCACATACGAAAAGATCCATCCTTCTTCTTAACGAACAAGACTGGAACTCCCCAAGGCGACGAGCTCGGTCGAATAAAACCTTTATCAGACAACTCCTTAAGTTGCTCAGATAACTCCTTTAATTCAGAAGGGGCTAATCGGTAAGGCACACGTGCCACCGGTGCAGCACCAGGAATTAAATCGATTCGAAACTCTACTTGCCTTATCGGTGGAAGTCCGGGTAAATCTTTAGGAAATACCTCAGGAAATTCACAAATAATAGGTACATCTTCCAATCGTTTCTCCCTAGACTCATTCCCGGTCACTTGAGCTAACAATAACTCACAACCGTTCCTGATGTACTTTTGGACTTTAATACATGAAACGATTTTCAAACGGGATTCACCTCGACTACCATCAATTACTAACGTCCTATTCCTAAGAGGAATCTTAACCTTCTTCTCTCCACATAAAATAGTAGCATTATTCAACGACAACCAATCCATACCAATAATAATATCAAAACTACCTAATTCTATCAACATCAAATCAATCGGAAAGGAATGGTTCAAGAGATTTAGAGAGCATCCTTCTAATAGCTTATTAGTTTTCACTAATTTACCATCAGCCAATTCCACCTCGTAACTGGTACTTATCTCAACAGGTTCAATATCAATAAGGGAACTAAATTTAGTGGATACAAAGCTCCTATCGGCACCCGAATCGAATAAAGCAACAGCATAATGATTGTTGAGTAAAAACGTACCGGTAACGACATTCGGATCCTCTTTCTTCACCTCAATTGTTCCAAGTTGGTAGATACCACCCTGGGGGTTTCTTCCAGGTACAATCGCTTTCAACTTGGGGCATTCCGATTTCCTATGACCTTCTTCATTACAGTTGAAGCAAATGGTTCCCTTCTTACACCTTTCAACCTTGTGTCCAAGCTTTCCGCAATTTCGGCACTTCCAGCAGTCGCCAGCATGTCTCTTGTTGCCACACTTAGGACATCTATCATCGTTGCGCGGTGTGTTGTTGGTAAGAGCATTTGCATTCCCCTTTCTCTTGTTCTGACGGCGATTGAAATTCTTCCTATTATCACCTCTATCTACACGCTCACCGTCTCCCTTTCTTTTCTCACCAATACGGGCTTCATCTTCCTTATCCTGAATTATCTGTCCAATGAGTTGGTAAGCCATTCGAACAGCATCATCAATGGTCAGTGGTTTCGATGATGTTACGTCCCCCCGGATATTCCTGGTCAACCCTTTCACATATTGCTCAATTCGGATCTCTTCGGGTTCAACCAATCGAGGACATAGCAAGGCCAACTCATGGAATCGATTCGTGTAACTATCAATGTCCACACCTTTCATTCTCAAATGAATCAACTCTTGTTCTAACCTAATAATAACACTACGAGGACAAAACTCCAAAGTCATCCACTTCTTAATTTCAGCCCAAGGAGTAGCATTAGCAGCATCAATACCCATGAAAGCAATTCTCCCGTTCCACCAAGTCAACGCACGACCTTTAAGAGTAGCCATAGCAAAAGTTACCTTATCTTCCTCCTTACACTTACTAATCCTAAACACCGATTCAATCTTTTCAATCCACCGGCTTAATCCTACAGCACCTTCAGTTCCATTAAAAGGTAGAGGTTCACACTTCATGAACGTCACATAAGTACAGCCACGAACTTCAGGTGCATTCGTTCCAAGTCCTCCTATATTTCCTCCAGCATTAGCATTCACATTATTAGCATTCACATTCACATTAGTACCGCCAATTCCACTACCGCCAGCTCCACTACCGCCAGCTCCACTACCGCCAGCTCCACTACCGCCAGCTTCATTTCTAGCATTTGCCATAAATTCAGTCATAGATGCGGTAACTTGCTCCGTAATAATCCTACGTACATCATCCTCAGTCACAGCCTTCTTGGGCGGCATAGTTCTATAATTCCACAATTTCAAAGTATTAAGCATTCATCCAACCAAGGATTCATATAATATGGATCGAATTCATAATCAAGATACAAATAAGGCACAATATGGAATTCAAGACAAGATACATATTTCATTCGATCTGAAACAAAAGTATTGTCTTAGTACATCCCATATCAAAGTTCTAGCACTATATACACTCAAAATTCGTGCCAAGTCTATTACTAACAAGTCGGTTCAGTCAAAGCTACAAAAGCACAAAAGATATAAAGGTCACTACTAAATACAGACTGGTCTACTGAGAACCGCCAGATGGTCCATCGTCCATCGTCTTCTGGATCTTCGCCGGACGATCACTAGACACATCTTCAGCTGGGCGCTTACGAATTACTCCTCTTTCAACCATGTCAGCATAAAATCTACTGTTCCATCCCACGGATATATTCAACTCCTTTTCGGCTTTCTCACGCATCGCACGAGCCACACTCAACTGAATCTCCATAGTATTTACCTTTCTCTTCATAGCAGCATACTCACCACTTTCCAACACTGATAACCTCCTAAAAGCCTCATTCAATCCACGTTCTACATCACTCAAATCCAAACTAAGCAATTCCCGCTCTTTCTCGCCAACCTTAGTCTTCGACTCCAAATAAGCAACCTGAGTCTGAACAACACCCAATCCAACCTCTGTCACACAACTCTTAACACGGGAAGCATCTAGATCACGTCTCAAGGCCCATGGTGCAAGACCATCAATATGAGTAGCCTCTCGAGTACTAGACGACTCTCCTATCTCACGTCTACGAGTAGCAATACCATCAGTACCGTCAGGTGCATCGTCATCCTCATCCTCCTCTGATTCAGAATCAGATTCAGACGATTCAGACATTTCATCCCTAGGTAACTCATCCTCAGAATCAGACAAACAAACTGGTGGGGGCAAAGGCTCGCCCTCTGGAACATCATACGGATAAATAAGCTCGGCTTCCTCATCGTCATCAACCTCAACATCTATACCTACGTCCTCCTCGACATCCTCGTCGTCAATCTCGTCATCTAAATTATCTAATCCAATCTCATCATCGTTCTCAATATCGACATTCTCAATATCCACATTCTCAATATCCACATTCTCAATATCCACATTCTTAATATCCACATTCTCAATATCCACATTCTCAATCTCATTCTCTACTAAGTCTACCTGAGGGGCAATCTGATCTCCTAGTCCTAACTCGGGCGCGGGATCCTCAAATGGTTCCTCCTCATCATCAATATCATAATCTACTAAGTCTAAATAAGGATCATCTTCTATATTAGGTTCGGGAATAACATGGTTTTCTACAGGAATATTAGGGTCAGCCATGACAATCTGCATTTATATATATATCTCGTATTAGGATAACATACTAGTTAAACAATTACATAATGAAATCACGATATATACATATATATAAATTAAATTATATATATCAAAATATATATCTTCTCAATAGGGCTTGTTGGTAACGTCGGAGATCTCTGGCACCGTTATAGTCAAAAGATTTTTCAAATATTTTCTCAAATGTTCATTGTCAAAAGATTTTGAAACGTTTTGTTCAAAACCTTGGTTTTTAAAATCCTTTGTTCTCTATAACGAGAGCTCTGGTACCAAACTGTAACACTCTCAATTTTCGTATCGGTACAGCGGAAGGGTCTTTTAGAGTGTTACGGGATAGCACAATAACTCCAATCATAGACAACACATAAAAATGGTTGTACAAGGTTCAACATACATTCATTCGATAAAAAGTTATAAAGTGTAGAACAGGTCCCAAATTATACAGGTCATTAAGTTTACAAAACACAGATCGAATGAACATTTTTAATATTAAGTGTGGGCCATCAGAGTCGATCTCCATCCGGATTACCTTCAAGCACCTGAGGTAGAAAACATGCAAAAATCATATCAGTGAATGCCGAGTGAATTCATAGAGTTTAATGAAAACCGTTATATAAAACAATCATTTACATTCATTTAAAATCAGAACACAAGTATAATATCGGAAGTAAGTCCACATATTGCTAGTCAGGCAATATATAAATCAAGCATACATCTGAAACCGTCCATGAGACCGCAGTCTCTATATTACCATGATAGGTAATATATTCATCGTTAATAGCGTCGTATCATATCGTTTATTTAGATTATATAGATTGAATAGATTATAGGATTATTATTAGCCGCATGACATTGTTACCTTACTGTGAAACAGCGGGTCGCGAACCCGACAAACAATTTGCCCATCTAAGTTAGCGTGTCGTCACAAAAATCACGCTATGGAATCTTCTCATACATAAATTCGCTTACCAATCAATGTGGTACGACGGGGATCAACCGTCAAGGCGCGAACTGGGGTGATCGTCCCCAAATAGTACTATCAAATGCATAAGCGTCTACCAAAACCCGGTAGTTCACAATTCATGCTAATGGGACTTTAAGTGACATAACCTAACTACTAATAATCCTTTTAGTCTCGAATATAGGGTCATAGCATCATTCGGGTCCATATCATTAAGCATACAATCGGGACTACTTGTGTTCTATTTTTATAAAAATCTAGCATGTTATCTCCCTCGCGGGTTTACAAATCATTTTATAAAACATTTAAAAGAGTGCGAGGCTATGAACTCACGTTGTTAATGAAAGGCGGATTATCGGCTACGGGCGTGCTTCGGTCACGGAAACCTATATAAATAATAATCGGTCTTAGACTCGGTCCAATGACTTTTATCAAAATAACAATATACATATGATGATTTGTACATATGATGATGATCAAGTGGGTTTATACATCCTTGTTTACTCATTTTAGTGTTTACGTTTTGGTAACGTCTTACTAGTTCACTAGTTTTATCGATTTTACCTATTTTAAGTCCATTAATTCTTTTATAAGTTCTTTTACTTGTTTTTACCCATTTTATACCTATATGATCAGTATATATATTTTTCATGTTGGGCCCAAATGGGTTAAGCCCAAATAATTCTTTTTACAAGTTTTTATCTTTTTAAGTCTAATTATTAGTCCAATAGGTTTAGTTAGCTCGTAAATGTCCGTAATTCTTATAGTTCGGGTTTTATCGGTTTTTACTTGTATTAGTTACTTATACATCAGTATACAACTTTTATAAACTTTACATTAGACTGGTTTGGTCGTCTAAGTTTTATTTGGCGAAAAACGTTAATTTCACGGCGATAGCCGAAAAAGTCGTAAAAATCAAGTTTATAGTTTTTATTACTTATAAATATTATTTTTACCACCATTTATATAATTTACCCATTTAATTAACCTTTTATACATTTATATAAATAAGTTTTATAAGTTAGTGGGTTTATATTTTTACATTTTATAAATTATAATGTGAGTGCTTATATAATAATAATAAACATTATTTCCAAAATCTGATTTTTAACTTCATATTCACCATTTTTACCATATCTAGAGTTCTATAATGACTTAGAAGCTCATTTTTAGATGACATGTTCTTCATAATATGTGCTACATATAACTTAGTTATAGCTACTGCACATTTTGAGTTTAAGTTGCCTTAACAGTCCCTACAAAACTGCTTATTCAGATTACACCACCTAACTTGTTTTGATCATATCTCACTCATTATTTTGATTCCATTGCATGGCCAACTCTCACATGTGTATAACATCATCTACTTACTGTAAATGGATCAAACCATGCAATTTTATCAGTTCATCTTTTAGTTATCTACTGTTTTTATACAGCCAACTAAATAGTCAAGATTTTAGCTTCATTTCTTATAGTTATCATCATTTTTAAGCATATTTATCAACACTTGATCCCCACACAACATTTTTATCATCATATATACATCATATACATATACAAAATGAAAGAAAATACATTTGTTCTTTACAAAATAATAAGAGAAAAATGTAGAGGATGATCTTCTTTACCAATCCAAGTGGATTTCTTGTTTTAGGAAGGCAAGAACTTGATGAACACAACAAGTATCTCCAAGACCATCAAATATCAAGAACATAAGTTGGAAAATCAGCCCTAGGACACAAGCAAATCACCTCCAAAGTTGTTAATATGGCCACCAAATGATCAAGGCTTCAAGAGAACACCTTAATAGGACTAGTAAACATGTGGTTTATGGCTAGAAAAGATCAATGATGGTGTTTGTTAGCTTATTTGGGACGGCACAAAGGGAGGAGTAGAGAGGATTTTTAGAGTGGTTTGCATGGAAGAAATGGTAGGAATGAAACAACTTGCTAGTTTTGTGGTAAAGTGGGGAAAGTTTGCTTAATGTGTAAGCATTTGCTTACACTTGTGTAAGTATTAGCTAACTTGATGCCATATTAGTGTTGTGGTGTCAAGTGTAGCCATCCCATATTGCTAGTGGGGTGGGACAAAGTGTTTTGTCCCATCTCACTAGTTTACGGGTATTTCTCGATTCTAGTTTTCTCGATTTGCGTGCCCTCGGGTCGTTTTACGAAAAACATTTTTATAAATTATGAATCACCGTCACAAAACGAATCCAATAAAAATTGTCTCATCAAAAACGGAGTTCAAAAACATAAATACGTAATCCTAAGGTTTCCGGTTTAGTCGTAAAAGACGCCAAATTATGCACGTAAGCCCAAATTTAAATCCGTAAATTGTGAGTTCGTCAACCAACACAAAAATAAGTTTCAAAATATTATACGAGAAAATATTTCACTACCTGAAAATGTTAGATTTGTCACAGAGCATGCATCCAAAAAGCTAATCATCCATTGTGGTTGTCAGATGAGAAGCGAGAATCCAAACCGTAGACCCATCATCCAAAGATATTGAGCTTGCGTCATCCTAGTGAAGTCTTCAATCACCATAGGTTAACCAAATCCATGCATAATAATATGCTTATCTTCGAGATCCCATAAGTTATTAATTTCAAGATGTTCAATGAATGCAATTTAAGTGAATCAACGATCGCAAATGTAATGACTAGAAATCTTGCAAATGCTCCCCTTGATATGAGCTCCCCCTTGCTTGAGGCACCAATAAAGCAAGGATAGTGACAAGATACAAAGAAGGGTTAGAAAAGTCCTACAAAACATATTTAGTGGACAAGAGCATATATAGCAATGTCCCCTAAGCGGAATTAGCTTTTAACAACTCGAGTACAAAGAGAGGGACTCAAGAGAAAGCTAAAACAATCTTAACTTTAGAAGTGTCAAAAGTTTGACAAGTTTAGAAAAATAAGAGGGCTATTAGATAGAAAAGAGAACCCAACTTATTTTGGTGACACCAAAAAAATATAAAGAGGACTAAGAAAGAAAAGAGATGACCAATTTATAAAAGAAAGAAAATTGTCGAGAGGACATACTCCACTTTAATATCATGGCAAAAATACCAAACTAAAGAAAGTATGACATGGACAATAAAAAAAATTCCACATAGTCGAAAAGAGAAGAAGAATGACTATGATGAAAAAGAAAATGAGGACGATAAACAAGTCGTTTGCACAAACAATGACAAACATTGAAGAAAGAAGTATGCACGTGATGCTATCAATCCAAAAAAATAAAAAGTCCAAGGAGAGGAGTTTGATAAGATTAAATTACAACTGATGGAATAGAGGTAGAGAAGAAACATATATACCAATTGTAATGATAATATGTCAAAAGGTTAAAAACTTAGAATTTTTGGAACCACCCAAGAAAATTCAAGATTTAACCAAGATCCTCTAAAAAGGTTAAAGCTTAGAATTGTTGGAATCACCCAATCCAATTGTAAATTTTAACCGCAATCAACTCTCAACAACGAGAGAGACAAAAAAATCTCAAATGAAAGACATTTTTGACCTTAAAAATAATTCCTTTAGAAAGCTCTAAAAGCTTTAAGTCGGGAATCAAGGTACAAAAATAACGAAAAACCAAAAGCGAGGATAAATCGACGCTTAAGAAAAATGCTAGATATAAGACATTATAGGCAAGGATGCTTATGAATGTCGACACCAAAAAGATGACTCAATGATATAGAGAAACAGATCAAAAAAATCCAAAGAATAGAAATATCAAGATGGATGGTGTTTAGCATACGATAAACTACATGCTCAAAGTTTCGTATCTCTTCTCAATCATTATGAATGTTCAAAGAAAAATTACATGACGAGGAAAGGGTGAGGCTCAAATCGCTTAGTTTAGAAAGGACAGAAGAGAAAGACTCAACTTAGAGAGACATGATTAAAATAAATCGAAAGAGACTCAACAAAGAAGTTAAGGATAACTTCACAAAATAATTCAAGAATACTATACCTTATTAGGTGATAGTGAAGTCTTGAAGAAAACGAGAGAAGAAACTCAAAAGAGAAGAAAAGAAGGAATCTTCAAGAAAACTCGTCAAAGATAGAGATAGACCAAAAACGAACAAAGGTACTCACTTGCCGCGGTTCGTTAAATAGGTCCGCTAGGTTATTTGAGGAACCATGGACAGTAGGTGTCCAAAAACGATTATCGACTCAACAGAAAATCACTAGGTCAAACAATTTAACATAAGATGCTAAATGGCTTGAAAGTCAATGCTTCAGATATGACTTTTAACTATTGCACTTGCAAGTTAAAATTACTTGAATGTTTCAAAAGAAATATTTAAGTTTTCAATCTTACTAGGAGAGGAATTAGATTTAAATCTAACATTCCTTAACAACCAAGTGAGAAAATAAAGAAGAAAGGAAATATCACAAGGAAAACGAGATCCAAGACCCAAAGATAAATCATGCTAAAAAACATGAAAGGAAATACAAGAGAATAAAGATCATACAAAGATGTATGAAACACAAGCCTTAAGCATAATTTTAATCCTAGTCCAACTAGAACCCTAAGATTTGCTTAATTTAGATGTCTTAGCAATAAGAAATCCACATGCTTAAATGAAAGACAAGGTGGTGGCGGAATTTGGTGGAGATGGCTTGGTGATAATCTTGTAATTCAACTCATCATAGATATAAGACATGACAATATGTTGATATTGATAACAAGGACAATATGTTCCATGATGTATGACATAATCGTGTGATGGAAGTGGTGGAAAAGGAGAGTTTCCAAAATCAATTTTCTTAAAATGAGAAAAGATTTGATAAGGTGTGTTCTTTGGTGACTTTGGGTTGAAAGAGATTTGAGAAAATTGTGGATAATCAAAGGCTTTCATTTTGTGAAAGATACATTTTGCTTTGGGAAAGAAATACAAAATGCTTAGGGTTAAGTGGAGAAGCACAAGATATTTTGGGAGTGATCAAAGGTCTGAAACAAAGTTTCCAAATGGTGTTGGAACAATTGGGAAGTTTTAGAAAACCCATTTTTGGTTGCTTCTTCCCGCGATTCAATAATTGTACCCGCGGTTCCATATATATATGGAGCCGCCGGACAATTAAGGATCCACGCACAGAGGGTGTGTTTTGAAGGATAAGAGAATTTTTCCAATTTGGCAAATGCTAATGTTCTAGTCTAACTTATCCTAAAGTTAGGCTAAAGAGCAATAAAAACTAGAACACACACACAAACGAAAAACACATAGGTTCAATTAGCACGAAGGAAGAAGGCTAAGAAAAACCTAATGGCTACAAAAGAAAAAGACTCCTAATGACATACAAAGTTCATCAAAGTAAACTATCATTAGTTATATTTAGGAAGAGCCATTTAGCCAATTTAGAGAATGAGTATGAGACTATCACTAGAGGTGCTCAATTAAGGCTATGCACGACCGTTTTTACGAGTTATATAATAACCTAACTTCCCACATGGAAGTAATTCAACCGTTAGGTCAAATTAAGATTCTAGTGCATAAATTCTCTAGTAGTCATTCTCAAGTTAGACAAAATGTAATTCCTACATTTGTCTAATAAAGTGCAGCAAGGATGAAACTTGTATGACGACACAATGCACAACCTAATGAGGGTTAAGAATGCACCATTGCAAATCTTGTCAAACAAGTTTAGTTAAGGTTATTTACCTTAATAGAACTTGAGGTCAATAACTTTGAAGTGTATGAACAATGTTTACACAAAACAAAGGAACACTTTTAATTGGTCTTTCGGAAATGAAAATCTACAAATTCCATTGCAATGTAAATTACTTGAGTATTTCGGATGAAACATCCAAGTTGTGAAACCGACTCCATTGTGCATTATAAGCAATTATTAAACAAAATATGTCTAATAATTTGAACAAGTAGATTCAATATACCATCATCAACATAAGTGTGAGTTATGATCCGATGTATATTATTAATAAACCACATTTATATCTACACTAAAAAACATGTTAATTAGATTCGATAATGATACCAATCATAGTTTGAATAATGAACAGATATTTAATCGAAATCTTTCTTGATTCCCACAAACACTCCTTTAAGAGAAAATAGCTAAGATTTTTAAAGGGTGTTTCATGTTTTATAGTGAGACATTAATCTGCTTGAACTAATAACACAATGATCGAGTAAGACTGTAAAACCCGCATGCTTTCACCATGAATAGTACCTTAAGATCGTACATATATAATTAGAATTATCCTTTTATAACATGTTTACGTTTCACGTATAAGAATTATTAGTATTACGTACGTGTTATAACACGATAAGTATTCACTACATATGAACACACGATAATTATTTCAATAATAATTAAAAGCACGAGCATACGAACATGAAATCATGAACGTAATTTAATCACGAGCTAATATTAATTACATATATATATAGTTATCACGAACTAATATTACGTATGTATATATATTTATTACGAACACGAATAAATATATTAAGTCACGATCGATAACTAATTAAAACACGTAAAACACGAACACGATAAAACACGAGAATACACTATAATATTTAGACTCGAGAAAAGTACGGGTTACCCCAAGTGGGCCCCATACCACGAAATTAGGAAGGAGGAATGGGCCAAGCCCATTTTAATTTTTACTAAAACATGGAATTAGGAAAGATTTTGGTCATTTTTACATTACAAGAAAAATAACAAAAACCCTAAAAGTTTTCTTCCTTCTTCCTTTTGTTCCAATTTGGCCGCCACCTACAATCACCATGGAGGGGTGATTCGGTTTGATTTTAACCTTGGAATTATTACAAGCATTCGTGTGTGTTCATCCTTGATCGATCCACGCATTCAGTATAACCTTTTTAATCCTTTTCTTTTATGTTTTGATTTATTAAATTACATAAGATCATGATGTTTTTTAAAAAAACTAATTAAAAACATTTATTAAACATGTCTATGATTATGGGGTAGATCAAAACAAGGGTTTTTAGGGATGTTTTGTTTGGCCGGCGCCTAAAACGAACCCCAAGGGGGTCTCGGTTTGGCTAATAGACCACCACCGAGACCATGTAGTCCCGGTTTGGTGGTGTGGGTCTCACGGCAGCAACAAAACAAAGGGAACCCCGAAGTGGTTCAGGGTATGGTGTTGATTTCATGTCCGGTTCATGGTTTCTAGTCAAGATCCGGTTCACGGTTTATGTTAAGATTATTATTTTTATAATCATATGTTAAAATTAAATTAATAAATATGACATGATTAATTTAATAACATGACTTAGGTTACAATTTAATTATTAGATCATGAAATTATTAACCTAAGTATTTTATATTTTCTAGACTTATAATTAATTAATTATTTAAAAACCATGGTTATAATTAATTAATTAACATGACTTAGGTTATATTATTTATAAATAATAATACATGTTATAACCTAAGTATTTAACTTTATTTAATTAAAAACATGATATATTTTATATAAATACTTTTAACCTATAGTTTATTTAAATTACATGAAATAATTAATAAACTATACATTATATCATTATGACTTATAAAATAATTAGAAAAACACTTAGGCTTATATACTTAGCTTAATTAACCAGCTTATATCTAATTATAGAAACGTATTTAATTCAGGCAGCTAATCTATTTATGGAAACTTGTTTAATTAATGCAGCTGATCTATTTATGGAAACTTTCTATTTTTAGAAACTTATTTAATTCAGGCAGCTAATCTATTTATGGAAACTTATGTAATTAAGGCAGCTGATCTATTTATGGAAACTTTCTATTTTTAGAAACTTATCTATTTTAAGCAGTAATTCTATTTTTGGAAACTTTCTATTTTTGGAAACTTTTTCTATTTTTGGAAACTTTCTATTTTTGAAAACTTTCTATTTTTGGTAACTTTTTATTTTTGTTAACTTTCTATTTTTGGAAACTTTCAATTTTAGGAAACCTGCTATTTTTGGAAAGTTACTTGTTATTACACAGTAAGTATAATAATACATGAAATACCAGAAACACTTAATCAGAATAGACAAAATGTAAGATAAACACATTTTAAGGCTTAAAACAGTAAAACATGATATGAACATATAAAATAAGCTAAGACATGAAATAAAACCAGTTACGTATTTAGTAAGCAGATACTTATTCATGTATGTATTTATGTAGCATTAGTGATACCGAAGTAGGATTCTCCTCAGTTCATCTTATTCGTTCACTGGACATAAGGTACGGATTCCCGTCCTTTCAGTATGGACATTCTTTCCTTATTAGAATTCCCCGTATGCAGCCAAATGTTTTCCCGTAGTATAAGTTTATATGTTTGACTTGCTTATGTTTAAATTAGAATACCTATAGCCATATACATGCATGACCTGTTTCACCTAGTTATGGAGGTACCATAACCATAACATTAGAGGCACTGATGTTATGACTTCACCACGGCGAAGTGATTGCTCGTGGCGTCCCTTCAGCTTTTGGCCATTTATATTATATTTATCATGTGGGGCGTATGGGTGCATCCTGGTTACATGTTTCAGTCATGATTTCATGGTGAATGTGGTGTGTGACTTGCATCCTTCACAAGGAGCTGATCCCTCCTACCCAAAACCAATATATTAAATTAGAGGCAGCCCCTCTAATTTACATGATGAGGTCACCCCTCCAAGTATTCATGCACGGTGGATTTTCATGACCTATATTTGCTAATGGTAAAATATGTTAAACAGTTTTTCAAAAGATACACATAAGGCTTTTCAAACTATAAAACCAAATTTATGAACATGTTCCAGGTTTTTTCAGGACTTATACAATTCCGCTGCTATTAAGTCTTTATTATGTTTTAGTCATGTATACTATGTCTATATCCGTGCACTGAGCGTTTTGCTCAGCCGTTACTTTCCTTTCCATGTCCCAAAACGGCAGGTACTCTAGGAAAGACTCGAGCATTTGGAGGACGTGCATAGGATGGAAGCTGCTAGAGACTTCTTTTCCTTTTTGCCATCATATACTTATGCTTGCTTAGTCTTTCATTTATTTATTTTGTTTTGGGCTTATGTTTGGGAACCGATGTTTGATTCCGGTTTACCCTATGGTCATGTAATGTTTAGACATTTATCCTTGTATGCTTTGAGGACACGCCATAATGACCCGTGACATTCCATTATCGAAATGGGGTGTTATAATTATGGTATCAGAGCCAAGGCTTTGACCTGTAGGCTCTAAAACTTGACCTGTGACTAGTGGGTAGTCACCAGGAGCTTCCTAAGCCAACGTTTGTTGTTCTACGTATTGATGTTTTCAGCGCATTATTGCTTTAACCATGATGTTTTCAGCACCTTAAGGTTTTAACCTTGATGTTTTCATCGATATTGTTTTACTAATATGGATGGACAACCGTCATTCATATTTAGTTATGTGTCATTGTTTCATGCATAATGTTCCTCGAGAACTGTGGCTATGTGGACTGGACCCCAGTAGTTCATAATTAGTCACATAAAATTTTCTTCTGATAAGTTTTGACAAATGAGTTTCATTTATTTATGTTTCATGTATCATTGTTGCAGGGATTATGACTAAGTAATGGTTGGTACAGGACTGGCCCTATTTAGTCGCATGTGCTTTTATCGAAACTTTTGAACTTTGGGACCGACCCATAGGCGTCCCCTCGCCATGTCTTTTGTTTTGGGACCGACTCATAGGCGTCCCCTCGCACATATAAATTTTTTTTATAAACTACATCATGCATTCATGCACTATTTTCATGCATAATTTTTTTTCTCTCATGATTTATTGGCATAAATTTTTTTTTTCATGTCCCCTCATAAGTTATTATGTCTTTTATGTCAAGTATGTTTTCATACTGTCATGGTTAACTTCATTTTCATTCTGATTATGTTTATACTCCTTCATGACTAATTTCATTCCAATATTTTTATGTGGATTTCATCTGCATGATTAAGTATGTCTTAAGTCTCCTTATGTTGATTATGTTCTCATCATGTCGATCATGCCCTCAGGCTAGACATTGAAAGATTCCAGTAAATTCTGCTTTCATGAATGTCATGGTTGGTTTTCATTGATCATGCTTTCAGGCAAAACATCTTGAATTTTGGTGTAACCACACTTTAACGTTTTTTCTATGCAACCAGAATGCGGTATATACTGGCATTGCCAGGTTATCATGATGGTTTTCCTAACCGTTTAACCGATATACTTTCCTTAAATCATGATAAATGATCGACCCCATACCGATCATTTCATGTGCATTCCACGTGTACTCCACGTACCGTATTTCATGTGTATTACACGTACCTTAATCCATGTGTATTTCACTTGCAATACTTCACGAGTATTCGCTAGTCGATCCTGAATCATCTCAGGCGTATTTTCAATTGCTGATATTCTACCAGATTGCTGATGCCGCTCATAACTTGGAGATGTTACTAAAGGTTGATGCTGCTGACGTTCGGAGACGCTACGAGATGCGGATGCTGTTCACGACCTGGAGATCCTACAAGACGAAGACAAAGGCGTCAGAGCAAAGCAATTGGATGAGAAGATGCTTCACCATCAGACGATTTCCATCAATCTTTGTCCCTAATTCTTAGTTACATGTCAACGTCATTCGACTGTCATTTCAGCCATATGAGTGCAAACCGGTACCAGCTGGCCACTCAGCTGAATAGTTACATGAATCACGGTCATGAGAATGACCGTCATGGAACTGACAGACAGGACGATAGTAACCACTACTATGACAGAAACTATCCTAGAAATCGCAACTGAGGCTCCGGCCGTGGACGTGATCAGACATACAAAGGATCAGTAGTCCAACCGATCCGCCAAGTCTGGCATAAAAACCTAATATTGTAGTTCTATTGTTTTACGTCTCGAGACACATGTCAAGACATCAGTCAAGACACATGTCTCACGTATACTTTCTGAAGACACATGTCAAGACACCAGTCAAGACATATGTCATGCTTATAGTTCCAAGACACGAGTCAAGACACATGACTCACGTCCAACTATGGAACATTTCTAAGAAATTCAGGGTACCCTCCAAGGGTATATCCATTTTGTTGTGCCATGTATTAATCAGGCCAGAAGAATTTCAATACCATTACCGGCGCATCAGTGAGAACTGTCACGTTGCCGATGTCACTTTCATTTCTTTCACCATATTTCATATATTCATGACCATGAAGGACGCCTTTCGTATTCCCACGTATACGAAGGTTTCCTTCAGCTTAATGATGAGATCCAAGCTGCTAACACATTTCCTCGGACAGACACGAGATGAATTTTATCTTATTTCTAGACTATGAACAGCACACCATGCTACGATTCATAATTATGTACAGTAATGTTCAGGCTCCTGAATACATTCAGCTTGATTTTCCATCAGGAAAATCTGTACAAATTATATATGCTTACAAGCATGTGCGTTGTTAGCCGTGGTAGCTAAAATTTTCTAGCTGTCAGATGATTATTCCAAAATATTTCCATACATTCCAGAAGAACTTACAAGGAGAAGGACGGTACCATAAGATTATGTGTCGACTACCGTCGATTTAAGAAAATCACCATTCATGACAGTTATTCTCCTCCACGTATTGACAACATGTCCAATCGACCTTATAGTGTTAATCACTTTTCCAAGATCAAACTCATGATCATGCTGCCAACAGTAACGAGCGAAAGAGCAGGACATGTCCATGACTGCTATTCGTACACGACTCGGTCAAGCTAGATTTATGATTTTGATCTAGTCTCATCAATGCTCCAACGGCATTATAAGAATGAGTTTCCATGAACTCATAGCAAATTCATCAGTGTTTTCATTGAGGATAACCTAATTTCCTCTAAGCCTAGAGAAGAACAGGAAGACCATATATGCACTATGTTACAAATTCTATGACAAGAGAAATTTTACCCTGGAAAATTTTCCAATATCAATTATGTTTGATTACAGTGACACGCTGAATCACATGGCTTTCTACGGTTAATCTTACCATGATTCAGCTTATGCGTAAAGGAGAGAACCCTACACTACATTAGGTGTTCTAGAAAATCCTACGCTAGGAGAAGTCTAGATTCAGAGACTCAGAGTTTCGCAAACTCCTATGTATCAAGTTCTACGAAGCAAGATACAGTTACGTTCATATCTAGGTACTTGACATACCAACAGGTTAAGATAGGACACCAACATACTGGTATGTTTTCATCATCTGAAATTGTTAATTGAAATGGGACAAGATCTCCACGGATTTTGGTTACCATACTAACGCAAACTCAGAAGAAGCATGATGTTATCTAGGTTATTGCGAATAGTTTGATCAAGTATGTAGAATCCTTACATCCGCAAGGATTTCAGAACCAACAGATTGATCGGACATGTTCCAGCCAAGGCTCATCCGATCACTTGGTAATTCCTCAGTTATCGAGTCAGACAAATATTCATAATTATGCTCCTTATTTACTTCACGTCCTTGTTCTAATTTTACGACTTGCTTTCGCGCTCACGTTCATGACACTATTCACGTTCATGATGGCATCTCGGCTTACGATTTTATGTTCATTTTTTTTCTCATTCTGGGAAGTTTTGCAAGAACTTGAGAGACCATACCCAAGTATAGTATAACTCCCTATCCTCAGATAGACGTTTCTCGTCATACTCTATCTCTCACCTTGTAACGTTGGTGTTACCGCCATTATATTCTATGTTCACGATATGTTTCACATGTCATGTTCATTCCACGTTCCTAATGTCATGATCAAGATATGTTACACGTATCATGGATCACGATATGTTATTCATACTACACTCATCATATCTCCACGTATTACGTTCAAAAATTTTCACGTATTACGTTCAAAAAATTTCACGTACTATGTTTCTTTATGTCTCGCGCATCGTTGCTAATTATCAGTTAAATTAGAGTATTTTGCACGATAACGTTTTAGTTGCCCTTACACGTTAATTCTTATTCCCTCGATCAAATTTAGGGGATCTACCTTACGTTGATAACCAAGAATTTCTTCGTATTTCAAGTCAAGGTCAGGAGGACCAAGATTTATCTTTAATGTCAAGACCTGTGAAGGAACCGTTCCAAGAGGGAAGCCACTTAGAAACGGACAAGTTCATCCGGACTTCTTATCCGTTTTTCTCTTATCTATTATATATGTCCTTTCAGTCACGTCACGTTAAATGTCCTTTCAAGACATGTCACGTTCCACGTTTCCTCTTACCATGTCATCTTCATGTCCTTTTATCATACATACCCTTTTAGTTTGATTCGGGTATGTTCTTCTTTTCCAGTTTACGTTATCTATAATTCGGGGACGAATTATTCTTTTTAGGGGGGAAGAGTTGTAAAACCCGCATTCTTTCACCATGAATAGTACCTTAAGATCCTACGTAAATAATTAGAACTATCCTTTTATAACATGTTTACGTTTCACGTATAAGAATTATTAGTATTACGTACGTGTTATAACACGATAAGTATTCACTACGTATGAACACACGATAATTATTTCAGTAATAATTAAAAGCACGAGCATACGAACATGAAATCATGAACGTAATTTAATCACGAGCTAATATTAATTACATATATATAGTTATCAGGAACTAATATTACGTATGTATATATATTTATTACGAACACGAATAAATATATTAAGTCACGATCGATAACTAATTAAAACACGTAAAACACGAACACGATAAAACACGATAATACACTATAATATTTAGACTCGAGAAAAGTACGGGTTACCCCAAGTGGGCCCCATACCACGAAATTAGGAAGGAGGAATGGGCCAAGCCCATTTTAACTTTTACTAAAACATGGAATTAGGAAAGATTTTGGTCATTTTCACATTACAGGAAAAATAACAAAAACCCTAAAAGTTTTCTTCCTTCTTCCTTTTGTTCCAATTTGGCCGCCACCTACAACCACCATGGAGGGGTGATTCGGTTTGATTTTAACCTTGGAATTATTACAAGCATTCGTGTGTGTTCATCCTTGATCGATCCACGCATTCGGTATAACCTTTTTAATCCTTTTCTTTTATGTTTTGATTTATTAAATTACATAAGATCATGATGTTTTTAAAAAACTAATTAAAAACATTTATTAAACATGTCTATGATTATGGGGTAGATAAAAACAAGGGTTTTTAGGGATGTTTTGTTTGGCCGGTGCCTAAACCGAACCCCAAGGGGGTCTCGATTTGGCTAATAGACCACCACAGAGACCATGTGGTCCCGGTTTGGTGGTGTGGGTCCCACGGCAGCAGCAAAACAAAGGGAACCCCGAAGTGGTTCAGGGTATGGTGTCGATTTCATGTCCGGTTCATGGTTTCTAGTCAAGATCCGGTTCACGGTTTATGTTAAGATTATTATTTTTATAATCATATGTTAAAATTAAATTAATAAATATGACATGATTAATTTAATAACATGACTTAGGTTACAATTTAATTATTAGATCATGAAATTATAACCTAAGTATTTTATATTTTCTAGACTTATAATTAATTAATTATTTAAAAACCATGGTTATAATTAATTAATTAACGTGACTTAGGTTATATTATTTATAAATAATAATACATGTTTTAACCTAAGTATTTTTTAACTTTATTTAATTAAAAACATTATATATTTTAATTAAATACTTTTAACCTATAGTTTATTTAAATTACATGAAATAATTAATAAACTATATATTATATCATTATGACTTATAAAATAATCAGAAAAACACTTAGGCTTATATACTTAGCTTAATTAACCAGCTTATATCTAATTATAGAAACTTATTTAATTCAGGCAGCTAATCTATTTATGGAAACTTATTTAATTAAGGCAAGTGATCTATTTATGAAAACTTTCAATTTTTAGAAACTTATTTAATTCAGGCAGCTAATCTATTTATGGAAACTTATGTAATTAAGGCAGCTGATCTATTTATGGAAACTTTCTATTTTTAAAACTTATCTATTTTAAGCAGTAAATCTATTTTTGGAAACTTTCTATTTTTGGAAACTTTCTATTTTTGGAAACTTTCTATTTTTGGAAACTTTCTATTTTTGGTAACTTTCTATTTTTGGTAACTTTCTATTTTTGGAAACTTTCTATTTTAGGAAACCTGCTATTTTTGGAAAGTTACTTGTTATTACACAGTAAGTATAATAATACATGAAATACCAGAAATACTTAATCAGAATAGACAGAATGTAAGATAAACACAGTTTAAGGCTTAAAACAGTAAAACATGATATGAACATATAAAAGAAGCTAAGACATGACATAAAACCAGTTACATATTTAGTAAGCAGATACTTATTCATGTATGTATTTATGTAGCATTAGTGATACCGAAGTAGGATTCTCCTCAGTTCATCTTCTTTGTTCACTGGACATAAGGTACGGATTCCCGTCCTTTCAGTATGGACATTCTTTCCTTATTAGGATTCCCCGTATGCAGCCAAATGTTTTCCCATAGTATAAGTTTATATGTTTGAATTGCTTATGTTTAAATTAGAATACCTATAGCCATATACATGCATGACCTGTTTCACCTAGTTATGGAGGTACCATAACCAAAACATTAGAGGCACTGATGTTATGACTTCACCACGGCGAAGTGATTGCTCGTGGCGTCCCTTCAGCTTTTGGCCATTTATATTATATTTATCATGTGGGGCGTATGGGTGCATCCTAGTTACATGTTACAGTCAGGATTTCATGGTGAATGTGATGTGTGCCTTGCATCCTTCACAAGGAGCTGATCCCTCCTACCCAAAACCAGTATATTAAATTAGAGGCAGCCCCTCTAATTTGCATGATGAGGTCACCCCTCCAAGTATTCATGCACGGTGGATTTTCATGACCTATATTGGCTAATTGTAAAATATGTTAAACAGTTTTTCAGAAGATAAACATAAGGCTTTTCAAACTATAAAACCAGTTTTATGAACATGTTCCAGGTTTTCCAGGACTTATACAATTCCGCTGCTATTAAGTCTTTATTATGTTTTAGTCATGTATACTATGTCTATATCCGTGCACTGAGCGTTTTGCTCAGCCGTCACTTTCCTTTCCATGTCCCAAAACGGCAGGTACTATAGGAAAGACTCGAGCATTTGGAGGACGTGCATAGGATGGAAGCTGCTAGAGACTTCTTTTCCTTTTTCCCTTCATATACTTATTCTTGCTTAGTCTTTCATTCATTTATTTTGTTTTGGGCTTATGTTTGGGAACCGATGTTTGATTCCGGTTTACCCTATGGTCATGTAATGTTTAGACATTTATCCTTGTATGCTTTGAGGACACGCCATAATGACCCGTGACATTCCATTATCGAAATGGGGTGTTATAAAGACGACCCACATCAATAGATTTGACAAGCTCCCAAAGCTTTCAAACCTAAAAGTGTTAAAGAACATGCCAAGGTGTAAAAAATGTTTATGTAACATTTGTAAACCAAGATATGTTAATCCTATATGCAAGGCACACATAAGTAGACAACTAAGTAACATACTACTGTTGGGAATTATTGTTAAGTGTCAAGTACCGTTAGTGTAATTTAAGTACTGTTAGTATTATTCAAGTACCGTTAGTGTTAACGCGGTACATAGTAAGTACTGCTACTTATAAAGTAAGCACTGCTATATTGATTAGGACGAATATATCTTTGTATAAGATATGTCATAGTTATAGTTAGAGTATCTTATGTGATATACTTAATAGTTAGAATATTGATAATATATCGTCTGTGATATAGTTATCTTTATAGAATATTCTAAGGTTTCTAGGGTTCCTTACTCTATTAAAGGAACATAGGTACGATGACATTCATGTACCTCATTCAAGTCGATTAATAAGAGAATCGAATAGTTAAAAGTAATTATGTTCTTCTGTGCTTTATAAGTTAGATTCCGCATAACTTATTTAGCTTGAGTAAGAGTTCTCAAAGTGTTTTAGTTTGATTACAAACTACTATACTAGTTCTTAACAGAATATAGATCCAATCAAAGGGATCAACAAGTGGTATCAGAGCTTGTTGAGAAACTCTGAAAAAGAAGAACACAGCCCTAAAATTTCCACTTATACTAAAACTCAATGTCTCTACCTAGTGATCACCCTCACTTAGAAGACATTCCAGATCCTAATCCAATACCACAGGGACAGCCTCAAGTTGTGCATCCTACACCACCACAAGGTGTTCAAGCCATAGATGTTGTAGTTACTTCTACAACTACAACACCTTCCCATACTCTTTCTGTTGTCAAACTCCCAGTTCTCAAGGGTGATAACTATGAGAAATGGGCTATGCAGATGGAACATTACTTGAATCACACAGATCATATAATGTGGCAAGTTATCAAGAATGGGAATACACCTAAGAAGTTACATTGGTTGCCTGATGGTACATGCTATGCTTTACCTTATGTGACTGCTGAGGAGGTACAAGCAGAGATTAGAGAAAGAAATGACAGAACTGCTTTGACTATGGCACTTTCAGAGGACATCTTACCTAGCTTTCATCATTACAAGGATGCAAAGGCTATGTGGGATGCCATCAAACTTAGATTTGGAGGTAATGACAATGTTGATCCTAAACTTAGATCGATTAGCTTTGTATTATCGAGATAAATCAAGAGTAATACGTAGAGAAACTTTGTTGTTATGAACAATTCAAGTGTTATACGGAATTAACACGTAGAATAAAGAACAAGCAAAACAGTTAAACCAAACTTTCACTTTAGATTAATAATCGAACTTGCTTACAATGAAAGTTATGAAAACTGAATAATGTATATATAACTACAAACCCTACGACCTCCTTTTTATAACATAAGGAGTCGTGTACAAAGGATAACCTATCAACTATTCTAGGTAAAGATAAATATAGAAAATACAATATTGAGCATATCTTTACTTCAAATATTAAACGTGTTGACTAAATATTCCTATCAGTGGTTGGACTTCTTCTTGTCAGCGCTTGGATATTTCTTGTCAGTGCTTGATCTGTCAGCGCTTCATTTCCTCTTGTCAGCGTCCATTTTCCTCTTGTCAGCGTCTGAGTGACTTAGCTCATTTTATTCCTAACAATCCTCCCCTAAACTTGATATCTACTCTAGTAATCAAGTTTCTGTATAAAAACTAAGTAAAGAAGGATTCTTACAAATACAAATTACTTGTTAATTGGAAAATAAATAAATCTAATTAAATCCTTGCTAACATCACTAGTATAATCCACCTCTAGTTGTGTAGACACCATCTTCTTCAAAACATCCTTGGACATAGGATATTGAGCATCAACCAGAAGATACTCTGAAAACGCTTTAGTGCTTAGATGGTAAACACAGGGGGCTGAATGTAGACTCCATTGTAAACCACTGATATCATCAAGATCCAACCATATTGGATCTGCTTCATCTTGTGTAATCATTCTCTTGAATGCAGTCCAGATCTTTATTCCATTGGCTGAAGTAGTTGCTTCAGCCTCATACTTGGTCTTCATTAGATCCCACAGATCTACCAAGTCTTCTCTATCCATGCTTGCAAATAATGAGATCAAGGAAGTAAAAGTATGTACCTTCTTGCCATATCTGGTGATCATCCAGAACCCACTTGCATCTTCTTCATAATTAACTATTGGGGATCTGAAATACAAAGGTAATACACGTGCAACATCTGAAGCCTCCAATGGTAAAAGCTTTATACTCTTTTTAATCATGGGTTTTGTTGGATTGTACCTATTAAATTCTGGAAATTCAATGGGAATTCCCTTCTTCACTGGCCTTGGTACAATAGAAGCCTTATTGATCTGCATATTCTCTTCAATCTCTTCTCTTCTTTCATCTGAGAGAAGCCTCATAGTATTTTCCTTACAAACACACTCCCATATTGGAAGCACAAAATTCCAATTCTTCAAAGGATAGTCTTCTCAATCTGTCATAGGTCCATCCACCTTGATGACACCTAAGCAGAATATAATATAGCTCTCTTCTATCCTCTTGAGCTTAGAAAACACCTTGTTTGCCTAGTGCTTCAAAATCACTTTGCAATCCTCCTGAACTCGCAACAAAATCTCCAAACCCTAAATTTGTCTAGAGATAGACGTATATGGATTCTCTTCAGTTTTAGATTCCCATGCAAAGTACATCTCTACAACTTCAGGCATATTAAATTCTACTTTCATCTTCAACTCTCTTAACCTCTCCCTAGCTAACTCATCTTCCCCATTTTCCAATCTACTTTCATCTTCAACTCTCTTAACCTCTCCCTAACTAACTCATCTTCCCCATATTCCAATCTTTCTAGCTCTTCTATAATCATACCACTGGAACTAGAGCTCTCATCATCATCACTACCATCCTTAACCTCTTCTATGGTTGTCTTCATCCTATCCTGTTAATAAGTATGAAAACACTTATCCTTTTACCACTTAATTATACTAAACACAAGACCAAAACGTGTATTTAATGTCGTAAAAGGCAGAATTATGCGTGGTTTGTGTTTTTGTTGTGTTTTAGGACCAAAATATGAAAAAAGAAGAAAACACGGGCTTTCATGGGCTTTTATCGAAGAAAAAGACAAAAGACGAAGTCAAAAGATAAAGAGTGCAAGAAGAAGGGAAGTCAAAGGCTTATTATAAAGATTTATCGAAGAAAAAGACTAAAGACGGAAGTTTAATGAAGTCGAAGAACCAAGTCTAATAATAGAAGAAAATTAGAAGACGAGTTCATTTTATCATTCGACAAATCCCGACACAAAGTCGAGAAAGACGAAGAAATTAAAAGACGAAAAGACAAAGAGAAAGAGAGAAGCAACCAACACCACATCACCTCCTCCTATAAATAGCCTCCTAATCCTTCATTAGGAAGTAGTAGATTTTAGTTTAATTTTTGTAAGGTAATTAGGAGTAGATTAATTACTTTCTCTCTCTAGCTTTTCTTTATTGTTTTAAAGCTTTTAATCTTTAATCTTGTACTTTTGAATCTTAATCTTCATCTGAATTTCAATCTTATTAAATATTTCTCATTCTACCTTTCTTATTTTTAATCTTGTTTGATTTAGATAATCATGTAGTTTGTTTCATCTTTATGCTTATTTGATTATTGATTTGCTTATTTGATTGTTCTTATTGATTTGATGTGTTTGATGTTTTAGCTTATTGTGCTTATTGCTTATTGTGTGTTTGTCTTCTTTTTAATTAAGAGTTTTTAATAGTTTAATCTTTTAAAAGTTAATTTTAAATATTTTGCTTATTTGGTGTTTTTATAGTTTTTATTAGTGTTGTGTTTGGTTTATTTTAGAAATTAATTTAGCTTAATTTTTGCTTATTTCTTAGATTAATCTTGCTTATTTTGCCTTATTTTTTTTCCCAACTTTTAGGATCTTATCTGTCTGTTGCGTATTTTTTTAGAGCCAACTTTCGTAAGAGGGTTTAGGAAATTCTCCGAAAGTTCAGTTTAAATATTTTTCTCCGAAAGTCATTTTTTTTAAGTTACGAAACTAGTTTAGATATAAAAAAAAGTTCCGATAGTTTAGTTATATATAAATCTTACGAAAGTTTTTTCAAAAAAAAAAGGTTACGAAAGTTTTTTAAAAACAAAACTTCCGAAAGTTTTTCTTCAAACAAAAGTTCCGAAAGTTTAGTACAAAAAAAAAGTTAAGTTACGAAAGTACCAAAAAAAGTTACGAAAGTTAGAATGTACAAAACCTACGAAAGTGGACATCTCCCACTTTTAGTTTTCCCTCCAAAAACATGTTCCCAATTCCTATATTTTTTTAGCATTTAGTCCGTAAGTCGATTTAGTTTTATCCGAAAGTCGTTTTTATTTTTATTCTGAAAGTCAGATATTTTTTAGTTTTATTTTTCGTCAAATTTTAGTTTTAGTATTTTATCAAAAACTTTTAGTTTTAATTTTTATTAAGTGTCAGTTTTAATATTTGTTTCGTTTCTTTTTAAAATAGCTTTATAATCTAATTTCCTTTATTTTTATTAAGTAAGTTTTATATTTAATTCAAAAGTTTATCTTTATTTTTAGTTTTAATTTATTAATTTTTTCTTTTTGATATTTGTTTTAATACTCGTTTTAATATCGTTTTAATTTTTTGTTTATTTCTAATACTTCTCACATTTACTTTTTAAGTAGTTATAGATAACCAATCTTTATTTTATCTACCCAAAGCGACTGAGTCACACGTTAAACCTTTTGTCAATTCGAATCGAGTCGAGGGAAAACGAACGTAGTAAAAATTCTGTATTAGAATGGCGCCGCTGCCGGCTCTTTTCGTAAAGATTAACGGTTTTTTTTGTGAGAGACGCGTTGGATTTTGGGATCCGTTCACTTTTGAACATTATTTTTCGTGTTAAAATTTTCAAAAAAAATCCTAAAAATAAAAAATTTCAAAAATCCAAAAACATTTAAAAAATCATAAAAAGCATTTTTTTTTCAAAATTTTTGTACCAAAAATATTTTCTTTTCACGTTAATTTTATTTCTTCTATTTCTTTGCTATATTTTTCTTTCGTATGTGTATGCGTACCCGTTCACGCAAGAGGAAATCCATTCAAGCCGCTATCATCGAGCCTCCTGTTGTTAACACAATGGATAACCGTCCTATGATCGAGCTCTTGCAATCACACGTTGAAGGAAATGAAGATGTGATTGTGGTGCCAGCTATTGATGCAAATAACTTCGAGCTCAAGACCGGTTTTATTCAAATGGTTTCCGCAACACATTTCTTAGGCCGTACTCATGATGATCCGCACGATCACATCAAAAGGTTTGTTCACTTAACCAATACCGTGAAATACAATGGGGTCTCACAAGAGGCAATTTGTTTGCTCCCCTTTCCTTTCTCTCTCGAGGGACAAGCCCGAACTTGGCTTGATAAGGAACCACCCCAAAGTATTACAACATGGGCGGACCTAGAGACCAAATTTATCAATCATTTCTTCCCACCCTCACGTACTACCGCTTTGTGGAATGATATCATTAGTTTTGAACAAAAGTACGGTGAGACGTTTAGTGAATCTTAGGATCGTTTTAAAGAAATTTTAAGAAAGTGTCTACAACATGGTTTTACAATGGTGCATCAAATTAATAATTTTTATAATGGATTAAGTTTAATGACCAAGATTCATTAAATAGTACTTCGGGGGGGGGGGGGGGGGGGTAATATGCTTGTTAAATCAATGAATGAGGCTTGGGCAATCATAGAGAACAAGGCCAAAGTCCAAACCAAGAGTGTGAGGGCTACTATGGCTAGTGATAGGGAGAGTGAGTTGACTAATCAAATTAAGGAACTTACTTCATTAGTAAAACAACTTGATTTACGAGATAACCCTCCCACTCAACATGTCAATGCTCTTAATGTTACTTGTGAAACTTGTGGTGGGCCACATCTTTTGCTAATTGTGATAAGGCTTATGATCAATCTCACGGGGAAGTGTATGCTTACAACAACACGGAGAGGGTTCATTTCAAGCCGAATGTCGATGTTAATCACTTGTCCTATAACTCGACGAATTACTTGGCTCCACCCGGTTTTCAACAAAGACCACACCCACCCACCCATAACAACCAAGGGCCACCAAGAGCAAATTTTCAAAAAAATGCAAATGTGAGGGGCTACAATGCAAATCAAGGTCCTTATCAAATGCAAAATCAAGGCTTTCCAAACCAAGGTTTCAATCCTCAAGGTTTTCCACCATACAACCAATACCCAAACCAAGGATTTCATCAACAAGGGTTCAATTTACCTCATCCATAAATGGACTTGGTTCTACAAAAATTAACCGATCATGAGCGAACCATGAAATAAATGCAAGAGTCCACGGATAGGAAATTCGTTCAAATGTTTCAAGCCCTTCGTCCCCAAGGTGCTCTTCCTTCTACAACCGAAATAAACCCTACAGCTAATGTGAGTGCTATTACTACACGAAGTGGAGCAACTCTAGTAGGACCTTCTATCCCTCCCCCAGTTATTCCATCTACACCTCTTCCACCCAATTTATTCCTCCTACTACCACGCCTAGTACTAGTTCGTCATTACCCTCTTCGCCGCTTACTGAACAAATAACAAAGAAAAACCCTTCACCATCCCCACCTTCCACCTCTCAACCCGTAACATCTCAACCTTCACCTTCTACACCTACACCTCCTAAGACCAATATTCCTTATCCATCTCGGTTAGACAAGTGCAAATTGCTCGCTAAAGAGGATGCTCAAGTTACTTCTTATTTGAAGATGATATCCCAAATGAACTTTAACATTAGCCTTGTTGAAGCACGTGTCCAAATGCCGAAATTTGTTAAAGCATTCAAGGAATAGCTTAGTAAGAAGGAGAAGATGACTGAGTTTGTCAACACATGCTTAAATGAAAATTGTTCTGCAGTCCTCCTCAAAGAACTTCCGGAGAAACTTGGAGATCCCGGTCGTTTTGTGCTACCTTGTTCATTTTCTCAAATCACGGAATTTACTGCCTTAGCCGATCTCGGGGCAAGTATAAATTTGATGTCATTAAGTGTTTGGAAGAAGTTATCATTACCCGATCTTACACCAACACGGATGACTCTTGAACTAGCAAATCGAACTCTCGCTTACCCCGTTGGTATTGCCAAAGATGTTTTTGTTAAAGTTGGTACCTTCACTTTTCTGGTTGACTTTGTTGTTGTTGATTATGAGATGGACCCTCGTATTCCGTTAATACTTGGACGGCAATTCTTGCGAACCGGAAAAGCTTTAGTCGATGTTGCCGAAGGTGAACTAATTCTTAGGGTCGAGAATGATCAACAAGTGTTTAAGATAGGGAAGATTACAAGCAAATACAATGGAAAAGAATCGGCGAAAACGATTGATGTGCTTCAAGACGAGCTTGTTACAACTCCTTTGGAAAGTACAAAGCTTGATGATTTTGTGCTACATGACAATCCTCTTTTCGAGACTTGCTATGATAATCCACTTTTTCAAGACCATGTGGACGAATATGATGATGATTCTCTCTCCAATTTGGGTGATCCACCAATCTATGACACTTCACCAATTTATGATGAATATGATGATGATGATTCTCTTTCCGATTTGGATGATTATGATGATCTTACTTCCAAGTATGAAGGCATGACAACTTATGATGACTTTGATGATGTTGACACTTTTTTGCGTGATTCTTCAAGTGTTGTGTCTTCTAAGGATGATTTTGCTCCTATTTTTGATGAAGAGCCTCCACCAACAAAGCTTGATGCTACATTAGAGGATTACTCATTTGAGGAAGATTTCTCCACCTTTCTCAATACCTATTTTCCTAATGAGCATGATTCTCCTTCTTTGGACTTTGATTATGGTCTCTACCCTCCTTCGGATGTTAAGAAACCTATTTCAAAGGAGAAGAAACCGGATGACACCAACATCCTTAGTACTTATGTCTTGACACCTCACTTTCCACCTTCTTCGGATGAGATTGTGCGGTTTATGGGCGAATCTTCAAGGTCTACTGCGTGTTAGTCTTATTTTCCCCTAAAGGAAAAGGTGTTCGATCCGGGTATCACAAATTTTAAGCCATCTCAGTATCCATCTGATGAAATAAAAGGAAAGACTTTTGGAAAATATGGAGCTATACTTTCATCTTATCATACCTTCTACCACCATGCTCCACTTTTGCTTAAGGGAACCTCACCTACTCTTCTTTGGCTTGTGCTATTTGTTGGATGAAACCATGTATTTGACCCTGACAGATGTTCTTCTATGTGCTTCTTACCATAGTACTCAAGTTCGAGTCAGGCTCGTGACTCGGTAAACAAAAACAAGCGCTTCTCGGGAGGCAACCCGATGATCTATCCTTTTTATCTGTTTTTATAATAAGTGTAGGGGGAGACCCTAGTATGTGTTTGTTGTTTTATTTCTTATGACGTACAGGGATTCAAGCTTTCAAAGATTCACTTTTGATGACTTTTGACGACCCGTGATTTCGTGTACCCGTCTTCCCGGTTCTATCCTAAACTATTTTGATTCACTATTTTATATCCATATATGTTGAAATAGGAATCACTTTAGTTGTCTCTTCCTTAGCAATATTTAAACAACGTGCACAATGTCCTAAGTGTAGGGGAGTTTACTCTCACATGCTTAAACATTGAGGAAACTGTTTATATTAAGTGTACGGGGACTTCTATCGAAGTTAAGTGGGCTTTTCCATAAATTTGTCCTCGTTTTACACTGAAAATTGATGTTTCGACATTTTTCAAAATTTTTGATCTATTTTGGCCTTTAGTGTTTTCCTTTATTATCGTTATTTTCTTTCATTGTATATAAAGTCAAAATAAATTATTTAATAAATTGGTTTTAATAAGTTTAGATGTCTTTGATATATTAGGCCTGTCATGAATCTTTTGACTCAACCCGAGTTTACTTATCCAATTTTACTCTAACTAGTATCCTTAACCATATGGACCTTAATTGGTTTATTAGGCTAAGCATCCACGAGTCTCATTCCTTGAGATTTTAAATTGTGGAGAACAAGAGATGATAGAGTCAATTATAAGTTCTGTAATCTTTCATGAACTTATGTGAGTTAATTATGAGCTTTTTCTTCCATCGCTTGTTAATAAATAATTGCAATAAATAAGGTCGTACGATTTGAATCTTTACTTAGCTTCTAGCACAAGATCGTTTAAAAGTTGCTTGGTATTAATTAGAGTTCATAGCTAAGGCATAACTTATTGAAGAGGGATGCGAAGATTGGCGAGTCCGAAAAGGCCCTAACAAGGCATGAGGATTCCATTTTGTTGCTAAAGATCCAAAGTGATGTGAAGAATCATTTATCAAAAATCAATATGAAGGATCGAGACACACGACGAGAAGCAATTACTCCCATAAAGATCATGGAAAAGACCCTAACAAGGTATGAGGATAAATAGATCCAAGTCCGAAAAGGAGGCGGATCGTTGTATATCAAAATCCCAAATAAAGATTGGAGAAAAATGAAGAAGTCGTGGTCCAAGTTTGAAGAATCTCTCAAAAACTTCAAGTGAAGAAATTCCTATTATGAAGAGAAGACCATTATTTCAAGAACGTCTCTCAAGATTCAAAGTATGAAGTCAATGCCAAATATCGGTCCGAGAACGGTCTCAAATCGTGAAACGAGTTATGCCAAGATATGAACTTTATGAGGTTTCGAGAAGCAGTTTTAAAAGATTTTATCCTTTAGCTAACTATTGATTAAATCGTCCTACTTTATTTTCGGCCTAAATAAACTATCGAAATAAGTCAAAAATGCATCCTCGTGATCATTCAAGACAATAATAAAATATAAGAGATACACCTAGGAATAAGGGGGTCTAAGTGAATAATTGAGCCACATGAGTAAGTGTTAGCTTTACTAACTTATAATAACAATTATCTCGTTTTTAAGCTTGGTACGGGGAACGTGAAACTTGAGGGTGATAAATATTCATGACACCAAAAGCCCTAATGTAAGTCTTAGATTTCTTTACGCGTTTCTTCCTAAAAACATTTTGTAATGTGTTATCTTTTTAGTTTCCTTAGCGTCTAGTATTTAATAAAGGCCAAGGTGGGTTAATTATAATGGAGAATGTAAATCTTGCTTTGTAACTAATGTATTGTATGAGGTCATTGCAATGGTCAAGTGTAGGGGATTTAATAAGTGTGAAAACACTTATCCTTTTACCACTTAATTATAATAAAAACAAGACCAGAACGTGTATTTAATGTCGTAAAAGGCAGAATTATGCGTGGTTTGTGTTTTTGTTGTATTTTAGGACCAAAATATGAAAAAAGAAGAAAACACGGGCTTTCACGGGCTTTTATCGAAGAAAAAGACAAAAGACAAAGTCAAAAGATCAAGAGTGCAAAAAGAACGGAAGTCAAAGGCTTATTCTAAAGATTTATCGAAGAAAAAGACTAAAGACGGATGTTTAACGAAGTCGAAGAACCAAGTCTAATACTAGAAGAAAATTAAAAGACGAGTTTATTTTATCATTCGACAAATCCCGACACAAAGTAGAGAAAGACGAAGAAATTAAAAGACGAAAAGACAAAGAGAAAGAGAGAAGCAACCAACACCACATCACCTCCTCCTATAAATAGCCTCCTAATCCTTCATTAGGAAGTAGTAGATTTTACTTTAATTTTTGTAAGGTAATTAGGAGTAGATTTATTACTTTCTCTCTCTAGCTTTTCTTTATTGTTTTCAAGCTTTTAATCTTTAATCTTGTACTTTTAAATCTTAATCTTCATCTTAATTTCAATCTTACTAAATATTTCTCATTCTACCTTTCTTATTTTTAATCTTGTTTGATTTAGATAATCATGTAGTTTGTTTCATCTTTATGCTTATTTGATTATTGATTTTCTTATTTGATTGTTCTTATTTATTTGATGTGTTTGATGTTTTAGCTTATTGTGCTTATTGCTTATTGTGTGTTTGTCTTATTTTTAATTAAGAGTTTTTAATAGTTTAATCTTTTAAAAGTTGATTTTAAATATTTTGCTTATTTGGTGTTTTTATAGTTTTTATTAGTGTTGTTTTTGGCTTATTTTAGAAATTATTTTAGCTTAATTTTAGCTTATTTCTTAGATTAATCTTTCTTATTTTGGCTTATTTTTGTTCCCAACTTTTAGGATCTTGTCTGTCTATTGGGTATTTTTTTTAGAGCCAACTTTCGTAAGAGGGTTTAGTAAACTCTCCGAAAGTTCAGTTTAAATATTTTTCTCTGAAAGTCATTTTTTTGTTAAGTTACGAAACTAGTTTAGATATAAAAAAAAGTTCCGAAAGTTTAGTTATACATAAATCTTACGAAAATTTTTTCAAAAAAAAAAGGTTACGAAAGTTTTTTAAAAACAAAACTTCCGAAAGTTTTTCTTCAAACAAAAGTTCCGAAAGTTTAGTAAAAAAAAAAGTTAAGTTACGAAAGTACCAAAAAAAGTTACGAAAGTTAGAATGTACAAAACCTACGAAAGTGGACATATCCCACTTTTAGTTTTCCCTCCAAAAACATGTTCCCCATTTCTATATTTGTTTTAGCATTTAGTCCGTAAGTCGATTTAGTTTTATCCGAAAGTCGTTTTTATTTTTATTCTGAAAGTCAGATATTTTTTAGTTTTATTTTTCGTCAAATTTTAGTTTTAGTATTTTATCAAAAAGTTTTAGTTTTAATTTTTATTAAGTGCCAGTTTTAATATTTGTTTCGTTTCTTTTTAAAATAGCTTTATAATCTAATTTCCTTTATTTTTATTAAGTAAGTTTTATTTTTAATTCAAAAGTTTATCTTTATTTTTAGTGTTATTTTTATTAATTGTTTCTTTTTTATATTTGTTTTAATATTCGTTTTAATATCGTTTTAATTTTTAGTTTATTTCTAATACTTTTCACATTTACTTTTTAAGTAATTATAGATAACCAATCTTTATTTTATCTACCAAAAACGACTGAGTCACACGTTAAACCTTTTGTCAATTCGAATCGAGTCGAGAGAAAACGAACTTAGTAAAAATTATGTATTAAAATGTGCAGCCAAAACACTGGAACCAGAGCTCTCATCATCATCACTACCATCCTTAACCTCTTCTATGGTAGTCTTCATCCTATCCTGTTCCTCTAATTGTGCAGCCAAAACGGAATCAAAGTGTACCTGTTCTGCATTCTTGGGTACCTGAACTTTTTCCAAAACTCCTTTACCCTTATCTTTTGCTCCAATGGCTGGTAAAGTAGTAGTTGGTACCTGTGTAGTAATATCCCTAATGATAACTGGTGGTTGGGATACACCAATCATACCTGTAGGTCTGTCAGTGCTTGCTTTGCTCTTGTCAGCGCTCAAGCTCTGAACGTCAGCGGCTGACTTTGTAACCTGTTCCATCATCTCCACAAATGAAAACTTCTTTGGAGTGATCAATGAAACATCAAGAACAGGCTTCTCCTTCAAACTAGTCAAAGCTTCAGCTATTTCCACCTGTTTACTTCCAAAGAACCACCTTCTTCTTGTGATCCCTTGTCACTCAAGTTGAAAGGATCAGTAGGTGCATCCTCCTCCCCTTTGTAAGAATCCTCCCCGGATGAAAGGACTCTAGTCTACCTTCTCCTAGCATTGGTAGCTTCCAAAACAACAATCCTCTCCCTCAATGTATTGAGTTCAATGCCCTGACCTATGACAACTTGTACAAGGTCTGCATTTTTCTTTTGCAAGCTAATGCAAACCACCGTCAATTCCAAAAGCGTATAAGGTTCCAATCTTCCCTCCTCTATGATGGGAATTTTACATCCCAAAAGAGATTCATCGGGCATGGATGGGGTCTTAATGATGTTGGGACTGCCTTGACCTGCTACTAAGCCAGAGTCAATAGTCCCAACCTCACTCATTTCACCAGCCACACTTGTGGTGGTGGTTCTCTCTGCTACATGGATAGGACCACTGGAGGAGAACACTCCAACAGTCCTTTGACGTTTTTCCAACCTAAAATCGGGTTGTTCAGAAGAGGAAGTGGAATGAGGGTCTGTTTGGGTGTGAGGGTGTGTTTGGGTATGTGGTAAAATGGTCTCAGCATTTGGGTTGGATGTGTCAGCGCCCACATTATGAGTGTGATGTAGTATTTTTGTACTTCTTATTTTAGGAAAAACAAGAAAATACAAGTCATCAAGTATTAATTGATACGATTTAGGAAAACCGTAAAGATCGACAAATGAGAGTTCGTTCTCGGCGGAGGTGTGTATTTCTGATCCAGTTATATAAAAATCAAGTTTGGATTAGTGTCGTTTTTTGGTTTAGAAAGAAAGAAAAATAAAGACGATGTACGCTAAAAACTATACTACGACGTAATTAATGCGAAATCGTAAAATTGACAAAAAATGAAAATACACTAAAAATTACCAAAATTTTAATATAAGCTAAGAAAAATATAGATAAAACAAAAATGAAAACAAAAATTTCCAAAACCTTTTTAGTAATTTTATATTAATTTTTAAAATTTAATAAAAAACTCAAAATTAAATAAAATTGAAAAAGAGTGAAATTGAAAACTTGTCTACATGCAAACCTCAAATATATTAATTAAAACTTAAAATTATTTTTCTAAATTTTAAACTACTTTTTTCTATTTTTAAATCTTTCTAAAATTTAAACTAAAAAATATTAATAAAAAATTAATTATAAACGTGAAAAATCTACTTTTTGTTTCATAAAGTCCTAAATTGACTGAAGAACACAAGAAAAATGTAAAACTACTAAAAAGCAACACCAATAAGCTGAAAACTGGCTTAAATGGTTCGAACTTATAATATAAGCTCAAAACAAACTCCCTTTAACAACCAACCCTAGGGAAACTTTATCAGTAAAGTACCTAGGGCATGATGGTAAGGTGTGTGTATGTTGGCAGTGGTGGCGTAGGTTCGAGTCCTGGCAACGCCAAATAAATTTTAAACTTTTTTTTCTTTTATAAAACTTGTTACTGGTACTCTAGCACTCCCGAAACACTAATCAAAACCTAAATTCAACAAAGTTAAAAGCTAAAATCGAATCAAAAGTGCCCATATATGAACTTGTAAACTAACCGCTTTGATCTTCTAATTTCACGTTTTGTCCGATATCGAGTAATACTAAAAAAACAAAGAAAAAAGGGATCGTTCTCTGACAACTCAGGAAGTTTAACTGAATGATTTTGAGCCTGATTTGGTTCGTTTCTTGTTGTTTGATGGAACAAGGGGCACCCCTACACTCAGTTGAGTGTAGGGAGTCAGGATAAACAGATAAACACACAACTATAACACATAAATCACACAAAGATCATGCAATTCAGTCACTGATGTGACATGGTGGCTTCTAGGCACCTAGTGCTGATCTATTTTGCAAATGAATGAGATTTAAACGGGCAAAACCTCACACAAACCGAACCAAACTACAAATAACCTACTGATACCCCTAGACTCCCACTTACTGTTTTTTTAATGCCACTTTTCCAAAAAATGAACATACAAATATCTATTTTAACCTATCAAACTTGAGTACATCTACTGCAATAACCTACTACTACTATTTTGAGTATGTTTGGACCTTTTTTAAACCAATTAGTGTCACCTAAACCAGTCTAAATCATAAATCCAAACACCCCCTTAAATTCTGAAATGGAATTTTAACAAAGAGATAGCAAGCAAGAGCACTCAATAATGAACTTAGACTACTTAAACATGTATCAAAAACATAAATAAACAAAAATCAAGGCTTAAACTAACACAAAAACAGATAAAACAAATATCATCACCAAATCCACAAAACACATAAAAAATCAAAAACAAAAGCCAATAGGGTTCAAGCATAACCTGTTGATGCCTTCTAGTGGTTTGTTCAAGAGATTATGAGGATGTAGAGAAGCCCTGCTGTGGTTCAATAGCTGAACTAGGGCACATATATCTTCAATTAACAAATGCAAAGAAAATGAAGTATGGGTCTTGTTGTGAGCTTACAGCCTGCACAAAACAAACAACCAGGAAAGAAACGAATCAGCAAGAGCTTGTACAAGTTTGATTTGTCAAGTCAAGCTTGTATAGGCGTTTGCTACAGTAAGCTGCTAAAAAAATAATGACAAAAGATTTTTTTTTAAAAACCTTTGATACACCAAACTTTTAAAAACCAGTTTTATAGATTTGTTTATGCTTGTGTGTCAATCCAAGCATAAACAAGCAACCTATAAAACTCGGGTCCCAAAAATTCTTCACAAGAAAAATTTGATAAAAACTTTGGTAAACTAAATACTACTTAGAAATATTTAAAAGTTAAGCTAAAACAGAATGAGAATGGAACTCAGATATAAAAATGTAAGGCCAAAAGGTTAATTTAACTATTCAACACAAAAGGGTTTACAATGTTTTGAAAAATCTGGAACAAGGTATATGGGATACAAACGTCCCATATTTATACACTGAAAAGAACATACTAGAATAACTAAACCCTAATACATGAAATGCCCTAAAATGCCCTTTGAAAAATTCATCAAATCTTGGTCAATATGGTCTCTTGTGACGAAAGTGACATGGCAGCTGTGGTGGATGATCTTGTGCGTTCATTTAGTCCTTTGGGAGCAAGTAATGGCTCTGAGCTGTTGATATTGTCGGGGTATTGGTTTTGGGACGAAAGTGATGGTCAGGGGAGGTCCCCACAGGACACATGGGTGTGTCTGTGAGTGATTTGGGGTGTGGGTTTAAGTGAGGTTTAGGGTAATTAGCTATCTGGAAATAATCAACAAAAAACCCCTTGTTTTTAGCTAATTTGTTATCTAGGGTTTATGTTGGGATGGGGGATAAACAGGAGAGGTTTAATCCTGGTTTGTGTTTAAATGTTTTGTTTCCCACGTTTTTAGTTAATAAACAGGTTTAAGTGAGTTTGACTTAGTTTGACTGGGGTGAGGTAGACATAGTGGTGAGGTGGACGGTTTTTAGTGGATGGTGGGAGTAAGTGGATGACATGGCAGCTGGTGAGTGGTGGGTTGTAGTTTATATGTCTGCCCCAAATGGCCCTTGTATTCCCATATGTTTGTCATTTTGTGTTTTCAGCATAATAACTCAAAACCCGTTTGTATCAAAGTTTTTGTTTTCTTATATTGGCCACAAAAACTTTTCCAAACTTGTTTAAAGGACCATTTATGCATATTATGCATTCTTCAAGGGCTTCTTTTGTATAATCTTCAAATATGGAGGACTTTTATTTCCAAATATGATTTATCCAAGGGCATTTCTTGCCAAATCTTCAAAGATGAGGGACCAAAGTTGACAATTCTTCAAACTTCAAGGGTATTTTTAGAAATTCACTTCTCGGGCCCGGTTCTTTGTGCGGCTTCGTTTCTCGTGTTCGTTTTTGCTTGATTCTTGTGATCTTTTATTGATTTCACGATATTCGTACCTAAAATACACAATGAACAAACACAAGCATATTTTGGGGTATTTTAATTATATTTTAAGCGTTTTAAGCCCGATTTGGACGATGAGACTATGTATAATTGCAGTCTCATCACTCCCCCATACTAAACAATTACCGTGTCCCCACGTAATGCTAGAATTAAGTATCATAGCACTTCCAAAATTCATTTTATGATGACATTTATTGAAGACATAAACTTTAAATAAACTACTACACGTTTTTTAGACATAATGAATTGTTTTCATCACGATTAAGTGACTTTTAGGGTCAAAGAATAAGAACACGTGAATGCCTCATAGAGATAAGTTCGTCGTCCTCGATTTTCACCCAATTCCATGCTAAGCGTATAACGAGATCATTGTCATTATAAGTTAGCAACACAATCATTACTCATGAGTGTTAATTACGTACTTAGACTCCCTTATTCCTAATTGGTATCTCTTATATTTTATTTTTGTCTTAATGATACGATGATGCATTTTTGACTTATTTCGATATTTTATTAAGGCCGAAAATAAAGTAGGACGATTTAATCGATAGTTATCCGAAGGACACGATCTTTTAAAACGGCTTCTCGTAATATCCTTAAGTTCATATCTTGGCATAACTCGTTTCAGGATTTGAGACCTTTCTCGGACCGATATTTGGCATGTGATTCGAACTTCAAATCTTGGAAGACATTCTTGAAATAATTGTCTTCTCTTCATATATGGAATTTCCTCAAACTTGGACCACGACTTCATCATTTTTCTTCAATCTGTATGTTGTAGGTAAATCGTACACGTTTTAGGAAAAACGCGTATGAGCGGCAAGTAGGGGTGGGAATCGGGTCGGGTCAACCGGGTTCGGGTCAACTCGGGTCGGGTCAAGTCGGGTCAAGACTAAAAAAAATCAAACCCGAACCCGAGCCTAATTAGAACTCGGGTCAGTCGGGTTCGGGTCAGTCGGGTTCGGGTCAACTCGGGTCGGGTTAATTCGGGTCGGGTCAACTCGGGTTCGGGTCAACCCGGGTATGAGTAAAAAAAATAAAAATTGGATTATTTGAGTAGATTTTCAATGTAAAATGTGTTAAAAAACTCGGGTCAAGTCGGGTTGGTCGGGTTCGGGTCAATTCGGGTCGGGTCAATTCGGGTCAAGGCTAAAAAATATTAACCCGAACCCGAGGCCAATTAGAACTCGGGTCAATTTGGGTCAACCCGAATTGACCCGAATATATTTTTGAACCCGAGTGACCCGACCCTAATAGGCTTATTCGGGTTCGGGTTCGGGTCGGGTTCGGGTCGGGTCAACTTTTCCGACACCCCTAGCGGCAAGTATTAAGTCTTACGCTTTAGGAAAAACGTAAAACCGAATAAGTGCGGGTTCGTTCTCGAAGGAGGTGTATGTGTTTGAGTGCCAATATGTAAAATCGAAGTTTGGATTAGTGTCGTTTTTGGGTTTAAAGAGAGGAAATTAAAAGACGAGCTACAACTACGATTAAACTACGACGAATTGACGTAAAACGCGAACGTAAATACGTAAAACGTGACAAAATTAAAAATTAAACCTAAAAATTAATTAAAAAAAACTAAGTCTAAAATAATATAAATAAGAATAAAAATTCAATAAATAGATTTTAAACCTTTTATTAATTAAATATTTAATTTTAAATGCTAATTAAAGCCCTAAAGTTAAATATAATTAAGAAAAATCCCAAAATATTATTTTCTTGAACTAATAACGCACTTATATTATTTAAAGACTAAAAAGTATTTTTACTAAATTTTAAAAATTATTTGTCTAATTTTTAAACACTAAAACTAATTTTTAAACTAAAATAATGATTAAAAATAATAAAATAATGCAAAAATTAATTTGACTATTTGAAAAATCCTAAATTATATTACTGAATAGTAGAAAAATGAAAAAGTTTGAAAAAATAAATTTTTTACACTAATAGACAAAACATATTTGAATTAAACCCTAATTAAACTAAAATTAAATCTAAAAATTAAATAAAAAGATGAACAGTAAAACTTTTTAATCTGAAAGTCCTAAAATATTTTTCTTAAACTAGGAAAAATGTTAAAACTGAAAAATATAAAAGTTTTGCACTAAAAGACAAAAATAGAAATAATAAAACTAACTAAAAATGCAATTAATTCTAAAAAATAGAAAATGAACAATAATATAAAATTAAACTAAATGGAAAATTCAAAAATAAAATAACAAAAATATTAAAATTGAAATCAACTAAAAACTCCTAAAAAAGTTCACTACAGACAAAAAACACCCTAACTGATGTTGACTGCTGACTGGGCTTTTGTCTATTAGCCCAGCAGTGGTAAGTTTAACACTAGCAGGGGGAACTTTGTTCCCACTGCTTTAACAAAAATTGAGGTCTGTGGACCTTTTTGCTTGTAACTTTTTGGATACTTGGTTTTAATTGGACAATTGGGCACCCCTACACTCAGTGGAGTGTAGGGAGTCAAGATATGCAATAAAAAACACAAGTCACAAACAAGAATCACACAAAATGGGCCAAAGAAGCTTACTGTATTACTGAATATGGGTTTGTGGGTACATTTGTTGGGTGAGTTTTGGTTAGCCAAAACTCACTCAATTCTTTCACAAACACCCACAAACCAAATCACAATCCTAAACTCCACCTAGATCTAACAAACTACAAAGATTGGGTGGTCAAATCCACTAGAACCAAGCTGTTTAATTCCTACTGCTTTTTTTAGCTAATTTTACCAATTGTTTAGCAAGCAACTTCCGATAAAACCTTCAATACTGAAAACCAAAAGTGCAAATAACCTAATACTACCAAAATAAGTGTGTCTAAGCAGTTTTTAACCCAAAAGCTTGTCAATCATTTACTTTAAAACCCTGTCCCAAACACCCTTAATATAGCTGATAACTAAGATTTCCCAAGAAACACTTGAACTAAACAATCAAATCTAATCAAAGACTTGCTACACATGAACATAAAACCAAGGAATCATAAGCTAAGCAGTCCACAAACACTACAAACAGCTACACAATAATACACATAACTGTAGGACTAAATCACACGACTAATCAAACACAAATAACATGATGATGATTAAACTAAAAAAGAAAGATTAGATTAAGATGAAGAGAAGAAAATAAATACAAAGTTGGTGATTTCCTAGTGAGAGAAACAAACACACCTTTCTCTCTCTAAAACTATGAATATGGAAAGCACACCCACAAATGAGGCTTAGGGGGCCTTTTATACTAATTAAGAATTGTTTAGGAGGGCTTCCTCATTTGTGTGTTCGGGACTAAATCCCGTTACATAAACAATAATAACTAAAAACTCTCGACATCATTAAATAACACTTTTTACGAGCTTCGCAACGATATATTATATGACCGTCACTTTAATTTCTTCTAACAATCTCCCCCTAAGGGGTGGTCATGTAATATGTGACTTCACTTCTTTGTTGTTGCAGACTTTGAAGCTCGATGTCTTGAGAGTTTCTTCATAGTTCCTTTCATGACTTTTGATATTGGATCTTTGATCTTTGCCTTGACTTGATCTTGTAACTTTGCCAGCTTGTGTTCTCGTGTCTTTCTCCACATACTCATGTTTTGTGTTGACTTGAAAGCTTGTTAACAATCTCCCTGATCATCAGATTAGCGGAAGTCTTTGTCTTTAGATGTTCTTGAGCTTTCTTTATTTATATGAGCATGTGGTCTTGAATTACGACTTCTTGAAGTTACGCCACCGTTTGCATTCCTCCGGTTTCCCGTTATACATTAAGGATACTGTACCTGTGTTTAGGTAAGTTCAAAGAACTTCCTTGACAGAGTTTCCGGCTGTGGTAGCCGTTCTCAATACTTGAATTTATCGAAAGATAATTCATAGTAAGGATTGAATCATACAGTTCCATTCTGCTGATTAAGTCGTCAATTCAATTTCCTGGAACAAGTTTGAATCAATTAAGAATCAAACCATCGTTGCTTTCCAGTTGACACAAGTTTGATTCATATAGAATCGCACAAGTTACCTACCGCAGTGCTGTTTGATGATGACACTAGAAGGATTTCCATTCGTCACTGTAAATACCGAAAAGTATTACTCTGAATGTTGTGGCAAGATCATAAAGATATTACGTCGAGACCTGGAACGAGTTTGAATCAATTAAGAATCAAACCACTGTTGCTTTCCAGTTAGCATATGTTTAAGTCAAAATGAATCGTACATATGACCTACCACAGTGCTGTTTGATGTTAACACTGGAAGGATTTCCATTCATCGTTGTGAATACTAGAGAGTATCACTCTGAATGTTCTGGCAATATCACAAGGATAGAGCGTAGGACTCTGTAAATTACCGCTTGTGTTCTAATGATGAACAACAAATGATATATGGAATAAGTGTCCTAAAGAGATTTTTGATGAATCTCCTTGGCTCTAGACTCTATAAGTGCACGTTTATTTGGTGATCGGAGGCTGGAGCAGACTTCCACCTTTTCAATATCTACTATCTCGGAGTGAGAAAGTTGATAGAAATGAGTTGAACTCCGTGACAATAAAACAAACTTCTTTTGAGAGAAGCTTGAGTAGGCTGGGAAGGGTTATGCATTGCATCACTGGATCCATGATGCTTTGTCTTCAATACCAGAAATCATCAACATGATTCTGATAGTAGATGTATTGACCCGGTTTCTGACTAAGTTGAATGGAGGGCTTCTTTCTTTACACCCTTTATCCTTACGTCTCTTTTTCATTATTCAACCCCTTCAATGCTTACCAAGACGTCATAGCTAGCACCTTGTTGTGATTGTTCCAGTGCTAGCTTAATTCATTAGTTGGCATTTTCACGTACACTCAACTACTCCATCTTTCCTAAGGACATCTAAATTCTAATGGATTGTCCTTGGGAAGATCCCTCTAGTTCTGGTTGGATCATAGGACGAATACCTAACCACCTTTTGACACCAATACCGTCGTGAATTAATATGTTGAAGGGTATAGATATCGTAACCAGAAAAACCTGTTTGAAAAAGCAATCAAGGTGTTGATGAAATCAGAGTTTACACCTTGAAGGTTTTTTGTATCACCCAAAATGCTCCTCCTACATATGTGCATCAAAAAAGGAAAGGGTTTTGAACATATTAGGAAGAGAAAGCACTTATATCAAAGATCTTATCTAAGATAACACATTTTAATCACTATTCTCCCCCTCAAAAATTGCATGAAATTGAAATTTTTGTGAAACTAGTGATGAAACATGGAGAGAACAATGTGACATGAAACTTTGGAACAAATGTTTTTGAAATCATTATACTCCCCCTCGAAGAGAGATTATATTTAAATAGGAGAGTATATGAGCACATTGTTTTGAAATACCTTGAAAAATTGTGCTCAAAAGTCCGAGAAAATTGAGTTCATGAGCTTAAAACTTTGAATGTTTTGATATAAGCTCATGACCGAGAAAAACGAATTTCTCGTTGTAGAGGATAAGTCAAATACTTTCCTTTCTTTGGGGACCGGGTTATAGTCTGACATGTGACTATAAGCCATTATGAGAACAAAAATAGAAAAGACATGTTTTGAAAACATTTGAACTCTCATTCGAACTTTATGTACGTACCCGTGTCGTTATTGAACAACATTTCTAAGTACGTCCATATTATCGATGCTGAGAGACATGTCGAAGAAGAATATTTTTGGTATTATGAAAAATTTTCTCATTTTTTATTTTGTTTTTATAGGTTATATATTTTTGTATATTGATTTTCTGATAAATATATACAAGGTTACTTCGAATGTGCAAGACGTTCAAGTTCATCAGGAGTGAAACTACGCATACCAAGTCGACGAACCAAGAATTCAAATCTGTCTTGAGAAAGAGCTTTGGTGAAGATGTCGGCTAGTTGGTAGTCCGTCTTGACAAAAATAGTTCTATCGTTCCTCTTTCCACATGCTCCTTTATGAAATGGAATCGGACAGCTATGTGCTTGGTCTTGGAGTGTTGGACCGGGTTACAGGATATGGCTATGGCTGATTGTGAATCACAATAAATAGGAACTTTGTTAAAGTAAAAGCCATAATCCGTGAGTTGTGTTCTCATCCAAAGAACTTAAGCACTACACACGGATAGAGACACATATTCTGCTTCCGCGGTGGACAACGCCGTGCAGTCTTGTTTTCTTGATGACCAGCTCACTAGCTTCTCGCCTAAGAATTGTGCTCCACCGGAAGTGCTTTTGAATGTATCATGACACCCTGCATGGTCGGCATCTGAAAAACCAGTTAGATTAAAACCAGAATCCTTCGTATACCAGAGACCCATGTGAATGGTTCCCCGGAGATAACGAAAGATCCTTTTAACCTCCTTGAGGTGCTTCTCGGTTGGCTTAGCCTGGTACCGAGCACATAAACAAGTAGCATGCACAATGTCCGGTCTACTTGAGGTTAAGTACATAAGGGACCCGATCATACTTTGGTATTTTGTAGCATCTACAAATGTCCCTTTCTTATCCAAATCAAGCTTGTGTTTAGTGTCCATTGAAGTACCAATAGGATCACAGTTTTCCATTCCAAATTTCTTTATAATTTCAAGCACATATTTGGCCTGATATATGAAAATGCCCCGGGGGGATTGGTGAACTTGGAGACCATGAAAAAACGTTATTTCCCCCATCATGGACATTTTAAATCGGCTTTTCATAAGGTCTGCAAATAATATGGAATATTTTGGATTAGTAGAACCAAATATAATATCATCTACATAGACCTGAGCCACCAGTATGTCGTTGCCGTAGTGCTTGATAAACAAAGTTGGATCAATGGTTCCTTTGCTGAAGTGATTTTGTAGAAGAAATGATGCTAATTCGTCGTACCATGCCCTCAGTGCTTGTTTCAAACCATAAATTGCCTTTTTCAACTTGTAGACATGACTTGGATGTTCGGTGTTAATGAAACCTTCAGGTTGACATCCATACACATCTTCTTTTAACGGTCCATGCAAGAAATCCGTCTTCACGTCCATTTGATACACAGTGAACGATTTGTGTGCAGCGTATGCCAAGAAAATCCTAATAGCTTCCATTCGAGCAACCGGGGCGAAGGATTTAGCGAAATCAATTCCCTCTTATTGTTTATAACCTCTCACAACTAACCGAGTCTTGTTCCTAATGACCGTTTGCTCCTCATCCATCTTGTTTTTGAATAACCATTTCAGAGTAAGGGGATCGATATTGTCTGGTCGAGGTACTAACTCCCACCAAGCCGGATGAACTGATTGAGTTCTTCTTGCATAGACTCAATCCATGATGCATCGGTCATTGCTTCTTTCACACTAGCTGGTTCCATTATGCTGACTGATAGTGCATAGATACACATATCACCGTCGGTATGCAGCTGATTTCGTGTTGAGACTGGTCGTGAGAGATTGCCAATCACTTGAACCAAAGGATGATTCTTAGTCCATTTGTGTTCATGTGGAACTGTATGAGAGACTTGATGCGAGCTCGACGGATCCACATATGATGTTGAAGGCTGAGTAGAACTTGTGGAAGCCGCAAAGGGATTAACAAACTCGTGTTCGTTGAGCATCGCATTGTTTGCATTTTCAGCAACTATTTCATTCTGAAGATGAACATGATTAGGAATTTGCTGAGAATGTTGTTGAGTTGCGTCAGCATTCGGAGACGTGGTTGGAATGTTTGGAGTCAATATGGTTGAGGTTGACGTAGATGGTGTAAAAACGGATGTCGTTGGTGTAGATGCAGTTGGTGGTTCTGGAACTACCACAACAGGTGCAGCCGGGGCATTTTGAGGAACACCAAATGACGAAGGACCCTCCATATATTCATCATAGATTGGCCCAAATAAAACTTCCAAGTCACGTTCCGAAGGTTGTAAAGAGGAGATTGCTGACGGTGCAAATTGAAGTGCGAGTCCTGAACTTACGTGTCCAGAAGTCTGACCTTGAAGCTCAAGATGTGAACTTCTATGTTGAGAGGCCATACCCGAGAGTTCATCAAAAGTAACATTCATAGTCTCCATTACCTTTCTTGTCCTTCGATTATAAACCCTGTAAGCACAAGCAGTTGAAGAATAACCAATGAAAAAACCAATATCACCTTTAGGTTCAAGTTTACCGATATCTTCACGATCATTTTTCGGATAACATAAAGCACCAAAGACATGTAAAAATGAAATATCTGGTTTTCTTCCATTAATGATCTCATAAGGTATTTTGTTGAAGCGGGTGTGAATAATGGAGCGGTTTTGAGTATAACATGCAGTTGCTATAGCATCAGCCCAAAGGAATAGCGGTGCACTGGAGGAGAGAAGCATCGTCCGAGCAGCTTCAACTAACGTACGATTCCTCCGTTCCACAACTCCATTCTGCTCTGGAGTTCTTACAGTCGAAGTTTGATGAGAAATCCCAACTTCGTCAAAATAAGCTTTCAGTTTCTGATTGGTGAATTCTGTACCATTATCCGTTCTCACAATGATAACAGGGGCTTGAAGTAGCACTGATGTTTTCTTCAAGAAATTGATAATTACATCAGGGGCTTCATCTTTCGAAGCAAGAAAATAAACCAATGTGTAACGAGAATAATCATCCACAATTACAAGGACATACCTGTTAGGACCATTGTAATAGTTATATGTAATAGGTAGACTAGGAGGTATGTAGTTCCTCCTGGTCCTAGTCGTAGTAGGAGCAAGTCCTGCTCCTGGTTCTAGTCGAAGTCAAACTTTATTATTTACTTAATATTCTGTTAGGATATGCATGAGATATGTTAGGAAAGGATATGCATATCAGTTTTACACGTTTTCTTTAATGATGTATTAGGGTTTCCTTGTAGTATAAAAGGAACCTTAGGCAGAAGGGTTAGACACACCTTCACCAAAACGTAGTTCTAGTCATTATCAATATTAGAAATCCTTAGAAAGGATCAAGTCTTTGTAGTTATTCTGTTCTTCTTAATTATATTTATATTCTACATTCATATTGTGTATAGAGTCTCTTTGTGATTTGACTTGTGATTACAGAAGTCATTCACCGGTCCTGACAGGCTGCAAGATCTACATCTAGTAGACCCAACAAGTGGTATCAGAGCCTGGGAGGGTCTCTATACAAGAAGAATCAAGTTTTCTGACATTTTTTTTAACATGTCTGCCTCAACTTCTACTCAAACAAGAGAAGAAGGCACTCCTAAAATTGTGCAACCTCAGCAGATCCTGGCTACGGTCTCTAACACGAATGGTAAATTCCCTCTTTTGAAGACGGGTGAATATGATAACTGGGCAATGAAGATGGAATGGTGGATCACCAACACTGATCAAGATCTTTGGAAGATCATTCTGAATGGGAACAGCAGGAAGCTTACTAGACGAGACAAGAATGGTAATATTACTCTTCTTGACCCTAAATCTCATGAGGAAATCATAGCTATTCAGAAGGAGGTAAAAGCAAAAACGATCTTGCTTCAATCTCTTCCTGAAGATCACATGGGTGACTTCTACCATTTGGATGATGCCAGAGAAATCTGGAATGGCATAAAAGCAAGGTTCAGAGGGAATGAGGAGTCAAAGAAAATGCGAAGGTCCATGCTGAGAGATGAATTCACAGAATTCAAAATCTCAGAAACTGAAGGTCTGAATCAAGGGTATGATAGGTTCCAAAAGATATTGAGCCAGTTGAATCAACTTAGGTCCAAGCCTGATGATGGTGACATTAATGCAAAGTTTCTTAAAGCCTTACCCTACTCATGGAATCAGGTGGTGATCTCTCTCAAAGCCAAAGGTGGGCTTGACTATCTCAGCTTTGATGATTTGTTTCATAAGCTCAGAACTTTTGAACCTCATGTGAGAGGCTTTTCAAGCGACTCTTTTCCTACTCCTGCCAACTCGGCCTTTGTGAGTTCTATGGCATCCAGTCCTATGTCATATGCAAGTAGCCCAAGCAACATTGTGACCTCTCAGCACACTTTCCAGCATACTTCTGCTCCTGAACCTACTGCCAAGTCTAGTAGTATGGTAGAAGCTGTACTTCATTCGTTTGTTGCTGATGTTAATGCTGAACAACAACTTGCTTTTGATGACTTCAAACAGGTCGATAAACTTGACCTGGATGAGATGGATCTTAAATGGCAGATGGCCATGCTTACTCTTAGGGTTCAAAAGTTTGAGAAGAAAGCAGGAAGGAAATTTAATTACAACCCTCGGGAGCCAGCAAGATTCGATAGAAGCAAGGTACGATGCTATAACTGCCAACAACAGGGTCACTTTGCAAGGGAGTTCCCCAGCAAGAATGATCAGGAGAAGAGCAGGTACTCCGCTTTCAAGGTTCAGGAGATAAAAGATGACAAGAAGGCATTGGTATCTGTTGACTCTATGGTCAACTGGAATGATCATCAGGCTTCTACCCTGGAATCAGCTGAGTCCTCGACTGACGTGTTTGCAATTATTGCTAGGAATCTCTCTGATGCAGAAGAAGCAGACGAGTTTGCTCTTATGGGCATCTCACCTCAGGTACAACATTGTCCTCTTGGTTGTCATGATAAATACTCAGAATTGTTTTCCCAATTTAATGAAGTAAATGATCAAAATGATAAGTATTTTTTAGAGGTTCAAGCCTATAAGGCTTCATTAAACACTTTGGAACAACAAAAGAGGTGGTTACAAGATACACAACGTGCGTATGAGGATAAAATCAGGATACTAAGCATTGATTTAGAAAATACTACAAATATGCTTAAATATACAGAAACTGAAAGAGATGCTAGTATCAAAGAAAAAGAGGAAATGCAAGCTAAATTAGATGCTACAATGCTAAGATTTGACAAATGGCAAAAGGCACCTAAAAATCTCTCAAAATTAATTGATAGTAGCATGTCTGGCAGAACTAAAAGAGGCTTAGGATTTGAAAAATATATTGATTCCGAAGATGTATTTGATTTATCTTTCTCAAGTGTCTTTGATGCCGACAAAGAGGATGAGGGCAAACCTAGCTACAATAGGTTTAAACCAGCAGCAGAAATGCATGTTGTCCCTCCTCCTCTTACTGGAACTTTTATGCCCACTTCATGGCATAATGACTCGGATGGATCACAGATGCTTGAGTCCCCAACAAGTTCTACTAATAATAATGACTTTGTCTCATGTATTTTCAGTGACAAAGCCGGTGACTCTGCATCTAATGATTCAAGTGACGAGTCAAGACCTACAAGTTCCAAGTCGAATGAACATGCTGCTACAGGTGCTAGGAAGTGTGAAGAAGGAGTTGCTGTCAAGTCAAGTGTGTCTGGTCCTTGTTTATTGAGTCCTAGGAAGAATGTTTTTCCTAGAAATGTGTGTAATAAAGTAGGCAGTATGAAACAATCTCATTCTAATAAAAGGTCTTTCAAAACATGTTTTGTTTGTGGCAGTGCCTTTCATTTAATTAAAGATTGTGATTATTATGACACACGTGCATCTGTTAATCATGCTTTTCCTGCTCCTGGTCCACCAGGAGCTGCTTCATATGCTACTAGAAGACTTAATCCTAGTGCTCCAATGTTTAATACATCTAGAGTATCCTCTCCTTTCGCGTCTGATTATTGGAGAGATAGTGGATTCCAAACAACCATAAATTATTTTCAAAATTTTAATCCAATCTATCCACATAATTTAGACCACACGTATTTTGGTTTGGGAAATTTGGGAACTGCTGTTAAGCCCTCAGCAGGTTGTTCTTGGTCAAATAATAATACCCATATGATGCATAGGCATCCAAGGAACAACGGTGGATCTCATCAATCTTCTTGGCACTCTTCTACTGATCCACAAGGCAGGCTCAAACCTGAAAAGGTTTGGGTCCCCTTAAGACACTAACTTTTGCATTTTTATTCTCTTGTTGTTGTAGGTTACTCCATACCAGGATCCTAGTCTAGGTATTGTTGATAGTGGTTGCTCCAGGAGCATGACTGGCAATAAGAGTCTTCTCTCTAACTTTGTACCATTTCATGGTGGCAAGGTCTATTTTGGTGGGGGTGAAGGCAGAATCACTGGCAAAGGAACGATAAAGACTCCAAATCTTAATTTTGAGCAGGTCTACTATGTGGAAGCACTTCAACATTTCAACTTGATATCGGTCTCTCAGATTTGTGATAAGAAGCAGTTTGTTCTCTTCACCGAGACTGTTGCACTTGTGCTTTCCAAAGACTTTAAGCTTCCGGATGACTCACAAGTTTTACTCAGAATCCCTAGAAGACATAATCTCTATAGCATCAAGTTGAATGAAGTCAACCCTACTGGTCAACTAGCTTGTCTGGTTGCAAAAGCCTCAGAAGATGAAGCCACTAAATGGCACCGAAGGATGGGACATGTGAACTTCAAGACCATTCACAAACTTGCTAATCTGAATCTGGTCTCTGGTTTACCTCCCAAGACGTTTAGAAATGATATAAATTGTATTGCCTGCATCAAAGGCAAACAGCACAAAGCATCCTTCAAGGCCATTACTGCTCCAAGTCTTATTACTGAATCATTGCAGCTTCTACACATGGACTTATTTGGTCCTACTTCCATCAGGAGCATTGACCACAAGCAATTCTGTTTGGTGGTGACTGATGGTTATAGCAGGTTTACGTGGGTGTTCTTCATGGCTGCCAAAAGTGAGACCTACTCAATTCTTAGAGATTTTCTTACCTTGATAGAGAATCAGTTGTCCAAGAAAGTTAAAGGTATTCGTTGCGACAATGGAACCGAGTTTAAAAATAAAGACCTCATCACACTTTGCAATGCTAAGGGCATCAAAAGAGATTATAGTGCTGCTAGGACTCCTCAACAGAATGGTGTGGCAGAAAGAAAGAACAGGACACTAATAGAAGCAGCAAGAACTATGCTTGCCGATTCCAAGCTTCCAACCATGTTCTGGACAGAAGCTGTTAATACTGCAAGTTATGTTTTGAATAGGTTTCTATTACCAATCCTCACAAGAAGACTCCTTATGAGCTGCTCACGGGCAAAGTTCCAAATATTGCTCATTTGAAGCCTTTTGGGTGTCCAGTCACCATTCTGAATACTAGTGACTATTTGGGGAAGTTTGATGGCAAGGCAGATGAAGGATACATTGTGGGATATTCAGCTCATTCTCGGGCGTATCGTGTCTACAATCTTCAAGCCAAACGGATCATTGAAACTATTAATCTCAGGTATTTTGAAGAGAAGTCAAACATCCAAGGCAAAGGTCCAGAATGGTATTTTGATCTTGATTATCTTAGTGATTCGTTAGGATATTTTCGTTTCAAAACTAACCATGATGCAGGACCACAAGTGTTTGCAACTTCTGGTACTGGTGTTCCTTTTGGTCTTTCTGATTCAGATGATGAGGATGACATTTTTGTGGTTCCATCCTATTCCACCACGGTTTCTCCTACTCCTCCTAGTGATGCAACTCCATTGGATGTACAGGATTCCCAAGCAGCTCTTGACACTCTTCTCAAACAACAACAAGAAGCTACTAAAGCAGCTGCTCAAGGTAGTTTTGAGTTTCCCTTGGTTGAGCCTACTGACAAAGTTGCTACTGGTACTCCAGCTTCTGCTCCTAGTGCTAGCTTATCACCTACTGGTACTCCGGCTAGTGAGTCTGCTTCCAATACTCGCTTCTCCAGTCCTTCTGATTTGGGGAACCATGAAAAGAAGTCTTCTACCAAGCTGTATGATATTCATAAACAACCGGTCGATGGGATTTTCCAAAACGCTTCATATGATGCTGACTTTGTTGGTGATCTCAATAACTTGGCACCAGAAGTGGAGGTTTCTTCCAATCCAGTCTTGCAATCACATAAAGATCATCCTACCACTCAAATTATTGGAGATCCTGGTTCTACTGTCAAGACACGCAGAATGTAGCAGAAGGCCTCGTCTGATCATCATGCTCTTGTGGGCTATATTGAGGATCAAAAGCGTAATAATCATACGGACTTTCAGCACTGTTTGTTTGCTTGTTTTCTTTCACAGGTGGAACCTAGGTCTGTTTCTCATGCTCTTGAGGATCAAAGTTGGGTGGAGGCTATGCAGGAGGAAATGCAGCAATTCTTGTTTCAGAATGTTTGGGTTCTGGTTGACTTACCAGATGGAAAGACAGCTATCAATACCAAATGGATTCTGAAGAACAAGAAGGATGCATGGGGAATTGTCGTAAGGAATAAAGCTAGGCTTGTCGCACAAGGACACACTCAAATTGAGGGCATTGACTATACTGAAGTCTTTGCGCCGGTTGCCAGGATCGAGGCCATTCGTCTGTTTTTGGCCTTTGCTTCATATGTTGGCTTTACGGTGTTCCAGATGGATGTCAAGAGTGTATTTCTCTATGGCAAAATTGACGAGGAAGTGTATGTTACTCAACCTAAGGGGTTTGTAGATCCACTTCATCCCAAGAAAGTCTACAAGGTGGTCAAGGCTCTTTATGGGTTACATTAGGCTCCTAGAGCTTGGTATGAGCGTCTTTCAACTTTCTTGTTAAAGAATGGCTATAGAAGAGGTACTATTGATAAAACACTATTTCTTCGGCGGAATTCCAAGGATATTATCCTTGTTCAGGTTTATGTGGACGACATTATCTTTGGTTCTACAAGGAAGGAGTGGTGTGATGAGTTTGAACACTTGATGAAAGGCGAATTTCAGATGAGTGCGATGGGAGAACTGTCATTCTTCCTTGGTCTTCAGGTCCAGCAACAATCGGATGGGATCTTCATCAGTCAAGATAAATATGTCCATGAGATTCTTCAGAAGTTTGACATGGATCCTCTTAGACCAGCAGCAACTCCTTATGAAGTTGCTAAAATCAAACTTAAGAATGAGCCTGACCCCCCGGTAAATGTTCACATGTACAGGTCTATGATTGGCTCTCTCATGTATTTCACTGCATCACGTCCGGACATTATGTTTGCCGTAAGTGCTTGTTCTAGACACCAGGTGACTCCAACGGTTTCGAACTTAAATGCAGTGAAGAAGATTTTTAAGTATATCAAGGCTCAACCTAAATTGGGTCTATGGTATCCTAGAGAATCTCCTTTTGTTCTAGAAGCCTATAGTGATAGTGACTATGCTGGTGCTAATAATGATAGGAAGTCTACTACTGGTGGTTGTCAATTTTTGGGTCGTCGGCTTATTTCATGGCAATGTAAGAAACAGACAATGGTAGCTACTTCTTCAACAGAAGCTGAATACGTTGCTGCTGCTAGTTGTTGTGGACAAGTTTTATGGATCCAAAATCAGATGTTGGATTATGGTTTCAATTTTATGAATACCAAACTTTTTATTGACAATCAAAGCACTATTTGCATTGTGAAGAATCCTGTATTTCATCAGCGGACGAAGCATATTGAGATTCGGCATCATTTTATACGGGATGCCAATGAGAAGAAGCTGATACAGGTTCTTAAAGTTCATACGGATGACAATGTTGCTGATTTGCTGTCTAAAGCTTTTGATGGTCCTCGGTTTAACCACTTGGTGGTTCATATTGGGATGGTCAATCCTTGAGGTCTAGGATTGAGGGGAGGCAAAGCCTAAGGGGAGGCTTTGTGTACATTTTAGGTTAGACTAACGTATTAATAGTATGTAACAACATAGTTTCTTGGTTATGATGGTGAGTGGTGCTTATGATGGAGGATTTTTGCTCTCTTCTGGTGGATATGGCCTTACATGACTGGCTTCTGGTCCTCTTTGGTCAGCTTCTAGTTATAATTGGTTGGCTTCTGGTGGTTTAAAATCCTTCCATGTCAAGTGGTGTTTGGCTCCTGGCCTGGTCTGCGTATCTGGGCTGATCTCAAGCTGATGTTGGATCCTCCTCCAAATGCTCCTGTTTCGGGCATATGGAAGGATCAAATGCAATGGGAGATTCTGCGATGGAAGCTATATGCTGGATGTGGAGTTCATATGTTGGAATTAGAATCTGGTCATATGGTGTTTATGCTGACAGATGTGGAGTATCCTTTGACTATTTCTTCCATGGAGGCGATGTTGGCGAGTCACTTGCAAATTTCTACTGCTCCTTCTGGAAATGAGTCAAGTATGGCCACGACATTGGTAGAGGGTATTCAGGCGCGGTTGCTAGCAGATAAGAAGGCTGCTTCTGGTATGTAAGGTGATTGGGTTGTAAGTGTTTATACTTTGTATTTTTGTTCATTTGTTCTTATTTTTATTCTTTTCACCAGTATGTACAGTGATTGGTGAACTTCATTCTTTTTAGTTAAAAAAAAATTAAAAAATAAAAAATAAAAAATAAAAAAAAGAAAATAAAAAAAAATTAAAAAAAAACATATATACTTTTTATATAATATCTGCTTATACTTTAAACACAGTTTAGATTTTATACTTGTACATAATATCCCTTGGCTGCTTCACAATGTGGTTCTGGTTACTGATTTGAGCTTATCCTGGTACTTGGTTTCACTTGGTGTTGGACGTGGTCCACACAACAAATGGTTCTCAACTTACCATGTCTAATCGACAAGAAAAAGTTGATTCACCTTGAGGGTACGGCTCCTGGTGCGATTCTCAAATCCGTTGATGGTTGCCAGGTTACCCAAAACTGGATGGTTTTCACTTGCCATAGTCTTAGACTGAAAAGTGGCTAATCCAAGGGGGTACGGCTCTTGGTAAAGATCTTATCAAATCCGTTGATAGCTGTAATAGCTTGCTTCAAGCTATAGGGTGTTCAACTCACCGATGCTTCATTGCTAAGAGTTGGCGAGTCCAGAGGGGTACGGCTTCTGGTAAAGACGCATCAAATCCGTTGACGGCTGTGATGGTTTGCCTAAAATCATCAGGGTACTCCCACTCACCATTGATTCACGTTCTAAGAGTTGGGCTGGGTTCTAGTCTCCCAGGGTGATGCTTATTCCACTAGAATGACTAGCTAGCCCAAGAGTGAGCAGCTACTTGGTAAAGGCTCATCAAATCTGCTCATGTTGCTGAAAAGATTCAACACGATGCTGATTTGTTACAAGCTTTGGAGAAGCTTCTAGTGTTTCATGTTGCGGCTGTTACTCTGATTCTTATCTTGTTGATGCTGCTATTTGTTTTGCTGATACAATCCTCGGGCTTTCTTTGCACGTTTTCCAGGAAACTTGAACTCAACAGGTCAAATTCAAGTTTAGGGGAGGATTGTTAGGACCATTGTAATAGTTATATGTAATAGGTATACTAGGAGGTATGTAGTTCCTCCTGGTCCTAGTCGTAGTAGGAGCAAGTCCTGCTCCTGGTTCTAGTCGAAGTCAAACTTTATTATTTACTTAATATTCTGTTAGGATATGCATGAGATATGTTAGGAAAGGATATGCATATCAGTTTTACACGTTTTCTTTAATGATGTATTAGGGTTTCCTTGTAGTATAAAAGGAACCTTAGGCAGAAGGGTTAGACACACCTTCACCAAAACGTAGTTCTAGTCATTATCAATATTCGAAATCCTTAGAAAGGATCAAGTCTTTGTAGTTATTCTGTTCTTCTTAATTATATTTATATTCTACATTCATATTGTGTATAGAGTCTCTTTGTGATTTGACTTGTGATTACAGAAGTCATTCACCGGTCCTGACAGGCTGCAAGATCTACATCTAGTAGACCCAACAATACCGCTTTCCATTAATGCTTTTGATTCTCATTGGGCCACACAAATCCATATGAAGGAGATGCAACCTATTCGTCGAATTTGGAACAGGTTTGGGTTTGTGAGGCTTCTTCTTGCTTTCACCTTGCTCACATGATGGACAAAGATGGTCTTTAGTATATTTGAACTTTGGAAGACCGGTAACGAGATCATCTTTTGCAAATTGGGTGATGGCATCGAAATTGAGATGAGATAACCTTTGATGCCATAACAATGACTTTGTTGAAGTGGCCCGGGCCATGAGACAAATTGGAGATGCAGCAGACATTTGAAAAAGATCAATGGTGTAAAGGTTTGTTGTGCGATTTCCTTTCAACAGATCAATTCCTTCAAGATCCCTAACAAAGCAAGTATGACTTCTGAAGGCTACCTCTAAATCTGAATCACAAAATTGCCCAACCGAGAACAAATTGTGTCCCAAGCCATCAACAAAAGAAACTCTGGTGATGATAATATTTCCCCAATGAAGGTCACCATAGCCTAGAATTGCAGCAACATGATCATTTCCAAATCGAACAGTTCCCATAAAACGCCATACAAAGTTCTTGAGAAGACTTCGATTCCCAGTCATATGTTTGGAACAACCCGAGTCCACACACCATAGACAAATTTCAACAGCCTGCCAATGATAAGATAAGAGAAAATTTGGCAACCGAAGAAATAGGTTCCTGTATGGTTAGGTAATAATCAAGCCATATCACATACCGACATTTCACTGTCAGTATGAGATCTACTAGAATCAATAACATGACCATTAGAGGCAAAATATATTCCAGTAGGCAACCACTTAGAGGTAAATCTAGGACTTCTAGGCGTAGCAAGACTTTCAGTGGACCCTACCTGCTTAGTTTTCGGAACATACACTTTAGCCTTAGGAGTGCTATGTGTTTCGCTGATAGAAAGCTTGTCAAGTCGAGTGTAACCACCATAGTTCAAATCATTCATAGTCAAACCACAACATGACTAAAAGTAAAGAAACATTTATTACATTTAACACAAATAACTTCAGATTTTTCAGTCCGAATAGCAAGTTTAAAGTCATTACATTTAGAAGAATTAAGTTTCTGATTATGAAAAAAAAAACGGTAAATTCCTACGGTGTTCTTCTACTTCCACATTATTAGCCTTGGGACGACTACTTCTAGAGGCAAAAGGGACCCTATCATTCCTTGTATTGCTCGTAGGGTGTGGCCTTCTGCTCTTAGTGTAGTTGTTCATTCCTGTAGAAAAAGACACACGCTTGTTAGAATTAGCATTTTTTAAATCAATGACTTGTGATTGTGCGATAGTGGTCGGTTTTGTCCTAATGCTTGCTTTACGTTGGTTGTTGGGCACAGAGATATCTACCCTAGTTTGAGATGAAGGTCTAACGCGAAACATTCATGGGGCTATAACAGCAGCTTTCATTCCAGCAGCCTTGGGAAATGGTGTTACAGCAATACGAGTGGGTCCCGAGGTTGCTGGTTTCTGGATCATCGTATCCACAATCGAGCTAGGCTCAGAAGTCTTATCTTTTGACAAGGCCTTTAAATTACAGTTCTCACATATTTTATCAATAAGTTTCTAATAGATAGACTTGCTTTGTTCAACAGCCCGCTTATATGAAACGACAACAGATTCTAAATCTGCAATCTTAGCCTTAAACTTCTGAACATTACCATCACTAGCACTCTCTAACCCTGAAGGGGCCAAATTCGGTTCCTTAACCCCTCCTAACTGAGCCTGCAACCGAGCGATAGTTTGTTGCATTTCATTGTAAGCTTTTTCATATGAAATCTTGTCATATTTGCATTCATCACATTTTTTGACAAATTTATTCCAAAGATCGGTGAATTCTTTATCTTTTTTAATGACATAAGATTCCATTTTCTCTTTCATAAGATCAAGCTCAGCTTGAAGGTTTTCATTATGCGACACAGAGGTACTTAACTCAACAGGGCTACTATCAATACAATCACGAGCTTTAGAGAGGCGTGCAAGATCATTTTCGAAAACTTTGATTTTATCAAGAGATTCATCAGCTTTCTTCGCCAAAGATTTAAAGTCTTCAACAAAGTTGGCAAATTCTTTTAGAAAAGCGTTTTCCAAATTACCTAACCTAGCATCAACTTGATTAATAATCAGATTATTATCGTTTTGAAGAATTTTCTGGACCTCAATCTGAACAGGAGATGTAAAATTTTCTCCAGTTATTTTGGAATTAACAACACGTTTAAGGATGACAAAGTTATCTTTAAGCTCGTTTAGAAATTTGCGTGTGATACTCGGTTTAGGAGGGTCATCAGACAATTCCTCACTTGGTAGCAAAAGCATTTCAGTACTCGTTTTAGACCGAACAAAAACAGTTGGAGGATTAATTTTCGGGTAATAAACGGGTCTCACTTCTTTATCAAGCTTTTTTATTCTTAAACGAGTCTCTACAGCAAGTTCAGTAGTTTAGAACAATAAGACGTCTTAGAAGTCGAGGGTTGAGAAGAAGGAACAACTCGAAATCCATCAAGGGTAGGGGTAATCACACGACCTTTTCCAATAGACGTTGTGGCGACTTTGCATTGTTCCTTCGGGTTTGGTACGGTGTTACTAGGTAACGTACTCGAAGACGAACTCGCTTGATTGCTCATTATGGTCGAAAACATCTTTTTAATCTCACTTTGTCCTTGATTGATTTTATTATCTTGACCTCTCAAAGTGTTGGGAAATTCGTTTTTCATCTCACCAGTTTGCGTTTCCAATCTCTTCATATTAGCGTCATTTGATTTAATGTAATTTTGAAAATCATTTGAGCCATTAAAATTTTGATTGAAACCTTGGTTTTGATTCCCTCGTTGAAAATTCCCTTGATTAGTGTTGTTTTGAAAATTCGAGTTTTGGTTGTTGTTATCTTGATTTTTCCAAGTTAAATTCCAACCTTGATTATAACCTTGGTTTTGAAAATTCCCTTGTTGATTATTTCCTTGAAAATTATTTCGGTTTTGATTAAAATTGTTGCCTTGGTTATAATTTCCTTGTTGTGATGGACCGGCGTTATTTTGATTTTGATTAGAAAAATTGTTGTTTAACGCACTCACATTCGAAGTTTGGCCATCCGTAGGCGCACACTCGTAATAATTATGAGGTCCACCACAAAACGTACAAGAAGTCTCAACCGCTTTCACCGTAGCGGGAGCGTCTTTCTTTTGCATTTCGACGAGAAAAGACGTAAACATATTCGTTAACTTGTCGATTTCGCATCAACTCTCTCAATGTCGCGATTAGAACTACTAACATTGGCGACATTGGCAACACTCAGTGCGTTGCGGAGTTGGTAAACCTTGGATTGATTCTCGATAATCATTAATGCATCTTTCGGAGTCTTACACAAAAAGTTACCACCGGCAGCGGAATTCAACGAATCTTGTTCTTGAAAACTAAGACCGTTGTAAAACGTATCGATTTGGTGCAACTCGGAAAATCCATGGTGAGGACATTGCCTAAGCAATTCCTTAAAACGATCCCACGCGTCTCTAAAAGATTCATTCGGTTTTTGCTCAAATCTCGTAATTTCATTTTTGAAAAACGTCGTCTTAGACGGTGGGAAAAAATGATTAACGAATTTGGAAACGAGATCCTTCCACGTAATTATAGAATTAGGTGGCTCTTTCTCGTACCAATCCTTGGCGGCACCATCGAGCGAGTACGGAAAAAGCATAAGCTTGACGACATCGGTGTCGACGTTCTTAAACTTTCTCGTGGCTAGAAGACGATCAAAATTCCAAATGTGGTCGTGAGGATTATCGGCTTCACGACCTCGAAACTTCGTAGCTTGAATCAACGAAAGCATTCCGCTCTTAATCTTAAAATTCTCCGCTTCGATAGCGGGAATTACGATCGCGTCTCCATAACCCTCGGTGGGCGCTTGGAGCAATTCTATCATCGAATGATTGTCGGCCATCTCGTCTACGGTCTCTTCAACAACGATATTAGGAACGTTGGTTTCTAAATCTCTTCTACGTCGTCGATTCCTTCGATTACGATTGCGTCGATTCGAAGCGTCGCTAGAATTAGAATAATCCTTCGATCGAGTGCGCATGCACTAAGCGTAGAATGGGGGGTAGCAAAGAAGATTCTTTTTGCGGCTTTTCGATATTTCAATTTTTTTTTGTTTTTGATTGTTTTTTAATTTTTTTGGAATTTGGTGTATTATGTAGACAGAAATCTACAAATCTCTCCTCGAATCGATTTCTCGATTAAAGAAGCCTCAAAGAATGAAAACGATCACGTGGAGTGAACGTTCTCGATGACTTTAGAACGTTGGTGGAACACCAAAACGTTCAAGCGGGTTTAATCTTAAAAACAAGCAAATATAATATACGTAGATAATACTTGGGCGGCAAACCCTCGATTAGCCTTCTTTCTCAAAACACGCACAAGCAAGCGGGGGGAAACGAGACGGCATAAGCACTTAAGAGCCTTTTTCCCTTAGGTCATGAAATACAACCGCCTTATACCCACCTTATAGTTTGTGTTAATTGAAATTAAGCCTCACGAAAGTATTTATCTGTTATGCCTTTAAATTTTTGCTTTGGATTCGAATACAATGATCGAGTGATGAAATCCCGAATCAAGGTTGCGTTCTCACGCTTTTGGAGTACTTGTATGTTAATTGTTCTACGTAAGTACAATATAGTAATATATTCAGAAGAAAAACGATAACGATAATGGGATATCTACAATATAGTAATATGATTGGTTTGTGTTTAATTTAAGAAAATTAAACACGGTTTATTTGGATACTATAATATATTAAGAAAAAATAAAAAAAATGAGTATGTACGTTATATACGCTTTCCAAAAATTGAAAAGCAAAAACGCACTACTCACACAAACACGATAGTAGTAATGGCAACACTAAAACACCTCCTCGGCAGCGGCGCCAAAAATTGTTGTAGGTAAATCGTACACGTTTTAGGAAAAATGCGTATGAGCGCAAGTATTAAGTCTTACGCTTTAGGAAAAACGTAAAACTGAATAAGTGCGGGTTCGTTCTCGAAGGAGGTGTATGTGTTTGAGTGCCAATATGTAAAGTCAAAGTTTGGATTAGTGTCGTTTTTGGGTTTAAAGAGAGGAAATTAAAAGACAAGCTACGACTACGATTAAACTACGATGAATTGGCGTAAAACGTGAACGTAAATACGTAAAACGTGATAAAATTAAAAATTAAACATAAAAATTAATTAAAAACGAAAACTAAGTCTAAAATAATACAAATAAAAATAAAAATTCAATAAATAAATTTTAAAACCTTTTATTAATTAAATATTCAATTTTAAATGCTAATTAAAGCCCTAAAATTAAATATAATTAAGAAAATGCCAAAAATATTATTTTATTGAACTAATAACTCACTTATATTATTTAAAGACTAAAAAGTATTTTTCCTAAATTTCAAAAACTATTTTTCTAATTTTGAAACACTAAAAACAATTTTTAAACTAAAATAATGATTAAAAATAGTAAAATAATGCTAAAATTAATTTGACTATTGAAAAATCCTAAATTATATTACTGAATAGTAGAAAATAAAAAAAGTTTGAAAAAATAATTTTTTTACACTAATAGACAAAACAGATTTACCCTAATTAAACTAAAATTAAATCTAAAAATTAAATAAAAAGATGAACAGTAAAAAAATTTAAACTGAAAGTGTTAAGATATTTTTCTTAAACTAGGAAAAATGTTAAAACTAAAAAATATAAATGTTTTGCACTAAAAGAAAAAAACAGAAATAATAAAACTAATTAAAAATGCAATGAATTCTAAAAAATAGAAAATGAACAGTAACATAAAATTAAACTAAATGGAACAATCTAGGCTACTGAATAAAATAATGCAAAGCTAAAACCCTAATACATAAAAATCCGATTTTGCCCTTTGAAGAATTTTGGTCAAATCATCCCATGTGATGTGTAGCTTTGTAATGCAATCTGGGACGTTTAAAAATTCCTTAGCCAACAAGTTAAAGCCTCAGCTGTTGATCTTGGTCGGGTTTTGGGGAAGAGTGGACAAGGAAGTTAGCAGGGGAGCTCATGGTGGGGTCCATGGGTTCACATGACAATGTTTGGTGAGTTGGGTTTTGTTTTTGGGTAGGTTAATTATCAAACTGGAGGGTATTAGACGAAAACCCTTTGATATGATAAAATTGGATTCTAAGGTTTATGTGGATATTAAGAAGGGTTTAATCTATTTGGGGGATTAGGATTTTTAAAAAGGTGTTTACCACCATTTTAATAAACAGATTAAGTTTAAAAAAATGAAGGTGTGGGTGGATTGTTGACCTGGCGCAAGAGGGGTTTGTGATTGGTTGGTCAAAGGGTTAAAGTGACATGGCGTTTGCTGGTTGGAGGGGTGAAGTTTGCTTGTCTGGTCTATTTTGGTCCTTACTCTTCCAAACTATCTTCATTTGGTATTAAAACAGCAAAAATCAAATATCCCTTTATAATAAAGTTTTATTTCTTCTATTTTGGCCACAACATGTTTTTCAAACATGTTTCAAGGATCATTTATGCAATATAAGCATTCTTCAAGGGCCAAAAATGCAATATCTCATCATTTTAGGGACCCAATGTGTAATTTAGAGTTTTACAAGGGTTTAAAATGACAAGTCTTCAAAAGTAGAGGGACCAATCTTGCCAAATCTTCAAACTTCAAGGACTTCTAAGGAAATTCATGATTCGGGTCCGATTCTTTGTGCGGCTTCATTTCCCGTGTTCGTTTTTGCTTGATTCCTTTGATCTTTTGTTGATTTCACGATATCCGTACCTAAAATACACAATGAACAAACACAAGCATATTTTTGGGTATTTTAATGATATTTTAAGCGTTTTAAGCCCGATTTGGACGATGAGACTATGCATAATTGCAGTCTCATCACTTTATTTGGGTTTTTGATACACAACGATCCGCCTCCTTTTCAGACTTGAATATATTTATCCTCATACCTTGTTAGGGTCTTTTTGGATAGACTTCTCCATTATCTTTAGGGGAGTATATTGCTTCTCGTCGTGTGTCTCGATCCTTCGTATTGATTTTGGAATAATGATACTTCACATCATCTTGGATCTTTAGCAACAAAATGGAGTTCCTCATTCTTTGTTAGGGCCTTTTTAGAACTTTGCCAATCTTCACATCCCGCTTCAATAAGTTATGCCTTGGCTATGAACTCTATTCAAATACGATCAACTTTTAAACGATCTTGGGCTAGAAGCTAAGTAACCTTTTAAATCGTACGACCTTAGTTATTGCATTTATTTAAACAAAAGTGTGGGGAGAATAAGCTAATAATTACTACACATGAGATCGTGAAAGATTACATAACTTATAATTAACTCTATCATTTCTCGTCCTCATTTAAGAGACTTAGCCTAAAAATTTAAGGAATCAAAGCTAGCTGCTCAAGATGCACGGTTGAGTCAAAAATTACTCTTATTCTCACCATCGGAAAACCTACATTCGTGTCTTAAAAACTTATGAAAAATAAGAATATTTTTAAAATTTGGCCATTTTTAGCCTTGTTTTGCATAAAACGATAACAAAAAGATGAAAATTGGATTGCGTAGTGACGTGAGCAAGGTGAAGTATCTACTCATCGGATATCGGAAAGGGTAAAACGAATAACCTAAAAGCCGTTTATGAATTATGCTAATAAGATAAACGTTAGAACATAAAAGGATATCATCGGATATCGAAATCTCCAAAGGCAACGATCGAAGCTCGAGTGATCCGTAAAACGAACACAAGAGGCTTCAATGATGACGATGAACCTAATAAATCACAATCACAAACAACCACGGAACAAAGGTTGGAAGAGCATAAGTCCCCTCGTTACACTATTAGAAAACAATAATATTTACAAGAAAAAGCATGAGAATCCCCCATGAGGCACCTTATTTTTGATAACCGAGTCAAAAGCTCGACTCGAATCCCCATAAATGTGATCATTTAGGGATAATCATGGTTTGGTCATTTTTGGTGGGGCTTACATGATAAACAATGCCCAAAAGTACATGGAGTACTTCAAAAACCCGATACACGTATACCGGGGTCAAAGATAGCGTCTTCGTTTTTGGATGAAAGACGAAATAACGCTACTTCAACCGATGGTGGAACCTCAAAGAGGTCAAAGAAAAGAGGTGAGAAATAGAAGGTTGGGGCAATGGGTAAGGCAAACTTATGAGCTACTCGAGGTAGACTCACACCAAACAATGAATATATTTTCCATTTATTGCATCAATGGAAGACCGAGATTTCCCTTTAAAAGAAATTTTTGGATCGAATATCTCGTCCTTGGTGGTAAAGTGTGAAGAAACATAAGGGACTTCCCCCACACTAAAACCACACACACCATCGTCAAAAGGAGTAGACGAGGTGGTAGTACTCATAAAACGCGATGACGACGGAGTTAGACATGTAGAAAAATATTTTAAATCAAATTCAAAATCTTTCCTTTTTCATCGTTTAAAAACTCTTTATGAAAACCCAATTTGATGATGTCGAAAATATTTGGCGTATCTAAGTCGATGTTAGGCACACTAAAAATCCTCACATTTAAGTACCGGTGAGGGGGTGGTGGATTGTAGTTTATCAACAAAGAACACCGCCCCCTCGGGGTCAACATATTCGTCATCCTCATGAACGTGCATCTCGTCGATTTCTTCATCATAGATGGGTTTGTCAAACCAAGGTTTTTCATTCCCCTCATGTAATTCTTTTGTGGGGATCGTTGATAAGTTAGATCCTCACGAATGTGGTAAACGTCATTCTCATTTGATGAGTATTGATTAGGTAACTCCTCGATAATGGGATTTTCGGTCACATGAGTTGGTTCGTCATCAAAAATAAGACGTTCCAACTCATCAAGTTCATCGTCAATCTTGGAAAAATCAACCTCACTCGTAGGTGGGAGTGGAGGCAAATGAGCTAGCTCTCGGTCGATAATTTCCTCAATCTCGGGATCGAACTCATAATCATCGTACTTCACATGTGAAGAGGTATTTTTGGGAGAATCCTCAAAAATGGCATGTGGATTTTGAAGTACGTGATCAATCTCGGAAAAATCGCCATCGTCATCGTCAAAGAAAGAGTCGATGTGAGCACTCACAACCATGGTCTTAAAAGCCCTAGATCTATGCTTAGGTGACTTTTTAATGATGAGAGGATCGATGTCGATACAACCTTTGGCCTCAATGGGTGTTGGGCTAGGAAATGGAGGAACTTCGATGGAGTTAGAAGTTGATGCCTCAAACACGTGGTCCTTCGAAGGTGGTGAAGACGAGTCCATATTGGTCATTGTCGTGATGGCACTAACGTCGCCCTTCAGAATTGGTGTTTCACTTAGTTCGCCAAATACATCCCAAAGTGATTTTTCATCCATAAATCTACGAATACCCTTTTGAATTAAGTATATGTATTCTTTATCATTAAAATCATCATCTTTAAAACCGTTCATTTTAATTCTTTCAAAACATGCATCAAGCCTCATATTTTCCGCTAAAGATAACATTTTGAAATCATTAGAATTTAAAACATTGGGTTTTGCAACCTCGGTTTTATCATGAGCATTTGAAACTTGGGATTTATTTGCGAAAAAGTCCATTCGTTCATCCCTATATCTCATAGTGAGTCTCCCCTCGTAGACGTCGATTACGGTTCGAGCCGTCGATAAAAATGGTCGACCTAAAATAATGGGACATTTAGGGTCACATTCGTAATCGAATATGACGAAATCCGCGGGAAAACAAACTTTCCAACTCTAACATAGACATCCTCGGCTATTCCAACTGGTATAAGTGGTGTACCATTTGCAAGCTCGATTGTCATGTTCGTGGGGGTAAGTGAAGGCAATTTCATCAATTTCCAAAGAGAATGAGGCATGAGATTGATGCTAACACCTAAATCAGCAAGGGCTAAACATCCCTCAATATCGGAAAAATCACAAGGTAATAGAAATTGGCCCGGATCCTCTTCCTTTCTCGGCATTTGCCATTTGGGTTGTTAAAGAAGGATCGATGCACAAGTTTCTTCAAGGGTTACATAGGTAAGGTCGATAAAACTCTTTTTGAACCGTGGATGGAATTCGAGGTACACAAGGATGTGCACTATTTTCCTTGGTCGCCACGTTCACCCCCTCGACTTTAGAACATGAAGGTGTCTTAGAAGTCGAGGGTTGAGAAGAAGGAACAACTCTAAATCCATCAAGGGTAGGGGTAATCACACGACTTTTCTCACGAGACGAGGCAGCTTTACATTATTCCTTCGGATTAGCAACGGTGTCACTAGGTAGGGAACTCGATGACGCACCCGAGGCTCTGTTCATAATAGCTGAAAACATCTTTTTAATGTCGATTTGTCCTTGTTCAATTTTGTCGTTTTGTCCTCTTAACGTGTTGAAAAATTCGTTTTTCATATCACCAATTTGCGTTTCTAATCTCTTCATATTAGCGTCATTTGATTTAACTTAATTTTGAAAATTATTTGAGCCATTAAATTTTTGATTGAAAGCTTGGTTTTGATTCCCTTGAAAATTGTTCCCTTGATTAGCGTTGTTTGAAAAATTTGAATTTTGCCCATTGTTAAAATTCTGGTTTTGATTGTTGTTGTTAAAACCTCGATTTTGCCAATTCAAATTTTGACCTTGATTATAGTTTCCTTGTTTACCATGATTATTTCCTTGAAAATTGTTACGATTTTGATTTGAAAAATCATTTCCTCGATTAAAATTGTTGCCTTGATTGTTGTTGTTCGTTTGTTGCGATGGACCGGCGTTATTTTGATTTTGATTCGAAAAATTGTTGTTTAACGCATTTACACTCGACGTTTGGCCATTCGTAGCCGCACACTCATAATAATTATGAGGTCCACCACACAACGTACACGATGCCTCAACCGCTTTCACCGTAGCGGGAGCGTCTTTCTTTTGCATTTCGATTAAGAATGACGTAAACACATTCGTCAACTTGTCGACTTTCGCATCAACTCTCTCAATGTCGCGATTAGAATTACTAACATTGGCGACATTGGTAACACTCAGTGCGTTGCGGAGTTGGTAAAACTTGGATCGATTCTCGATAATAATTAATGCATCTTTCGGAGTCTGACACAAAAAGTTGCAACCGGCGGCGGAATTCAACGAATCTTGTTCTTGAAAACTAAGACCGTTGTAAAACGTATCGATTTGGTGCAACTCGGAAAATCCATGATGAGTACATTGCCTAAGCAATTCCTTAAAACGATCCCACGCGTCTCTAAAAGATTCATTCGGTTTTTGCTTAAATCTCGTAATCTTGTTTTTAAAAAACGTCGTCTTAGACGGTGGGAAAAATGATTAACGAACTTGGAGACGAGATCCTTCCACGTAATTATGTAATTAGGTGGCTCTTTCTCGTACCAATCCTTGGCGGCACCATCGAGCGAGTACGGAAAAAGCATAAGCTTGACGACATCGGTGTCGATGTTCTTAAACTTGCTCGTGGCCGAAAGATGATCATTTCGAATGTGAACCACTCAAGGGTGGCCTAGTGGCAAAAAGATTTGTGGTCATCACTCCAAAGTGTGTGAGGTCTCAAGTTCAATTCCCACTAGGTGCAAACAACCTTGAAGTGGCCACGCCAACCTCCTGAAAAGGGAGGGCTTTACCTGGTTTGAGTCTGTGTGGCGGTGGGCTCAAACCCCGTGGATTAGTTGGCCAATGAGTCGGAAATCACGATTACCAAAAAAAAAAAATTCGAATGTGATCGTGAGGATTATCCGCCTCACGACCTTGAAACTTCGTATCTTGTATCAACGAAAGCATTCCGCTCTTAATCTAAAAATTTTCCGCTTCGATAGCCGGAATTATGATCGCGTCTCCATAACCCTCGGTGGGCGCTTGGAGCAATTCCATCATCGAACGATTGTTGGCCATCTCGTCTACGGTCTCTTCAACAACGATATTAGGAACGTCGGTTTCTAATTCTCGTCTACGTCGTTGATTCCTTCGATTACGATTGCGTCGATTCGAAGCGTCGCTAAAATTAGAATATTCCTTCGATCGAGTGCAAATGCACTAAGCGTAGAATGGGGGTAGCAAAGAAGATTCTTTTTGCGGTTTTTCGATTTTCAATTTTTTTTTGTTTTTGATTGTTTTTTATTTTTTTTGGATTTGGTGTATTACGTAGACTCAAATCTACAAATCTCTCCTCGAATCAGTTTCTCTATTAAAGGAGCCTCAAGGAATTAAAACGATCACGTGGGGTGAACATCTTCAATGAATTTAGAACGTTGGTGGAACACCAAAACGTTCAAGAGGGTTTAATCTTGAAAACAAGAAAATATAGTACGTAGATAATACTTTGGTTGGCAAATCCTCGATTAGCCCTCTTTCTCAAAACACGCACAAGCAAGCGGGGGAAACGAGGCGGCGCTAAGCACTTAAGAGCCTTTTTCCCTTAGGTCGTGAAATACAACCGCCTTATACCCACCTTATAGTTTGTGGTAATCAAAATTAAGCCTCACGAAAGTATTTATCTATTTTGCCTTTAAACTTTTGCTTTAGATTCGAATATAATAATTGAGTGATGAAATCCCAATTAAGGTTGCGTTTCACGCTTTTGGAGATATTGTATATTTATTGTGATACGTAGTACAATATATTAATAATATTCACAAGAAAAACAAAAACGACAATGGGATATCTACAATATAAGATTGTTGTGTATTTAATTTAGGAAAATTAAACACGATTTATTTGGATACTATAGTATAATAGAGAAAAATAACAAAAATGAGTATGTACGATATTTACGCTTTCCAAAATTTGAAAAGCAAAAACGCACTACTCACACAAACATGATATATAATGGCTAAAATACAAAAACACCTCCCCGGCAGTGGCGCTAAAATTGATGTAGCATTTTTGTACTTCTTATTTTAGGAAAAACAAGAAAATACAAGTCGTCAAGTATTAATCGATACGATTTAGGAAAACCGTAAAGATCGACAAATGAGTGTTTGTTCTCGGCGGAGGTGTGTATTTGTGAGCCAATTATATAAAAATCAAGTTTGGATTAGTGTCGTTTGTTGGTTTAGAAAGAAAGAAAAATAAAGACGATGTACGCTAAAAACTATACTACGACGTAATTAATGCGAAACCGTAAAATCGACAAAAAATGGAAATACTCTAAAAATCACAAAAAATTTAATTTAAGCTAAGAAAAATATAAATTAAAAAAATGAAAACAAAAACTTCCAAAACCTTTTTAATAATTTTATATTAATTTTTAATGTTTAATAAAAAACTCAAAATTAAATAAAATTGTAAAAGAGTGAAACTGAAAACTTTTCTACATGTAAACCTCAAATATATTAATTAAAACTTAAAAATTATTTTTCTATATTTTAAACTACTTTTTTCTATTTTTAAATTACTTTCTAAAATTTAAACTAAAAATATTAATAAAAAATTAATTATAAACGTGAAAAATCTATTTTTTTTGTTTCAAAAAGTCCTAAACTGACTGAAGAACACAAGAAAAATATAAAACAACTAAAAAGCAACACCAATAAGCTAAAAACTAGCTTAAATGGTTCGAACTTATAATATAAGCTCAAAACAAACTCCCCTTAACAACCAACCCTAGGGAAAATTTATCAGTAAAGTCCATAGGGCATGATGGTAAGGTGTGTGTGTGTTGGCAGTGGTGGCGCAGGTTCGAGTGCTGGCCACGCCAAGATAAATTTAAACTTTTTTTCTTTTATAAAACTTGTTACTGGTACTCTAGCACTCCTAAAACACTAATCAAAACCTAAATTCAACAAAGTTAAAAGCTAAAAACGAATCAAAAGTGCCCAGATATGAACTTGTAAACTAACAGCTTTGAGCTTCTAATTTCACGTTTTATCCGATATCAAGTAATACTAAAAACAAAGAAAAAGGGGATCATTCTCTGACAACTCAGGATGTTTAACTGGATGATTTTGAGCCTGATTTGGTTCGTTTCTTGTTGTTTGATGGAACAAGGGGCACCCCTACACTCAGTTGAGTGTAGGGAGTCAGGATAAACAGAAAAACACACAACTATAACACATAAATCACACAAAGATCATGCAATTCAATCACTGATGTGACTTGGTGGGTTCTAGGCACCTAGTGCTGATCTATTTTGCAAATGAATGAGATTTAAACGGGCAAAACCTCACACAAACCTAAACCAAACTACAAATAACCTACTGATACCCCTAGACTCCCACTTACTCTAACAGATTCCATGAATTGGTGGTCTAAAATTCAAAATCAAAACTGAAATAGCCTACTGATTTTTTAATGCCACTTTTCCAAAAAATGAACATACAAATATCTATTTTAACCTATCAAACTTGAGTACATCTACTGAAATAACCTACTACTACTATTTTGAGTATGTTTAGACCTTTTTTAAACCAATTAGTGTCACCTAAACCAATCTAAATCATAAATCCAAACACCCCCTTAAATTCTGAAATGGAATTTTAACAAAGAGATAGCAAGCAAGAGCACTCAATAATGAACTTAGACTACTTAAACATGTATCAAAAACATAAATAAACAAAAATTAAGGCTTAAACTAACACAAAAACAGATAAAACAAATATCATCACCAAATCTACAAAACACATAAAAAATCAAAAACAAAAGGCAATAGGGTTCAAGCATAACCTGCTGATGCCTTCTAGTGGTTTGTTCAAGAGCTTATGAGGATGTAGAGAAGCCCTTTTGTGGTTCAATAGCTGAACTAGGGCACATATATCTTCAATCAACCAATACAAAGAAAATGAAGTATGGGTCTTGTTGTGAGCTTACAGCCTGCACAAAACAAACAACCAGGAAAGAAACAAAGAAGCAAGAGCATGTACAAGCTTTATTTGTCAATTCAAGCTTGTATAGGCGTTTGCTATAGTAAGCTGTTAAAAAAATAACGACAAAAGATTTTATTTTTTATAAGAACCTTTGATACACCAAACTTTTAAAAACCAAATGGAAACAAAAAGTATCAAACTGATATCAAACAAGTTTTATAGACTTGTTTATGCTTGTGTGTCAATCCAAGCATAAACAAGCAACCTATAAAACTCGGGTCCCAAAAATTCTTCACAAGAAAACTTTGATACATCCAAGCATAAACAAGCAACCTATAAAACTCGAGTCCCACAAATTCTTCACCAGAAAACTTTGATAAAACTTTGGTAAACTAAATACTACTTTGAAATATTTAAAAGTTAAGCTAAAAAAAGAATGAGAATGGAACTCAGATATCAAAATGTAAGGCCAAAAGGTTACTTTAACTGTTCAACACAAAAGGGTTTACAATGTTTTGAAAAATCTGGAACAAGGTATATGGGACCCAAACTCCCATATTTATACACTGAAAAGAACATACTAGAATAACTAAACCCTAATACATGAAAAGCCCTAAAATTCCTTTTGAAAAATTCTTCAAATCTTGGTAAATATGGTCTCTTGTGACGAAAGTGACATGCCAGCTGTGGTGGATGATCTCGTGCGTTCATTTCGTCCTTTGGGAGCAAGTAATGGTTGTGAGCTTTTGATGTTGTCAGGGTATTGGTTTTGGGACGAAAGTGATGGGCAGGGGAGGTCCCCACAGGACACATGGGTGTGTCTATGAGTGATTTGAGGTGTGGGTTTAAGTGAGGTTTAGGGTAATTAGCGATCTGGAAATAATCAACAAAAAACCCCTTGTTTTTAGCTAATTCGTAATCTAGGGTTTATGTTGGGATGGGGGATAAACAGGAGAGGTTTAATCCTGGTTTGTTTTTAAAGGTTTTGTTTCCCAAGTTTTTAGTTAATAAACAGGTTTAAGTGAGTTTGACTTAGTTTGACTAGGGTGAGGTGGACATAGTGGTGAGGTGGACGGTTTTTAGTGGATGGTGGGAGTAAGTGGATGACATGGCAGCTGGTGAGTGGTGGGTTGTAGTTTATATGTCTGCCCCAAATGGCCCTTGTATTCCCATGTGTTTGTCACTTTGTGTTTTCAACATAATAACTCAAAACCCCTTTGTATCAAAGTTTTTGTTTTCTTATACTGGCCACAAAAACTTTTCCAAACTTGTTTAAAAGACCATTTATGCATATTATGCATTCTTCAAGGGCTCTTTTGTATAATCTTCAAATATGGAGGACTTTTCTTGCCAAATATGATTTCTCCAAGGGCCTTTCTTGCCAAATCTTCAAAGATGAGGGACCAAAGTTGACAATTCTTCTAACTTGAAGGGTATATTTGGAAATTTATTTCTCGAGCCCGGTTCTTTGTGCGGCTTCGTTTTAGTGTTTGTTTTTGCTTGATTCTTGTGATCTTTTGTTGATTTCACGATATCCGTACCTAAAATACACAATGAACAAACATAAGCATATTTTGGGGTATTTTAATGATATTATAAGCGTTTTAAGCCTGATTTGGACGATGAGACTATGTATTATTGTAGTCTCATCAGAGTGTCAGCGCCTGATGGTTGAGGGTCAATGTCCATATGTTGGGTGATGGAGGGTGTACTAGTAATGGGTCTGGTTGTGGTTGTGGTTGAGGTTGAGGTTGAGGGTGTGCTGTTGCCTCAATGATAGCAAGCATGGTTGGGGTGAGTGGTAGGTCTCTATATGGTGGTGAATTCATATTCCCAAAAACTGTTTTCTTTTGAACAGGGACCTCATAAAAATGACCATGGTCCCTATTGTAGTATCCTTGCATATCAAAAACCATTTGTAAAAACCTAGGATAAGCAAGAGTCATCTTGTTACCCTTATTGTGACACATGCATCAAAAATTAATTTATAAAAATTGTATCTTTTCCCAGTTGCAATACAAACAATGGCACTCCCAATTGAACGGTTAATTTCATTGAATGAGGAGCATTTGGGACTCAAACATTGTAGGATGACATGTATAAGTAACTTCCAAGCTGGGAGAAATTGTTTGGTATATTTATTTAAATGGCCCACTGGGGGCAAAGCATAACCCAAAGCTTGGAGTCCTAACTCTAGCTCTGTAAGGGGAAGGGTGGTTATACCATCAGCATCATCAAGATGCAAAGCTTGGCGAACCAAAGCTTCAGTAACCACCCATGGAGCCACATGAACAGTAGCAGTCAATGTAATCACTCCATTAACTGTTGAGGAACTGACAGTGTTCCAAAACTGCTTAATGTGTGTGATAGGGACAAGTGGAGTATGTGAAAGTGCTTACCTTAAAGGAGACGCATTCAAATACCCAATCATCTGAGTGTATTGGGGATGCAGAGTATTATCAGCCTCCAAGTAAGCCACCATGTTTTGTTGGCTTCTGAATCCCAATTCCACTTGAGCAGGTTTAAACTTTGGTGCCATGAAGATCGATGATAGAAAACTGTGATATGAAAATAATGGAGATATGAAGGTTTGAGAGATTTTAGTAGACAAGAAATAGCAGTTACCTTGTTTGAAAGAAAGAAGCCGTATTTATAGGAGAGGTAAAAACATACTATTGGTGGAAAAATGAGGCAGTTATATTCAAAAAGTAATCATCACAATCTTCGAAATATATAACTTATCTCATACATTAATGAAAATTTACCAACTCGCTAAAATTACGGCCCATATTTTCGTCACAAATAACAACTGGGTAGGACCCAATTTTTTTCAACGGTCAAAAAGTAAACATCAGCGTCTAACAGCTATATTCTTGTCAGCGTTGAAATTTTGCCATGTCAGCGTTTAAATTGGTCTTATCAGTGTTTGGAAAGAAAACATGTCAGCGTCCAAAAAGAAAAATAATTAAAAATAAAAAAGGACCTTAACAAAGAAGTTTACCCTAGTGAAGATAACTCTTAGACTGAAAATTACTATAGGATGACAAGCACTGTCCAATCATGCACACTTGTTTAAGCAAGATAGACATAACTGTCCACAAGTATCCCTTGCAAACCAAAGTCCTTAACAATGAAGTTACCTCATATAAACCCTTTGTAACTTCCCAGGTAAGCCCAATTAAAACGTTCCCAAGTCTCCCACCGACCAAATCCAATTCTAGGCCAAAAAGTCTTGGCAACGTGCACAGTATATCAACTTTGCACGCTACAGTGCCTCACGAATTAGAAAACTAAATCGTACTCACCAGTAGACACAATATAGAATTATGATAAGAGTATTCTAAGAATACCCAAAAGCCTAAAGGTTTCCTAAACCTCCCCTTAAACTATTAGATACGAAGTTGTAAAATAAAAAGTATGTGACAAAAATTTATGTCAAGATAGTAATAGAAACATTCTAACCATCATCCATAAGCTTTAACACATTCCTAGTAAGCTCCAAATATCCATAAGCAACTCGGTATCCATTTGTACAATGCTCATACTGCATGATTAGATAAAAAACCACAAAACTAACATATTGCTGTCAGCGGCCATTTTAACACTTGTCAGCGTTCAAATAACCTTTGTCAGCGTTAGAAAAATAAAGTGGAAAACCTAATCTTGTACAAAGAATAACAGTACACATCTTGTACAAACTATACAGTAATTTCAAAAACACATTTAGGTGAGATTAATCATTCTAATACTTGTTACCAAGTACTGGAACCTCCCAACATCAAAAGGTTTAGTTAAAAGATCAGCCACATTTTCTTCTGTGTCTACCCTATCTGGATGTATTAAACCTTTTTCAAAACAATCTCTTATAAAATGATGCCTAATTTCTATGTGTTTTGTTTTAGAATGATGTACATGATTCTTAATAATGCATAATGTAATGTTATTATCTACAAATATCTTGGTATGCATAAAATTATACCCATAATCCAACAGTTGGTTTTGAATCCATAGAACTTATCCACAACAAGTTGCTACTGCAACATATTCTCCTTCAGTTGTAGAGTTTACCACCATTGTTTGTTTCTTGCATTGTCAAGAAATCCTTCTACTCCCAAGAAATTGGCATCCACCAGTTGTGGATTTTCTATCAAACTTATCACCTCCATAGTCACTGTCTGCATAACCAATAAGCTCCAATGGAGAATCTTTAGGATACCATAATCCCAAGGTTGGATAGAACCTAAGATATCTAAAAATCATTTTGACAGCATGAAGATGACACTCTTTGGGAGTTACTTGATGGCGTGCATGATGAGATGGCATTTATACATGATCTCATCCTTCTTTTCGGGCTTTAAATGTATAAAAATGTCATAAAATACCATATATATGCTTGTGTTTGTTTACTTGTGTATTTTAGGTATGGATATTGTGAAAAAGACAAAAGATCACAAGAAACAAGGAAAAATAAACACGAGAAACGAAGCCGTACAAAGAACCAGGCCCTAGTTCATGATTTATCCAACAAATACCCTTGAAGACTTGAAGATATGCAAGATTGATCCTCAATGAATGAAGAAATGACACTTAAAACCCTTGTGAATTCATAATTACAAGTTTGGTCCCTTAAGTTTGTCAAAATTACACAAAAGGTCCTTCAACTTTGAAGAAATGACAAGATTAGTCGCTCATCAAATCTAATTTATCAATTATGGTCCCTTATGGAGTTAAAGTTACATTGAAGACCTTTGAAGATCAACAATGTCCAAGATCAGTCCTTGAACTATCCAAAAATGGCAAAAATAACCCTTTAAACCTTTTTGGAAAAGTTTTGTGCCAAAAGTGTGAAAACCATAACTTTATTAACAAAGGGATGCGTTTTTGTTGGCTGAAATACTTATTATACAATTTTTCCCAAAGAAAAAGGACTAAAGTTGTGCAATGAAACATTCAAACAAGTAAAACGCGCCAAACAACTTTACACTCCTACAAAAACGGATCAAAACACTTACTGTTCACCTTTCACCACCCAGAATTTACTTCACTTAAACAAAGGGTTAATTTAAATTACCCTGGCACATGTGTGATTCACACATGCAGAAACTCATCCCACATCAAAAACCCTCACTCCCACTCACCATGGACCCCACCCCCAATTCCCTTTCAACCAATCAGAGAACAACTTCCTCTCCAAGGCTTGCCACATGTCAAGATCAACAGCCCACACTCTTAGCTTAACCCCAAAGCTAAAATGAACGTCTTGGATCATTTTGGACAGCTCACAACCAAGAATCGTCTAGAAGACCTCAAGGATAAAATAGGAATTTCACTTCTAGGGTTTGTGAACAGTGTTAGCTTGGCATTTGCCTATAAAAGGAGACCTCAACCTGTGAGAGTCCCTTTGTTCCAGTATTAGGCTATCAATCTTTGTAATCCCTTTTTAAGTTAATAAAAGTTGATTTTCAGAAATTTGTGAAATCTTGTTTATGTTTATTAAAAGTTGGTGTTAGAATAGCCTAACTCTGAGTTCCACTTTTATGTTTGAAGGTTTTTAAGGCAAGGTTTTAATCCATAAGACTTGTGTTTCAAAAATCAGAAAAGTGCTTGATATTGTTCATCACTTTGGTTTGTTCTTCTTAGCAGGTACATTGGAAGCTGGTACTTGTTCTGCTAGTACCTCAGCTCAAACAATCCAGGGCCTGGATGTAGGTCTTGGAGGTTTTCACCCTTCTCCTTTTTCATTTTCTCTTTTATTTTCTGAATTTTGGTGATATTGCATGATTGTTCTTGAATCTGTGTTTTTATGGTTGAATCTGGTTCATTTGTGTTGGTTTGATGTTATTCAGGTGTTGTTAACTTGTTTTGTGGTTTGAATCTAAAAAATCCTTTGAAAATTTGTCAAAACAGATTATTAAGGGGTGTTTGGTTTAACTGCATAAGCAGGATTTGTGGATTGTTGAGTGGTTGTTTATTGTTGCTATCTGTTGGTAAATGGTTATCTGATATACTTGGTCACCTATTTGCATATTTTGTGGTTTGAAACACCTAGATTCTAAATAGGGTTATAAAATCTTGTTTACTTGATATTTTTAGCTATGGTTTAAGGGACACCTAGATCTAATCATAGACTAGGGTTAACAAGTGATTAAACTAGGCTAATAACACCAGGGAAAGAGATTTGAGTGCCTGAAATTTGATCTGTGGTCAATTATATCAGCAAAGTTTGCTTATGTTCTTGTAGTTCATATCAGAAGGTTTAATCTGCTTTGATCTTGTTCTTTACCTTGTTCCAGTGCTTGATTTAAGTTTGTTTATGATTATTCATAGTTTATATAGCTTGTGTATGCATCTGGTTGAATTTGGAGTGCTTATTCATGCTTAAAACTGCTTAAGTGTTCATAACTGCTTATTATCCAAGTCTGTGCAATATCTGTGGACTGTCTGATTAATCTGGGCTTATTGTGTGAACCAAATTGTGATTTCTTTGTTGATATTGACTCCTTGTGGTTCACTGATCACAAGGGTGCCCTTGTTTCCAATTGAATCCAACTAAATCTCTCTAAAAAGCTTGGTCAAATAGTCAAAGCAGTGGGAACTCCTTTCCCCTGCTGCTAGACACTGCTAGTGTATTTTGGGTTTCAGCTTATCAATAAACTATAATAGCTTATTTTAACTAGAAACAACTTGGATTTTGTAATAGGTGTTCATTATTTGACCCATTTGTTCATACTAGAGCATTTGGTGGGTTGACTTTAGGGTTTGACTAGAAAACCAACTTAATTGACTTTTTCATAAGTGCTTATTGGTTCATTCTGGCTTATTGGTGTTGCTTATTGGAATTTTGTTGATTTTTTTGGCTTATTAAGTTCATTTGTGACATTTTTCAAGTTGAATCAAGTCCTGAGGTGCCCTAAATCTCAAACCTGACTATTTTGTCGTTTTGTGGATTTGTACTTTGCTTATTTCTGGCTTATTGAGTGTGCTTTTTCAAAATTTCTTTTTACATATCTCTAAAGCATCCCAAAAGAAAGTTGTGTGTCAAATTAGAGCTTATGGCATTAGCTTATTGCTTAATGGGCTAAAAAGCCCAATAAGGATAAGCTGTTTGCTTAATAAGCTGTGATAAGCTCACTTTCAGCTTTTGGGCCTTTAGAGTTTTGTGTTTAGAATTAAATTTTGATTCAGATTGGGCTTTTCCAAGTCTATTGGGCCAAGTTTGACTTTTTGGGCTAAAAAGCCCATTAGAGTTAATTGTCTTTGGTTTTGGCCCATTTGAGGGCCCAATAGGGGTATTCTGGTCATTTCACTTTCATTTTCTGTTTATTTAGATTAAAATAAACTAGTTTGCAAGTTTTTAGAATTTTTTATAATTTTTGGATTTTTAATATTATTTTAATATTATTTTATTATTATTTTTCAAATTTCACATTTTTGCACTTTTTACATTTTTCTTAGCTTAAATACATTAAAATTGGAATTTTGCAACTTTTAGAATAATTTTATCATCTTTAGATTAATTTTTATAATTATTTTAAGTTTTAATAGTTTTTAAATCATTTTAAATAGTTTTTCTTAGTTTAAAATTTTCTAAAAATAGTTTTTAATCTTTTTAGGTCATTTTAGAGGTTTACCAATTGAAAAATCTTTATTTGGGCTTTTTGATAATTAATTTGATTTTTAGGGCTTTAATTAGCATTTAAAAATTGAATATTTAATTAATTAAAAGGTTTGAAAAAGTTTTGATCATTGGTAAACTCTTAGTTTATTTATTTTGATTTTTGGTGAATTTTTGGTAATTTTTAGAATTAATTTTTATTTTAGCTTATTTTACGGTTTTACGTTAAGTCTTAGTAGTAATTAATTTCACGTCTTCGTCATCCTCTTTTCTCATCCCCTTCTAACCAATATTAATCTCAAACCAATTACAAATTACTCACACACATATACCTCCTTGGGAAATGAACTTCATTGGGTCATTAGTGCTTGATTTCCCTAAATCATCACTTAATACTTACCGCTTTTACGCCTTTTTCCTAAAAGGTCGTATTTTACCACAATCATTTTGGCGCCGCTGCCGGGGAGGTGTGTCGTGATTAATTTGTCTTGTTGTTTTTAATATTAGCCATAAATAGTATTTGTATTAGTAGAAATCTACTAATACATATTATCGGTTTTATTGGTTTTTCTTGTGAAATTATTATTACTATATTGTATTAAGTATCACAATAAATACAAAGTATCTCCAAAAGTGTGAAAAGACAACCTTAATTGGGATTTGATCTCCTAATTATTGTATTCGAATCTCAAACAAAAAGAAAAAGGCAAAAATAGATAAATACTTTCGTGAAGCTCCATTTTGAAAAATACAAACTATAAGGTGGGTATAAGGCGGGTATTATAAAATATACCCTAAGGAAAAAGGCTCTTAAGTGCTTCGCGCCGCCTCGTTTCCCCGCTTGCTTGTGAGTATTTTGAGATTGAAGGCTAATCGAGGGTTTTGCCGCCCAAAGTATTATTACGTATAATATATTTGCTTGGTTTCTTTGTGATTAAACCCTCTTGAACAATTTGGTTTCCACCAAAGTTCTAAAGTCATTCGAAGGCGTTCACTCCACGTGATCGTTTTCATTCCTTTGAGGCTTCTTTAATCAAGAGTTTGATTCGAGGAGAGATTTGGTAGATTGTTGTCTACAAAGATACACCAAAATCCAAAAAAAAATTAAAAACAATCAAAAACACAAACAAAAACTGAAAATTCACAAAACACCCAAAAAAGAATCTTCTTTGCTTTCCTCCCATTCTTCGTGAAGTTTATATCACTCATAATCAAGCAAAACGAGCTCGTAAACGTTTTCAAAAGCAAGCCAATCAAGATACGTTGATTGAAGAACAACCTCCAATTGTTGAAACTATTGTAGAACAAGAAGTCGTCATGGCTAATCGTACTATGATGGAGTTGCTACAAGCACCCACCGAGGGTTTTGGAGAGGCCATTGTGATTCCCGCTATCCTTAGAATTTTGAAATCAAGACGGGTTTAATGTCGATGTTGCAAGCTAATAAGTTTAGAGGTCATGAGAAAGACAACCCGCATTACCACATAAGGAATTTTAATCGTCTCACCGCCACTAGCAAGTTTAAGGATGTTCCACATGACGCCATTAAGATGATGTTGTTTCCATACTCATTAGATGGACCCGCTAAAATTTGGCTTGAGAAAGAACCGCCAAATTCGATTTTGACATGGGGTGATCTCGTTTCTAAGTTTGTGAACAAATTTTTTCCACCATCTAAAACAACACATTTGAAAAATGAGATTTCACGATTTGTGCAAAGAAAGAATGAAAGTTTTTCAATGGCATGGGAACGCTTTAAAGAAATGTTACATGAATGTCCACACCATGATTTTTCGGAATTGCATCAAATTGATACTTTTTATAATGGGCTTAATGATCATGAACGAGATTACTTGAATGCCGCCGCGGGTGGTAATTTTTTATGCAAAACGACCGATGAGGCTTTAATGATTATCGAGAATAGATCTAAGGTTTATAGCCCTCGTAACACACCGAGTGTTGCCAATTTGGGTTCGTCATCGTCGTCATCGTCTCGTAGCATTAATGCCTTACATGATGAAGCTAATGAGGAAAATCGGTTTTTCGATAGATTTGCTAATCTTATGTCTCATTGGAAAGCTCAAGAAGTTTCAAATTTCGCTTCGGTTAAAGCGGTTGCTAAGAGTTTTTTGTCTTGTGGTGGAGCTCATGATCTTTCCGAGTGCATTACCGCGGATGGTAACACTTGGAGTGCTTATGTAGCAACGGGAACTTACAATCAGAACGGTCAAGGTTCCCGCCCAAATCAAGCTCCACCAAATCAAAATGCTAATAACTATCGAAACAACAACCAAGGTGGTACTTACCAAGGCAATTCACGTAACTACAAAAAGGGGAATTATCAAAGTGGGAATGGACAAGTCACTAATCAAAACCAAAACCGTGATTTTCAAAACACTACACAAGGTTTTCAAAATGCTCACACTAAAAATCTTCAAGGAGAATTTTTGGATTATGCTAAAGCAAATTATGCTAAATTTGATAACATGCAACGTGAGATGATTATCTTAAGATCCGAGTTGAAAAACGAGCTTAGAAACGAACTTGCTAATGAACTTAAAACTCATGCAAATAAAATGGAAGGAAATGTCCAACGTCTTCAACTAAATCAACAAAAGATGGAACAAGGACAACATGAGATTAAGCAAGAATTATTAAAAGCGGATGCTAGGCAATCAAAATTTGAGGACCGAATGGCAAAAATGTTTGAAGCAATCATGTGTAAACCCTCTTCCTCGGGTGGTCATCCTAGTGATACCATTGCAAACCCGAAGGGAGAAATGAAGGTTATTACTACACGAAGTGGTAAAACTTTCAAGGAACCAATCTCTCGTCCAAGTACTTCTACGGAGAAGGAAATCGAGAAAGAGCCCGAGGTGATGGTCGAAAAGGAGCACATTACAATCCCACGAAGTACCGCTCATACCACACCTACGGTTGAACCAATACCAATTGTGGAACCCGAGATTCCAAGGCCGTTGCCTAATGTCCAACCCACACCACCCTTACCTTACCCTTCGAGATGAAACAAAGAGAAATTGCAAGAACGTAACAAACAACTAATCGAGCTTTTTATAAAAATGTTTCAACAAGTACATTTTGATGTGAGTTTAGCCGACGCGTTGTTGTATATGCCTCGTTTCGCTTCCACTTTTAAAAGTATGATGAGCGATAAGGAAAAGCTTTCAAAGCTTGCTAATTGCTCTTCGGTTTATCTTAACCGCATACCGGAAAAAGTTGGTGACCCAGGAAAGTTTCTCATTCCTTGTGACATACAAGATATGAAAGAATGCCTCGCCTTGGCCGATCTTGGTGCGAGCATTAATTTGATGCCATTTTCCATTTGGAAATCGCTTTCGCTTCCGGCTCTTATTCCTTCGAACATGTCTATCGAGATGGTCGATCATTCTATGATTTTAGCATGTGGAGTAGCCAAAGATGTTTTCGTGAAAGTGGGGAAGTTCTACTATCCCTTTGATTTTATAGTAGTTGACATCCCCGCGGATCCTCAAGTTCCTCTAATTTTAGGTCGTTCATTTTTAGACACCTCGAGATCGCTTATCGACGTTCATGCAAGAACTATCACTTTGAGATTCAACGAAGAGGAACTTGTTATAAACACTACTCAAAACTCGAAACCTTCTCATGTTTATGCAATCGCTACAATCAATCACATTGACATAGTTGATGTGGTTTGCGATGAGTTTTCACAAGAAGTGTTAGGTTTTTCCGATAGCTCGTCAAGTGGCAATCCCACTATTTTGGATCCGATTCTTGCTAATTCTACACCAAATCTCACTCCATTCCAAGGAGGCGATTTTACTTCAAATGAAATCGACAATGAAGATGAGGTGTTGATTAGTGATGATACTTCTATTCCACCATTTCTTCCGCCGATGGAAGTTATGAGTGTTGAACCAAAATCTTCAATCGAGGAACCACCTATCCTTGAATTGAAAGATCTTCCTTCTCACCTTGAATACGCATTCTTGGAAGGTGATGACAGGTTGCCGGTTATGATTGCAAGAGGTCTTGCTAATGATGAAAAAACCGAGCTCTTGAAAGTTCTTAAAGCTCATAAAGGGGCAATTGCGTGGAAAATTTCCGACATTAAGGGTATTGACCCAAAATTTTGTACTCACAAGATTTTAATGGAGGAGGACTACAAACCCGCAATTCAAAGTCAAAGAAGGGTGAATCCCAAAATTCACGATGTCATTAAAAAGGAAGTGTTGAAACTCCTTGACGCGGGAATGATTTATCCTATCTCCGATAGCCCATGGGTGAGCCCAATCCATTGTGTCCCTAAAAAGGGAGGAATGACCGTTGTGCCAAATGAAAACAACGAGTTAATTCCCACTCGTGTTGTGACCGGTTGGAGGGTGTGTATTGACTACCGAAAGTTAAAGGACGCCACTCGTAAAGACCACTTTCCTTTGCCCTTCATGGATCAAATGTTGGAGCGACTCGCGGGAAATGAATTCTATTGCTTTTTAGATGGTTTTTCCGGTTACTTTCAAATCCATATCGACCCTCGTGATCAAGAGAAGACTACGTTTACGTGTCCTTATGGAACGTTTTCTTATCGTAGGATGCCTTTCGGACTTTGTAATGCACCGGGTACGTTTCAACAGTGTATGATGGCAATTTTTCACGATATGATCGAGAAGTCGATGGAAGTGTTTATGGATGACTTCTCGGTGTTTGGCAATTCGTTCACGTCGTGTTTATCTAATCTCGAGCAAATGTTAAAATGTTGTGAAGAAACCAATCTTGTGCTTAATTGGGAAAAATGTCATTTTATGTGTAAACAAGGAATCGTCTTAGGACATAAGGTGTCGAAAGCGGGGATTGAGGTCGATAAAGCTAAGGTAGACGTCATCACCAAGTTACCTCATCCCAAAACCGTTAAAGGAGTTAGGAGTTTCCTAGGCCACGCGGGCATTTATCGTCGTTTCATCAAAGACTTTTCGAAAATCTCTCGACCTATGACACACCTTCTCGAGAAGGATGCTCCTTTTAACTTCAATGAGGATTGTGTTAGAGCTTTCGAAACTCTCAAAAGGAAACATACCGAATGTCCCATTCTTGTTGCTCCTAATTGGGAACTACCCTTTGAAATCATGTGCGATGCAAGTGATTATGCTATAGGGGCCGTCTTAGGGCAACGTTATGAAAAGCATTTCCGTCCTATCTATTATGCTAGTAGGACGATGACCGAGGCTCAATTAAAGTACACCACAACGGAAAAGGAATTCCTTGTCGTGGTCTATGCTTTTGAGAAATTCCGACCTTATCTCGTCTTAACTAAAAGCATCGTGTATACCGACCATTCGGCTATCAAGTATCTCTTAGCTAAGCAAGATGCTAAGCCGAGATTGCTTCGTTGGATGCTCCTCCTCCAAGAATTTGATGTCACCGTGCTTGACAAAAAAGGAGCCGAGAATCTAGCGGCCGATCATCTCTCTCGTCTAGAAGATCCTCACAAAGACGTTTTCGAGAACAAGGAAATCACCGAAACATTTCCTCTCGAGACTCTCGGTGTAGTGAATTCTAAAGACACCACCCCATGGTTTGCCGACATTGCAAATTACCATGCGGGGAATTTCATAATCAAGGGTATGACGACAGAACAAAAGCGAAAATTCTTTCGTGACGTCAAGTTCTATTTTTGGGACGACCCTTATCTCTTTTGGGTTTGTGCGGATCAACTAGTTCGACGTTGTGTTTTTGGTGCCGAAGCTTCTAATATCCTTAGAGCTTGTCATGGGGGACCCACGGGTGGTCACCACGGTGCTAATCTCACGGCTAAGAAAGTGTTCGATGCTGGCTTCTTTTGGCCTTCTATCTATCGTGATGCACACGCACTTATGAAGTCGTGTGATTCGTGCCAACGTCAAGGAAAATCGTCTCAACGTGATGAAATGCCGCAAAACATAATTCAAGTGTGTGAGATTTTCGACATTTGGGTCATAGACTTTATGGGGCCGTTCCCATCGTCTCATGGTAACAAGTATATCCTCGTCGCGGTGGACTACCTTTCTAAGTGGGTGGAAGCTAAGGCTTTACCTACTAATGATGCTCGTGTGGTAGTGAAGTTTTTGAACCAACTATTCTCTTGGTTCGGAACCCCTCGTGCTATTATAAGCGATCGTAGAACCCATTTTTGTAATGACCAATTCGAGAAGGTCTTAAAGAAATATGGAGTTACTCATCGTCTTTCTACGGCTTATCATCCGCAAACGAGTGGGCAAGTCGAGGTTTCGAACCGAGCTTTGAAGAGGATTTTAGAGAGGTCGATTGGAGAAAACCGTGCTTCATGGTCCGACAAAATCAATGACGCTTTATGGGCCTTTAGGACCGCTTATAAGACACCTATCGGTTGCACTCCTTATAAGTTAGTCTATGGGAAGAATTGTCATTTGCCCATTGAATTGGAGCACAAGGCATATTGGGCCCTTAAGCATGCAAACTTTGACTTGAAGACCGCGGGAGATCACCAGAAAATACAATTGAATGAATTGGATGAATTAAGAGACAATGCTTATGAAAATTCATTGATTTTCAAAGAAAAGACTAAAAAATTTCATGATGCAAAGATTAAAAACCGGGTTTTTAACGTTGGTGATCAAGTGTTACTTTTTAACTCTCGACTTAAGATATTTTCCGGCAAATTGAAATATCGTTGGTCGGGTCCTTTCACCATTACACAAGTGTTTCCTTATGGGGCCATCGAGCTAGCTCAAGATGATGGTCCTAACTTCAAGGTGAATGGACATAGTCTTAAGCACTACTTAGGTGGGGAAATTACTTCAATGGTTGACCTCGACCAAGTCACCTTCCCCAATGATAATTAGCATTGAGGGGATCGAGTCGAGCTCATGACTCGGTAATAAAAAACGAGGTGCCTCGTGGGGGAGATCCCATGTTTATCCGTTTATGCTTACTAATCACTAATAAGGGGACCTGTACCCTTCCAACTCGTTGTCTCGTGGTTGTTTGTGATTGTGTTATCTAGATCATCATCATCATCAACGATTGAAGACTCTCGTGTTCGTTTACGTGAGCCTCCATCGTTTGCTTGAAGAAGTTTTTCACGAATCCATGACATATCCTTTATTGTTCTAACAATTATCTTTTAGCATAATTAATAAACGGCTTTAGATATATTGTTGATCACCCTTTCCATGCTAGATCCTAAGCATTTGATTCTTCGTCTCTAGTATGGGGGTGCTCTACCTTTAGACTCGAAACATTGAGGACAATGTTTACTTTTAGTATGGGGGTGAATAGATACTTGCTTTGCTACGCCCTCAGTTTTCCAACTTTCAATGTTTTGTTTTGTTGCTAATAAGGCTAAAAATAACCAAATTTTAAAATTCTTCTTAGTTTTCATAAGTGTTTTTAAGACACGAATGTATATTTTCCGATGGGTAGAATAAGAGCTAATTTTTGACTTGATGGGCATTTGGAGCCATTTACATCCCTTAACCCGCTCAATTCAAGTTTTGCTAGACTTTTATAGAGGGAGCTTTAAAACGTGAAAGTCTTAGCTCATTCGGGTTAAGAACAAGAACTTTTCGCAAGTTCCTATAATTGATCCTAGAAAGTCACTTATCAAGGGAACTATAAAATGCATTCTCTAAACTTGAAAATGTCCAAGAAAGTGCAAGATCCTATAGGTGGCTTGAAAACCCAAAACTTTGATTTGATATAGTCTTAATGAAAGCTAATCCAAATTTGGCTTAATTTTGACTTGCATGGCTAAGTATTCACGAGTCTCTTTAATTAGGGGTCTTTATATAGTGAAGAACGAGAAATGATAGAGTTAGACAAGTGATCATGCTAAACGTAGAACATGAAAATGTTCTTTCAAAAACTCATATGTTTTTAATTGTGGCTTTTTCTTCCCATAAGATCAATGCATTAGGAATAAAAATAATTGCAATAAGTAAGGTCGTACGATTTGAAAGGTTACTTAGCCTCTAGCGCAAGATCGTTTAAAAGTTGCTCGGGGTTGAATAGAGTTCATAGCCAAGGCATAACTTATTGAAGCGGGACGCGAAGATTGGTGATTGTCCAAAAAGGCCCTAACAAGGCATGAGGAGCCCTATTTTATTGCTAAAGATCCAAGATGATGTGAAGTATCATTATTCCTAAATCAATATGAAGGATCGAGACACACGACGAAAAGCAATTACTCCCCTAAAGATCATGGAGAAAGTCTATCCAAAAAGACCCTTACAAGGTATGAGGATAAATATGTCCAAGTCCGAAAAGGAGGCGGATCGTTGTATATCAAAGTCCAAAATAAAGATTGAAGAAAAATGATGAAGTCGTGGTCCAAATATGAAGAATCTCTCAAAAACATCAAGTAAAGAAATTCCAAATATATGAAGAGAAGACCATAATTTCAAGAACGTCTTCCTAAGATTTGAAGTATGAAGTACATGCCAAATATTGGTCTGAGACAGGTCTCAAATCGTGAAACGAGTTATGCCAAGATATGAACTTAAGGAGATACACGAGAAGCCGTTTTAAAAGATTTTGTCCTTCGGCTAACTATCGATCAAATCGTGCTACTTTGCTTTCGGACTAATAACTACTCAAATAAGTCAATATGAATCACTTGTGATCCATGACAAATAGTTAAAAAAAGCTAGTAACCCATTTCTTTTTATAATAACTAGGATTGCGGGGAGAAAAAGTATTACACAATTTGGACGTATGAGTAGTGTTAGCATTGTGACTTGTACCAACAATGATCTCGTTTTTGCACTTAGCATGGAATGTATGACAATCAAGGATGACGAAGTTTACTCTAAGGAACATTTACTTGTTTCTATTCTTTGACCCTAAAAGTCACATTCGTGATGAAAATCATACATTATGTCTTTACACATCTTCGTAGTATTTTTGCAAGTCTTTTACTTTTCAATAAAGATTAATAAAATTGAACTTTGGTGATGCTTAGATACTTTATTCTAGCATTGCGTGAGGGCACGGCAATGGCTTAGTATGGGGGAGTGATGAGATGGCATTTATACATGATCTCATCGTTCTTTTCGGGCTTTAAATGTATAATAATGTCATAAAATACCATATATATGCTTGTGTTTGTTTACTTGTGTATTTTAGGTATGGATATCATGAAAAAGACAAAAGATCACAAGAAACAAGGAAAACGGACACGAGAAACGAAGCCGTACAAAGAATCGGGCCCTAGTTCATGATTTATCCAACAAATACCCTTGAAGACTTGAAGATATGCAAGATTGATCCTCAATGAATGAAGAAATAGCACTTAAAACCCTTGTGAATTCATAATTACAAGTTTGGTCCCTTAAGTTTGTCAAAATTACACAAAAGGTCCTTCAACTTTGAAGAAATGACAAGATTAGTCCCTCATCAAATCTAATTTATCAATTATGGTCCCTTATGGAGTTAAAGTTACATTGAAGACCTTTGAAGATCAACAATGTCCAAGATCAGTCCTTGAACTATCCAAAAATGGCAAAAATAACCCTTTAAACCTTTTTGGAAAAGTTTTGTGCCAAAAGTGTGAAAACCATAACTTTATTAACAAAGGGATGCGTTTTTGTTGGCTAAAATACTTATTATACAATTTTTCCCAAAGAAAAAGGACTAAAGTTGTGCAATGAAACATTCAAACAAGTAAAACGCGCCAAACAACTTTACACTCCTACAAAAACGGATCAAAACACTTACTGTTCACCTTTCACCACCCATAATTTACTTCACTTAAACAAAGGGTTAATTTAAATTACCCTGGCACATGTGTGATTCACACATGCAGAAACTCATCCCACATCAAAAACCCTCACTCCCACTCACCATGGACCCCACCCCTAATTCCCTTTCAACCAATCAGAGAACAACTTCCTCTCCAAGGCTTGCCACGTGTCAAGATCAACAGCCCACACTCTTAGCTTAACCCCAAAGCTAAAATGAACGTCTTGGATCATTTTGGACAGCTCACAACCAAGAATCGTCTAGAAGACCTCAAGGATAAAATAGGAATTTCACTTCTAGGGTTTGTGAACAGTGTTAGCTTGGCATTTGCCTATAAAAGGAGACCTCAACCTGTGAGAGTCCCTTTGTTCCAGTATTAGGCTATCAATCTTTGTAATCCCTTTTTAAGTTAATAAAATTTGATTTTCAGAAATTTGTGAAATCTTGTTTATGTTTATTAAAAGTTGGTGTTAGAATAGCCTAACTCTGAGTTCCACTTTTATGTTTGAAGGTTTTTAAGGCAAGGTTTTAATCCATAAGACTTGTGTTTCAAAAATCAGAAAAGTGCTTGATATTGTTCATCACTTTGGTTTGTTCTTCTTAGCAGGTACATTGGAAGCTGGTACTTGTTCTGCTAGTACCTCAGCTCAAATAATCCAGGGCCTGGATGTAGGTCTTGGAGGTTTGCACCCTTCTCCTTTTTCATTTTCTCTTTTATTTTCTGAATTTTGGTGATATTGCATGATTGTTCTTGAATCTGTGTTTTTATGGTTGAATCTGGTTCATTTGTGTTGGCTTGATGTTATTCAGGTGTTGTTAACTTGTTTTGTGGTTTGAATCTGAAAAATCCTTTGAAAATTTGTCAAAACAGATTATTAAGGGGTGTTTGGTTTAACTGCATAAGCAGGATTTGTGGATTGTTGAGTGGTTGTTTATTGTTGCTATCTGTTGGTACATGTTTATTTGATATACTTGGTCACCTATTTGCATATTTTGTGTTTTGAAACACCTAGATTCTAAATAGGGTTATAAAATCTTGTTTACTTGATATTTTTAGCTATGGTTTAAGGGACACCTAGATCTAATCATAGACTAGGGTTAACAAGTGATTAAACTAGGCTAATAACACCAGGGAAAGAGATTTGAGTGCCTGAAATTGGATATGTGGTCAATTAGATCATCAAAGTTTGCTTATGTTCTTGTAGTTCATAACAGAAGGTTTAATCTGCTTTGATCTTGTTTTTTACCTTGTTTCAGTGCTTGATTTAAGTTTATTTATGCTTATTCATAGTTTATATAGCTTGTGTATGCATCTGGTTGAATTTGGAGTGCTTATTCATGCTTAAAATTGCTTAAGTGTTCATAACTGCTTCCAAGTCTGTGCAATATCTGTGGACTGTTTGATTAATCTGGGCTTATTGTGTGAACAAAATTGTGATTTCTTTGTTGATATTGACTCCTTGTGTTTCATTGATCACAAGGGTGCCCTTGTTTCCAATTGAATCCAACTAAATCTCTCTAGAAAGCTTGGTCAAATAGTCAAAGCACTGGGTACTCCTTTCCCCTGCTGCTAGCCACTGCTAGTGTATTTTGGGTTTCAGCTTATCAATAAGCTATAATAGCTTATTTTAACCAGCAACAACTTGGATTTTGTAATAGGTGGTCATTATTTGACCCATTTGTTCATACTGGAGCATTTGGTGGGTTGACTTTAGGGTTTGACTAGAAAACCAACTTAATTGACTTTTTCATAAGTGCTTATTGGTTCATTCTGGCTTATTGGTGTTGCTTATTGGAATTTTGTTGATTGTTTTCGCTTATTGAGTTCATTTGTGACATTTTTCAAGTTGAATCAAGTCCTGAGGTGCCCTAAATCTCAAACCCGACTATTTTGTCGTTTTGTGGATTTGTACTTTGCTTATTTCTGGCTTATTGAGTGTGCTTTTTCAAAATTTCTTTTTACAGATCTCTAAAGCATCCCAAAAGAAGGTTGTATGTCAAATTAGAGCTTATGGCATTAGCTTATTGCTTAATGGGCTAAAAAGCCCAATAAGGATAAGCTGTTTGCTTAATAAGCTGTGATAAGCTCACTTTCAGCTTTTGGGCCTTTAGAGTTTTGTGTTTAGAATTAAATTTTGAGTCAGATTGGGCTTTTCCAAGTCAATTGGGCCAAGTTTGACTTTTTGGGCTAAAAAGCCTATTAGAGTTGACTGTTTTTGGTTTTGGCCCATTTGAGGGCCCAATAGGGGTATTCTGGTCATTTCACTTTCATTTTCTGTTTATTTAGATTAAAATAAACTAGTTTGCAAGTTTTTAGAATTTTTTATAATTTTTGGATTTTTAATATTATTTTAATATTATTTTATTATTATTTTTCAAATATCACATTTTTGCACTTTTTACATTTTTCTTAGCTTAAATAAATTAAAATAGGAATTTTTCAACTTTTAGAATAATTTTATCATCTTTAGGTAATTATTTTAAGTTTTAATAGTTTTTAAATCATTTTAAATAGTTTTTCTTAGTTTAAAATTTTCTAAAAATAGTTTTTAATCTTTTTAGGTCATTTTAGAGGTTTACCAATTGAAAAATCTTTATTTGGGCTTTTTGATAATTAATTTTAATTTTAGGGCTTTAATTAGCATTTAAAAATTGAATATTTAATTAATTAAAAGGTTTGAAAAAGTTTTGATCATTGGTAAACTCTTAGTTTATTTATTTTGATTTTTGGTGAATTTTTGGTAATTTTTAGAATTAACTTTTATTTTAGCTTATTTTACGGTTTTACGTTAAGTCTTAGTAGTAATTAATTTCACGTCTTTGTCATCCTCTTTTCTCATCCCCTTCTAACCAATATTAATCTCAAACCAATTACGAATTACTCACACACATATACCTCCTTGGGAAACGAACTTCATTGGGTCATTAGTGCTTGATTTTCCTAAATCATCACTTAATACTTACCGCTTTTACGCCTTTTTCCTAAAAGGTCGTGTTTTACCACAATCAGTGCACATGCACACACAGCAAACTTGATGTTAGGTCTAGAGGCTGTAAGATACATCAATGAACCAATCATTGATCTATAATGCCTGACATCCACTTCTTTTCCATCTCCAGTCTTTACCCAAGGGTGTTCCCTATCCATGGGTGTGCTAGCCCGTTTTTCATGTGGAGAAAACTCAAACTTCTTCAAGATCTCTGCTACATACTTGTCTTGAGAGATAAAGATACCATCTTCTTTCTGTTGGACTTGTAACCCTAGAAAGAAGTTCATCTCTCCCATTGCACTCATCTTGAATTTGTCTATCATGAGCTTGGAAAAGTCTTCTCTCATCTTTGGATTTGATGAACCAAAGATAATATCATCCACATAGACCTGAACAAGAAGAAAATCATTATCAATATTCTTCGTAAATAATGTCTGGTCTATGGTGCCCCTCTTAAATCCATTTTCCACTAGGTACGTGGACAATGTACCATACTATGCTCTTGGGGCTTGATGAAGTCCATACATTGCTTTCTTGAGTCTAGGGGTGAGCATGGTGCGGTGCGGTGCGGATTTTGGCAAAAATGAAACCGCATCCGCAATTACGGTTTTTTCAAAAGTGAGAATCCGCACCGCGCGGTTTTTTGCGGTTTCGGTTTTGCGGATTTTTGCGGTTTTTGTGGGTTTTGCGGATGTTAACCGCACCGCACCACCTCTTATGATTTATATACTTAATGCGGATTTTTGCGGTTTTTATTCACGATGTACGTATTTTCGGTTATAACAATGCATATATTTAATGTAAACACACACATTATTTTAAATATTAATGATATTATGCACTAAAACTCCTCCAACACACGTTAAATAATCGATATGTTGTTTTTTGGTTTTATATAATTACTATGCGGTGCGATGCGGATTTGGTGGTGCGGTTTTAAGGATAAAACCGCAACCGCACCGCATTTGCGGTTTTTCTTTTTTCTTAAAACCGATCCACTGGTTTTTGTTGTGGTGCGGTTATTATGGTGCGGTTTTTTGCGGTTTTTGCGGTTTTGCGGTTTGCGGTGCGGTTTGTGCTCACCCCTACTTGAGTCTATACACTTTTTTTGGATGCTCTGAATCTTCAAAACCAGGAGGTTGCATAACATACACCTCCTCCTCAATGGTGCCATATAAGAAGGCACTCTTCACATTCATTTGATAAACTGTGAAACCCATGCAAGAAGCATAGGCAAGGAAAATCCTTATTGCCTCAATCCTTGCAACAAGTGCAAAAACCTCTTCATATATTATTCCTTCTTCTTGTGTATAGCCTTGAGCAACTAAACGTGCCTTGTTTCTGACCACAATCCCTCTTTCATCCTTCTTGTTTCATAGAACCCAACGTGTCCTAATAGGTCTAACGTACCTTGGACAATCCACTAGCTCCCACACATCTCGAATGGCAAACTGGTGAAGCTCATCCAGCATTGCTTCCACCCAGCTTGGTTCTCTAAGAGCATCAAAAATCTTCTTGGGATCTTGCTGTGACAGAAAAAAAGCAAACAAACATGCCTGCACAAGAGGGGTATCTTCCTTCTTATGGATATTGGCAATGAAACCACCTTGAGTCTGATGAGACCTCCTTGTTTGAGTATGAGTCTAAACATCACCAATGATTTGGGAAGGAGGATGATTTTTGGCCACCTTTGTAAGTATTCCTCCCCCAAATAGTGTGTTGTCGTCCATATCAGTTTCCATATTGCCAATATCATCGTCATTTCCACTCCCATCCTCACTGGAATGAACCTCTTGATTGAGTGTGGAAGGTTCACCATGTTCAAAAGTATGTGAAGAGAATAAATGTCCAAACAGGTTGTCAGCGTCTGAGCTGTCAACGTCTGAATTTAACCTGTCAACGTCTGAATTGGCTTTGTCAGCGGTTGAAGATGCATGTATGTTTTTATCAACTGGCTTTTCTTGTGGCCCTTCTTCCTCCTTTTCAGCAGCAGCAGATGCTTGTGCAAACCCATCAGTCCATACAGGAATGGTAACATATTCAAGTATGGGGTCTGACTTGACTGCATGTGATCCTTCTTCCTTAGCAACTTGTTTACCTGAAATTTCAACAATAAGTTCTCCACAACATTTGAATCCCTTTTCACAATGTCTGGATCAGGCATATAATTCAAGGTCCTAGATAATGGTTCTAAATCAAAGAACCAGTCTGGTCCACTCTCAAGATCACTAGGTTTACTTTCTAAAAACATAACATGCACTTTTTCAAGAATGCATTTTTCTTTCTTGTTGTAAACCCTGTACCCTCTGCTCTGCATGAATAACCCACAAAGTAGCCTTCATCACCTTTTGCATTAAACTTACCTAGGGCATCACTAGTATCAAGGATCGCTACATGAAATCCAAAAGGTTTTAGAAATCCTATATTAGGCTTCCTATTCCAAAATAGCTCATAAGATGTCTTATTGTGGATTTTGTTGACCAAGCCTCTATGAACATAGCAGGCTGTGTTCATAGCCTCAGCCCAACACGCAATGTGAAACTTAGCATCAGCCAACATTGTCCTAGTTGCTTCTATGAGTGTTCTATTCTTTCTTTCAGCCACACCATTCTGTTGTGGAGTTCTAGCTATGCTAAACTCCCTAGTAATCCCTTTATCAACACAGAAGGTATCTAACAGTGTATTTCTAAACTCACCACCATTATCACTTCTAAGTATTTTAACCTCATTACCCGTTTTCTTTTCAATTTGGATAATAAAGTTAATCAAAACTGTGGCAGTATAACTTTTTAAGGCCAAAAAGAAAGTCCAAGTAAATCTAGAAAAATCATCAGTTATAACAAAACAGTATGACTTACCATTTAAAATTTCTATATTAGTTGAGGCAAATAAGTCCATATGTAGTAAGTGAAGTGGTTTAGAACTGGAATGCACAATCTCAGACTTAAAGGAGACTTTATGCTGTTTGCCTTTAAGGCATGCAACACAAGAGTGATCATTATGGAATGCTTTTGAAGGCAAATCATCAACTAAATCATGTCTCACAAGTCTATTAATATTCTTAAAATTTATGTGCCCTAACATTCTGTGCCATAGATTACTCTCATCTACTAAAGCTTTAGCATAAAGACATGACAAATTCTTTTTTATTTTAATCCGATTAAGATTAACATTATAAATGTCCTTATGCCTAGATGTTCTATATTCAATAAACTTCTCATCAGGCATCTTAAAATCTTTACTCAACACCAAGCATTCAGTATTAGTCAAAAGAACTTTATTTTTGTTGTCACAAACTTGTGACACACTAAACAAGTTATAGTCAAGTCCTTTTACCAGAAAAATGTTCTCAAAACGTAAATTGTTGGTGATAAGAGTGCCTTTGCCAGATATTGTTCCATATCCTCCTCCAAAATACACTTTGTCACCATCTTTAATGGGGTAAAATTTGACAAATAATCTTCCTTCCCCATCATGTGCCTAGAGCATCCACTATCCCAATATCCATGATCATTGACCTACTTTTGAATGCCATGCACATAAAGAAAACAAATTAGTTTTCTTTGGGAACCCAAGCTTGAGCAGACTTACATTCACGTGGTTGTTCAATAAGAACATACTTAGTCCTAATAACAACCCCTTGTTCATCCCTTTGTGGCCTGAACACCCAGTTTACCCCAATTGGTTTAGTAATGACCTTCGAAAGATAGTGAAATCTGTTACAGGTCATAGAAACTATTGATCCCAAACTTAGATCGATTTAGCTTGTGTAAACGAGATTAGATCAAGTTATACACGTAGAGAAACTTTGTTGTGTATAAAACAATTCAAGTATTATGCGGAATTAATACTTAAACAAGAACACACAAACAGTTGTAAAACAAACTTTCACTTGATTGATTGAATCGAACTTGCTTACAATGAAAGTGTTAAACGTATGGAAAACTTATATGAAACATAACCTAAAGGTCTTCTTTTATAGACATAAGAAGCCTTGTACAAGAGTCTACGTATCAGCTATTCTAGGTAAAGATAATTATAGAAAATACATTGTTGGTCCTATCTTTACCAGAAACAAACTAGAAACAAAATACGCGTAGACCATATCTTTCTATCAATGCTTGTCTTCAACCTATCAACTCTTGACTTCTTCCTGTCAACGCTTGATCTGTCAGCGCTTGTTTTCTTCTTATCAACGCTTGTTTTCTTCTTGTCAGCGTTCAAGTGTACTGGCTACATTTTATTCCCAACAATCCTCCCCTAAACTTGATATCTACTCTAGTAATCAACTTTCTGAATAAAAATTAAGAACTAGGAGGAATCTTACAAATCTTATCATATTGGTAATAAATATGCCTAATCAAATCTTTGGCCACGTCACCTGAATAGTCAATCTCCAGCTGTGTTGTCTTCACCTTTTCCAAAACTTCTTTGGACATGGGATACTCAACATCTACAAGTAGATACTCAGCAAACTTTGTAGAGCTCAAATAATACACACCAGCAGCTCAATACAAACGCCATTGAAGACTACTGATATCATCCTCAAGATCCTTCCAAACAGGATCTTCTTCTTCTAGTGCACACATTCTCTTGAATGTTGACCAAAGCTTTATTCCATCGACTGAAGTAGGTGCTTCAGTCTTATACTTGGCCATCAACAACCTCCGAAGGTCTGCCAAGTCTTCCCTATCCATACTTGCAAAGAGAGACATAAGTGTAGTAAATGTGTGTACCTCTTTCCCATATCTGCCAATCTTCCAAAACCCACTTGCATCTTCTTCATAGCTAATGATAGGGTTTCTGGCATCAAGAGGTAACACATGTACCATATCTGAAGCTTCCATGGGTGAGAGCTTAATGCTCCTTCTAAGAACAGCTTCACTGGGAACAACTTTATTTAGATCTTTAGGAAACTCAAGTGGAACTCCCTTCTTCAAAGGCCTTGGAACAATCATTGCCTTCTGAATCTCCATCTCTTCTGCAAGATCTTCTTTCCTTTCATCTGAAAGAAGTCTAAGAGTGTTCATTTCCTGCACTCTTGCCCAAATGGGATACGCCTTGTACTCTATTTCTTGAAAGGATAATCCTTGCAATTTCTTGAAGGTCCATCCAGTTCCATGACATATGAGTAACATGTAGTAAAGCTCTCTTCTATCCCTCTTCAGCAGTGAGAAAACATTGCTAGCCTTATGTTTCAAAATTACCTTGCAGTCTCTTTGAACTCTTAGAAGAATCTCCAATCCCCAAATTTGGTCTGAAATTGTCAAATCAGGATTCTCCATTATCCTATTCTCCCAAGCATGGTACATCTGAACTAATTCTGGCATATCAAAGTCTACTTGAAATTTTAACTCTCTAAGCTTCTCTCTTGCCAAGTCATCACCATATTCAAGTCTTTCTGGTTGTTCAATTATCATCACACTTGAATCTGAACTTTCTTCATCACTTCCTTCTTGTTCGTCAGAAGTGACAACAAATGGTGATTCACCAACCTTATTCCTTTCTTGTTCCATAAGTTGTGCAACCAACCTTGAATCAAACTCTACTTGTGTTGCATCCTTTGGAACTTCTACTTCTACCATAATTCCTTTACCCTTATCTAATGGATCAATGATGGGTAAGGATGATGGTAATACCTGTGAAGACACTTCTTTGATGATAACTGATGACTGGAATACATCAACCATATCTGCAGGTTTGTCAACTCTCAAATTCCTTGTGTCAGCGCCCAATTTACTCTTGTCAGCGCTTGGTGTGTCAGCGTTCAAACTTTGCTTGTCAACGCCCAAATTACTTGTCTCAGCGCCTCTTGTGAACTGCTCCATCATATCTGTAAAAGAGAAGTTCAAATTTGTAGGAGTAACCAGAGATGTGTCAAAACCTGGTTGCTTCTTCAATTCAGTGAGGGCTTCAGCAACACCCAAAGATTCTCTATCATGTGAGCCTTTGTCACTCACATGGATCTGCTCATCCTCCCCTTTGGAAGATTCCTCCATTCCACGCCTAGTGTTAGCATCCTCCAAAATAACAATCCTCTCCCTCAATTGCTTGAGTTCAAGGCCTTGTGTACTGACTGTTTGTATCAAGTCTGCATTTTGCTTTTGCAAGCTAATGCAGACAGCTGTCAATTCCATCATTGTGTATGGATCTAATCTGCCCTCCTCAAGAATGGGTATTTGACCTCCCAAAGTAGAGTCATGGGGCATGGATGGGGTCTTAAAGATGTTAGGACTGTCTTGGCCTGCATCTAAGCGAGTACCAATAGTCCCAGCCTCATCCATAGCACCAACCACACTTGTGGTAGTGGTTCTCTCTGCTACATAGCTAGGACCACTAGAGGAGAACACTCTAGTAGTCCTTGGGCGTTTTTGCAACCTATATTCAGGTGGGGTAGAAGATGATGTGGATTGGGTGGTAGTTTGAAGGTTAAGGGGTGTTTGGGTCTGTGAAGGAAAGGTGTCAACGTTTGGATTACTTGTGTCGACGCTAACATTTAATGTGTCAGCGTTGAAGGGTTCTTGGTCAATTTCCATGTGTTGAGGTGAAGGCAAAGGTTCTGGTATTGGGTCAAGCTGTGGTTGTGGGTCTGGTTGGGGTTGTGCTGCTGCGATAACAGCAAGCATATCTTGGGTAAGGGGTAATTCACGGTGAGGGGGTGAGTTCATCTTGGTAAAAATAGCTTTCTTTTGCACAGGGATCTCATAAAAATCATCATGATCCCTTGTGCAGTAATTTTGCACATCAAAAACCATTTGCAAAAATCTGGGATAAGCCAAAGTCATCTTATTCCCTTTCTTTTTACACATGCCATCAAAAATCAGTTTAGAAAAATTAAACTTTTGCCCATTTGCAATGCACACAATTACACTAGCAATTGATCTATTAATTTCATTGTGTGCATTACATTTGGGACTCAAACATTGAAGGATGACATGTATGAGGTACTTCCAGGATGGGGGAAACTCTTGTTTATGATATTTGTTTAAAGTGCCCTCATCAGGGAAAGGATACCCCAAAGCCCGAAGTCCTTGTTCTATTTCATTAATGGGGAGGGTGGTTATACCATCTGCATCATTAAGATGCAAAGCCTGTGAACCAAGGCTTCAGTAACCACCCAAGTACGCCCATGAACAATAGCTGATAATGTAGTCACATTATCAATTGTTGAGGAACTGACAGTGTTCCAAAACTGCTTAATATGAGTGACAGGGATGAGAGGAGCATGAGAAAGTGCATACCTAATTAGAGATGCATTCAAATACGCCACCATCTGAGTGTATTATGGAAACAAAGTATCATCAGCCTCCAAATAAGCAATCATGTTGTGCTGACTCCTGAATCCCAATACCAAGTCACTTGGTTAAAACTTTGGTGCCATTGTTGAAGAAAGCTGTTTGTGAATTATTGAGAAAGATGAATTATAGGAGAAAAAGTGTTAGACAAGAATATGAAGTACCCTGTTTTAAAATAGGAGCCAAATATATAGGAGAGATAGGCACATGTGATTGGTCAAAAATAAGGCAAGTATTTTCAAAATATAATGATGAAAATATTGAAAAGAAAATAAGTTATCTTGTGCATTAATTAAAAGTTATCTACTCCCAAAATTACGGCCCCAAAATTCGTCAAAAATAACAACTGGGTAGGTCCCAATGAGTGTCAACGGTCAAAACTAACCCATCAACGCCCAACGGCTATATTCTTGTCAACGTTTGCCAAAGCCATGTCACCGTCTAAATTGGTCATAACAACGCTTGGAAAAATATTTGTCAGCGTCCAAAAATAAAAGTAATAAAAATGAAAAAGGACCTTAACAAAGTAATTTATCCTAGTGAAGAGAACCTATAAATTGATAATTATTATAGGGCGGCAATCACTGTCCAGTTATGCACACTTGCTTATGTAAGATAGACATAACAGTCCTCTAGTGTCCCTTGCTAACCAAAATTCTTAACCATGAAGTTATCTCATAAAATTCCTTGTAACTCCCAGGTAAACCCATTATAAATCATTCCCAAGTCTCCCAACAGACCACATCCAATTCTAGGCCAAAAATGTCTTGGCAGCATGCATAGTATGTCAACTTTGCATGCTACAGTGCCTCATGATTTAGTAAACTAACTCATACTCACATGTGGACACAATCTAGAATTGTGATAAGAGTATTATAAGAATACCCAAAAGTCCTAAAGGTTCCTAAAACCTCCCCTTGAACTGTGATACATATGTTGCCCAATAATATGCATGAATATAAAAATTTATGTCAAGATAGGAATAAAAATATTCCAACCATCATCCATAAATTGAAGCATGCTCAAATGATTCTCCAAGGATCCATAAGCAACTCTGTATCCAATGGTACAATGCTAACAACGCCTGCACACTTAGATCAAAAACCACAAAACTAACATGTTGCTGACAACGTCACGATAACACTTATCAGCGTTAAGATAACATTTGCCAGCGTTAGACAAATATAGTGGAAAATCTAACTTTTCAAAAAGACCAATAACAATGCATATCCTGTACATAATTTTACAAAAAGACCCCAAAACACATATTTAAGTGAGATTGATCATTCCAATACTTGTTACCAAGTATTGGAACCTTCCGGTATCAAAAGGTTTAGTTAATAAATCAGACACATTTTCTTCTCTGTCAACCCTATATGGTTGTATTAAACCCTTTTCAAAAAATCTCTTATAAAATGATGTCTAATTTCTATGTGTTTTTTTAGAATGATGTACAGGATTTTTAATAATGCATAAAGTACTGTTATTGTCTACAAAAATCTTGGTATGCATGAAATTATACCCATAATCCAACAGCTGGTTCTGAATCCATAAGACTTGTCCACAACAAGCAGCTGCAGCTACATACTCTGCTTCAGTTGCCACCACTGTTTGTTTCTTGCATTGCCAAGATATCAACCTACTCCCAAGAAACTAACATCCACCAATTGTGGATTTTCTATCAAATTTATCACCACCATAGTCACTGTCTGAATATGAAATAAGCTCCAATGGTGAATCTTTTGGATACCATAAGCCCAAATCTGGATAACATCTAAGGTACCTAAAGATTCTCTTGACAGCATGAAGGTGACACTCTTTGGGAGTCACTTGATGACGTGCACATGCACACACAGCAAACATAATGTCAGGTTGAGGCTGTAAAATACTCAATGAACCAATCATTGATCTATAGTGCCTGACATCCACATCTTTTCCATCTCCAACTTTTCCCCAAGGATGTTCTCTGTCCATAGGAGTACTAGCCTGTTTTTCATGTGGAGAAAAGCCAAACTTCTTCAAGATTTTTACTACAAACTTGTCTTGAGAGATGAAGATACCATCTTCTTTCTGCTGAACTTGTAACCCTAGAAAGAAGTTCATCTCCCCCATTGCACTCATCTTGAATTTGTCTGTCATAGGCTTGGAAAAGTCTTCACTCATCTTTGGGTTTGTGGAGCCAAAGATGATATAATCCACATAAACCTGAACAAGTAAGACATCCTTACTAGTCTTCTTTGTAAATAAGGTCTGGTCTATGGTGCCCCTTTTAAGTCTATTTTCCACCAGATAGGTGGACAATGTGCCATACCATGCTCTTGGGGCTTGATGAAGTCCATACATAGCTTTCTTGACTCTATACACTTTGTCTGGATGCTCTATATCTTCAAAACCAGGAGGCTGCATGACATATACCTCCTCAACAATTGTGCCATAAAGGAAAGCACTCTTCATATCCATGTGATAGACAATGAAGCCCATGCAGGAAGCAGAGGCTAGAAATATCCTTATAGCCTGAATCCTTGAAACTGATGGAAAGACCTCCTCGTAGTCTATCCCTTCCTCTTGTGTATATCCTTGAGCCACTAAACGTGCCTTGTTTCTGACCACAATGGCTCTTTCATCTTTCTTGTTTCTAAGAACCCATCTTGTCCCAATAGGTCTGACATATCTGGGACAATCAACTAACTCCCAAACATCCTGAATAGCAAATTGGTGAAGCTCATCCTGCATTGCTTCCACCCAACTTGGTTCCTTGAGAGCATCAAAAATCTTCTTGGGTTCCTGTTGCGACAGAAAACGGGCAAACAAACATGCTTGAACAAGAGGGGTATCAACCTTCTTGTGTATATTGGCAATAAATCCTCTAAGATTCTGATGAGATCTTCTAGTCTGAACTGGAGACATCACATCTCCAATAATTAGAGAAGAGGGGTGATCCTTCATTGTAGAAGTAAGAATTCCTCCCTCAAAAAGTCTGTTGTCTTCAAGCTCATCATCCATGTTACCAATATCTTCTTCAGACTCTCTTCCATCAATATCTGTATGAACCTCTCCATTTCTGCTTGAAGGTTCACCTTGTTCAAAATTGGAAGAGAAAATATTCTCAAAAGAGTTGTCAGCGCCTGAACCAAGGTTGTCAGCGTTTGGGCCATCAACGCCTGAACTAGAGTTGTCAACGTTTGAGCCATCAACGCCTGAATTTTTCTTGTCAGCACCAGATTTTCCTTTGTCAGCGCCTGAAAGACCATGCATGTTGTTAACTGGTGATACTTGGGGACCACCATTTTCCTTTCCAGCAGCAGCAGCAGCAAAATCATCTGTCCATATGGGAATAGTAATATACTCAAGTATGGGAGATGACTTGTCTGCTTGTGATCCAACCTCTTCATTAACCTGTGTACCTGAAACATCAACAACTGGTTCTTCCACAACATTTGAAGTTACCTTCACAATGTCTAGATTAGTAACAGGCATATAATTCAAAGTCCTAGATAGAGGTTCCAAGTCAAACAACCAATTTATACAACTTTCAGGATCACTAGGTTTACTCTCTAAAAACCTAACATGCACTTTTTCAAGTATACGTTTTTCCTTCTTAAGGTAAACCCTATATCCCTTGCTCTGCACTGAATAACCCATGAAGTAGCCTTCATCACCTTTAGCACTGAATTTACCTAAGGCATCACTAATATCTAGCACAACTACATGACAACCAAAAGGTTTAAGAAACTAATATTAGGTTTCCTTCCCCAAAGTAACTCATAAGGTGTTTTGTTATGTATCTTGTTGACTAATGCTCTATTCTGAACATAACAAGTTGTATTCACAGCCTCAGCCCAAAATGCAATGGGAAAGTGAGCATCAGCCAACATAGTCCTGGCTGCTTCAATTAGGGTTCTATTCTTTCTCTCAGCAACCCCATTTTGCTGTGGGGTTCTGGCAACACTAAACTGTCTAGTAATCCCTTTCTTGGCACAAAAATCATCCAATAGCTTATTTCTAAACTCACCACCATTATCACTTCTAAGCATTTTAACTTCATTACCAGTTTTCTTTTCTATTTGGTTAATAAAGTTAAATAAAGTATCAGCAGTGTCACTTTTCATGGCTAAAAAGAAAGTCCAAGTAAACCTAGAAAAGTCATCAGTGATGAAAAAGCAGTAAGATTTACCATTCAAGCTTTCTATATTAGTTGGACCAAACAGGTCCATATGCAGCAAGTGAAGTGGTTTAGAACTAGAGTGCACCTGTTTAGACTTAAATGAGACCTTGTGATGTTTGCCTTTAAGGCATGCAACACAAGAGTGGTCATTGTGGAAAGCCTTTTCAGGCAAACCATCAACCAAGCCATGTCTCACAAGTCTATTTATATTCTTAAAGTTAATGTGCCCTAGTCTCCTGTGCCATAGATTACTCTCATCAAGTGAAGCTTTAGCATAAAGACATGACAAGTTATTATTCATCCTAATACCATTAAGATTCACATTATAAATGTCCTTATGCCTAGGTGTCCTATAATCAATAAATTTCTCATCTGGCATTTTAAAATCCTTGCTCAACACCAAGCATTCAGTATTAGTAAAAAGAACCTTATTTTTGTTATCACAAACTTGTGATACACTAAAAAGATTATAATCAAGTTCTTTTACCAGAAACACGTTTTCAAAACACAAATTGTTGGTGAGAAGAGTTCCTTTGTCTGTGATAGTTCCATATCCGCCTCCAAAGTAAACTTTATCACAATCCTTAATGGGAGTGAAGTTTGTGAGATAATCTTCCTTCCCAGTCATGTGCCTAGAGCATCCACTATCCCAATAGCCATAATCATTCACATGTTTTTGAATGCCCTGCACATAAAGAAAACAAATTAGTTTTCTTTGGGAACCCAAGCCTGAGCAGACTTGGATTCATCTGGTTGTTCAACAAGAACAGACTTAGTTCTCATAACAACCCCTTGTTCATCCCTTTTTGGATGAAACACCCAGTTAACCCCAATTGGTTTTGTGATGAACTTTGAAATATAATTAAATCTGTTACATGTCATAGAAATCCCATTAGAGTTAGGGTTTTGATCTTGCTTAGGTCTCCATGTCAAGCTAGAAGAAGCTTTAGACCCCTTTCCCTGTGGTTGCAAATATTTTCCATTATTCGGTCTGACAACGTTTCTGTCAGCGTTTGATTTGGTCTTGTCAACGCTGAAATTACCCTTATCAGCATTGAACCTAGGGTTTGCTACAGGAACCCATTGCCTATTAGACCTTGTATTGGTCTTCTGAAAAGGTCTTTGTCCATAAGTGTTAGACCCTTTAGTAAAGAATGGGGCTGTTCTAACAACTTATGGACTTTGCTCCACAAAAGTTTTGGGTCTGACAGTGTTTGACCTTATGTCAGTGTTGACCTTGGAAGCGTTGACACACTTATAGGCTAAATGTGAAAAGCTACCACAAGTATAGCAGGCTTTTCTAGACATAACTCTAGGTCTAGAAGAAAAGAAACCTGTTCCATTATCACTGACTTGGCTTTTTGGTGACCTAGTATTCCTATACATTTCTGCATATTTAATGCTAGGTTTTCTAATAATGTTTGAGCCAAGGTCAACAGTCTTGCCAGTGATTGGGTTTGTTACTTTGATAGGGGTAGACTCATTTGGGCTATCAAAAAGCATGCCACCCTTGACAAACAAGGTAGGGTTGGCTTTCTTCCATTGGTCCAAATCAGTCAACTTCTGCCTATATTCTTCTACTGGGGTAAGGACTCTTGGTGGAGGAATAAATTCCTCTTTTTGGAGTTCTGGTAAACCAGTCCAAGATAAGTCCTTTCTTTGGACACCATAGAAGTCCCCAGCTGGTGGTGGAACACCAGCATACTCTTTCATCCCAATCCCAGTCATGTCCCTAGAATCCCTTTGTTTACTAACACATTCTCCTAGGGTTTGTGAGGCCTTATCAAATCTTTGAATTTTAAGGTCTACATTATCCTTATTCTTGATAGCCTCATCTAACTTAGCATGTAGTTCAGCATTGACCCTCTCCATGATATTTCTAATATCAGTACTAGCATTTAAATCATGTTTTAAGATATTGATTTTATCTTTTAGGTCAAGCTCCATTTATTATACTCAGCTACAGTCTTTTCAGTTTGAGTAAGAGCAAGTTGATAGTTAGACAACTTGCATCTCTCAATACTCACATCTGATAACAGTCTTAAAACCTCTTAGTTAAGTCTTTCAGTATTTAAACGACAACCCTTACTACAAAAAGCATCATCATATACCTCATTGTCTGATGAAGATGAGGAGTGTGCCATGAGACCATATTGAACATGCTCTTCTTCTTTTATCTCAGCAACAGTCCCATCCAATACCATCAATTTCTTGCATTGCCACCATGGCCTTAGGATCCCGAGCCTTAACAATTTGGCTTGAGGGTTTTCCAGCATCAGATCTTCTTGGAGATCTGCATTCTCTCATAAAGTGCCCCATACGATGAAAATTGTAACACTCAACCTTGGATTTATCAAATCCAGCAGTGTCCTTTGCATTAAAGGTCATCTTCTTCTTGAATCTTTTATTCCATCTGTTTGCTCTTATACTTGCAAGAGCCATATTCCACTTAATATCCATATCCTCCAAATGCTCATCACTTATTTGCTCAAGGTCCTCATAAGTAATCACTGAACCATTGGGCAATGAAGCAATGTATGCACACACAGTATCCAGATCAATACCAGCAGGCTTAACTCTTGGTGGGTCAATTTTGTATGTGTCAGCGTCTGAATGGGAGGCGTTGACAGGATATGATCCAGCATTGACACAGGTTGATCCAGTAACTGGATGCATGTATGAATCCTTCTGATCAAATTGACCTTCACTATGTGAGAAGAAGGCCATGTTTCCATTGGTAGACTTACTTCCATGCTCCAAAAGAGTTTCATTCTCCAACAGCCTCAGTTTGTTGTAAACATCATCAAAAGTAGAACTTTTGTGAGTGTTTTTGGAAATTATAGATCTTGCCTCAATCTTCCAGGCATCACCAAGGCTTTTAAGAAAAGTGGCAATAATGTCAACATCACCAATTACTGTCCCCATGAAGGACAGCTTGCTTGTAATGTCAAGAAGTCTGCTTCTCACACTACTTAGCTTCTCATTAGGTTGAGCCTTAAAGACAGCATACTCATGTAAGAGTTGCTTCTTTTTCTCTTCCACCGTATCAACATTACCACCATAGGTGTAATACCCTTGAACATGTCGTATGATGCTAAGTTATTGTCTCAAGATTTGTTCAGTATGAGCATCTCTCCTAAGTTGCGACTCACTTGTGGATGTGATATCCCGAGCCTAACGTCATTTATTAAATCTTATTTTACGAATATTTTTGAAATTTTTAAGAAATTTCGTTTGCTATATATTTGACGGTTTAAGTTGAAACAAACGTTTAAGGTCGTAATTTTAACATTTGACGATTTAAGAAGAACCGATAACGACTACGATACCGACGGATGCCCAAAATTTACCTTTTATTATCGATTGATCGATATTTGAGCTTTTCGAGATTTTTATTTTATTATGTGTTAAGTCGAGTCGGAACCATATGAATATTTGTTTTGTGTGCGTTTGAACCATTTAAAAGTATTTTGAGGTAGCCGGGACGAAACCCGACTACCATAAATTTTCAAAACCAACTACTAGTCATAATTCCGCTCTTTAGCACATGTTTTATTAATGAGGCCAAAAGAAAGCCATAATTGCACAAAGGTCCTCCCACCTTTTTCAAAAACCTTCACCACACACACAAACTTCATTTCAACTAATAAAAATTTTCACCCTCCCTCCTTTCTTCTCTCTACCCCGCGGCCAACCTAGCACCACCATGAACCACCACCAAAAATTTGATTTTGAGAAATCTAATCAAAGACCCACCTTCATAATGGCAAGATAAGTAAATCCCACCAAAAATATTCAACATGCAACAACTTTTTTTTAGATCTAATTTTTGAAATATTTTGAAAAATACCATGATTTGATCTAATTAATTTCGTGGGTTTGTGTTTAAATGTGTTTAGGAACATAGGATTGGAATATTATAGCTTGGGAAAAAGTTTTCTTGGTGATTTCAGCCCCAAAACCCCACGGCCCAAGGGGTGTTCTTGGTGTTCTTGGTGTTTTGATCTTAATTAATCTATTGTAAGGTTCCCTCTCTTGTTATTATTATTTAATTAATTATTTTGAGTGCTTGTTCTTATTTTTAATTTTTGGGTTTTGAATGAGATTGAACATACAAGTGATTTAGGGTATTTGGATTTATTTAGGATGATTATTAGGTGTTATTAGAAGTATATAAATGATTGAAATGGGTCAAAATGATGTTTAGATGTTATTTTAAAGAGGTGATTTTAGAACAGATTGTTTAAGGGTTATTTTCGTGGGTTTAAGTCTAAGTCCAGGTTGATAAGATAGGATATTGTTGTAGAGCTTCTTTCTAGCTTCGTTTTGGTATAAGGTAGAGCTTTTGACTCCAAACGAGTCAAAAGTTACGCTAGTTTGAATTTTCGTGTACCGGGAGATGAAAGTCGACATAATCCGAAATTATGTTCGATTTTAGGTCAAATCTCGGGGATAATAAGTTGAGTTTTAAAAATGATTAGAGGCTGTTCTCGGGGTATAAACATAGCATTTTGAGTCTATTTTCATAATCAAGTGTCCTTTTTGTAAATGGTTTTGGTTAAGAAGGTCAAAATGGTTTTACAATGCGAAGGTACAAAACTGTCCGAAATTTAGAGTTTTGTAATGTGACGAGCAGTAGGTCTTAGGAGTGAGTTCTTTTTATGAAATTTAATGTGGGCTTTATACAGGTTGTAAAGGATTTTTACAAATTTTCTCGTAATTTTTGGTGATGTCTAAGTATAGGAAAACAGCCCGTACATTTGGTATGTACCGGCAGAATTGTAAAATGCGCAATAGTTTTAATAAAGTATAAAAGTGGACGTGTCTAATAAATATCACTTGTATGGATTTTTGGCGTGAGTTTATATGAACCTTGAGTGTTCTTAATTATGTAAATACAGTACTTGAAGGTACTTGAATGTGTTGATTCATTACGTGTTTATTCGTTAGGTGTTGTATTTGATTTCCCGGGACATCCTCATCGTCAGTGATCGATTTCGTTTACGCCGTAGTTACTAATACTACCACTACTACTTAAGGTGAGTCTATAGCCTCGCTCTTTACTTATTTCAAATGTTTTTACCCGCGAGGGGGATACATGCTATTTAAATGAAAATGAACATAAGTCATGAATGATTGTTGGACCCGAATGTTGCCTTGAATTGTGTTGAGTACCTAGTTGCAAAAGTCCCTAAATTCGTGAACTATTAACTATTGTCTTGCCCTTGTGTGGGTTGGAGATAGCCGCTTATACAATTGATAGTACTATGGGGTTGACGACCCTATCCGAGACGAGAGTTAGTACGTTGAGTACCCTCTGCGGACGGATAACTTGTGATAAGAAATAAGGTATAATTGCAACTAATGCCTTTAGAAGGGGCACTGGTTTCATCTTAATCATGCCGGTAAATGTACGCGGGTGATTGAGTTAACGGATTAGTGTCACGAGCTTAAACACAATTATTAGCTATTGCTAAAGATAATATCCTTGAATAATAGATTGTGAGTACGACAATGCTATTGAATGGTCATGATTGGTTTTAATACTTATGTTCAACTTATGATTTGATACGGTTTTAAGCATGTGTTTCGGGTAACCAAGATTGATAGTAGCGGAGCATGCGAGGATGGAAGTTGTTGTGGCTTGGCGGTCTACTTTGTTTTTCTTCCCTTTTAGCAATTAAATATTTTATATTATGTCATGTGAACGAAAATGTACTTTTGGGTTGAGATTCAATGGGGACCAAAACGCAAACTCTGTTTTGTATTATCTTGGGATTTGGAAAACAGTAGACTTGTATGTTTTTAATAATGTTAAATTTATGTTTAAACTTTTACGTCTCTTTGAATCGTTTAATATAGCTTATGTGTGATGATAACTACGTAGCACCCAAATGTTGTAGTTCCGCTGCGCATAGCATCTGTTGGGGGTGTTATAGATTTGTAATCAGAGCCATGAGTTATAGAGAACTAGGTCATTTTGAAAAATCCTAAACTATAACTTTTGGTGTCGTAAGAAATTGTCCAAGCACACAACTATCCTGCATGGCTCCGGTAAGATTTCTTTAACATTGCTTTATATTTTAGATGTATCCCTTAAACTAATATGAATTCCCTAGTATTTAGTAAGTAAATACTATTATATATATTGAGATATATTGTTGTGTACGTGAGTACTTAATATCGTAATTTGCAAAAATTTATACCACTATCATATATGTTGCATGTAATTGGCATACGGGCTACATTGCATTACATGGCAACACTGCGTTGTGATCCTATGTGTATGTGGGAATGATTGTATGTATAGGTATATATATAATATGGTATTTGGAGGCATTGCAGGCGAAGCAATGGTCCTCGTGCGATTATCGTACATTTTATAATGCGGTTTTGTTGAGAATTCGGCCTTACCGCTAATTATCAATCATGATAATTAATTTATTATTCGAATAACCCAGTGTGAACCTCCTTTGATATTCCAGATACGTAAATAATGCTTCGTAACATATTGTATATCGACTTAGATTGATCCCGATTGTCGTTATCACACCGTGATGTGTCATTTTGGGACATCTTCTTTTTGGAACGTAAATTACTATCATATTACTGTATTTCCTTTATTCCTTATGGGTTTGATATATTGGTTGGCGTAACTATAACATAGACGAAGTATAATCAACGATGCGGACATCGTGGCGGCGAATCATGTGTGTATATTATGAAACGTGGTTGAGGCGCGTCGTCATTTACTCGTTGTTTACCATTTTACTCGAATTTAAAGATGTGTTTTAAAATAGACTAGCGTTGTGATCAAGCGTGATAGCTTGAAATTTGGTTGGTTTGTGTTAATTTTGTGGTGTACGATGTCGAGACTCATCCGAGGCCGATAACAACATTTAGCTGACACACGTATTCTCACTTCGTTTATTTCATTTTGTTTTTGTTGTTTCATTATTTTGAATTCGATATTATACATGACGAGGTCCTGCATTTGAGCGAATTAAATAAAGCATTAAACTTTGTTGATCGAATGATTTAAACATAAAGTGTTCTACATATTAAATAAATGATGAATGAAATTTTTGGATAAAAAAATGACCTATGATGTGTCTTGTAACAAGTAAAAAAATAAGTGTAGAGAAGAAATGGACAAAGTGAAATTATTCTTCCTTCAACCTTGGTTGGTATATCATAATAAGTCATTTATATTACTCGTAAAATCCTTGTTTTTATATATTAATAATTTGATACTAGAAGCTAGTGATGGATTTGTTAAGAATTTGTTTAATATAATTTGAAAAAGGAGTTTATAATAAAGTTTACGATATGACTGTTGAGTATATGTAACTTTTGATTTAGTATGAATTAATTTTCGGGTCAATGTAGCAAACTTTTGGCGTATCTTGTAATATAAACATGAGTAGAAGAATTGGTCACGTATTTTGGAGCTAAAAACTTGGTAAAATTGGTTTTATTTTAAACATAAGGTTATGTTTACGTATGCATTGGTGTAAACTAGAACACGTTACTTGTTGTAGTGAATAACTGGGATAAAATCGGAATATACACTATAAGTGAGAAATTCTAACGCTTGAAATAAATTTTTAAACATTGATGGAACGTCATTGGAAATCATTTGCTTGTTTAATTGTCGTTATAGAGAATCACTATGCATAATTCGATGATGCTTGTTTAAAATCGTTTGAAAAATCTTTTGTTTTATTCCGCTGCGAGATGTGTTAGTGTTAAAAACCGTTTGGTAATGGGCTAAGGATTAAAAGTTGAATTTTCTATATTTTAGAATTATTGAAATAAGCATTTCTGATTAATTATTATTATATTATTATTTTTGAGATTCAAGTCTCGACTAAAATCAGTAATTTATCCGAGATAATACTACGTGAAACGTCTTTGACGCCTGACTCAAGTCGCGTGAATAAAATATAGCATACAAATTCTAAGGAAGACATGTGTATAATAAATAGTCAAAGATTGATTTTTAAGAGTTAATTGTACTAGTTTGAGTCATGATGGATATTTATATATACGTAATGAGATAAGTTGTAATAATAAAAACGTAAAACTTTGAAAATTCTTACTGTATACGTTTTTGGTACTTAAGATATGAACATTAATGAGATTTTGACACAAGTATGGAGATTTTCAAACCTAATGATTTTGTCGATTATGATAACCGAAGTCACCGCACCTACTAATGTTAATAATTTCCTAGAGATTGTAATTTTTTTTTGTAGAAATAAAAACTTTGTAAAGATTGAAACATGAAAGGTATAAATTCTTTAACGGTGTAACATAAACTAAAAATATGCAAAGGATCGCTCTACAATATACAAGGTAACAGTAACTAGAAAATGCAAATGGATTACCCAACAAATGCATATTTGTATTCTTTTCTTAAGACGTAATATTTTGAGTCACGATGGTTCGATCATACAGCATCACTTCTTTGATTTTGCAAGTCTATATCTAAACTTGAGTAGTCATGTGATTGTTTATTTTAATATTGTCTATGGTATGAAACCATTATTATTATATCTATTTTTTTTATTGCTACTTCGCTAGTACTTGATAATTAGAGTATGTCACCCGGTGTATTTTTGTCCTCTTCATGGACGTCGTGACTTTCCTTCTTTCGGTTAATGGAACATAAAATTATGTATTTACTTGAATGATGCTATAAATCTTCATTAAAGTAGTTATTTATTTATATTGAACAAAAGCGAGGAGGCGAAGCCGCTTTACCAAATTGTAGAGGTGAAAGAACTCGACCTTCCTGGTGAAATTGTTTCTATTTGACCAAGTGATTATTCTCCTCTCCCCGTATACCCTTGGTGGAATGCGTGTGCAACTCGAGACGATGGGAATTGTGATCGTTGTTTTATTTTTGACGCTTGTGTTGATATTCAATTTTTACTCCATGTATTCGTAGATCGCTGTTGTTATCCCGAGACTTTTGTCATATATTTGAAGTATTTTCATTTCTAATGTAGTTAAATTTTAGTTGGCAATTATATTGCTCGTTTACCTCGTTCGATCCCATTGATTTTTGATTTTATTACTTGTTGTGCTTGCAATGATCTTTAATCTTGAACCACCTTACCGTTATTTTGTGAATAGTCTATTTTGAAAATATGTATGAGTGTGTCAAATGGTTCGTTCAACCTAATGCGAATGGTGTCGATTTATTTATTTAATTATTTTTTTATTTTTTTCTCATAAATAGGCAAAGTAAAAGTATGCTTTCAAAGTGGATGAAAAATGTTTGATGTGTTCCTTAAAACGATGGTAGCAATAATATCCCATTTTAAATTTCATTTCAAATGATATAATTATTTTGAAGATTATGTCGAAAACTTTCGTAGTCATATTTGGTATGTAATAATAATGTTTGTGTCATCACTCGATCCTCAATTATGCACAGCTTAGCTAACTATGCATAATTCGGGAAGAGTACTGTTTTGTTGGTTGTTGTTGCTTAATCCTTAAGTATGCATGATCTAGCTAATTATGCATAATTTAGGAAGGGCACTATCGTGTCAAACAAATTGGTCATCTTGAAACTTGTAGTGTTTTGATAAATGTTTGGATGAGAACGTTTTTAAAATGGTGGATCCTTATGAAAGTAATCGTATTCTCATTGATTCCTAAAGAAAATTTTTGAATTTTCTTGTGTTTCTTGAAATCTTTTCTTTTTGTTTGGCGTTGACTTAGTAAGTCACCATGACCGAGTAATTTTGGAAAATGTTTTTATGTGTTGTGTGTAACGTGTGAAATTTATCAGAACCGCTAGGGTGTTGATGAAATATAAAAGGGGCTCATACCGACACTAAGAAGAAATTTTAACAAAAATAGAAGACTTCCGAAGTAGAGGAAATCCGAGTTTGAGTAACTCTAAGGGAAATGACGAAGACTTCTCCTGCATCGAATGTATCATACTTTATTTGCTTCTTTTCTTGTTCTTTTGATATGTCAAACGACACGCGATAAAATATTGAAGTTTACCAACTGTGCATCGGTAGTTGGAAGACAATTCCATTTGCCCCCTTCGTTTATTCAAAGTAAGGAATCCTCTTTGCTTGACTCGATTTTCTTTGATCATCGATGGTTAAACGATAGATAGCCATAGTTGATGTTTTTGTGGTAAACCCTTGCCTTTTATGTATTTATGTGGTAAGTGATCTAGTCGAGTGATCGTAAGTTGTGAGAACTTGAGACGACATTGTCCAATGAAGTCCGATCATGGAGAACACGTGCCATGTAATATATTTTTTTTACTGTGAACGATGATGCTTATTGAGATTTTGACCACGTTTGGGACGGAAGTAAGATGGTGTTCTTGTATTATATATATATATATATATATATATATATATATATATATATATATATATATATATATATATATATATATATATATATATATATATATATATATATATATATATATATATATATATATATATATATATATATATATATATATATATATATATATATATATATATATATATATATATATATATATATATATATATATATATATATATATATATATATATGTATGTATTTTGGGTATGGATCCGTGTGTGAGCACCCTGCGATGACATATGTATGTATTTTTCTTTCTTTTTGGATATGCATCTATAGCTAGCAAGCTCGTGAACCTCCTTTAACTTGCAATTTTCTTTTGACTGGACTCATCAGAGAATTATGACAATATCTTTATTTTATCCTGGCTTGGCTGATTAGCAAGCATGAGTTAACTCGATTGAACTGATTGCTTGGGATGGTTTGGCTATGTTGCAAACATGTCGTAATGTGGTTGTATGTGTTTTATTATGGCTTTTGTGTTTGATTGGATTGTGATGTTTTCGAGAGAGTTATGTATACGTCGGATGATTTCGTATCGATGAATTCGTTTTTGACGGAATAGGTTTGTATGTACGTAATATTGCAATAAGGTGATTTTGTACGACTAGTATTGATTACTTCGTTTTGTATATTCTGAACGTTTTCGATGGGGTTAGGTGCGATCCGTGTGATTTTCTTTATGATTAATTGTTTTTATGAGACAATGAACCAAGTGAAAGGACGATTCGAAAGTTGGAAGACATGCTCCGAGCGTGTGTGATTGATTTTGGTAATTGTTGAGATCGACACTTGTAGTTGGTAGTATCTTTGTACAACGACTTTTACCTTGTTAGCATTGAAGTTGTAGCATTTGAAGAATTATGTTGATGAAAATGTAGATCACCAGTTGAGTGGAATGAAGTAAGAAAAAGCTAGTTGAATGGGCTTGAAATGATTCGAGAGGCTATGGAAGAGATGGTGTAGATTAAGAATCACTTGTTAACCGCGAGAAGCTGTGGAAAGATATGTGTTGATAACCGTAGGAAGAAATTGGGAAATTGAAGTGGAGACCATGGATCGAGATGTTAAGAGATTGAAGCAAGGTATAATACTCATCGTGAAGGTGTGATGGAATCCGAGACGTGAACCGAAGTCCACATTGGAATGTGAAGACCTCTTTAGGAAGTAGTACCCTCATCTTTCTAGTAGTACGGAATGCGAGCATAAGAACCGGAGAGCGCCGGGACGTCGCTCCCTTAAGGAGGGGAGGATGTAATACCCGTGAACGTGCCGTATGATGCTAAGTTATTGTCTCAAGAGTTGTTTAGTATGAGAATCTCTCCTAAGTTGCGACTCACTTGTGGATGTGATATCCTGAGCCCAACGTAATTTATTAAATCTTATTTTACGAATATTTTTGAAATTTTTAAGAAATTTCGTTTTCTATATATTTGACGGTTTAAGTTGAAACAAACGTTTAAGGTCGTAATTTTCACATTTGACGATTTGAGAAGAACCGATAACGACTACGATACCGACGGATGCCCAAAATTTACCTTTTATTATCGATTGATCGATATTTGAGCTTTTTGAGATTTTTATTTTATTATGTGTTAAGTCGAGTCGGAACCATATGAATATTCGTTTTGTGTGCGTTTGAACCATTTAAAAGTATTTTGAGGTAGCCGGGACGAAACCCGACTCCTGTAAATTTTCAAAACCAACTACTAGTAATAATCCCGCTCTTTAGCACATGTTTTATTAATGAGGCCAAAAGAAATCCATAATTGCACAAAGGTCCTCCCACCTTTTACAAAAACCTTCACCACACACACACACTTCATTTCAACTAATAAAAATTTTCACCCTCCCTCCTTTCTTCTCTCTACCCCACGGCCAACCTAGCACCACCATGAACCACCATCAAAAATTTGATTTTGAGAAATCTAATCAAAGACCCACCTTCATAATGGCAAGATAAGTAAATCCCACCAAAAATATTCAACATGCAACAACTTTTTTTTAGATCTAATTTTTGAAATATTTTGAAAAATACCATGATTTGATCTAATTAATTTCGTGGGTTTGTGTTCAAATGTGTTTAGGAACATAGGATTGGAATATTATAGCTTGGGAAAAAGTTTTCTTGGTGATTTCAGACCTAAAACCCCACGGCCCAAGGGGTGTTCTTGGAGTTCTTAATGTTTTGATCTTAATTAATCTATTGTAAGGTTCCCTCTCTTGTTATTATTATTTAATTAATTATTTTGAGTGCTTGTTCTTATTTTTAATTTTTGGGTTTTGAATGAGATTGAACATACAAGTGATTTAGGGTATTTGGATTTGTTTAGGATGATTATTAGGTGTTATTAGAAGTATGTGAATGATTGAAATGGGTCAAAATGATGTTTAGATGTGATTTTAAAGAGGTGATTTTAGAACAGATTGTTTAAGGGTTATTTTTGTTGGTTTAAGTCTAAGTCCAGGTTGAGAAGATAGGATATTGTTGTATAGCTTCTTTCTAGCTTCGTTTTGGTATAAGGTAGAGCTTTTGACTCCAAACGAGTCAAAAGTTACGCTAGTTTGAATTTTCGTGTACCGGGAGATGAAAGTCGACATAATCCGAAATTATGTTCGATTTTAGGTCAAATCTCGGGGACAATAAGTTGAGTTTTAAAAATGATTAGAGGCTTTTCTCGGGGTATAAACATATCATTTTGAGTCTATTTTCATAATCAAGTGTCCTTTTTGTAAATGGTGTGGGTTAAGAAGGTCAAAATGGTTTTACAATACGAAGGTACAAAACTGTCCGAAATTTAGAGTTTAGTAATGTGACGAGCACTAGGTCTTAAGAGTGAGTTCTTTTTATGAAATTTAATGTGGGCTTTATACAGGTTGTAAAGGATTTTTACAAATTTTCTCGTAATTTTTGGTGATGTCTAAGTATAGGAAAACAACCCGTACATTTGGTATGTACCGGAAGAATTGTAAAATGCGCAATAGTTTTAATAAAGTATAAAAGTGGACGTGTCTAGTAAATATCACTTGTATGGATTTTGGCGTGAGTTTATATGAACCTTGAGTATTCTTAATTATGTAAATACAGTACTTGAAGGTACTTGAATGTGTTGATTCATTACGTGTTTATTCGTTAGGTGTTGTATTTGATTTCCCGGGACATCCTCATCGTCAGTGATCGATTTCGTTTACGCCGTAGTTACTAATACTACCACTACTACTTAAGGTGAGTCTATAGCCTCACTCTTTACTTATTTCAAATGTTTTTACCCGCGAGGGGGATACATGCTATTTAAATGAAAATGAACATAAGTCATGAATGATTGTTGGACCCGAATGTTGCCTTGAATTGTGTTGAGTACCTAGTTGCAAAAGTCCCTAAATTCGTGAACTATTAACTATTGTCTTGCCCTTGTGTGGGTTGGAGATAGCCGCTTATACAATTGATAGTACTATGGGGTTGACGACCCTATCTGAGATGAGAGCTAGTACGTTGAGTACCCTCTGCGGACGGATAACTTGTGATAAGAAATAAGGTATAATTGCAACTAATGCCTTTAGAAGGGGCACTGGTTTCATCTTAATCATGCCGGTAAATGTACGCGGGTGATTGAGTTAACGGATTAGTGTCACGAGCTTAAACACAATTATTAGCTATTGCTAAAGATAATATCCTTGAATAATAGATTGTGAGTACGACAATGCTATTGAATGGTCATGATTGGTTTTAATACTTATGTTCAACCTATGATTTGATAAATCTATGGATTCGCTCAACCTTTGTGTTGACGGTTTTAAGCATGTGTTTCAGGTAACCAAGATTGATAGTAGCGGAGCATGCGAGGATGGAAGTTGTTGTGGCTTGGCGGTCTACTTTGTTTTTCTTCCCTTTTAGCACTTAAATATTTTATATTATATCATGTGAACGAAAATGTACTTTTGGGTTGAGATTCAATGGGGACCAAAACGCAAACTTTGTTTTGTATTATCTTGGGATTTGGAAAATTGTAGACTTGTATGTTTTTAATAATGTTAAATTTATGTTTAAACTTTTACGTCTCTTTGAATCGTTTAATATAGCTTATGTGTGATGATAACTACGTAGCACCCAAATGTTGTAGTTCCGCTGCGCATAGCATTTGTTGGGGTGTTATAATAGGCAACTTCAAGGGCTGGACAAAGATCTTTTACAGACTCATAACCTCTGTATTTGTGCTAATTTTCTTGTCCCAACGAGAGTTTTAGAATGCTTAGGGTTTTCATATCAACCCTTCTCTTTGCTATGTCCTCAGCAGACACAGCTCTACCATCTTCAGGTTTTTCTTTCTTATCTGCTTCAGAGCATCCTTGAACAGCTGATCTTGTAGCAATGGCATCTGCAATCTTTTGAGCTTTATTGAATGTGTTTCCATATTCAATTATCTCCCAGAGAGTGCAGTCATGGATTTGCATATATTGCTCAAAGTTAAACTTCCACAGCTCAAAATTGTCTGCATCTAACATGGGAATCTTGATGTTGTGGTTTGAGGAGGAGGAGGAGGAGGTTACTTCTAGAGTAGACATGATGTTTTTAGGGTTTTGTGAAAATTAGGGTTTTTGGTGATTTAGGGTTCTTGTGTTCTTTTAGATCAAAGTTTCTGAACAAGCTCTGATACCACTTGTTGATCCCAAACTTAGATCGATTTAGCTTGTGTAAACGAGATTAAATCAAGTTATACACGTAGAGAAACTTTGTTGTTTATAAAACAATTCAAGTATTATGCGGAATTAATACTTAAACAAGAACACACAAACAGTTGTAAAACAAACTTTCACTTGATTGATTGAATGGAACTTGCTTACAATGAAAGTGTTAAACGTATGGAAAACTTATATGAAACATAACCTAAAGGTCTTCTTTTATAGACATAAGAAGCCTTGTACAAGAGTCTACGTATCAGCTATTCTAGGTAAAGATAATTATAGAAAATACATTGTTGATCCTATCTTTACTAGAAACAAACTAGAAACAAAATACGCGTAGACCATATCTTTCTATCAGTGCTTGTCTTCAACCTATCAACGCTTGACTTCTTCCTGTTAACGCTTGATCTGTCAGCGCTTGCTCTCTTCTTATCAACGCTTGTTTTCTTCTTGTCAGCGTTCAAGTGTACTGGCTACATTTTATTCCCAACAGAAACCCCATCAGAATTAGGGTTTTGGTCTTGTTTAGGTATCCAAGTTAAACTAGATGAAGCTTTAGACCCTTTTCCCTTAGGCTGTAAGTACCTATTGTTACTTGGTCTAACACAAGATCTAACACCAGCTTGTTGTGGCATTTTCATACCAAACCTAGAGCTGTTTAGTGTTGGAATTGTTCCTGTCAGCATTAAATTTGTTGCTGTCAGCGCTGAGCGCCCAAATTAGGGTTTGCTACAGGAACCTATTGTCTGTTAGACCATGTGTTAGTCTTTTAAAAGGGCCTTTGTCCATGTGTATTTTTCCCTTTAGTAAAGAATGGAGCTGGTCCAGTGACTTGTGGACTTGGTTAAACAAAAGGTCTGGGTTTGACCATGGTTGACCTATTGTCAGCGTTAAATTTAGAGGCACTGACACAATTATAGGCCAAGTGAGAAAAACTCCCACATGTGTAACAAGCTTTTCTATACATAACCTTAGGTCTAGATTGAAAGAAACCTGTCATATCAACACTAGCTTGGCTTTATGGTGACCTAGGTTTTCTATATATTTCAGCATATTTAACACTAGGGTTTCTTTTAACTGGTGAGCCAAGGTCAACAAGTTTTCCAGTAGTGAGGTTGGTCATAGTAATGGGTGTAGGCACAAATGGACTTTCACTCAGCATTCCACCCTTAACAAACAACGTAGGATTAGCCTTCCTCCATTGTTCAAGGTCAGTTACCTTTTGTTGATATTCCTCAACTAGGGAAAGTAATCTAGGTGGAGGAATAAATTCCTCTTCTTGGAGTTCTAGAATACCAGTCCAAGAAATACCCTTTCCCTAAACACCATAAAAGTTCCCAGCAGGTGGAGGAACAACAGCATATTCATTCATCCCAATCCCAGATTTGTCCCTAGAGTCTCTTTGTTCACTAACACATTTTTCTAAGGTTTGGTTGGCTTTATCAAAATTTTAAATTTTAAGCCCTACATTTTCTTTATCCTTAATGGCTTCATCTAACTTAAGTTGCACCTCTCCTCTGGATCTCATCAAAGTGTCCCTAAGTTCAACACTAACTTTAAGGTCATGAGACAAAACGTTAATTTGATCTTTTAGGTCAAATTCCATTTTTCTTATATTCTTCTACAGTCTTTTCAGTTTATGTAAGTGCCATTTTATAATTTGATAGCCTACATTCTACATCAAACACACCTAATTTTAACTTTAAATTTTCTTTGTTAAGCTTTTCAGTGTTTAATCGACAGCCTTCGCTACAGAAAGCATCATCATATACCTCATTCTCTGATGAAGACGAGGAATTTGCCATGAGAGCAAAGTGAACATGCTTTTCTCCTTCCTTCTCAGCAATCAAATCCTGATTCTCTTCCACATCATTTGCCATAAAGCTCTGGTCCCATCCAACACCATCAATGTCTTGCATGGCAACCATAGCCTTTGGCTTAGCATCTTTAACCTTGATGATTTGGTTTGAAGTCTTTCCAACATCAGATCTTCTTGGAGATCTGAACTCCCTCATAAAGTGACCCATCATATGGCAGTTGTAACACTCAACCTTGGATTTATCAAATCCAGTTGTGTCTTTAGCATTGCAGGTGCCATATTTCACTTGGTATCCATCTCCTCTAAACTCTCATCACTGATTTGCTCAAGATCCTCATAAGTAATCAAGGAACCATTGGGGAATGCAACAATATATGCACATACTGTATCCAAATCAATACCAGCAGGTTTAAGCTTTGGTGAGTCAACATTGTATGTGTCAGCGTCAAAATATGAGTCGTTGACAAAGGTTGATCCACCGCTGACATAAGTTGATCCAGTAACAGGATGCACATATGACTCTCTTTCACTGGTTTGAGCTTCACTATGTGAGATGAACGCCATGTTTCCAGATGTTGTCTTGCTTCCATGATCCAGTAAGATTTCATTCTCTAAAAATTTTAACTTATTGTAGACGTCATCAAAAGTAGAACTCTTATGGGCATTGGTAGCAATGATTGACCTAGCCTAAATTTTCCATGCATAACCAAGACTTTTAAGGAAAGTAGTAATGATATCAGCATCATCATGATCTGTTCTCATAAAGGTCCACTTGCTAGTGTTGTATAGAAGCCTGCTTCTTACCTCACTTAGCTTCTCATTAGGAAGAGCTTTAAACACAACGTATTCATGCAAAAGTTTCTTCTTATTTTCTTTGGTAGTGTCGTAGTGTCATCATTACCACTATAGTTGACTTGAAGAGCTGCCCAAAGTTATTGGCAGACTCAAAAATTCGGTACTTGTGTTGATTGTTTGGACCCAAAAAGAGTTTAAGAATGCTCAAGGTTTTCATGTCATTCCTTCTTGCAGCTATATCTGCAATTGAAATAACTCTTCCATTTTTAGGTCTTTCTCTACGCTCTTCAGCAGAGGAACCAACATTGGTTCTTGCTGCAATAGCAGCAGCAATCCTAGCTGCTTTATCAAATTGATTTCCAAATTCAATAATTTATTAGAGAGTATGATCATGAATTTGAAGATATTGTTCAAAATTGAACTTCCATTGTTCAAAGTTGTCAGGGTCGAGCATAGGGATTTTTAGGTTGTGATTTGATGAGGAAGAGGATTTTGTAGCAGACATCTTGTCTGGTTTTAGGATTTCGGGTGTTTTTAGGGTTTACTGTTCTTCTAGATCAAAGTTCCTCAACAAGCTCTGATACCACTTGTTGATCCAATATTCACGTTGATCCCACTTGTTGATTATTTCCCAATAGATAAATCTAAGAAAATGGAATTTAACCCTCAATATTCATCAATAAGAATATAAGAAGATGAAGAAGATTGTTCTGATATCACTTGTTGATTAATTTCCAACAGAAAAATCTAAGAAGATGAAGAAGATTGTTCTGAAACAAGAATTTGATAACTTCTCAATTTCTAATATAGAAGGAATCCATGGTGGCTATGGAAGGTTCGGTAAGCTGCTTATTCAATTGGCAGTTTATGGACAAATAATTCCTAATGAAGAAGCTAATCTAAAATTCTTAAGGAGTGTTCCACAAGAGTGGAAAGCAATGGCTATGCACTTCATCACAAGGGATGATCTGGATACAATTCCTTTTGATCATCTCTAAAACAATCTTAGAGCTTATGAGATGGATGTTAAAGGCGTCGAGGTGACCAAAGCAGTAGCAACAACAAAGTCTAACTTGGCTTTTGTGTCCGAAGGTAACGACGGTACTTACTTTCAAAATACCACTAGTGGATCAAGCAGCGGTACTTACTTCCAAAATACCGTTGGAGGACTTACAAGCGGTACTTACTCACAAAATACTGAAGGCAGTCCTATAGTCTCTCAAAATCCACAAGGAAGATCTTCACCATTGTTTAGTGACAATGATGCCTTCTCATTCTTTGCTGGACAAGACAACAGACCAAGATTGACTCTCAATGACTTATTCCAAATGGATGATTCTAATGTTGAAGAGATGGATATCAAATGGCAAGCTGCTATGATTTCTGTGAGATCTAATAGGTTCTTTAAGAATATTGGAAGGAAGATGACTATTGATCCTAATGAGACATTAGGATATGACAAGTCTAAAGTTGAATGTTATAACTGTGGAAGGAATGGACACTTTGCAAGGGAGTGCACTAGAGACAAGGCTGAAAGTAGCAGTCAAAAGTCCAAAAACAGCTATTGAACCAGTCCAAGAATTTCTGAAAGCTTTCCAAAAGGAAACAGCAGGAGTCCCAAAGGAACCAAAGCATTGGTAATTGTAGATGGAGTGGTGAACTAGGCTGAAGATGAGGAAGAAGAAGAGCTTGGTTTGATGGCTCTCTCACATGAAGATACTGAGGGCCATCTAATTGATGAATTAAAAGATAAAGGTATAGTAGATAGTGGATGCTCAAGACACATGGCAGGGAATAAAGATTTCCTTGCTAAATTTGAAGAATTCAAAGGTGGACCAGTAACCTTTGGAGGTAGAAAAGGTAGAATCACTGGCAAAGGGAAAATTAATGCATGGAAGTTAGAATTTGAGGATGTGTTCTTTGTGAAAGAATTGAATGAATTCAATCTCTTTTCTGTGTCACAAATGTGTGATAAGAAGAACAAGGTGTTGTTTACAGATACAGACTGCTTGGTGCTCTCTAAAGACTTTGAGATGCCTAAAGAATCTCAAATACTGCTTAAAGTACCTAGGCAAGAAAACATGTATACCTTTAGTCTTCATACTATTACTCCAACAGGTGGTATTACATGTTTGCTACTAAGGCTTCTAATGATGAGTCTAACTTATGGCATAGGAGGTTAGGTCATGTGAATTTTAAGAATCTTAATAGATTAGTGAATAGAAATTTGGTTAGAGGGTTACATAACAAATCCTTTTAGAATGATTTCACATGTATTGCTTGTCAAAAAGGTAAACAACATAGAACCTCTTGTAAGACCAAGACTGTCAATTCTGTGACAAAACCTTTGCAACTATTGCATATGGATTTGTTTGGTCCAATTTCTATTAGGAGCATTAGTCATAAGACCTTTTTCCTAGTTATAACTGATGATTATAGTAGATTTAGTTGGACTTTCTTTTTATCTCTTAAGAGTGAAACCAATGAATTACTTAAGGACTTTATCACTTCAGTTGAACAGCAGATTACTAAACAAGTCTTATCATTAGGACAGATAATGGGACATAATTCAAGAATGCTGAATTTGATGAATTTTCTAGGTCTAAAGGCATCAAGAGACAATTTAGTAATCCTAGGACTCCACAACAAAATGGAGTAGCTGAAAGGAAGAATAGGACACTAATTGAGGCTGCTAAAACTATGCTAGCTGATTCTCTTTTGCCAAATACATTTTGGACAGAAGCAATCAATACTGCATGTTATGTGTTAAATAAAGTCTTAGTGACCAAGCCTCAAAACAAGACACCTTATGAACTTTTGACTGGTATGAAGCCAACCATAAGTCATTTGAGACCTTTTGGATGTCATGTGTCTATACTAAATACTCTTGATCATTTGGGGAAGTTTGATGGAAAATCTGATCCAGGATATCTTGTAGGATATTCATTGCAAAGTAAAGCATATAGGGTTTATAATTTAGCATCTAAAAAGGTTGAAGAACATGCCCATGTTAATTTCTTAGAAAATAAACCCAATGTTCCAGGAATAGGTTATGCTTGGATGTTTGATTTGGATTATCTAACAAATTCCATGGATTACTATACTGTGCAAAAGTATTGTTAAACTAACAATGCAGGTGAGGAGTTTGGTACAACTAAGTCAGGTACTCAAGAAGAACCTTCTTCATCAGACTCTCAGGATGATGATATTCATATCTATGTACCCAGTATGCCTACGGTTTCTCCTATGAATGCTACTCCCCAGAAGTAAACAATACCATCAATTGATGATCATGCCTCCCAAGAGCTTCAGAGGCTTCAAGATCAAGAAAGAATGCTACATCTGCTAATGAGCATTCAGGAGAAGAATCTTTTGATTCACAACACTCAGCAGTACATACTACACCTAGCGGTACCTCATCTGCAAGTACTGCTAAGTCAAAATCTACAAAGTCTGTTGATTCATTAGAAGATATTTTACAAGTTATGGATGATGAAGGCATTTATGCTAGTCCAGTTGAAGGAATCTTCTCCAAAGCTTCCTATGATGAGAAGGGTGCAGTAACTGATTTCAATAATTAGGAAACTGAAATTCCAGTCAGTTCTATTCCCACTCATAAAGTCAACAACAACCATCCTACTACTCAGATTATTGGGAATCCCAAGTCTGCTGTGCAAACCAGAAGACAACTTCAAGCCAATACTGAAACTCATGCACTTGTGAGTTATATCAAACAATAGCAGAGAACAAATCATAAGGATACTCAATATTATTTGTTTGCCTGTTTCTTATCACAAGTAGAGCCCAATAATATTTCTCAAGCTCTTGATGAAGAAAGTTGGGTAGATGCCATGCAAGAAGAATTAACACAATTTGAGCTACAAAAAGTTTGGATTCTTGTGGATATTCCCTCGGGTAAAAGGGTTATTAGTACTAGATGGGTTTTCAGAAACAAGAAGGATGAAAGAGGAGTTGTTGTGAGAAACAAGGCAAGGCTTGTTGCTCAAGGCTATAGACAGGAAGAAAGGATAGACTATGATGAGGTTTTTGCACCAGTGGCAAAAATAGAAGACATTAGGTTATTTTTGTCCTTTGCATCATATATGGGTTTTATAGTCTATTAGATGGATGTGAAAAGTGCCTTTCTTTATGGTACTATTTCAGAGGAGGTATATGTTTCACAACTCCAGGTTTTATAGATCCTAAATTCTCTAACAGAGTCTACAAAGTTATCAAAGCACTTTATGGTCTACATCAAGCTCCAAGAGCTTGGTATGCAACTTTATCCAATTTTCTGTTAGAACATGGATATAGGAGAGGAACCATTGACAAAACTCTATTCATCAAAAATAATGCTAAGGATATTATTCTAGTACAAGTCTATGTTGATGATATTATTTTTGGTTCAACCAAGAAATCATGGTGTGAAGAGTTTGAGGCTTTGATGAAAGGAAGATTTCAGATGAGTTCTATGGGAGAACTTGCTTTCTTTTTGGGACTACAAGTCAAACAGAGGAACGATGGAATATTTATCAGCCAAGATAAATATGTTGCTGAAATCTTGAAGAAGTTTTCATGTATGGATTCAAGGAGTACAAGCACACCTTTTGAAGCTAAGAAGTCTTTATAAAAAGATGAACATGGTAAAGATGTTGATATTCATCTATACAGGTCAATGATTGGTTCATTGATGTATCTTACTGCTTCAAGACCAGATATTATGTTTGCTTTGTGTGCTTGTTCAAGGTTCCAAGTTAATCCAAAGGTGTCACATCTACATGCTGTGAAAAGGATTTTTAAGTATCTTAAAAGTCAGGCTAATTTAGGATTATGGTATCCTAGAGATTCAACCTTTGATTTGGAAGCTTACTCAGACAGTGATTATGTTGGAGCTGATCATGATGGGAAATCCACAACAGGAGGTTGTCAATTCCTAGGCAGAAGACTCATATCATGGCAGTGTAAGAAGCAAACTATTGTTGCTACTTCTACAACTGAAGCTGAATATGTAGCTGCTGCTCATTGCTGTGGACAAGTACTTTGGATTAAAAATCAGTTGTTAGATTATGGGTTCAACTTCATGAACACCAAAATCTACATTGATAATGAAAGTACTATATGCATTGTCAAGAATCCAGTCTTTCACTCCAAGACCAAGCATATTGGAATAAGACATCACTTCATAAGAGATGCCTATGATAAGAAGCTTATTCAAGTCTTGAAGATTCATACAAACAACAATGTAGCTGATTTGTTGACCAAGGCATTTGATGCAAAGAAATTTGAATTCTTGGTGACACATATTGGTATGCTCAACCAATAAACTGATGCATATGTTAAGGGGAGGTAATAGTTGTACAATTTTTATGCTAATTTTTATTGTATAGTGTATGTTTTTTTGTTTTTGATGTGATTGTAGGTTGATAGGATAAAATAAAAGAGGTTATAATGATAGTGGAATGCATGAACTGGTTTAATTTGTGAGGTACCGTTATGGATCCAAGTACCGCTAGCACAAATCCAAGTACCGAGTATGTTCCATATAACGCTACATGTCCGTTGTATCGTTAAGGGTCTCTTTTGTAACTTTGGCGGTTTCTTCGTGCTTGGGTTTGTTATTTACATAAATACTTACTCCAATTATACAATTGATTCACCTAATCTTTTATTCTTATCCCTTAATTCTCTAACATTCTCTCTAATTTTTCGATCATCAAAAAAATTTATGGCTGCTTTACAAGTGATCTCTAAGCACAACTTGGTTGCGAACCTTGCTCAGAATGATGATTCTCTTGGTTTCCATGAGATACTTGGATTTTTATCTCGAAGTCATATTCGTTTTGCGCTTACGGTAAGTCCCATTGTCTCTATTCCTATTGTTGAACAATTTTGGAATACTGTTGTGTTAGGTACTCGTTTTGATCAACCTTGCATTAAGGCTAGGGTGAATCATAGAAATATCTATGTAACTGAGGTACTGCTAAGGGCTAGTTTGAGACTAAATAATGAAAATGGACTAAGTATGTTAAACAATACAGAGATACATGATGGCCTTGCAGCCATGGGTTATCAGGGTGGTAGGAAAAGTCTTACTTTCTTTAAAGCTTTGTTTTCACCACAATGGAAATTTCTTTTTCATGCCATTATTCACTGTTTAAGTTCCAAAAGTACTTCTTTTGATCAAATCCCTGCTGCATTGGCATCAGCTGGTATTTGTCTAGCAAATAACAGAGTTTTCAACTTTTCAAAAATAATTTTGGAAGGCATGACTAGGAATTTGGAAGGAGTTAAGAATTTTTTAATGTATCCTAGATTTATTCAGACTTTAGTTAATGACCAAATCCCTAACCTACCAGAGATAACAAATACATGGGATGTTCCTACCTTTACAAAGAGAACTTTCTCTTTCTTGACCAAACAAGGCAATGCCTTTACAGGAACTGTCACACCCTTATTTGCTAATATGTTAGCCCAACCTGCCAACCAAGAAGGTGAGGAACCTAGCATTGCTAGTGGTTCTCAACAAACTCCTTCTAACCAGAGTTCCCATTCCTTAGAAGATACTCAATCTTCTTCTCACAATATTGGTAATCAACCAAATTCAGATGAGATGATCCATACTCCTGTTGCTTCCATTGCTGCTAGTGGTTCACCACAAGCACAAGCACCAGAGGTGGTGGATGTTGCAAATTTAACTACTTTGTGTACTAGCTTGTCCAAACAGGTACAAATATTGCAAAAGGAAAAGCTTGTTCAAGAGAAGAAAATTGCTGAATTGGAGGCCAGTATAATCAAGCTGAGGAATAAGGTATCTCCTTGGATGAGGCAGAACAGGTCAATTCAGAAAGATTTTGATAGGTGTGAAAACACCCATCCTTTTACCACTTAATTACAATAATAACCAGGCCAAAACGTGTATTTTATGTCGTAAATGTCGGAATTATGCGTGGTTTGTGTTTTTGTTGTGATTTTAGGATCAAAATATTAAAAGGGAAGAAAACACGGCTTTCACGGGCTTTTATCGAAGAAAAAGACAAAAGACGAAGTCGAAAGATCAAAAGTGCAAAAAGAACGGAAGTCCAAGACCAATTCTGAAGATTTATCGAAGAAAAAGTCAAAAGACGGAAGTTTACTAAAGCCGAAGAACTCAAGTCTTATTTATGAAGAAATTTCAAGACGAGTTTAAAGAAATCCCGAGACAAAGTCATTAAAGTCGAAGAACTAAGAAGATTAAGGACTTAATGATGCAATTAAAGAAAGAAGAAAGAGGGGAGGAAGCTTCCTAAGCACCTCCCTAATCCTCCTATAAATAGATTAGATTATTTTTCATTTCACTTGTTGGCTAAGTGTGACAATTAGTCTTCCACCTTTTAATTCCTTGTCATTTAAATACATGTCATTTACTTAATTGTCTTGCACCTTAAATACCTTTAATTTCAAGTAAGTTTCCTTTTAATTATTGTCAATCTTTACTTTTATGGTTTATCTCTCATTCTACCTTTCTTTCTATGCTTCAATCTTATTGTTTATATGCTTATTGTGTTGCTTATTTGATTTATGTTCATGTTTTTATGTTTTTGATCTTGTTAGCTTATTGATTTTATAGCTTATTTGTGTTTATCTTTAAGTTTCTTAAGTTTTTATATAAGTTATTTTTATTTAAAATTGTTTTTCGTATATCTCTTTTTGTTTAAGAGTTTTTTTTAAAAAGTCTTTAAATTCTAGCTTATTAGCTTTTTCTTATACGTGTTTGCTTAGGTTTTTAGTCTAGTGCTTATTTGAGTAATAGCTTATTTGTTGTGCTTATTTTGCCTTCTTTTTACTGTATTCCGACCATCCTGGTCGGAAAAGGGTTTCACGTTCCGACCATAGCTCCATTTGCTTGGTCGGAAAAGGGTTTAGCATTCCGACGGGGATTCCGATTTATCCATCGGAATAAGGTTTCTACATTCCGATTGGGTATTCCAATCTGCATTCCGACAGGTGAGTATTTTGGACATTTCGATGGACTAAGTTTCCCATATTCTGACGAGATCCCTTTAGGTTGCATTCCGTTAGGAGATTCCGATACATACTCCGATCAGGGCGTGTGTTTGATATTCCGATTGGGATTGTGGTGACAACATTCCGATCAGGAAGGTAAGGGTTATTCCGATCAGCTTTCCGATTAGGGATTCCGACGTTAGGTTTGTTTCATGTTTTGTCTTGTTTAATTTTTAAGTTTACATTTTAATACTTTGTCAAATTTTAATTTTCATCACGCTTTAATTTCAAGTCATTAATCAATTTACTTTTCAAAGTTTTTAATACTGCACCCTTTACTTTTAATTAGCGTTAGATTTACTTTACCTGCTCATTTACATTTGAAGTCTTGCATTTTTTAATTACTACAACAACACAACTATTTGTTTCACCAAAGACAACTGAGTCACACGTTAAACCGGAAGTCAATTCGAAAAGATCGGACGATAACTTTTTAACCCTAGCAAAAGCACAATTTCTATTCTCTTAAGAAGCAAAGATTCAGAAACCTCAAGAAAAGGCAACTGAATGCAACCAAACAGGGGAGGAAATATGAAGAACCACTACCTTCTTCTGATATTCAAACAAGGGTCTCTGGGAATGACATCAACTTTGAAGTTGATGATGATGTCATTGGGAATTTTAGAAATGGCAATGGTTTAGAGACTGGTGTGGAAGAGGATAGCTTGGAGCCTACTAACATGGAGCTTCAACAAGAAGAACCACACCTACTCAAGCGGAACCCCAAATTGAAGAAATATTGGTAACTCAGCCAGAGCCACAACCTCAATCACCACAACTTCAAGTGAATTGGAGTAGTTTCTATGAGAAGCTGGAGGAGATTAATGTCTAATTTCCTATATCTTCAACTCCACCACAAAGGCAATTCTGGTTTCACAAGAAATAGTCTTTCCAAGTATTGTCAAGATCAAGAGTGAGCTATGGATCAGACAAGACAGAGGAGTTACAAGTTGAGAAGATAGCTTCATTGAAAGAAAAGGTATCTGGAGATAATTTTGTGATTGAAGAAACAAGTGTCTCTTACATAGGTGAAGTCAACATTGTTAAAAATTCAAGTACTGCTAGGCCAACTAAGCCAACTGCAAGTACTGCTGACATTGTTGAAGACCCAAGTACTGCTAAGCCAACTTAGCCGACTGCAAGTACTGCTGGTGATCAACCATCACTAGAAAGTCAAACTCCTTTTGGAGAAGATGAGACTTTAGCTTAAGTACTGCTTGATCTCAGAGAAAAGAGTTCAGCTGAGAAAGTAAGACAAGCAGAGATTGAGAAGAAGACACAACAAGAAGTTCTTGCCAAAAAGGATAAAACTAAAGGTAAGATAGTTCAAGCTTCACAGCCCACTAAAGGTATTGTTATTCAACAACAAGCTAAGGAGGATGAAGAAAGATCTTCAAAGCTGAAGAAGAAGTTACCAAAGATTAATCCAAAGGATAAGGGCAAGAAGCAGTTACAATCAGAATCTGAAAATGGAAGTGATTCAGATGATGATATAAGCAAAGTCATGTACAGATTTAATCAACTAGACCACGATGAGGAATTTGCTTTCAGAATGCAAGCACAAATTCGTGAAGAAGAGTTACAAGAGGAACTTGCAGTAAAGCAGCAATTGCTTGAAGCTAAGAGAATGCAGCAAGAATGGAATATACAAGAGTATAATAGGATTCAAGATGAACTACAAGCAAGTGAGCTTCTTGCAGACTCATTAATAGCTGAAGAAAGGGATGTTTATGATGAAGAAGAAAAAGCAAAATTGATTGATGATCTGGTAAGGGAGAAACAAAGATTCTTTGCTGAGAAAAGAAGAATAGAAAGGATTAAGCCTCCAACTACCATGCATATTAGGAATCAAATGATAACTTTTCTTAAGAAAGTTAAGCATTTCACTCATGCTCAATTGGTCAAGAAGAATTTTGAGGAAATGAACAACACAAGAGAGCTGAATTGAATTTTGTTGAGATTGGATCTGAAGAAGATAGGATAGCTGTTGAAGAAGCTAAAACACATCTGCAACAACAAAGACAATTTGGAAGTGCTCCTAGATTTGAGTCAAGTACTAATGGACATACACGAACATCTCCACCTATCAAGGCTACATATGTGAGGAAAAGTAGAAAGGTGAAGGTAAGTTCAAAAGAGACAGAGACTACTCAAAGAATGAATGAAGGAGATAAAGCTTAAAGTGTTGATAAGACTGAAAATGTACAAGCGGTACATACACAGTCAACAATACATACTAAAGAAACGGTACATACAAAGGTGTTAAGAGGAAAAGATCAACAAAGAAGAAGCTAGAAGCCAAGAAAAAGGCTAAATCAACAACAGAAGATAGTGCTGATAATGAGAGTTTAAGAAAGTACTTGAAGATAGTAAATTTTGAAGATCAATGTATAGACAAAGAGATTTTTGGAAGAAGTCATCCATTGCTAGATGGATATACACTATGGATCAAGGACTGAAAGCTCATGGAATACAAAGATCAGATGGCACAACAAGAATATTCAGACTTTTGGAAGATATACTTCATATTCTTGACATACAAGATATTCAAGATCTTTTCAGGTTAGTTCAAGAAGCCAGTGCAGGTAAAACTGAGGTATCACTATTGTATAATGAATTATTCTTCATGTATGAACCACACAACTGTGATCAGAAAATGTTGAAGGAATTAGAGAATCAGGTTCCTAGTAACTAGAGATATTATAGGTCATGTGGACTACATATTTTGGATATAGTTGATGTTACTTACTATATGCTACAAGAGAAGAAATATCCATTTGAGAGAAGATTGTTGGAAAGAATGTTAGAACAACAATTGGAAGTCTCAGAAGAGTCTGTTGGTGCTTTGGAGTTGATCATAATGGTTAAAAAACAAATCAAGGATTTGGAGCAAGAGGAAGAAGATTAGAAAGAGCCTTAAGTGTTTGACTTACAATCACAATTCACAAATGGTTCTCAGTTCACCATGTCTAACACACATAAAAACTGGCTAGTCCATAAGCAAACGGTTTGTGGTAAAGACTTCTCAAATCCGTTGAAAGATGGTAGTTTTATAAAAACTATATGGTTCTAACTCACCTTGTTTCGAGACAAAGAGTTGGCTAGTCCTAGACAAACAGTACTAGGTAAAGACGTTATCAAATCCGTTGATGGTTGACAGTTTACCAAAAATTGTAGAGTTATCAGTATACCTTATTCTTTACGAATAAAGTATTGGCTATTCCAGAGGGTACAGCTAACTAGTAAAGAATAAATCAAATCCGTTGATAGCTGATGATATGCTAAAAATCATGAAGCCAATACAGATTGGTTTTTGTTGTTAACTGTTTTATTTCACGTATGAAGTTGCAAGCAAAGAAATATTAAAGGAAAGAATACTTAGAAGGTTTTGTCTCATCAAATGAAGACAGAAGTTCATGATCAAGAGTTCATAGATTTAACTCAAGAAGACAATTACTGTTGCTACAAAATCAAGTGAATGTTTACAAGACACAAGAAGATCATAGTTTAAAGACAAAGATGGTGTTCATAAGTTTGAAGGTTATCTTATCAGAAGAAGATCTACATTAAAGTGTTTGGCTACATTCAGTTGGATACAAATATAAATTGCAAGTTCAATCCAAGTTTGAAGAGAAGACTGAAGACATGTATTCTAAATACATTCAATACAAAGAGAAACAAGAAGACAACAAGTTATCATTCTTGTTTAGGGGAGGATTGTTGGGAATTATTGTTAAGTGTCAAGTACCCCGTTAGTGTAATTTAAGTATTGTTAGTATTATTCAAGTACCGTTAGTGTTAACGCGGTACATAGTAAGTAATGCTACTTATAAAGTAAGTATTGCTATATTGATTAGGACGAAAATATCTTTGTATAACATATGTCATAGTTATAGTTAGAGTATATCTTACGTGATATACTTAATAGTTATAATATTGATAATATATAGTCTGTGATATAGTTATCTTTATAGAATAATCTAAGGTTTCTAGGGTTCCTTACTCTATAAAAGGAACATAGGTACGATGACATTCATGTACCTCATTCAAGTCGATTAATAAGAGAATCGAATAGTTAAAAGTAATTATGTTCTTCTATGCTTTATAAGTTAGATTCTGCATAACTTATTTAGCTTGAGTAAGAGTTCTCAAAGTGTTTTAATTTGATTACAAACTACTATACTAGTTCTTAACAGAATATAGATCCAATCAAAGGGATCAACAACTACCGATAGTAATGATCACTTAAGAATGTCCAACGACAAAAGAAAAATCACAAAAGCATTCGTCTTTGTTTTTAGTTTTAGATACACCAAAGTATACATAGCTTGATTTTATTTGAAAATACTTTTCGACCCATTTCAAAATTTAGTTAAGTTCAACATTTTATAAATATATCAATTTTCAAACATATATCAACAAGAGATGTCCAACTTAATAGAAAAGAGTAAAACACAAGTTTTACGACAAACCGACGCTCAATACTTTGGACAAAGTATGGAACTTAGAAAATATCCAAATTTTAAACTTTGAATCAAGGTTTGGAAGCATTTTTAATAGAAAGTAAATTCAATTACTTTCGAAACGGCAGGTGGCTCGACTTTTACAGACTTACGGTTGATTTTATATGATTTTTCAAATTTGCAAAAATATGAGTCGGACTGACCGCGGTTCCATATTGATAAGTAACCCCGGGGAACAATTAGAGAACCGCGGAAAGTGGACAAAAATGGGGTTTTTAACCAAAATTATTTGGTAACTTTTTGGAAGGACTTAGGACTCTAAAAAATCATTATAGACGCATAGAACTCGTATTTTAGAGTTAATTATGACGCAAAAGATTTTTATACTTCCAAACATGAAAAGATTTAATTCAAGCTATTATACAATGTTTACTTAACACCAAAACTTATACGAATAAAACAACAAAACACATTTCATAAGTAATCACTCTTCATGAACAATTTGATACGAAGATCGTCTCTAATTTTAAAAACCGTTTTCATTTTTAAAAACCATTTGTTTTAAAAAAGAGAGCAAGGATCGATCAAAGCTGTAGAAACTAGAAGGGGGGGTTGCATAGTTTCTTAAAATTGCTTGTTAAAGTTTGGTTTAAAAAAAATCCTTTTTCAAAAACTTAAGCTTGAGTATTTATGTGAAACCTTCTTATACACAGTATGAACAAGGTATAGTGCAACTAACTAATAATCACAAGTATAAAGAATAGTGAATGTATAATGTAACTAAACTAATAATCACAAGTATAAAGAATAAAGAATGTAAAGAGATAAGGGAAGGAAAAATCAAACCAAACACCAAGGATTTATAGTGGTTCGACAACGAAGCTCACTCCTCGTTCCTACTCCACTCCTCGAGTACTCCTTACTCGAGAGTTAACTAATCAACACTCTCCTTAAGGTGGAGAAACCGTACACAACGTCGCTTAACCAATTTCTGACTCTAAGCTAAAAGTCGAGCCCTAATCTTAACTAGGACCAATCTACACCAATATACTTTGGGGACTAAGTATTAACCCTAATACATACACAACTTCTAACACCCCCAAATTTACACGTAGTGGAATACATCTTTGGGTGCTAAACAATGATACAACAACACATAGTTTATAAAGAACGACTCGAAAAGAAACGTTTCAAATTTATCGTTCCTAAAACATCTGTTAGAGTAGTGTAGTCCCAAGACATCGTAACCAAAGTACAACCAAAACAAAAGATTTAAATTGTTTTGAACAAAAGGAACGACAAACAATCAAAGAGTTTATATTACAAAAGCAGTGCACAACATCATTCCCGTGGCTTCCAAGCTTCACCCTTCTTGATTACCTGAAATACATGTGAGAAAATCATCAGCAAAAATGCCGAGTGAATCTATAGGTTTATATAATCATTTTGAACACAAGCAAATATTATAAGTTTGTGGCATGCTTAACAAGCATCAATAATAATTTGCATCAACAATATTAATTGTATATAGCATAAATTACAATAAGCTCATGGAACTGAGCCCTTAGACACTCCCATATCAGTCTAATAAGACGAGAGATTTATTAATTGTCGGTTACCTCCAGATTATTAGTACATAGCCGTATACCTGACTTCTCAATACAATATGCTCAAACAGTGTGGAGGTCGGGCCTAAGCTTCTATGACAAGTCCACAAAAACTGAACCGGGGCGGCTTCCCCCATAGATCTATAAATTTTACTAGCGGCTAGCCCATCATAAGCTAGTTAACGGTCCATAATTGAGGCTTTAACAAAGGCAATCACTTAATGCAATTTAAAGGCAACCACGGGTCCATTCATAGAGGGACAGGCATACCATAAAAATCTTGTGTTCTAAGTTTACAAAGCATGTATTCCCCCTCGCGGGTTTTAAAATCATATAATTGCGCAAACGAGGCTATAGACTCACCTTAAGTAGTAGAAGTAGTTGAAGACGATCGCCGACGATAGTAGATGCCCGAAAAACACAACAACCGCAACCTAGCAAATAAGGTGCGTACATTAATAATAGACTCGAGAAATAATTGATACATAATAAAATCAAACTCAAGTATAAAATCATGACAACTCAATAGAAAACGATACAAGTGCTTCTATTATACTCTCCTATATATCCATTTTATTATTCTATGCCTTTAATAAAAATCTGTCGGAACATACCGAATGTCCAAGCCGTTTTCCCATACTTAACCATTTCAAATTTTTATGATACTACTCAGAGAACTTACTTACTATATGTAGAAAGTCCTCCCAAAAGCCCATTAAAAGATTTTACTTCTAAAGTTCCCTGCCCGACTCATCTTTGAATCACAAAATCCGGACAGTTTAGCGACCTTGACTTACAAAACCATTTTGACCATTTTAAACAACTCCATTTATAAAACCGTCACTTGATTCTAAAAATAGACTCAAAATGCTAAAATTTGAGCCTGCGAACAGCCCTTGAATCATTTTGAAACTCATTTTTTAGTCCCCGAGATTCGATCCAAATATCGACAACAATTTTCGGATTGTGTCAACATTCGTCTCCCGGTACACGAAAATCAAACTAGTGTATTTTCCACCTCGTTTAGAGTTGGAAGGCCTACTTTATATCAAATCGAAGGTAACGAAATTCTCTACAACATAATCCCATAATATCAACCTATTTTCTGACTTAAGACCCCCGAAAATGGCCTCAAACCTACTGCCTAAAATTGACCATTTAAAAACCATACAAAATCAATTTTTCAACACAATTTACCCATTTCTATACCACTAATATGATCATTCCATCACTCCTACACTATGATCAAACCTCTAACACACTTGCATGACCCTTTTACAAAATTTATTCAAAAATTTAAACACAACAACTAGTAGAATCACTAGCAATAATAATATACAATATAATAAGATGATCATACAATAGATTAATTAATCAAAATTCAAAAAAAATAAAAGTAGATGCATGTAGGTAAATTTCATACCAAAATGTAGCCCTTTGAAAATCTAGGATGGGACTTAATTTAGTTTTGGAAGATTCAATGAAGAAAATAAAAAATTTGGGGGTCTTTTGGGGTTGGGGTGTACGGCCAAGAAAGAAAGAGACGAAGGAGGATGGTGGTTTTTGTTTTATTGATTTTTAATTATAATGTGTTAGTGGAAATTATATATATAGTGTAAGGTTAGGATAGTTTTTGCCAATTTGTGATAGTTTTGGTCCAAAATGAAAATATTAGATAAAAAACGGGAAATGACTAAAAGTCAATTTTATAAATATTTATGGGGCTCGGGTTTCGTAAAAATAATTAAAAGTTTAAACGCACACGAAAAATAATAATATAACGACTCGATACGTAATTAAAATGATATCGTCGAAAATATTAAATATCGAAACGATCGATAATAAAATATAAAATTTTGGGCATCCGTCGGTATCGCGATCACTAGTAGTCCTCGTTGCTCGTCAAAATATTAAAATATAATATTTAATATCGGTTTCAACTTAAACCGTTAAACATAATAATATTTAACGTCATAAATACTTCAAAAATATTTGAAAAGTAAGATTAAGTAATGACCTTATTTTGTGGGTTTTACACAACTTCCAAATAAACACAACTACTTGGATCCTCACAACAATGACACAACAATGAATAAATAAAGTTTGCATCTTAAATGGATCTTTGAGGTAGACACAACACTTCAACAATGATAGTGTTCTTCTCTTTTCACTTTGAGAGGAAAGGATGGGAGGAGAAAGATTCACTTCTAAACAAGTAATCAAACAAATGATCAAGGATTTGAGTGATTTAAGAAGTATGAAAGAATCTAAAAATGTATGTGCAAAAGAGGTGGATTGAAAGTCTGAGAATTGTCCACTATTTATAAGATAAATGCCCAACGACCATATCTGCCCGCGGTTCCTTATTGGAGCCCGTGGCGCTAAGGAACCGCCAGCATAGAGTCCGCTCCCTTTTGTCTTTTAGTGGGTTGGTTCGAATCTGGGGATTAAAATATCCTGAAAGGATATTCCAAACCAAGATAGAATATGCCATTTTCAAATTTCAAACATTCAAATAATTAATTTAATAAAACATTTTCTTAAAAAGAAAGTTTAATAATAAAACTTTGTCACACAATAAAAAGTGAGTTTTAAGAAAAGATTAAATCCTTGATCACTTAATTAGCATAATTACTTGTTTGTTAATACCTTAAGTGATAATGGTTGAAATAAAAAATACTTGAACTCAAGAATTCGTTTTTCATTGTTTTCGTAAATGCTTGTTTTTACATATTGTCGTAATCAAAACAAAACAAGACCGAAAAATGCAAGTAACGTTTTTAGGCATCATTGCATTAGCAATCTCCCCCTTTTTGATTCCGATAATCCATAAACTCAATCATCTAATAAAACAATATTTTCAAAGACGAGTTTATCATTTCTCCCCCTTTGTCGAAGCAAAAAGGTTGCAAAAGTCTTTGAAGAAGAAAAGAACCGGACTTTGCAAATTCTCCCCCTTGGTGCTTACTCCCCCTTGTTTGGGGCACCAAGGAATCGAAATATGGTCACAAGCTACATAGAAGGGTTAGTAGAAGAGAAGAGACACCCAACAAGATATAGCAAAGATCACACAAAAAAAATAAGAAACAAAAGATCAAAGATAAGTCATGTTAAAAGAAAACATGATAAAAGATACAAGGAAATAAATCATACAAAGATGTATGAGATACAAACACAAGCCAAAATAAAAAGCATAAACCTAATCATAGTTAAGCTAGAACCCTAAGATTTGCTTGAACTAGATGTCTTGAAGATAAGCAACCAATTCTTAGATAAAAGACAAGGTAGTGGCGGAAGGAGGTGGTGGTGGCTTGGTATGGATCTCATAGTTATAGTAAAGAGGAGGTTTAACTAAGAGACTCTTGATGTAATTCAACTCTTCATAGATGTGAGCCATAACAAATTTTTGATATTTACAACATTGACAATATGTTTCATGATGCATGACATTATCATGTGAAGGAGGTAGAACACTAAAGGCTAGTGGTGGAAGATAAGAGGTTCCACAATCAACATTCTTAGAAGGAGAAAAGATGTGATTTTGAGTGTTCTTGGGTAAATTGGGGTTGAAAGCAATTGGAGAGAATGGAGGAGAATCAAAGCTTTCATTTGGGGAATAAGACATTTTGATTTGAGAAAAGATGCAAAATGATTAAGGTTAAATAGAGAAAGCCCAAGATATTTTGGGGGTGGTCAAAGGGTTAAAACAAAGATTCCAAAAAGTGTTGGAACAAATTTGGAGTTTCAGGAATACCCGAAAATGAAGGTACTGGGCGCGGTTCCTTATCTCCACAAACGGTTCCTTATAACTAGGGAACCGCGGTCTCAATAGAGAACCGCCCACAGTGGGTTGAATTTGGTGCTGTGGGAAGATTTTACAATTCTGCAAATCCTATTTTTCTAGTCTAACTAATCATGGAGATATTCTTAGAAGCAAAGATAGACAAAGAAAACACACAAGAACTCACCAAACAAGGTTTTGACCAAAATACATGGATTTTAAAGAAAATCGATGTAGGAGGTGTGTAGAACTAGACACAAGCTCATGACACAATGATCCTCCATAGTTCTCTTTTGTTCTTGCTATATTTGAGAGACCCATACATATGAATTATGTAAGCTCATTATGAAAATCAAGAAGCAATGAAAAAGGTTTTTAGATTGAATTAACAATGTGAAAACATTTTTCGACCATTTTCGAAAGAACTTTGAGAATTTTTGAAAAAGAGAAAAGAAGTTTTTCAAAAAGAGTTTATTAAACTTAAAATCTCAAAGAAAGGAAAGACTCAAAAGATAAAAGATAATAAGAATGCACAATTAAGGAATATGTTCCATTAAGCCTAGACCTAGACGCAAGTAATTAAAAGGTTCCCTCTTAAGTGGCTTAGTGAAGATATCGGCTAAGTTTTCTACCCAGGGTACCTTCTCTATCAAAATGTTCCCCTTTTGAACATTATCCCTAAGAAAATGGTGGGGGATCTCTATGTGCTTAGTTCGCGAATGTTGCACGGGATTTTTGCTAAGGTCTATTGCACCCTTATTGTCGCACATGATGGGAACATCATCAAGAGAAATCCTGTAATCAACAAGCGCTTGCTTCATCCATAGAGCTTGTTGACAAGCTTTACCGACACTCACATACTCGGCTTCCGTGGTGGATATAGCAAGAGCGGTTTGTTTCTTGGAGAACGAAGAAGTTAAACAACAACCCATGAAGGTACAAACTCCACTAGTGCTTTTCCGGTCCACATAATCTCCTACATGATCCAAGTCCGCGTAGACAATGGTTTCTACATCGGTCCCTTTAGGATACCATAATCCTAAATGTATAGTGCCCTTAATGTATCGGAAGATACGCTTAACCGCTTCAAGGTGAGAGGTTTTGGGAGCCTCTTGGAAGCGACACAAAGGCAAACACTAAACATGATATCCGGTCGACTTGCCGTTAGGTACAACAAACTACCAATCATACCTCTATATTTGGTGTTGTCTACCGACTCACAATCATCATCTACGGTGAGTTTAGTATCCGAGGCCACAGGGGTCTTCATTGGTCTAGAGTCTTCTAATCCAAATTTCGTTAGCATTTCTTTAACATACTTGGATTGATTAAAGAAAATACCATCGTTCATTTGTTTAATTTGGAGTCCTAAAAAGAAGTTAAGTTCTCCCATCATACTCATTTCAAACTCGTCATGCATGATTTTGACAAAGTCATCACACAATGATTGACAAGTTGAACCAAATATAATGTCATCAACATATATTTGTACGATAATGAGGTAAGAACCTTTATTCTTTGTAAAGTTTGTATTGTCTACCATCCTCATGGTATACTCATGTTTTACAAGAAACGCTTTAAGTCTATCATACCAAGCTTTGGGTGCTTGTTTGAGACCATAAAGAGCTTTCTTAAGCTTGTAAACATGATCCGGTTTCTCAAAATCAATGAAGCCGGGAGGTTGAGCCACATATACCTCCTCATTGATCAAACTGCTAAGAAATGCACTCCTTACATCCATTTGTTGAAGCTTAAAGACTAAAGCACAAGCGTAAGCTAAGAGGATTCTAATGGATTCTAATCTAGCTACGGGTGCGTATGTCTCGTCATAATCAATACCTTCTTGTTGATTATAGCCTTGAGCTACAAGTCTAGCCTTGTTACGAGACACAACACCATTCTCATCTAACTTATTCATATATACCCATTTGGTTCCTATGATGGTCAAACTTCTAGGCGGAGGAACAAGTTCCCAAACGTCATTAGCAATGAATTGATTCAATTCTTCTTGCATAGAGATGACCCAACTCTCATCCATCAAAGCTTCTTTAACATTCTTTGGTTCAATCAAGGAGACAAAACAAAAGAAGTTACTTTGATTTTGGACTTGAGTTCTTAGGGTCCTTTAACTTAATTCTCCTATGACGTTATCAAGAGCATGATCCTTAGACTCCTTAATGTTTACTCCATTTTCAACACTAAGGTCTTAAACTCCTATGTTTCTAACATCTTTGGCATTAACTATGTCTATTTCATCTAATCATCATCTACCAAAGGTGGTGTCTTAGATGAAGATGGGGTTTCATTAAATGTCACGTTAAGTGATTCTTCAATTACACCCGAGGTTCTATTGAGGACTATGTAGGCTTTGCTAGTTTGAGAATAACCTAAAAAGATACATTCGTAAGAATTTGGGTCAAACTTTGTAAGGTAGTCTTTGGTGTTGAGAATGAAGCAATTGCTTCCAAACACCCTAAAGTATTCCAATGAGGGCTTCTTACCTTTAAGAATCTCATAGGGGGTCATTCCTAGAAAATGTCGAATAAGAATTCGGTTGAGAATGTAAGTCGATGTGTCCACGGCATTGCACCAAAAATTTTGAGGCAAAGATTGATCATTTAACATCGTCCTACTCATCTCTTGGATGGTCCTATTCTTCCTTTCAACTACCCCATTTGATTGTGGAGTACGAGGAGCCGAGAAGTTATAGGTAATACCATGAGCTTCACAAAAGGCACCAAATTTCACTTCATTATCAAATTCCCTACCATGATACGCCCTAATAGAGACAATTGAACATCCTAGTTGATTTTGAATTCTTCGACTAAAGGTTTCGAAGTGATCGAAAGCTTCATTCTTAGATGCTAAAAATCTAGTCCAAGTGAATCTAGAGTAGTCGTCAACTATAACTAGGGTATAAAGGTTACCTCCTTAACTCCGTATGGCGGAAGGTCCAAAGAGATCCATATGTAGGAGCTCTAAGAACCGAGAGGACAAAACAAAATTCTTGGCTTTGTGACTTGAGTGAACTTGCTTCCCAATTTTGCAAGCATCACAAAAGTGACTATCAAACTTCATCTTGGGGAGATGTCTTACCAACTCCTTAGAGACTAAAGATTGAATTAAACGCATATTAGCGTGACCTAATCTCCTATGCCAAAGAGTAGAACTATCATCTAAAGTCGCTAGACATAAGTTGTCCTTTGACTTCCTATTAACCTTCATGACATAAAGCCCATGCTTTCTAACACCTTTTCCAATGACTTTTCCATCTTTTACGATTTCACTGTCATATTCCAAAAAGATGACCTTACACTTATTGTCACAAATTTGACCTATACTTAGAAGGTTAAAACTTAAGTTATCTACGTGCTCTACGTTTTCTATAGTCATAGAGTTAAGAGAGACCCTACCTTTGCCAATGATATTACCACGTCTATTACTTGTGAATGTAACGTTACCTCCATCATATGCTTTGTAGTGTGAGACCAAACTTCGATTACCCGTCATGTGTTTAGAACAACCACTATCCTTAATCCACTCATCAAGCTCTAGACCGATTTCTAGGTAACAACACACAAGATCAAACATTTGGTCCCCAATATCTCATGGGTCCAAAATTCTTAGTTCCAAACATCCCTTGCATTTGGTTGGGATGCATGAATGAAGGAGACATTACCTATGGGGAAAAGTATTGTTGTTGAAAATTATTCCAATTCATATGGACATTTTGTTGTCCATAGTTTCTCCTAGGTGTCTTTGATCTTGATCTAGTATTATTATTATTCCTCCTATGTGTTGGAGTTTTACTTCTAGGTCGTGGTTTAGAGTGATCATCTCTTTTTGGCGTAGGTGTTCTACTTCTAGTTTTAGATTCAATTCTTACTCTTGGAGGAGTAGATGTTTGTCTAGATAAGTTTATAGTTCCCATTAGAGGTTTACTCAAGGGCTTGTAGAATTTATCTAGAGTAGGCTTTTCGATTATAGGTACTTTGACCTTGCTAATTAGAATATGTTTTGGTCCTTCACCTAAAATTGACTTTTCAGAAAGTTTAGGATTTTCACAAAAATCTTCTTCTGGACGCGGTTCCTTAGCTCCATCGGCGGTTCCATAGCGATAAGGAACCGCCCCATATATTGGAGCACCGCGTACAGGGGGCTGTTTTTCTGAAAACCTAACTTGTTTTGGTTCACTAGTTGATGCTTCATTAGTGTTATATGCTAACCCAAGTTTTTCCTTAGAATGAATTTGTTTGTTTAACATATCATCAAGAGCATTAGTACCTCTCAAGAACTTTTTAAGTCTAATGGAGGTGCTCTTAAGGTTTTCATTTTCTTGTCTAAGGTTTTCAAATTTTAAGCATCCTAGATCTATTTCTTTATTTTTCTCAAGCTTAGCTAAGTTTTCTTTTAGCTCACTAATCTCGTTTTCAAGTTTAGTTCTAGTTGATTTTAGCACTTTGTTCTTTTCAATAAATTTTAGACTAAGCTTATGCAAGTTATTGTATTGACCTTCTAATTCACTATCATCTTGAGAAGAACTATTATTGCTATATGATAGGTGTGTAAACACCCATCCTTTTACCACTTAATTCGGGCTAAAACGAGACCAAAACACGTATTTAATATCATTTGTTTGGAATTATGCGTGGTTTTTGTGTTTGTTGTGTTTTCAGAGCCAACCGGATAAATACTGAAGAAAACATGGGATTGCACGGGTTTTACTGAAGAAAAAGACTCAAGATAAAGTCTATTGTCCAAGAGATGCAAAAGATTTGAAGTCACTGGGCCTATTCGAAGATTTATCGAAGAAAAGGACCAAAGATGGAAGATTTATATAAGTCGAAGAAACTCAAGTCTATTAAATGAAGAAATTAAAAGACGAGTTGAATTTAATCGACGACAAATCCCGAATCAGAATCGAAAACGGAAACTTTTCTGAAAAGACGAAAAGACACGAAGAACGGGAGAAAGCCCACTCACCAACCAAAGGAAACACCTATAAATAGGCCATCCCACACACATTTTAGCTAGCTAGTTTTTCTTTCTTCCTCCTTTTTCTTTCCTCCTGGTTCGTAGAACACCATCACCACTAGGGTGATTGGTGATTTTTATTTTTAGTTCTTTAATATTGTAATTTTAATCCTTGTTTCATCTTGTCAAAACATCAATCATTCAATACCAAGTTCTTGTTTAATCTTTCATTTCATCTTGTTCATCATCATCTTTATCTTCAAGTTATTAAGTTTTATTTTTCTTGATTTGATCTTCAAAAGTTGTTTGGATTTGTGTTTTTATTAGTGGGATTTGTTGCTTATGGTGTCTAAATGATTTGTGTTTAATTTGGTAAAATCTTTTTAAGTATTGGAGTTGATTTTGGTTAAAATTCGTGTTCCGTGTTCTTCGCTATACAGTTACTGTAACTGGTTTCCAGATCTTCCGAATCAGCCAAAAAGTTCCGAATGAGTCCTTCATTCGGAAACTTCCGAACCAAGCACTAAAGTTCCGAATCTGGAGAAAACTTCCGAATTGATCTTTCATCCGGAAAGTTCCGGATCAGTCATAAAGTTCCGAACCAATCCTTCATTCGGAAGTTTCCAAACTTCCGAATCAACACCCTTCATTCGGAAAGTTCCGCATGAGCAAGTTCCGGATGAGTATGTTCCGCATGAGTATATTCCGAATGAGCAAGTTCCGGATGAGTGAATAGTATTTTCCGAATCAGTTAGTTCCGAATCAAGGTTTAAAGTTCCGGATCAGTTATTTTTGAGTATAGTTACTGTTTTACTGTTGTTTCTTCACTCATTTTTCACAATTTACTTGTTAACTTTAATTTTAATTTGAACTTTAAATTTTCAACTTTAAATTTTCAACCAAGTTTTTGTTAATCTTAATTAAAGTAATTGCCTTTGATTTAAATTTTCATTTCCACTTCTTATTAGAATAGAAAACCAAACCCCTTTATTTAGTAACCAAGAACAATCATTCCACTTAAGACCTAGATCAATTCGAGAGGATATCGAGACTAAAATTGAACCCGTTGCAAATGCATGTATCAAATGGCACCGCTGCCGGCTCTTCTCGTTAAGATCAAAAGTTTTTTGTGAGAAATTGGATTTTGGGATCCGTTCCCTGTGAACGTTACTTTTTCAAAAATTTTCAAAAACAACTAAAAAATATAAAATTTTCAAAAATCCTAAAAAGTAAAAAACAATAAAAACCAAAAATATTTTTGCTTTGTTTTTCTTTGTTCGTTCTTTTGCAGGTGTATGCGCACTCGATCCACGTCTTATCAAGAGCCCGAGCCTCTCGATAACTTAGACATGGCTGGTGTACAAAACAACAATAACATACCACCTCCGAACAACAATAATAACAACAACAACCCACCTTTCAACAACATGAATAACAACAACAATGAACACCTTCCGGATAATCGCCCAATGATTGAATTGCTGCAAGCTCATGTTGATGGCAACACGGATCCAATTGTCATCCCACCAATTGCCGCCAACAACTTCGAGCTCAAGTCAGGCTTTATCCAGATGGTCTCAGCTCAACCATTCTTGGGACGCACCATTGATGACCCACACGACCATATCAAGAGATTTCTACAACTCACCAACACGGTCAAGTTCAATGGAGTTTCACAAGAAGTGATAAGGTTACAACTTTTTCCCTTTTCTCTAGAGGGACAAGCCCGGCATTGGCTTGCTAAGGAACCGCCACAGAGTATTCTCTCGTGGACGGATTTGGAAACAAAGTTTATCAACTACTTTTTTCCACCCTCTCGTACTACCGCTTTGCGGAATGAGATTATAAACTTTGAACAAAAGTACGATGAGTCATTCAGTGAATCTTGGGATCGTTTTAAAGATCTCTTGAGAAAATGCCCACAACATGGTTTTACCAAAGTTCATCAAATAAATACTTTTTACAATGGTTTAAGCATGAGTGACCAAGATTCACTGAATAGTGCCTCAGGGGGTAATTTATTGGCTAAGACTTCTAATGCTGCTTGGGATATCATTGAGAACAAATCTCGTGTGCAAACCAAGAGTGTTAGGACCAATGTTGCTAGTGCTAGCACTAATGACAGCGACAAGCGATTAGACAAAATCACTACGCTTCTTGAATCGCTTGTCACCCACACCGTCAGCAACAACAACAGCAACAACGCCAAAAATGCACAAGTGAACGCTGTCAGCCAACCTTGTGAGATATGCGGTGGTCCCCATTCCTACACAACTTGTACCGCCACCCAAGATTACCCTGCTGAGAATGTGAATGCGGCATATGGCACCTACCAACAACCTGCTTATCAAGCTAGACCTCAAGGTGACCGTAACTTGCTTAGCTACCGCAGCAACAACTATCTTTCACCACCTGGCTTTCCTCCAACCAACCCAAACCAACAACAAAACCTTAACCGCCCTACTCAACAACAACAACCTCGACAACCATACGTCCTACCTCACAAGCAGCAACAACCGCCTCAACGTAACAATCAAGTATACCAACAACCTGCTTACCAACCACCTGCATACAATGCTCCTTCCAACCAAACCAACACTGCACTACACCAAGAGGTCGCCACCTATATGAGGACCAATGATGTGATAGTGGGAAATCTACAAGAGGAAGTGCGCAACTTGAAGGCAGATCTGGTCAAGCAAGGAAATGATTTGCGAGCTGATATGAGAAACACGTTGGATAGCCAGACTAATGATCTGAGGAACATGATGGCTAGTTTTTTCCAAAGTAGTCAACCCTCTTCTTCGGGTACTCTTCCGAGTAACACCGTTGCGAACCCAAGAGGGGAGATGAAAGCAATCACTACTCGCAGTGGTAAAGGTACAAAGGAACCCGAGCTTCCTATACCGCCACCGGTGGTTGTGACTAAGGAGAACGAGTCGCCTGCTCCTATTCCTCATCCTTCTCCTTCCCCAATTTCTCCGCCTCTTCTTTCTACCCCTCCTCCACCCGTGGTTGTGAGTGATCCTATACTCCCAAAGCCTTCCTCTTCTTCCAATATACCTTATCCTTCTAGGTTGAGGAAAGAGAAGCAAAAGAGCAAGGATGATATTCAGGTTTCTAACTTTCTTAACATGTTTAAACAACTGAATTTCAATATCTCCTTCGCTGAGGCTCTCGCTCACATGCCCAAATACGCCAAAATGTTTAAAGACCTTCTGAGCGACAAGGAAAAGCTCCTCGACATTGCCAACACCCAACTTAATGAGAACTGCTCCGCAGTGCTCTTAAGGAAATTGCCAACCAAGCTTGGTGATCCGGGTCGTTTTCTTATCCCTTGCAATTTCCCGGGAGTAGAGAATTGCATGGCCCTAGCCGATCTAGGTGCCAGTATTAATCTCATGCCTCTAAGTGTTTGGAAGCAATTATCTCTCCCAGAGCTAGTCCCCACTAAAATGACTTTGGAATTGGCCAACCGTACGGTTGCTTATCCAGTGGGGATAGCCGAAGATGTTATTGTAGGAGTCGACAAATTCACCTTCCCTGCTGATTTTGTTGTCGTCGACTACGAGATGGACCCCCGTGTGCTACTTATTGTTGGTCGTCCATTCTTAAGGACCGGTCGCACTCTTATTGATGTTGAAGCCGGAGAGCTTATCATGAGAGTGGGTGACGACAAAGTAGTCTTCAACATGGGAAAGTTGTCCAAACAGCCTTATTCGTATGAGAGCGTTAATTGTATTGACGTTCTTGATGAGGCTTGTGAAGAACACTTTAATGATGCTTGCAAAAGTATTCCTACCTCTCTTCCCACTGTTGAGACCGTGTCCTCCATTGATTCATCATTGTCTCTATTTGGAGATAGTGATTTATTCTGGAACAATCTTGAAGATGCCATGGGAGATGCGAATTTAGCTACTAATGATTCTCCCACCGAGGGGGATGAAGATATGAGTTTCTTTGACAATCTGCTCACCGAAGACAATCCTTCGCCTCCATCTCCCACGGTTATTGCTATCAATGCCACGACTTTGAAAACGCCTCCCGTCGAAAATCCTCTGGATTTGGAACTTAAGGAGTTGCCGCCTCATCTCGAGTACGTGTTCCTTGACGACAACAAGAAGTCGCCCGTCATTATTGCAAAGGATCTGAAAGATGAAGAGAAGACTCGCCTCGTTGCTGTGTTGAAAGCTCACAAGAAGGCTATTGCGTGGAAAATCTCGGATATTCGTGGAATTGATCCTCACTTCTGCACGCACAAAATTCTCATGGAGGACGACTATAAGCCCACTATTCAAAGCCAACGAAGGGTGAATCCAAAAATACATGAAGTCATCAAAACAGAGGTTATCAAACTTCTTGATGCGGGTATGATTTACCCTATTTCGGATTCACCATGGGTTAGTCCAATCCATTGTGTGCCCAAGAAGGGCGGAATAACCGTTGTTCCCAATGAACACAACGAGTTAATTCCCACTCGTCTCGTTACTGGGTGGAGAGTTTGTATAGACTACCGCAAACTCAATGATGCCACGAGAAAGGATCATTTCCCTCTACCTTTCATGGACCAAATGCTTGAACGATTAGCTGGTAATGAATATTACTGCTTTCTCGATGGTTTCTCGGGTTATTTTCAAATACCCATCGATCCCCAAGATCAAGAGAAGACTACATTCACTTGTCCCTACGGCACTTTCGCTTACAAAAGAATGCCTTTTGGCTTATGTAATGCGCCCGGGACTTTCCAAAGGTGTATGTTAGCTATCTTCCATGACATGGTTGAACAAACCATGGAAGTCTTCATGGATGATTTCTCGGTCTTCGGGGATTCCTTCTCTGCTTGTCTTGCCAATTTAGAACGTATGCTAAAGCGGTGTGAAGACACTCGCCTTGTTCTAAATTGGGAAAAATGCCATTTCATGGTAAAAGAAGGCGTCGTGCTTGGACATAAGATTTCGAAAGCCGGTCTTGAAGTAGACCGTGCTAAAGTTGATGTTATAGCAAAGTTGCCTCCACCTTCAACTGTGAAGGGTGTGAGAAGTTTCTTGGGTCATGCGGGCTTTTACCGTCGTTTCATCAAAGATTTTTCGCAAATCGCTCGCCCGATGACCCACCTCTTGGAAAAAGATACTCCTTTTATCTTTTCCAAAGAGTGTCTTGAAGCCTTCAACTCACTTAAGGATAAGCTAACTAAGGCACCCGTCTTGGTTACCCCTAATTGGGAGCTTCCTTTTGAGTTGATGTGCGATGCTAGTGATTTTGCTATTGGAGCGGTTCTTGGACAAAGAGTGAACAAACACTTCCAACCGATCCATTACGCTAGCAAGACAATGACTGGGGCACAATTGCATTATACGACAACCGAAAAAGAACTTTTAGCTGTTGTCTATGCTTTTGAAAAATTCCGCCCCTATCTTGTCCTTTCCACCACCATTGTGTACACCGATCATTCCGCGTTGAAGTACTTGTTGACAAAGCAAGATTCCAAACCAAGACTTCTTCGCTGGGTTTTGCTGCTCCAGGAATTTAAAATCGACATCCGCGATAAAAAAGGAGCAGAAAACCTAGCCGCGGACCATCTTAGTAGACTTGAGGATCCATACCAAGGGGATCATCCGACCAAAGAAATCAATGATTCTTTTCCCTTGGAGACCTTAATGTCTATAAACTCGAAGCCGAATGAAACCCCATGGTTTGCAGACTTTGCAAACTACTTGGCGGGTGGAATTCTCAAGGAAGGGTTGACGTCCCAGCAAAAGAAGAAATTCTTTACCGACATCAAGACTTACTTTTGGGACGACCCTTACCTATTCAAACAATGTGCTGATCTGATAATTCGCCGGTGTGTTGATGGACCGGCAGCGTCGGACATCCTTGATGCTTGCCATAAAGGACCCACCGGTGGTCACTTTGGTCCCAACTACACTGCTAAGAAAGTGTTTGATTCGGGATTTTATTGGCCCTCCATATATCGTGATGCTCACAATATGGTTAAGCGATGTGATGTTTGCCAAAAGCAAGGCAAAATCACACATAAAGACGAGATGCCTCAGAATTTCATTCAAGAGTGTGAAATTTTTGATGTTTGGGGTATCGACTTTATGGGGCCATTCCCTTCGTCTAAAGGAAACAAATACATCCTTGTCGCCGTCGACTACGTTTCAAAGTGGGTTGAAGCCAAAGCTTTGCCTACTAATGACGCAAGGGTGGTTTGTAACTTTTTGAAAGCTCTATTCGCTAGATTCGGTGTGCCTCGCGCCATTATTAGTGATCGTGGGACTCATTTCTGCAATGATCAATTTGCTCGAGTCATGGCTAAGTACGGTGTAAAACATCGTCTTTCCACAGCCTACCACCCACAAACTAATGGCCAGGCCGAAATATCCAACCGAGGTCTTAAGCGAATTCTTGAAAGGACCGTGGGAGAGCATCGTGCCTCATGGGCTGATAAACTCGATGATGCTTTGTGGGCTTTCCGTACTGCTTACAAGACCCCGATCGGCTGTACGCCTTATCGTCTTGTTTACGGGAAAGCGTGCCACCTCCCCATTGAGTTGGAGCACAAGGCTTATTGGGCCTTGAAGTGGGCCAATTTTGATATAAACAAAGCCGGTGACTTACGCAAGATCCAACTCAATGAGCTCAATGAACTTCGAAATGAGGCTTATGAAAATTCTTTGATCTATAAGGAAAGAACTAAGCTCATTCACGACTCTAAGATCAAAAACCGAGAGTTCCATGTTGGAGACAAAGTCTTACTTTTTAACTCTCGGTTGAAAATTTTCTCGGGAAAGCTCAAATCTCGTTGGTCCGGCCCATTCACCATTGCCCAAATTTTTCCATATGGTACTCTCGAGCTTGCTCAACCTAATGGACCAAATTTTAAGGTGAATGGCCAACGAGTGAAGTTGTACTTTGGTGAGGACACCTCTCAGGAGGTGATTCCATCCCTCACCACGTTCCTCATGAACTAATTTTGGGTCGAGTCAGGCTCGTGACTCGGTTATCAAAAACAAGCGCTCCTCGGGAGGCAGCCCGAGTATCTATCCTTGTATGTTTTAATCCCCTAAGTGTAGGGGGGACTTCTATATGTGTTTGCCTTTGTGTGGTGATGTGATTACAGGGATAAGTGCACTCTTGGAATCTTTGAAGAACCGTGCTCCCGTGTTTATCCGAAATCCGGTTCTATCTCTCAACTATCGTGATTCAATTTTCTTCATACTCACATTTGAAATTGATCACGATAGTCGTCTCTTCCTTAACTTGAGTTAACCAACGTGCACAATGTCATAAGTGTAGGGGAACCTTTTCCCACATGCTTAAACATTGAGGACAATGTTTATCTTAAGTGTAGGGGGGACTTCTATCGAAGTTTTAAGTGGACTTTTCCATGAAGATGCCTTCAATTAACCGGAAAATCCTATTTTTCAGCATTTTTAAAATTTTTTATTAACTTTGGCCATTTAGTCGTAATTTTTAAAATTTTCTATCGTTGCTTTCATATGTATATATCCCGCAATAAAGTCAAAAATATTAATAAAGTGGTGTAGCTAGTTTAGAAGTTTTTGACATATTAGGCCGTTGCGTTTATTTTGACTCAACACGAATAGACTTATCCAAGTCTATTCTAGCTAGTATCCTTAACCATATAGACCTTAATTGGTTTATTAGGCTAAGTGTCCACGAGTCTCATTACTTGAGATTTTAAATTGTGGAGGACGAGAAATGATAGAGTCAATTATAAGTCGGTATTCTTGCGCAAGCTCACTTGGTGTAATTATTTGCCTATTCTCCCATCACTTGCTAATAATTTATCTGCAATAAGTAAGGTCTTACGATTTGAAAAGTTACTTAGCTTCTAGCCCAAGATCGTTTAAAAGTTGCTCGGTAATGATAAGAGTTCATAGCCAAGGCATAACTTATGAAGCGGGGCGCGAAGATTGGCGAGTCCGAAAAGGCCCTAACAAGGCATGAGGATTCAATTTTATTGCTGAAGATCCAAAGTGATGTGAAAAGCATTATTCCTAAAGTCAATATGAAGGATCAAGACTCACGACGAAAAGCAATCAACTCCCATAAAGATCATGGAAAAGTCTATCCGAAAAGACCCTAACAAGGTATGAGGATAAATAGATCCAAGTCCGAAAAGGAGGCGGATCGTTGTATCTCAAAATCCCAATTAGAGATTGAAGAAATAATCATGAAGTCGTGGTCAACAAAGTTGGAGAACCCCTCAAAAGTCTCCAAGTGAAGAAACTCTATTATGATGAGAAGACCATTATCTCAAGAACGTCTCTCGAAGATATGAAGTATGAAGTACATGCCAAATATCGGCCCGAGAAAGGTCTCAAATCGTGAACCAAGTTATGCCAAGATATGAACTTTTTGATATCCCGAGAAGCAGTTTTAAGAGATTTTGTCCTTTAGCTAACTATTGATTAAATCGTCCTACTTTGCTTTCAGCCCTAATAAACTATCGAAATAAGTCCAAAAATGCATCTTCATGATCATTTTAAGACAAAAATAAAATATAAGAGATACACCTAGGAATAAGGGAGTTTAAGCATTTAATTAAGCCATGTGTGTAAGTGTTTGAATTGCTAACTTATAATAACAATGATCTCGTTTTTAAGCTTAGTTTGGGGAACGTGAAACTTGAGGGTGATAAATCTTCGCAGCACCAAAGCCCTAATGTAAGTCATCGATTTCTCTACAAGTTATTTCCATGTAGCTATTTTCAAGTGAAAATGGTTTTCTATCCCTTTGTTATCTTTGAAGTTTTATTTCTTTAATTTTTGTTTAGTAGAATTTTAAATAAGGCCAAGGTTGATTAATTATGAGAAAAGTGTAAACTTGCTTTATCACTAAGCATTGCATGAGGGCATGGCAATGGTTAAGTGTAGGGGATTTGATAGGTGTGTAAACACCCATCCTTTTACCACTTAATTCGGGCTAAAACGAGACCAAAACACGTATTTAATATCATTTGTTTGGAATTATGCGTGGTTTTTGTGTTTGTTATGTTTTCAGAGCCAACCGGATAAATACTGAAGAAAACATGGGATTGCACGGGTTTTACTGAAGAAAAAGACTCAAGATAAAGTCTATTGTCCAAGAGATGCAAAAGATTTGAAGTCACTGGGCCTATTCGAAGATTTATCGAAGAAAAGGACCAAAGATGGAAGATTTATATAAGTCGAAGAAACTCAAGTCTATTAAATGAAGAAATTAAAAGACGAGTTGAATTTAATCGACGACAAATCCCGAATCAGAATCGAAAACGGAAACTTTTCTGAAAAGACGAAAAGACACGAAGAACGGGAGAAAGCCCACTCACCAACCAAAGGAAACACCTATAAATAGGCCATCCCACACACATTTTAGCTAGCTAGTTTTTCTTTCTTCCTCCTTTTTCTTTCCTCCTGGTTCGTAGAACACCATCACCACTAGGGTGATTGGTGATTTTTATTTTTAGTTCTTTAATCTTGTAATTTTAATCCTTGTTTCATCTTGTCAAAACATCAATCATTCAATACCAAGTTCTTGTTTAATCTTTCATTTCATCTTGTTCATCATCATCTTTATCTTCAAGTTATTAAGTTTTATTTTTCTTGATTTGATCTTCAAAAGTTGTTTGGATTTGTGTTTTTATTAGTGGGATTTGTTGCTTATGGTGTCTAAATGATTTGTGTTTAATTTGGTAAAATCTTTTTAAGTATTGGAGTTGATTTTGGTTAAAATTCGTGTTCCGTGTTCTTCGCTATACAGTTACTGTAACTGGTTTCCAGATCTTCCGAATCAGCCAAAAAGTTCCGAATGAGTCCTTCATTCGGAAACTTCCGAACCAAGCACTAAAGTTCCGAATCTGGAGAAAACTTCCGAATTGATCTTTCATCCGGAAAGTTCCGGATCAGTCATAAAGTTCCGAACCAATCCTTCATTCGGAAGTTTCCAAACTTCCGAATCAACACCCTTCATTCGGAAAGTTCCGCATGAGCAAGTTCCGGATGAGTATGTTCCGCATGAGTATATTCCGAATGAGCAAGTTCCGGATGAGTGAATAGTATTTTCCGAATCAGTTAGTTCCGAATCAAGGTTTAAAGTTCCGGATCAGTTATTTTTGAGTATAGTTACTGTTTTACTGTTGTTTCTTCACTCATTTTTCACAATTTACTTGTTAACTTTAATTTTAATTTGAACTTTAAATTTTCAACTTTAAATTTTCAACCAAGTTTTTGTTAATCTTAATTAAAGTAATTGACTTTGATTTAAATTTTCATTTCCACTTCTTATTAGAATAGAAAACCAAACCCCTTTATTTAGTAACCAAGAACAATCATTCCACTTAAGACCTAGATCAATTCGAGAGGATATCGAGACTAAAATTGAACCCGTTGCAAATGCATGTATCACTATAATACTCGGTTTCGGAAAGTACCTCTTTAGAAGTGTGAGCCATGAGACACTTCTCATCTTTGGGGTTGTCATCAACATCTTCACCGCTATCGCTCCATGAACCTCCAATGAACGCCGTGTGGTTCTTATCGCGTAAAGGCTTAGGACAATCACCAATGAAATGATTTAGATCACCACATCTAAAGCATTTCCTATCACCTTTATCATCTTTGGCAAATCGGTTTTTGGAGAAGGGTTTCTTGTCGTTGTTTGGTTGCCTCACGTATTGACCTCGTCTTTTGAAGAACTTCTTAAAGTCTCTAACCGCCTAGGCATATTCCTCATCATCACTATCCGGGGATCTTTCATGGTCACTTTGTGCCTTCTTGGCTTTGAGTGCAAGAGACTTTCTTTCACTCTTAGTTTTCACCATTTCCGAGTCCTTCTAAAAATAATCATCTCATGAACCTTCAAGTTACCAATGAGTTCATCGAGTGATAATTTGGCGAGATCCTTTTATTCTTCAATCGCCGTGACTTTAGCTCTCCATTTGGGATGCAACGCCCTAAGAAACTTCCTAACATTGTTCTTGCTAGAAAAACCTTCATCAAGTGCTTTTAGACTAGTAATAATAGTGTTAAATCTAGCAAATGCACTATCTATGGTTTCATCTTTAAAGATGACAAATTGTTGATATTGTTTAACAAGAAGATCGATTTTACTTTCTTTGACTTAGCTATTACCTTGGTGGGTTACTAAAAGAGTATTCCAAATGTCTTTAGCGGTTCACACATAAAAATCCTTACGTACTCTTTCTTTGGTAAATCATTATAATCATCATTTTAGCCTCGTTATTTTTAGCAAGTTTTCTTTTAGTATCATCATTAGATTTATCAAAAGTAACTATCTCCTTACTTTTAGAAACTTCATTATATTGAAATGGCAAAAAATCAACACAGGTAATAACATGTCAAATATCTAAATCTTTTGATTTCACATAAGTCTCAAACCTATTTTTCCAATAAATAAAACTATCGGTTTCAAAAAGAGGTGGTCTTTGCATGGATTTCCCTTCTAGATACTTGTTGGAATCCATAGATCGATTCAAGTTTTAAAATACAATATATTTTAAAAATGCTTGAGCAACCATGCTCTGATACCAATTGTAGAAACTAGAAGGGGGGTGAATAGTTTCTTAAAATTGCTTGTTAAAGTTTGGTTTTAAAAAAAATCCTTTTTTCAAAAATTTACGCTTGAGTATTTATGTGAAACCTTCTTATACACAATATGGAAAAGGTATAGTGCAACTAACTAATAATCACAAGTATAAAGAATAATGAATGTATAATGTAACTAAAACTAATAATCACAAGTATAAAGAATAAAGAATGTAAAGAGATAAGGGAAGGAAAGATCAAACCAAACACCAAGGATTTATTGTGGTTCGACAACGAAGCTCACTCCTTGTTCCTACTCCACTCATCGAGTACTCCTTACTCGAGAGTTCACTAATCAACAAGCTCCTTAAGGTGGAGAAACCATACACAACGTCGCTTAACCAATTTCCGACTCTCAGCTAAAAGTCGAGCCCTAATCTTAGCTAGGACCAATCTACAAATATACTTTGGGGACTAAGTATTAACTCTAATACATACACAACTTCCAAGTATACACAACTACTTGGATCTTCACAACAATGACACAACAATGAATAAATAAGTTTGGATCTTCAATGGATCTTTGAGGTAGACACAACACTTCAACAATGATAGTGTTCTTTTCTTTGCACTTTGAGAGGAAAAGATGGGAGGAGAAAGATTCACTTCTAAACAAGTAGTAATCAAACAAATTGTTGTCCCATATTATTAGATGATTAAAGATAGAAAATAGATGAAAAGAGATGGATTTATAGAGAGAGAAAGTAGAGAGAGAAGTGATTAACAAGGTGAAATTAGATTAAGAAAAATGAGAACTTCCACCCTCCTAACATGCTAGGACGGTGCTTATATAGTCCACCCACATGCGGGTTCTCTAATGGACTATATATCTTTTGGGCCAGGCTTGAATAAATGCTTAGTACCTTGAAAAATGCCTTTTAAGCTAACCATCAAACCCGTAATGTCACGACTATTTTAACTAACTATTACAACGTTCTAATAAATATTACAATATAAACCTATGACCGAACATTCTTGTTTGACTCAATATTTTGAGGCTAACAATCTCCCCCAATGTGAGGTCATTCCTCTTTGATATTTGGAGTTCAATGGAGATTATGAATTTCGTCATAAATGAGTCTTAAACGTGTGATAGTCGTTTTTGTTCCTTCATCATGTGATCTTTGAGCCTTTGTCATTGTCTTTTGACTTTGTCTTTTATCTTGAGATCTTCAAATCATTCTTGACTTGTCTTTGCCATCTTACGATCTTGTCTCTTTATCCACATGCTCATACTTTTGCACAATCTTGAAAGCTTGCTAACAATCTCCTTTGAAGAGAGGTCATTCCTCTACATTAATTGTTAAGGAAGATTATGATCATCTGAGTTGCGGAAGTCTTTAGCGTTCTTGATTGTTGAATGTCTTTGGGCATGAGTATGTGGTTTTGAATCTTTGACTTTGTTGAGTACACCGTAACGCCACCTTCTTTAGACAAAACATCGACACGGACTGAATGGCTTTGACATTCGTCCTAAATCGGTAGCGTTTACCTCTGGTCGGTGAAGACCGTTATACGATATTAAATATCGTACCTGTGAATAGGTAGATTCAATTAAGAACCTCCTTGACAGGGTTTCGCGACTGTACTAGCCGTCGACCGTCTCAAAGCAAGACTACGAACATAAAGAGTGAATCAATTTGATAAATATCCGCTTGATTAAAGTCATGAATTCAAATTCCTTGAAAAAGTTTGATTCATTAAGAATCTTACCATTGTTGCTTTCCAGTTGACACAAGTTTGATTCATAAAGAATCTTGCAAGTTACCTACCGTAGCGCTGTTTAATGTTGACACTAGAAGGATTTCCATTCGTCACTGTGAATACTAATAAGTATCACTCTGAATGTTCTGACAAGACCATAAAGATATTGCGTAGAAACCTGAAACGAGTTTGAATCGATAAAGAAACAAACCACTGTTGCTTTTCAGTTTTACATATGTTCAATTCATAAAGAATCTTACATATGACCTACCGCAGTGCTATCTGATGTTAACACTGGAAGGATTTCTACTCATCATTGTGAATATTAAGTAGTATCACTCTGAGTGTTCTAGAAGTATCGTAAGTATATAGCGTAGGACTCTCTTGATCGTCATCCATGTGTCCTAACGAGATTTGATTGATCTCTTGGCTCTAGACTCGATTTTGTGCACTTTTTGTAGTCAGAGGCTGGAGGAGATGCCACCTATTCAATATCATCTATCTCGGAGTGAGAAAGTTAATAGAATTCGTGTTGATCTCCGTGACAATAAAACAAACTTCTTTTGAGAGAAGCCTGAGTCAGCTGGGGAGGGGTTGTGCATTACATCACTGGGTCCATGATGCGTTGTCTTCATGATGTGTTGACCCGGTTTCTTCCTAAGTTGTATGGAGGGCTAATTTCTTTTCACCCTTTATCCTTACATTTCTTTTTCATTCTTCAACCCCTTCAATGCTTATCAAGACGTCATTACTAGCACCTTGTTGTGATTGTTCCAGTGCTAGCATCAGTACTTAGTCGACATTCAGCTTCGTTCACATTCTACTCCATCTTTCCTAAGGACTTCTAATAATCTATTGGATTGTCCCTGGGAAGATCCCTCCGGTTCTGGTTGGATCATAGGACTTAAACCTAACCATATTTTTGACACCGATAACGTCGTGCATTAAAGATTTTGTGGGTATTTGATCGTAACCATGAGTGCTTGAGTCTTTGGATCACATTTTAATCACATTTTCTCCCCTATCTCTTATATATAATATCGTTTGATATTAGAGATACCAAATTTGATTAAAATATATTTTGAAAAATAGTCTTGAAACTTTTCGGGAGAAAAATGTGTCGAACTTAGCATGAATTTGGAACGCTCCCCCTCAAAAATTGATCCAATTGAATTGTCATTGTGAGGATGTGATCCACATTTCACTTTTTGAGGATAGGAGTTGTTGAACACACAATTTTTGAACGATTTTGAATAATCATTGAGAAATTCTTGAAAAAATTGTGTTCAACGCTTTTTGAAAAACTCTATTTCTTTTTGGCGAAAAAGTTTTTCTAAAGCATAAACTTGAGTTCATAGACTTTGAATGTCTTGACAAATCCACACAAGTGTAAGAGGATTTCTCTTCTTTTGTTGAGGGTAAGGGCACGAAAGCGTACACTCCCCCGTGAATATAGATCCGGGTTGCAATCTGAAAGTGATTACAAGCCATTGTGTTGAGCTCAAAACGTTGAATGTTTTGTGACAAGCTCAACCCAAGTAGATTGCTCTACCAGTTGTTGGAAATATTGTCCAAAAGAGACAATTTCCTTTATAAAAGATAGAAATGACATGTTTTGAAAAATATTTACAACTTTCATTTGAGCTTTATGTACAATACCCGTGTCGTTATTGAGCGACATTTCTAGGTACGTCCATATTATCGATACTGAAAGACATGTCGAGAAGAATATTTTTGGATTTTCAAAGATTTTTAATTTTGTATTTTGCTTTTTCACTAATATTTATAAGTAGATGTTTGATAGATGAATCAAGCAGGCTTCTTTTCCAGAATCTCTAGTTCTACTGGAGTCAAAAATCTCATACCAATTTGCCTAACTAGATACGCAAACCTCTCTTTCGAAAGAGCTTTTGTAAACAAGTCAGCTAATTGGTAATCAGTTCCAACAAAGTATAATTCAACGATACCCCTTTCAACTTGTTCCTTAATGAAATGACATCTGACATCAATGTGCCTTGTGCGAGAATGTTATACCGGATTGCAGGAGATGGCTATGGCGGACTTTGAGTCACAGTACATAGGTACTTTATCAAAGTGGAAGCCATAATCCGTGAGTTGTGTTCTCATCCAAAGAACTTGAGCACAACACGCAGATAGAGACACATACTCCGCTTCGGCTGATGAAAATGATGTGCAATCCTGCTTCTTGGAAGACCATCCCACAAGCTTATCTTGACCTAGAAATTGTGCACCACCAGAAGTACTTTTCATGTATCAAGACACCTTACATGATCAGAATCTGAATAGGCCGTTAGAAAGAAACCGGTTTCCCTCGGATACGAGAGTCCCATGTGAATGGTATTCTTAAGGTACCGAAAGATCCGTTTAACCTCCTTGAGGTGCTTTTCAGTGGTCGTGCTTGATATCGTGCACAATAACACGTAGCATGTGATATATCTGGTCGACTTGATGTTAAGTACATGAGAGAGCCAATCATGGAACGATATCTTGTTTGATCTATGGCATCTCCCTCCAAATCAGCATTTAGGGATGTGGTTGATAATAGTGTCCCAACGGGGTCACATGAGGTCATACCATGCTTTTTGATTATCTCTTGACAATACTTAGCTTGGTTGATAAAGATACCACTTGGGGATTGGTGAACTTGAATTCTTAGAAAAAATTTAGTTCTCCCATCATTGACATTTCAAATTTGTTGTGCATGACTTCTTCAAACCATTTTGAAAGTTTTAGGTTTGTAGACCCGAAAATAATGTCATCAACATAAATCTGCACAAGCAAAATGTCATCCCCATATTTATAAGTGAACAAGGTTTGATCAATGGAACCTTTTGAGAAACCTTTGGAGACCAGAAATTTCGAGAGCTCGTCGTACCACGCTCTTGGAGCTTGCTTGAGTCCATAAAGTGCTTTGTGGAGACGATACACCTTACCAGGATAACGAGGATTGACGAATCCTTCCGGCTGTGTGACATAGACTTCTTCCTTCAAATGACCGTTAAGAAATGCTGTCTTTACGTCTATTTGATATACAATGAATCCCTTATGCAGCATCAGCAAGGAAAATCCTGACCGCTTCTATTCGAGCTATTGGTGCAAATGATTCTTCAAAATCAATACCCTCTTTCTGTCCATACCCTTTAGCCACTAGCCTAGCTTTGTTTTTTATTATTGTGTTTTCTTCATCCATCTTGTTTTTCCAGACCCATCAAAGATTTAATGGAATTACATCGTATGGTCTGTCAACAAGTTCCCAGACTTTAAGTCTTTCAAATTGAAGAAGTTCATCTTGCATCGGTTCAATCCAAGCATGATCAGCCATGGATTCTTTGATATTTGTTGGTTCAGTTGTACTCACGGCGAGTGCTAACATACAAACATCACCATCGGTTTCAAGTTGCCGTCTTGTACGAACGGGCTGTGAAAGGTTTCTAATTACTTGAACCAAAGGATGATCTCGGGTCCAATGATGTGTTGAAGGATGTCGTTGATAGAAAGTATGCATATTTGACGGATCAACATGGCGAGTAGAAGACTCTTCAGTTTCGTGTACCGGTGTACCGAATGGGTTGATAAATTCCTCTTCGTCAGATAATGCATTGTCTGCTTGATTTGTGTTCTCTAGAGCTATGACAGTAGTTGTGGATGTTGTAGGAGCGGTTGTTGATGTGATATTCTGAGGAGGTAAATCTGCAGCAACCCGTGTTGAAGTAGATGAAGTAGTATCCTTTTGTTGACGATGATCGGTATCACCATTCTTATCATGAGTGACATCGGAAGACTTTGATACAACATGTTTCTCCCCCGTGAAATATTCATCATACATTGGTCCATATAACATTTTCAACTCTTCAACAGTCGTGTTGACTGTCATATCTGCTCTTGGAACATTTCCTTGAACCAGCTTTGAACTTGACGGTTCATTGTTGTGGTCTTGAGTTCCGAGTTCCGTGCGGTTGTGAACGGAAGTCATTTGTCGTTATGGACCGGGACTTAAACGGTTTTGTTCAAGTGCCATTTCTTTTAATTCATCAAATCGGATGTGAATAGTCTCGACTATCAATTTTGTTCTCTTGTTGTAAACTCTATATCCCTTAGACTGAGTTGCATATCCCACAAGAATACATGCATCACCTTTCTCTTTCATCTTGTCCAGATTTTCACCATCTCGAATAATGTAACACGTACATCCAAAAACATGAAGGTGTTTGAGTGAAGGCTTTCGAACATGAATTATGTGATATGGTGTCTTTTCGTGTCTTGGGATAATTAAGGATCGGTTTTGTGTGTAGCATGCGGTTGACACGGCTTCGGCCCAAAAATATAATGGTAGTTTTGAAGCGGATAATAATATTTGAACAGCTTCAACCAAAGTACGGTTTCGTCTTTCAACAACGCCGTTTTGTTCGGGTGTTCGAGCAATAGATGTTTCATGTTCAATTCCTCCAGCTTCAAAATAGTTTCTCAAAGTTGAATTCAAAAATTATGTGCCTCTGTCAGTACGAATCACTTTTATTTGAGCTTGAAGACCACGTTGTATCCGTTTTAGGAAGTTGATGAGAACTTCGGGTGTTTCATCCTTGGACCTCAAGAAGTGAGTCCATGTGTACCTTGAGTAATCATCGATAATTACCATAACATATTCTTTCCATTGATATTATGAACACGCATGGGACCGCACAAATCTATATGAAGAAGATCTAACCGTCCTTTAGAGCTTGGTGTAGTCTTTGTTTTGAAGCTACTTCGTTTAGCTTTACAAAGATCAAAAGAAGAACAAAGATGATCTTTGATGAATTTTAAGCTTGGAAGGCCTCTCACAATATCTTTCTTGGAAAGCAAGTTGATGGTATCAAAATTAAGATGAGATAAACGTTGATTCCATAACCATGCCTGAGTCGATGAAGCTTTAGCCATGAAGCAAATTGGAGTTGATGAAGTTGTGTCTTGAAGTGAAATAGTGTAGAGATCAGTACCCCGTGTACCGGAAAGTAAGTCATTCCCATCATAATCACGAACAAAACATGTCTTCTTTCTGAAAGCAACCTCCAAATCCGCATCACAGAATTGACCAACCGAGAAAAGATTGTGATTGAGCCCTTCGACGTAGTATACCCTTTTGATCGTGATATTCCCCTGAACCAAATCTCCATACCCTAGGATCGGTGCAAATTGATCATTTCCGAATCGGACCATACCCAGGAACTTCTCTACGAAGTTAATTAGAAGCTTGAGATTCCCCGTCATGTGCTTCGTGCATCCGGAGTCCAGTATGAAGAGAATTATTTGTATCACCTACAGAAGAGTTAGAACACGATGGAGCATTTGCTAAATTGGATACCACATTAGTTGTGATTGTAGAATCATTAGTATCCTTAGCAACATTTAAAGGCATACTAACACTCGTTGTCACATTTTCTGTCCTAACTTTAGGCATCCATTTATATCCTGGAGGACATTGATTAGCAAACCACTATTTCCAAGACTTGCTAGCAGACTCATATAATTTCGTAATTCTGCTTCTAGGGTTCTTAGTGGTGGAGTCTGATGCATTACTTTTCTTAGTGGGGGTTGCACCAGAATGGTTCACTTTGTGTTTGGGTTTACTAGCACTAATAGGCATCGCAACTTGCTTCTTAGTTCTAGTATCTACGCCTTTGACATTATTCACAGCACACATAAAATGATTAGCATTAGAACATTTTCCACATTTGACACAAACAAGTTTCACATTCAAAGCATTCAAATCGTTCAAAGCATTCAAATCGCCATTACACGCGATTACAGACTTCTTATTTTTAAAAACATTCAAATTCCTAGGGTGTTCTTCTACTTCCTTCATCTTCCCTTGACTCTTGTGTTTCCAGACCTTATCATTCACTTGAGTGCTCTTAAGCTGAGGCCGGCTAACACTAGCAGTGGAGACTACTCTTGTAGTAGAAGACACACTAATATTAGTGTTTCTAGAAGTCTAAGGCGAGTGACTAACTTTGTTTGTGGGTTTAGTGGTCATTCTATACATCCCTGGTTTAATCACATTATTGTGCTTAACGCTTGGTGCTACAATATTCCTTATGGGTTGAGTATGTGGTAACCTTTCCTTTCCATCCATCTTGGGGGCAAACACAGGTTTTGCAAAGAATTTGAGAAAGTAGATGGTTTTCCTAAGATAGAGGATCTAGTCACTTTAGAGGCATTTGGTTGTCTAACAACAGATTTCTTAACGCTAGGTTTCACAACTTTCCCACCCATCTTAGCAACGAGTTTCTTCAACTCTGCTATTGCTATGTCTTTTTCTTGTAACTGAGCTTTCAAATCCGAAATATCAAGACTTTTTTCATTTAGTAATCGACAGGACTCAGATAAATTTACTTCCAAAGGTGTATCATTTGAAAAGCTTCCAACTTTCTTTTGCAAAGCAAGTTCAAGTGAGTGACAATGTTTTTGAAGATAATCATATCTATGTTGAAGTAACGAAAACTCTTTTTAGTCAACTTTATTCGAAAGCTCAGTTTCAAGACGTTCACATTCTTTAACTTGATCAAGATATTTGCATTCAACATCAGAATATTCATCAATATCAGCACAAGATGTAACATAAACACACATAATATCTTTTGAGAGACATTCGTTTAAGAGTAGATCATATGCTGTAGAAAACTCGTCTCTTTCAAATTGATGATCGTTCACTTCTTGTTCAAGAGATTCCACATATTTCAAATCATCAAACATTTCTTGCTTAATTAGTGTTTCAAATTCCAAAATATGTTTTTGCGTTCTTTCTGCAAGCGGAATCAAAATACTTTTCACAAGCACAGTTATATCGTGAGGAATTTCTTTGTCTCCTTTTGAAAGTTCACGTTTTTTCCAGTCATCGTCAACAACCTTTTTGAAATTTTCAATGTTACTCTTGAGAATACTAAGTGCTTGCTTACTCTTACTTACAGAAGCTTTATATGGCAAGTAGTCAATAAATTTTGAAACATTAGTTTTCTTAGTGGCAAAAGCTTGTCTCCATTTAATTCTTATTTGTTCACATTCGAAAAATATTTGCTCACGAGTTTTCTGTGTTTGTGGTTTGAAAAGACCATAAAGACTGTTTTCATAAGCATAATTATATGGTTTAACAAATTCTTTATTAACTTTTAGTCTACTCTCTTCTGCCAAATCCTTTGTCTCTTCACTATCGGGCCTAACAACAAGACAATCAAGATCGGTCCATTGGGACTCATCAAGATATAAGTGCTGATTCTCAGATTGAGCTTGCTCAAGGTACTTGGTATTAGCAATGCTAGGTCTATCCTTAAAGAACGAACGAGGTGCCAACATTCTCATGGTTTGAATTGATTGATTAGTTTTGTAAACAATTTTCTTGTAAAAATCAATTTGAGTTTCAAGTTCCACCATTTTGTCGATGTCATTCGCTTGTTTAGTTTTGAAATCCTTTTCCAACTTTTCAACCACTGCTTTCTTTTCCTTAGCAAGTTTAGTTTTTTCTTCTTGAAGAAAACCATTTACTTGAGTTAGCTCATTAACTTTAGTGGTAGCAAGATACGTTTTGTGACATTCAGTACTCAAAGAGGTGTTATAATTACGTTTCTCTTATTCTAGAAGCTTAAGAGTTTCGTTATATTTCTGTTGAAAATCATCCTTTTTGACATTAATTAAACACCCTTTGTACCCCTCCATCTTATTAGTCTTTTGAAGAAGCTGGTCTCTATAGCTATCAATGGTCTCACTAGATTTAATTAGAGCAGCTTTGCATTCTTCAAAATTTTGAGTGAGTGTAGCGTTTGCCTTCTTTAATTGCTTTTGACTCTTTCTAGTGTCTTTGACATCTTTTTGTAAAGAAGCAATTACGTTAGCGAGTGCAATACGCTCCTCGTCATCATCATACTCAATTGCATGTTGATCATCCTCAGACTCATTATTACACATGTCTGATGAATCGGGTGTGGTATTGCTATCAACTGTTTCCATCATACATGTGTCATTAATGACTTTGTGTAGCTCAGAATGCTCATGAATATTACCAAACACATTATATTCCTCTTCAGTGTGTACCTTGTCGATTGGCTCAGTATCAAAGATAGGACCATTTTCATCTTCAGTGACGTTGAGAACTTCTTCAACCTTTGCCATGTACGAGTAATGTGCTTCAAGTTCTTGATCGGAGGCTTCATCATTAGTGTAATCAAGCATTTCTGCTTCCTCAACCGACAATTTAACCCCAGCTTCCATCTTCTTGCATAGCAGCATCTTTTCCTTATGATAGCCAGAGTCCCTAACCCGTTTCGGCTTCCTACATTCCTTTGCCATATGCCCATAGCCTTGACAATTAAAGCACTGAATACCACTTTGCTGAATCACTTGAGTACCAACAGTTTCCCTATTCCCAATAGCAGTAGCAATCCTCTAAGTATCATACTTAGCATTTTGTCGATCATACCGTGCACAACCCTCAACATGTGTTGGAGTACGTCGATCATACCTAGGAGGACTTTCATCACATTGACGTGTGTCATACCTTCGAGGACTCTCAACATATTGGTTCCTTGTATTTGATGATGTTTGAAGATTGTTGTTGGTGGGTTTGAAGATTTTCTTGTATGTCTTCATAATGAAAGCAATTTGTTGCTTCATCTCCCTATCCTTCTGAGCTAGTTCTTCATCACTGTCCTCTTCAGATGATGGCTCAGGTGATGGTGATGGTGATGGTGCTCTTGGTTCTTTGTCTCGTGATCTTGTGGGAGCTAAATACTTAGATGAAGTGGAGTATCTCGGTGAAGAGGATGTAGTGGAGTATCTTGGTGAGGAGGATTTAGTGGAGCATGACTTTGGAGCACGAAAGCGATCATCTTGAACATGTTGAGTGGCAGACACCAAAGCAAGTGGATTAGCAATCTTTGCTATCCTTTCAGCTCGAAGTTCATTCGCCTCTTTGAAATTGTTTCAAAATGTCAAAGAGCGTGTGATAGTTGACCTCGTCTAACTTACTCTGTTGTTTCACCAAAGTTACGAACCGTGTCCACTCTGGTTGAAGTTGTTGTAGAAATTGCACATTGACTTGCATGGTAGAGACTTGCAAATTGTTTCTTGTCATGTCATTCATTATCTTGTAGAACCTTGAGTAATATGAATCAATTACTTCCCCATCCAATGAAGTGAACTTACCAAAGTTCCAGAACAAGTTAGTTTTGACATCTTGCTTGTTAAGTGATTCACCTTGTTGCAAGCTTTCAATGGCAAACCATATTTCTTTTGTAGTAGCATTCATCAACCGTTGAGTAAATATCATCCCCAATCCCACTGAGAATAAAATAGATTGCTTCTTTCTCTGCATCAATCCAAGCACGTTTCTCTTTCGAAGTGTTCTCATATGCTTCCTCAATTGTTTGCTCATCGGAACCGGTCGTCGAGTCGGTTGCTAGAATTGCAGGAATGGTTATTGTAGTGAGAGTATAGGGTCCTTCTTTGATGCAACGTCGAAGAACATCACCATTGGGTTTGGTGTCAAGATATCGAAGGAATCGTGATTGCCATTGTGCATATCGACCAGTCACAAGCATTGGTGGTCTCTCTTTGTTACCCGCCACCATGATGTTGTTATTAGTAACACGATATTCAGTAGTAGAATCCATCTCAAGAATGAAAGTGAAGTATATAGGATCTTAAGTAGATGTTGTTGTGAGTAGATTATGGTTGAAACTTCAAAAATGGTGTGAAAAACCTTAAACAATGTCTTCGCAAGAAACCAAAAATTCTTAGGCGAAAAGTCACACGAAAAAAATTTCAAAATCACGTTTTTGAAAATTTTATAACAAGTCGGAATAAATGTGTTATACCTAATCCGGAATAACAAGCACCCTTATCCGGAATCCCTTATCCGGAATCGACCTTATCCGGAATCAACCTTATGCGGAATCAACCTTATCCGGAATCTTCCTTATCCTGAATCAACCTTATCCGGAATCTCTTATCCGAAATATCTTAAAAACCTTATTTGGAATAATTTATAATGCTTATCCGGAATGTGATGTATGCTTATCCGGAATCCTTTACGAGCTCTAATCTGGAATAATCTGCTAATCCAGAATAACTTACAACGTTATCCGGAATGTAAAACTTCCCTTATCCGGAATCTATAGAAGAACCTAATCCGGAATAATTTCTGACGCTAATCCGGAATATCTTCTAGTCTTTATCCGGAATCCCTATATAGCTTATCCGGAATCCTTTTCTAACTCTATCCGGAATAACTGAAGAAGCTTATCCGAAATATATTTTGAAATGTGTCTAATCCGGAATGATGTAGATGCCAAGCTTATCCGGAATCTAACTTTTCTTACCCTTATCCGGAATCACAAAGTTGATGTAATCCGGAATATGAAGACTTCAAGGCTAATCCGGAATATCAAACCCCTCTTAGAAACTCAACCCGAATAAGAAAAATTTGATATTTTCAAACTTTTTCCCAATAATCAAACCAAAACTTCCAATTTTTTCGTGAAAATCAACAAAATAACTAACACAAATTCCTACCACAACTTTGTAGGCAACTTGTATGAAGTTTTTTGAGCTCGAAAAGACAAAAAAATTTGAGAGGAAATGATTTGGAGATGAAAATCACACGAATAAAAAATAAGAACCACAAACTAAACACGAATCTACCCCATGGCGATTGATACCAATTGTTGTCCCATATTATTAGATGATTAAAGATAGAAAATAGATGAAAAGAGATGGATTTCTAGAGAGAAAAAGTAGTGAGAGAAAGTAGAGAGAGAAGTGATTAACAAGGTGAAATTAGATTAAGAAAAATAAGAACTTCCACCCTCCTAAGGGTGCTTATATAGTCCACCCACATGCGGGCTCTCTAATGGACTATATATCTTTTGGGTCGAGCTTGAATAAATGCTTAGTACCTTGAAAGAGTCCTTTTAAGCTAACCATCAAGCTCGTAATGTCACGACTATTTTAACTAACTATTACAACGTTCTAATAAATATTACAATATAAACCTATGACCGAACATTCTTGTTTGACTCAATATTTTGAGGCTAACACAAATGATCAAGGATTTTAGTGATTTAAGAAGTATGAAAGAATCTGAAAATGTATGTGCAAAAGAGGTGGATTGAAAGTCTGAGAATGGTCCACTATTTATAAGACAAATGTCCAACGGCTATATCTGCATGCGGTTCCTTATTAGAGCCCGCGGTTCCTTATCAATAAGGAACCGCCGTAGGCGCTAAGGAATCGTCGGCGTAGAGTCCGCTCTCTTTTGTCTTTTAGTGGGTTGGTTCGAATCTGTGGATTAAAATATCCTAAAGGGATATTCCAAACCAAGATAGAATATGCCATTTTCAAATTTCAAACTTTCAAATAACTAATTTAATAAAACATTTTCTTAAAAAGAAAGTTTAATAATAAAACTTTGTCACACTTAATAAAAAGTGAGTTTTAAGAAAAGATTAAATCCTTGATCACTTAATTAGTATAATTACTTGTTTGTTCATACCTTAAGTGATAATGGTTGAAATGAAAAATACTTGAACTCAAGAATTCGTTTTTCATTGTTTTCGTAAATGCTTGTTTTACATATTGTCGTAATAAAAACAAAGCGAGACCAAAAAATGCAAGTGATGAGACTGTATTTATACATAGTCTCATCGTCCAAATCGGGCTTAAAACGCTTAAAATATCGTCAAAATACCCAAAATATGCCTGTGTTTGTTCATTGTGTATTTCAAGTACGGATATCGTGAATTCACCAAAAGATCAAAGGAATCAAGCAAAAACGAACACGGGAAACGAAGCCGCGCAAAGAACCAAGCCCGAATCATGAATTTCCTTTGAAGTCCTTGAAGTTTGAAGATTTGGCAAGAATGGTCCCTCAACTTTTGAAGACTTGTCACTTTTGACCCTTGTAAATCTTTATTATTACAAGATTGGTCCTTAAGTTTCAAGAAAATACCATTTATGCCCTTGAAGAATGCATTAAATGCATAAAAAACCCTTGGTAAAAGTTTTGATATACTTTGGTGCCATATTTGACAAAATGGGAAAGTTATTTACAAGGAAATAAGTGTTGTGGCTGTTTAATACTAAGTGATCAAGTGAAAGGAATGGAGGGGCCAAATCTGTTAAAACAAAACCCAAACCCGACCCAAATCCACCAAATACCCCACAAAACCCACCAATAGCCCAAACAATCACCCTATACCCGGCCCAAGTCAATACCCAGTCAAATCCACTTAAACTTTTTAAACCGGGATTAATTAATTTAAAAACAGGGGGAAACATGGACTGTTTATCACTATAACCCCCATCACCCCCAAAATCCTAGCTAAGAACCCTAATTGGGATATCATGACTCACTTTCGCTCCAGAATATTAATTAAACCCATCCCAACTTAAACCCAGCTCACAAAACACCAACCCGTGACCATATGTGACCCCACAAGTGTCCCCTGCTCCTCCATATTTGGCAAAAAGGGAATCCTACAGCTATCAAACGTTCCAAAACGTTTTTCTTTGTCCCCAAGGACCAAATGAGCGTCCAGGATCAAGTTAACCAGCTGGCACATCACATGAGGCATCTTTGACCAAGAAACTTTGAATTTTCAAAGGGCATTACTGGAAGATCCATTGCTAGGGTTTTAGTTTCTAGATTTTTCTTTCTCATTGTATAAATAAGGACGAATTGTGTCCTTATTTCCTTTGTTCCAGTCTTTATGTAATTTTATAAGCTTATTAATGAAAATGAAATGTTTTTAAATTTGCATATAACTGAGTTCCTCCTATTTGTTTTCTAGTTTTATTGATAATTAGTTTAGAAAGAATTCAAGTTTGTAGTTTATAAACAAGTTTTCAGAAATTTTCAAAGTTGTTAAAAACGTATTTTAAGATTTTCAAAAATTTCAAACCAAGGTTGTGTGGAAGTGATAGTGGAAGCCTGATTTTGGTTTGTTGATTTTTGATTAAGTTTCATTTTCTTTTAAGTAAAAGGTTTCAATAGATTTGTTTCAACAAAGTTTTCAAAGATTTTTCATAAAAATCACATTTTTATTTGTTAACTGTTACTGTAGCTTAAGCTCATCACATTCCTGAAAAGCTTGTGATAAGCTTTTGCTACTTGCATTTGTCTCCTTGGTTTGCTGTTGTGTGCAGGGATTGAAGAAACAAATCTTTCCAACATTCCCTTCTTTCATTTTTTTTACATTTGAAGACATTGAAACCCCTGGTTCTGCTGTTGAACCTCAGCAGGGGTCCTCTACACTTCATAAGCTTCATCATAAGCTCCTTAATCACTCCTTTGGAAGGCTTTCAGCCAGGTATGGGCTTGAACCCCATTGGTTTAATTCCTGAAGTTTATATGTGATGATTATATTAATTTGTGGAAATCTGTTGTTTACATGCTTTGTGCATGGTTTGTTTAAGCTTAGTTGATGATTGTATGCATGATTAAGGTAGTTATAATCAGTTTAGTCTAAGTTTGTTAGAAATTGGCTTGTTAAAATTAGTTTTCAGATTATAAGGGGGTGTTTGGATCTGTTTTTTTGGGTGAATGTCTGATTAATATTTAGCCTAAAAACAGATTAAATATACTCAAGAGGTAGTATTAGGTTGGTTTTGAGTATTTGCTTCTAGTTTGGTTAAGTTTTTGATAAAATTGCATGCCCAAATGGGTATTAACTAGCAAATCAGTCAAGTCTTGTTTTTGACTGTTTTTGTGCCTTTTAGACTTTGTAAGCTCACTCAATGTTAGAAGTTAGGTCTAGTTAGGGTTTTAGATAGCTTTCAAGTGATTTGGTATGCTTATGTGATAATTGTGGCCCATTTAAATCCGTTTTGTGCCATTTTTGACAGTACTGTTCATCAGTAACTCAACATAGCTTTTACAGTCACTTAATTGGCCCTTGTGTTGTGATTTTTGAGCTGTTACTTGTTTAATTTCTTGTTTTATTGACTCCCCACAACCCAACTGGTTGTGGGGGTGCCTTATTGCCCAAGAAAAAGCTCAAGAAAAGCTTTCCTAAGCTTTTCAAATTTTTGTCTGCTTATTTGCACTAGCAGTGGGAACTCACTTTCCCCTGCTAGTTTGTTTGTAGCCACTGCTACACTAAAAGACAGACGCAATCAAAAAGGTCACTATCAGATTTTACATTTTTGTCTTTGGTGAACTAATTTAGGATTTAGACTCTGATTCTTTTTGCATTATTTTTCTTTTTAAATTTCTGATTTTTCAGTTTAGTTTATTTGGTTGTTACTGTTCATTTTCTATTTTTTATATTTAATTGCATTTTTAATTAATTTTAAATAGGCTGTTTTTGGAATTTAGTGTAGAAAAGTTTTATTTTTCAGATTTAAAATTTTTCTTAGACTTAGAATATTAGTTTAAGATTTTTGGTTTTAAAATTAGTTACTGTTCACTTTTTAATTATTTTTTATAATTAATTTAAGTTAATTAGGGTTTAATTATTAAATAGTTTTGTCTTTTAGTGCAAATTTTTACTTTTTCAAACTTTTTCAATTTTCTACTGTTCATTAGGGTAATTTAGGATTTTAAAAATTGTTAAATTAATTTTGTCATTATTTTATTATTTTTTTTAGGATTATTTTAGTTTAAAAATAGTTTTTAGTGATTAAAAAATAGAAAAATAGTTTTTAAAATTTAGGAAAAATACTTTTTAGTCATTAAATAATATAAGTTAGTTATTAGTTCAATAAATTAATATTTTGGGCATTTTGTTAATTATATTTAATTTTTGGGCTTTAATTAGCATTAAAAATTGAATATTTAATTAATAAAAGGTTTTAAAATATATTTGTTGGATTTTTATTCTTATTTATATTATTTAAGACTTAGATTAATCATTTAATTAATTTTTAGGTTTAATTTTTAATTTCGTCACGTTTTACGTATTTACGTTCGCGTTTTACGTTAATTCGTCGTAGTTTAAACGTAGTCGTAGCTCGTTTTTTATTTTTCTCTCTTGAAACCAAAAACGTCACTAATCCAAACATTGTTATTTTATATTTTGGCACATTAATTCACACACCTCCTTCGAGAACGAACTTGCATTTATTCGATTTGTCGGTTTTTCATTAAATCGTCGAGTTTAATACTTGCCGCATTTATATTTGCTTTTTCCTAAAAGTAGATATATACTAAAACCTACACCAATTTTTGGCGCCGCTGCCGGGGAGGTGTTTAGTGTGCCATTACTATTAGTATCGTGTTTGTGTGAGTAGTGCGTTTTTGCTTTTCAATTTTTGGAAAGCGTGAATATCGTACATACTCATTTTTGTTATTTTTCTCTATTATATTATAGTATCCAAATAAATCGTGTTTAATTTTCCTAAGTTAAACACACAACAATCTTTACTATATTGTAGATATATTGGTTTTCGTTTTTATTGTGAATATATTATTACTATATTGTACTACGTAAGAACAATAAATATACAAGTACTCCAAAAGCGTGAAAACGCAACCTTGATTCGGGATTTCATCACTCGATCATTGTATTCGAATCTAAAGCAAAAGTTTAAAGGCAAAATAGATAAATACTTTCGTGAGGCTTAATTTCAATTAACACAAACTATAAGGTGGGTATAAGGCGGTTGTATTTCACGACCTAAAGGAAAAAGGCTCTTAAGTGCTTCGCGCCGCCTCGTTTCCTCCGCTTGCTTGTGCGTGTTTTGAGAAAGAGGGCTAATCGAGGGTTTGCCGCCCAAGTATTATCTACGTATATTATATTTGCTTGTGTTTTCAAGATTAAACCCTCTTGAACGTTTTGGTGTTCCACCAACGTTCTAAAGTCATCGAAAGCGTTCACTCCACGTGATCGTTTTCATTCTTTGAGGCTCCTTTAATCGAGAAAGTCGATTCGAGGGGAGATTTGTAGATTTGTGTCTACGTAATACAACAAAAAAAAATCCAAAAAAAATTAAAAAACCAATCAAAAACCAAAAAAATTGAAAAATCAAAAAGCCGCAAAAAGAATCTTCTTTGCTACCACCCATTCTACGCTTAGTGCATGCGCACTCGATCGAAGGATTATTCCAATTCTAGCGAAGCTTCGAATCGACGCAATCGTAATCGAAGGAATCGACGACGTAGACGAGAATTAGAAACCGACGTTCCTAATATCGTTGTTGAAGAGACCTTAGACGAGATGGCCGACAATCGTTCTATGATGGAATTGCTCCAAGCGCCCACCGAGGGTTATGGAGACGCGATCGTAATTCCCACTATCGAGGCGGAGAATTTTGAGATCAAGAGCGGAATGCTTTCGTTGATCCAAGCTACGAAGTTTCGAGGTCGTGAAGTCGATAATCCTCACGACCATATTCGGAATTTTGATCGTCTTTTAGCCACGAGCAAGTTTAAGAATGTCGACACCGATGTCGTCAAACTTATGCTTTTTCCGTACTCGCTCGATGGTGCCGCCAAGGATTGGTACGAGAAAGAGCCACCTAATTCGATAACTACGTGGAAGGATCTCGTTTCCAAGTTCGTTAATTATTTTTTCCCACCGTCTAAGACAACGTTTTTCAAAAACGAGATTACAAAATTTGAGCAAAAATCGAATGAATCTTTTAGAGACGCGTGGGATCGTTTTAAGGAATTGCTTAGGCAATGTCCTCATCATGGTTTTTCCGAGTTGCACCAAATCGATACGTTTTACAACGGTCTTAATTTTCACGAACAAGACTCGTTGAATTCCGCCGCCGGTGGCAACTTTTTGTGTAAAACTCCGAGAGAAGCTTTGATAATTATCGAAAACCGATCCAAGGTTTACCAACTCCGCAATGCACCGAGTGTTGCCAATGTCGCCAATGTTAGTAGTTCTAATCGCGACATTGAGAGAGTTGATGCAAAAGTCGATAAGCTTACGAATGTGTTCACGTCTTATCTCATTGAGATGCAAAAGAAAGACGCTCCCGCTACGGTGAAAGCGGTTGAGGTTTCGTGTACGTTTTGTGGTGGACCTCATAATTATTACGAGTGTGCGGCTACGGATGGCCAAACGTCGAATGTGAGTGCGTTAAACAACAATTTTTCTAATCAAAATAACGCGGGTCCATCACAACAAGACAATTATAACCAAGGCAACAATTTTCAAAACCGAAACAATTTTCAAGGAAATAATCAACAAGGAAATTTTTCGAATCAAAATCAAGGAGGTTATAATCAAGGTCGTAATATAACTTGGAAAATCGAGATAACAATCAAGGAAACAATTTTTCAAGTGGTAATCAAGGAAATTTTCAAAGAAGTAATCAAAACCAAGGGAACTTTAATTCTAATCAAAATAGTTCGTCAAACGATTTTCAAAATTACATGAAAACGAATGAGGCTAATATGAGACTATTAGAGGGAGAAATTGGTACTTTGAAAAACGACTTTACTAATACTTTGAAATTGCAAAACACGAAGATTGAGCAAGGGCAAATTGATATTAAAAAGATGTTTTCGGCCATTATGAACAAAGCCTCGGGTTCGTCATCGAGTTCGTTACCTAGTGACACCGTTGCTAATCCGAAAGAACAATGTAAAGCCGCCTCGTCTCGTGAGAAAGGTCGTGTGATTACCCCTAACCTTGAAGGATTCCGTGTTGTTTATCCCTCTCAACCCTCGACTTCTAAGACGTCCTCTTGTACTAAAGTCGATGGGGTGAACGTGGCGACCAAGGAAAGGAGTGCACACCCTCGTGTACCTCGAATTCCATCCACGGTTCAAAAAGAGAGCTTTGTCGACCTTACCAAAGTAACCCTTGAAAAAACTTGTGCATCGATCCTTCTTAAAAAACCCAAAAGGCGTATGCCGAGAAAGGAAAAGGATCCGGGCCAATTTCTCCTACCTTGTGATTTTTCCGAGATTGAGGGATGTTTAGCCCTTTCCGATTTAGGTGCTAGCATCAATCTCATGCCTCATTCTCTTTGGAAATTGATGAGATTGCCTTCGCTTACCCCCACGAACATGACAATCGAGCTTGCAAATTGTACTCCACTTATACCAATTGGAATAGCCGAGGATGTCTATGTTAGGATTGGAAAGTTTGTTTTTCCCGCGGATTTCGTTATATCCGATTACGAGTGTGACCCTAAATGTCCCATTATTTTAGGCCGACCATTCTTATCGACGGCTAGAACCGTAATCGACGTTCACGAGGGGAGACTTACTATGAGATATGGGGATGAAAAAATAGACTTTTTCGCTAGAAAATCCCAAGGATTTAATGAGAATGAAAAAACCGAGGTTTCAAAACCTAATGATTCAAATTCTAATGATTTCAAAATGTTTACTTTAGCGGAAAGGATGAAGCTTGATGCATGTTTTGAAAGAATTAAGAAAAACGGTTTTAAGGATGATGATTTTAATGATAAAGAATACGTGTACCTAATTCAAAAGGGTATGTGTAAATACATGGATGAAAACTCACTTTGGGATGTTTTTAGCGAAACAAGTGAACCACCAATTCCGAAGGGTGACGTTAATGCCATCACGACAATGACCAAAATGGATTCGTCTTCACAACCTTCGAAGGACCACGTCTTTGAGGCTTCAACTTCTAACTCCATCGAAGTGCCTCCTTTGCCTAGCCCAACACCCGTTGAGGCTAAAGGGTTCATCGACATAGATCCTCTCGTCTTAGAAAAGTCACCTAAGCATAGCCCTAGTGCTTGTAAGTCCATGGTTTTGAGTGCTCATATCGACTCTTTCTTTGACGATGACGATGGCGATTTTGCCGAGATTGATCACGTACTTCGAAATCCACATGCAATTTTTGATTCTCCTAAGAAGAAACATGTGAAGTACGATGATTACGAGTTTGATCCCGAGATTGAGGAAATCATTGAACGAGAGCTAGCTCTTATGCCTTCACTTCCACCTACGAGTGAGGTCGATCTTTCCAAAATCGAGGATGAACTAAATGAGTTGGAACGTCTTATTTTCGATGATGAACCAACTCATGTGACCACCAAAAATCCCATTCTCGAGGAGTTACCTTATCAACACTCCTCATTTGAGAATGACGTTTACCACATTCGTGAGGATCTAACTTATCAACGATCCCCACAAAAGAATGATGGTTTCGTGCTTGATCGTGATCTTTTCGAGAGAGTTTCCAAGATACTCAAGGAGGGGAATGACAAACCTTGGTTTGACAAGCCTATCTTTGATGAAGAAATCGATGAGATCGACGTTCATGAGGATGACGAGTATGTTGACCCCGAGGGGGCGGTGTTCTTTATTGACAAACGTTTTGAGAACTTATATAATCCACCACCCCCTAACCGCGACTTAAATGTGAGAATTTTTAGCGCGACTAATTTTGAATTTGACACGCCAAATATTTTCGACATCATTCAATCGGGTTTTCATAAAGAGTTTAAAAACGATGAAAAAGGAAAAGATTTTAAAAATGTTTTAAATGATTTTTCTACATGTTTAACTCCGTCATCACATCGTGTTATGAGTGCTACCACCTCGTCTACTCCTTTTGACGATGGTGTGTGTGGTTTTAGTGTGGGGGAAGTCCCAAATGTTCCCTCCCATTTCTCCACCGAGGACGAGATTTACGATCCCGGAATTGCTTGTAAAGGGAAATCTCCGTCTTCCACCGATGCAATAAATGGAAATCATATCTATTTGCTTGGTGTGAGTCTACCTCGAGTAGCTCATAAGTTTGACTTACCCATTGCCCCACCTTTCTACTTCTTATCTCTTTTCTTCTACCCCTTTGGGGTTTCGGCTTTGGTTGGAGTAGCGTTGTTTCGTCTTTCATCCGAAAACGAAGACGCTATCTTTGACCCCGGTATACGTTTATCGGGTTTTTAAAGTACTCCACGTACTTTTGGGCCTTGTTCATCATCTAAGCCCCACCAAAATTGACCATACCATGATTATCCCTAAATGATCACATTTATGGGGATTCGAGTCGAGCTTTTGACTCGGTTATCAAAAATAAGGTGCCTCGTGGGGGATTCTCATGCTTATCCTTGTACATATTATTGCTTTCTTAGTTAACGTAACGAGGGGACTTGTGCTCTTCCGACCTTTGTTCCGTGGTTGTTTGTGATTGTGATTTATTAGGTTCATCGTCATCATTGAAGCCTCTCGTGTTCGTTTTACGGATCACTCGAGCTTCGATCGTTGCCTTTGGAGATTCCGATATCCGATGATATCCTTTTATGTTCTAACGTTTATCTTAGTAGCATAATTCATAAACGGCTTTTAGGTTATTCGTTTTACCCTTTCCATGCTCGAGATTAAGCATTCGACTTCGTCTCTAGTATGGGGGTGTTTACACCCCTAGACTCGAAACATTGAGGACAATGTTTAGTTTTAGTATGGGGGGGGTGAGTAGATACTTCACCTTGCTTACGTCACCACGCTATCCAATATTCATCTTTTTGTTATCGTTTTATGCAAAATAAGGCTAAAAATGGCCAAATTTTAAAATTTCTCTAGTTTTTCATAAGTGTTTAAGACACGAATGTAGGTTTTCCGATGGTGAGAACGAGAGTAAATTTTGACTCGACCGTGCGTGTTGAGCACTTAGCTTCGATTCCTTAACTTTTTAGGCTAAGTCTCTTAAATGAGGACGAGAAATGATAGAGTTATTTATAAGTCTCGTAATTGTCACGATCTTATGTGTAGTAATTATTAGCTTATTCTCCCCACGTTTTTGCATAATAAATTGTTAATAAATATTGATTTGGCGGTTTAGTCACTATTGTTGGGTTTCTAATTTGTTTTGGTAGCTTCCATGTAATTAAATTGGGAAAACATTAAGGTATCGCCAGCGTCACGGTTTTGAAGTATTGGCACCCGAATAATCGAAAGCTTCACCTAATAATAAGATTTCAAGTGCTCACCTAAATTAAGCAAAAATTTGAAGCTCACAAGGCCGATAAATCTATGCCCAAATTGAAAGTGAATCAAGCCTTAATCTTCGAAGCTTTAAAGATCCAAAATTCGCTTTAGCGTGAGGATATACGTCTTTGGCTAATAAAACCACCGATGAGGCGGATAATAAAAGGCAAGGCAAGACCGAAGTCATAATAAAAGCTTCATGGCGAAGTTGAATAAAAGATGGAGGTAAACCAAAGATAATAAGGCCCTTCCGTTAGGGGGCGTATAAAAGTCTTGGTAATAAGTCTCATGTTCAAAACCGTTATAAAACCGTGTTTATCGATCCTTCTTGTTGACTTAATTTTTTGACATCGTTGTCTATTAGGGTGAATTATTAATTTGATGATTTTGGTTACACCGTTAAAACTCTATTTTTAGACTTAATCTCTATTCACGCATAAGTCGATGATGTATCCTCGTGATCATTAAGACAAAATAAAATATAAGAGATACCAAGTAGGAATAAGGGAGTTTAGGTGTGTAATTAACACTCATGAGATGTGTTCGTGTTGCTAACTTATAATAACAATGATCTTGTTACACGCTTAGCATGGGATTGGGTGAAAATCGAGGACGACAAAATTATTTCTAACGAAGCATTCACGTGTTCTTGTTCTATGATCCCAAAAGTCACATTCTAGTGATGAAAACAATACATTATGTCTAAAACACGTGTAGTAGTTTATTTAAATTTACGACTTCAATAAATATCATCATAAAATGAATTTTGGAAGTGCTACGATACTTAATTCTAGCATTGTGTGGGGACACGGCAATGGTTTAGTATGGGGGAGTGATGAGACTGTATTTATACATAGTCTCATCGTCCAAATCGGGCTTAAAACGCTTAAAATATCGTCAAAATACCCAAAATATGCCTGTGTTTGTTCATTGTGTATTTCAGGTACGGATATCGTGAATTCACCAAAAGATCAAAGGAATCAAGCAAAAACGAACACGGGAAACGAAGCCGCACAAAGAACCAAGCCCGAATCATGAATTTCCTTTGAAGTCCTTGAAGTTTGAAGATTTGGCAAGAATGGTCCCTCAACTTTTGAAGACTTGTCACTTTTGACCCTTGTAAATCTCTATTATTACAAGATTGGTCCTTAAGTTTCAAGAAAATACCATTTATGCCCTTGAAGAATGCATTAAATGCATAAAAAACCCTTGGTAAAAGTTTTGATATACTTTGGTGCCATATTTGACAAAATGGGAAAGTTATTTACAAGGAAATAAGTGTTGTGGTTGTTTAATACTAAGTGATCAAGTGAAAGGAATGGAGGGGCCAAATCTGTTAAAACAAAACCCAAACCCGACCCAAATCCACCAAATACCCCACAAAACCCACCAATAGCCCAAACAATCACCCTATACCCGGCCCAAGTCAATACCCAGTCAAATCCACTTAAACTTTTTAAACCGGGATTAATTAATTTAAAAACAGGGGGAAACATGGACTGTTTATCACTATTACCCCATCACCCCCAAAATCCTAGCTAAGAACCCTAATTGGGATATCATGACTCACTTTCGCTCCAGAATATTAATTAAACCCATCCCAACTTAAACCTAGCTCACAAAACACCAACCCGTGACCATATGTGACCCCACACGTGTCCCCTGCTCCTCCATATTTGGCAAAAAGGGAATCCTACAGCTATCAAACGTTCCAAAACGTTTTTCTTTGTCCCCAAGGACCAAATGAGCGTCCAGGATCAAGTTAACCAGCTGGCACATCACATGAGGCATCTTTGACCAAGAAACTTTGAATTTTCAAAGGGCATTACTGGAAGATCCATTGCTAGGGTTTTAGTTTCTAGATTTTTCTTTCTCATTGTATAAATAAGGACGAATTGTGTCCTTATTTCCTTTGTTCCAGTCTTTATGTAATTTTATAAACTTACTAATGAAAATGAAATGTTTTTAAATTTGCATATAACTGAGTTCCTCCTATTTGTTTTCTAGTTTTATTGATAATTAGTTTAGAAAGAATTCAAGTTTGTAGTTTATAAACAAGTTTTCAGAAATTTTCAAAGTTGTTAAAAACGTATTTTAAGATTTTCAAAAATTTCAAACCAAGGTTGTGTGGAAGTGATAGTGGAAGCCTGATTTTGGTTTGTTGATTTTTGATTAAGTTTCATTTTCTTTTAAGTAAAAGGTTTCAATAGATTTGTTTCAACAAAGTTTTCAAAGATTTTTCATAAAAATCACATTTTTATTTGTTAACTGTTACTGTAGCTTAAGCTCATCACATTCCTGAAAAGCTTGTGATAAGCTTTTGCTACTTGCATTTGTCTCCTTGGTTTGCTGTTGTGTGCAGGGATTGAAGAAACAAATCTTTCCAACATTCCCTTCTTTCATTTTTTTTACATTTGAAGACATTGAAACCCCTGGTTCTGCTGTTGAACCTCAGCAGGGGTCCTCTACACTTCATAAGCTTCATCATAAGCTCCTTAATCACTCCTTTGGAAGGCTTTCAGCCAGGTATGGGCTTGAACCCCATTGGTTTAATTCCTGAAGTTTATATGTGATGATTATATGAATTTGTGGAAATCTGCTGTTTACATGCTTCGTGCATGGTTTGTTTAAGCTTAGTTGATGATTGTATGCATGATTAAGGTAGTTATAATCAGTTTAGTCTAAGTTTGTTAGAAACTGGCTTGTTAAAATTAGTTTTCAGATTATAAGGGGGTGTTTGGATCTGTTTTTTTTTTGTGAATGTCTGATTAATATTTAGCCTAAAAACAGATTAAATATACTCAAGAGGTAGTATTAGGTTGGTTTTGAGTATTTGCTTCTAGTTTGGTTAAGTTTTTGATAAAATTGCATGCCCAAATGGGTATTAACTAGCAAATCAGTCAAGTCTTGTTTTTGACTGTTTTTGTGCCTTTTAGACTTTGTAAGCTCACTCAATGTTAGAAGTTAGGTCTAGTTAGGGTTTTAGATAGCTTTCAAGTGATTTGGTATGCTTATGTGATAACTGTGGCCCATTTAAATCCGTTTTTGTGCCATTTTTGACAGTACTGTTCATCAGTAACTCAACATAGCTTTTACAGTCACTTAATTGGCCCTTGTGTTGTGATTTTTGAGCTGTTACTTGTTTAATTTCTTGTTTTATTGACTCCCCACAACCCAACTGGTTGTGGGGGTGCCTTATTGCCCAAGAAAAAGCTCAAGAAAAGCTTTCCTAAGCTTTTCAAATTTTTGTCTGCTTATTTGCACTAGCAGTGGGAACTCACTTTCCCCTGCTAGTTTGTTTGTAGCCACTGCTACACTAAAAGACAGAAACAATCAAAAAGGTCACTATCAGATTTTACATTTTTGTCTTTAGTGAACTAATTTAGGATTTAGACTCTGATTCTTTTTGCATTATTTTTCTTTTTAAATTTCTGATTTTTCAGTTTAGTTTATTTGGTTGTTACTGTTCATTTTCTATTTTTTATATTTAATTGCATTTTTAATTAATTTTAAATAGGCTGTTTTTGGAATTTAGTGTAGAAAAGTTTTATTTTTCAGATTTAAAATTTTTCTTAGACTTAGAATATTAATTTAAGATTTTTGCTTTTAAAATTAGTTACTGTTCACTTTTTAATTATTTTTTATAATTAATTTAAGTTAATTAGGGTTTAATTATTAAATAGTTTTGTCTTTTAGTGCAAATTTTTACTTTTTTCAAACTTTTTCAATTTTCTACTGTTCATTAGGGTAATTTAGGATTTTCAAAATTGTTAAATTAATTTTTTCATTATTTTATTATTTTTTTTAGGATTATTTTAATTTAAAAATAGTTTTTAGTGATTAAAAAATAGAAAAATAGTTTTTAAAATTTAGGAAAAATACTTTTTAGTCATTAAATAATATAAGTTAGTTATTAGTTCAATAAATTAATATTTTGGGCATTTTGTTAATTATATTTAATTTTTGGGCTTTAATTAGCATTAAAAATTGAATATTTAATTAATAAAAGGTTTTAAAATATATTTGTTGGATTTTTATTCTTATTTATATTATTTAAGACTTAGATTAATCATTTAATTAATTTTTAGGTTTAATTTTTAATTTCGTCACGTTTTACGTATTTACGTTCGCGTTTTACGTTAATTCGTCGTAGTTTAAACGTAGTCGTAGCTCGTTTTTTATTTTTCTCTCTTGAAACCAAAAACGTCACTAATCCAAACATTGTTATTTTATATTTTGGCACATTAATTCACACACCTCCTTCGAGAACGAACTTGCATTTATTCGATTTGTCGGTTTTTCATTAAATCGTCGAGTTTAATACTTGCCGCATTTATATTTGCTTTTTCCTAAAAGTAGATATATACTAAAACCTACACCAGCAAGTAACGTTTTTAGGCATCATTGCATTAACACAAGCTTTAAAGTACAATATACTTCAAAGATCTTAAATAACCATGCTCTGATACCAATTGTAGAAACTAGAAGGGGGGGTTGAATAGTTTCTAGTTCATTTTTAAAACATTTTTGCTTAATCCACTGTGCGCGATTCTTTATTGTACCCGCGGTTCTTTATCAATAAAGTACCGCCGGTCCATTTAGGGAACCGCTGACAGTGGACGAAACCATTTATTGAATGTTAAACTTAAACAATCATTGGTATCAAATTCTCGATCAAGCTTGACTAGATATGAGATGTGTTTGATTGAAAGATAAATACTACAAGTAAGAAAACACACAAACACATCAAATCAAGAGTACATCAAACAATAGTATAAACACTAAGCACACACGTACTAAGGATAAGCTTTTTTGCAACTAATATGTTTAGACTAAGTGATGTACACTTGACCATAATCTAAACATGAAGCATACACGTACTAAGCCTTAACTTTTCCGCAACTTAGATGTTTAGATTATGAGATGCACACAACACATAACAACATATAAATGCATCAATAAGAGTAAAGACATAAATGTAAAGGAAAGTACCGACACGATGATTTATAGTGGTTTAGCCACGAAGCTCCTCTTCGTCCTACTCCACTCCTCGAGTACACCTTACTCGAGAGTTACTTCACTAGCCAACAAAATCCTTAAGGTGGAGAAACCATACACAACGTCGCTTATCCAATTTAAGACTCTAAGCTAAAATTCGAGTCCTAATCTTAGGTAGGACCAATATACACACGTCGCCTACTTCACCATTTTCCGACACAAGGCTAGATGTCGAATCCTAATCTTAGGGAGGACCAATCTACACCCATCTACACCAATCTTCACACTAGTTATGTTTTATAGCCCAACATAACAAACCTTGTGTTTTATGGCCTAAACACATAAACCATATAGATCTAAGCACACAACACTTAGATCTATGACTCTAACACTATAACCAAGTATTAACAAACTTGGATCTACACAACTAACACCTAATCCAAGGATACCCATCATTTGGATCTTCTACCCTTACAAATACATCCAAGTGAACCCAACACTTGGATCTTTTACATATAAATAGTATGAAAGCAATGACCTGATCTAGAAGGAGAGATCTTCATCATGTTATAAACCCAACACTTCATGGTAATGAAAGTGTTCTTCTCTTTGCACTTGAGAGGATGAGATGATGGAGGATAGAATCACATCTTAAACAAGATTAATCAAAACTAACTAATCAAGGAGTTTAAAGATGTTTTTGAAGAAACTGTGCAAAAAGGGTTGAAAGAAAAGTTGGAAATGATCTACTATGTATAGGGCAACAATGCAACGGCTATAAAGACCTGCGGTTCCTTATCAATAAGGAACCTCGGCCCGCGGTTCCTTATCAATAAGGAACCTCGGCCTTGGAGTCCGTGTATTTTTGTCCTTTAGTGGGGATATGCCATCTGAGGTAGTTTATACCCTCAAAGGATATTCCTTTGGCAAATGAAATATGCCAAATTCAAATTTCCATTTTCTTTTTAATAAAACATTTTCTTAAAAATAAAGTTTATTAAAATCTTTTGTCACATTTGATTAAATGTGAGTTTTATGAAAATATTAATCCTTGATCACTTAGTTAGGTTAATGACATGTTTATTCATACCTTGAGTGATTCATGCCGAATGTGATCTTGGAGGTGTCGAGAGAAGTATACAAATGTATTCTTGAGTGATTACGAGAACCTTAACATTTTACATAATGTATTGCGAGTTATATGTTTGTCATCAACAAAATACAAAGAGATTATATCGACAAAACATCGTAATGTTTGCACTAACACATATGTCTTGTACACTTTCTATGTTTAGCATGAGGCAGCAATTGAATCACAACATCCAATAAACCTTGAATGTTTACATTCAAAAAGCTTATTATGTGATATAAAATGCAGTTCATATAATTAATAAAAAAATTTATTTACCTTGTGTGAATCAGATATAATAGTCAAACCATATCATAGATCCAAATTGAGGTCTTCATGCAAAAAAGCAATAAACCAACTCCAATTCTCAACATTTTCAACCTTTACGACTTCTCATGTTGTATGAAACATCTGATTATTTGCATCTCTCCCCATAGCAACTAATAACTCACCTCTACATGTATGTTTAAGAAAACAAAAATCCAACCCTATAACCTTCCTACACCCAGCAAGTCAACCATCCTTTATGCCTTTAAAGCATATGTAAATCCTCTTAAAATAATAATTACATGATGAGGTATCCTCATCATCTAATCTACATGTTCACCCAAGATTTGAATCTAAGATAGCCTGTTTATACTCCTACAACCATCCATAATGTTCTTTTAATCCCCTTTCATAATTAAATAATGCCCTCTGCTTAGCCCTCTTGCATTGTGTCAAGCTGACATTGATAAGAAATTTATCCCTAATATCTGATTTTGTTTTCCAAGTAGAAATGAATGGATCTTTGATAAGTGTTTTTACATAGTGGTGAGCAATCCATCTGTATGTTACTAAGGAACCTAGATTGTAATTTCTTAAACACTTGTGTTCAGGTTTCAAGGATTTAATTTGAAACGATGTCTCAGTTGACATCCAAGACGCATACAACCTAAAACCATGAACAGGTTTAGCTATTGTGTTACTTGGGTTCTTACTACTACCCTCAAAATCTATTTTACTACTACACTCTCCATTAGATTTAGTACTGCATTCACCAACTTGGATGTTACTCAAGCTTCAGCATCAGTCCTAAGCCCTTTCTCTTGCCTTTTTTAAGAGTATGAAACCCAACACACCTACCCTCACTAACATCCCTACCACAAAATACTAATAGCTATCTACAATCATTTCTCTCAAACCACAACTGATAACCATTGGCTATCCCATAATTAGCTAAACAGAGTTTAAGTTATTCTAAATTTTCAAATCTCATCCCTAAGACTGGTTGCATAGATTTCCAATCTATATTTGGTCATGTTTAGTATAACTCATTCCTCACATTAAACTTAGGGTCGATAATGTATGGGTCCTCTAAAACATCCCCAACATTAACATTAACATTATCATTTCACTACATATAATGCCTAGTGTTAGAGCACAACTTATTCAAGAATAGGTCATTGGTAGTCAAGTTAGCCGGGGGTAGATTTTCATCATTCTCAGTATGGAAATCAACATAATCTAAGTCTTCCTCGTCACTAGAACAATACCCATCACTAGACTCATTACCCTCATCTAGGTCATTTTGATCATATTGGTCCCTAATATTTGAGGCATCATATCCAGAATGCTCAACATATAAGTTAACTACCCATTTACTTTGATAACCAACATTGACAAAAAAATCAATATCAACATCATTATTAAGCTCAGTTATACTTATTCGTAATGATGTGCCAACTTTGTAATAATACAGCTTAGCCACATGGGAATGAACTAAATGGCTAATTATATCAAGAAATTGAACATACGACATGCATTCAATCTTTATATCACTAACTTGTTTGTAGTCACCATTATAGTAACGAAATGGACTTTGTAGAAACAAATCATCGTGGAAAAGATTAACAGTTAAATAACGTTAATCTGGTTTTACAATCACGAATCCCTCACTTAATTACATAAAGAAATCATGGATTTGGCGAATTTTTAAAATTAGGGTTAGCGTTACAGTTGTGATCGAAATAAGATTTATGTTTAATTAGGGGAAATGGGTTAATAAACCACGAGATAAAAAATAAAGGAAAAAACGATGACGTGTAACTTATTACCGGTTATAACCAATTGTAATTTTCAAATCGTAATATCATGGGTGATAAGTAGGGATGATCTCGGGACCAATCTCGTCCCGAACCCGTCTCGATTTAGTGCTCCCGATTTCTTTCCGATCTAAAAGTTTATGTACCGATCTCGTACCGAACGGGATTCGGGTATTGGTACTGGTTTCAAGAAATCGGAATTTTCCCGTTTTTTCAGGAATTTCCCGATTTGGTACCGGTCCCGTACCGATATAGTGGTCCCGAATTTTATTCACCGTATTTTGTAGTCCCGGTCCCGTACCGAACGAGACTCGGGTACCAGAATCGGTACGGTTCCGAGTACGGTTCGTGTTCGGATTCGGGATTCGGGTCAAAATGCTCATCCCTAGTGATAAGTGAAAGTCACCATTAACTTTGGTGGGTAAGATTAGTATTTTCCTAAGTAAGTTGGCTAACATGGGTATTTTTGAAAAGTATGAAGGACAGGGCCGTCTCATGGATTTCGGAGGCCCAGTGCTATGACTTTGCGGAGGCCCCACTAAATAACAAAAGTATCCATATAAAATTTGTCGACGATAGTTAAAAAAATATCACTAATACTCCAAAAACATTAAAACAACGATCTTAAAAAACGTTTAATCAATTTACAACCATCAAGATTAAGAACACTATTTTAAAAAGTAAAAATATTCATAAACAAAATCAATTAACATAATCTGCATAATAATTTTTTAGTTTTCACTTGAATGGCCGGAGTAACAGCAAAGAAAAGAGTCAAAGGACGATATACTGCTGACTATATAACAAACTGTAAGACGTCAACACGATTCGAATAATTATAAAACGAAGTATTGCCTTGTTGCCACAAGAAGGGAAAAAAACCCTCGCCGAACAGTATATGTATTGAGACTTTTGCTATACTTTTAGTCTATATATATAATATTGGGTGTGGCCTACTAGTACTCATCCGACTCAAATATACAAATTAGGACTGTACTATTAATTTGGATAATGACAAATTGACAATTGACTATACAGAGGCTTGATTACACAATTATGTACTTCTGGAACAATAAAAACTGAGAAAATTTCCTAAATAGCCTCTTTTCTGGCTGAAATACGAAACTAGTCCGCGCACAAAATTTTTAACAAATTAGACTTTTAATAATAGCCGTAGGATTGTAGAATCTAACGAATGAAAACTAGTTGCACCATAAAAAATTGTGCGCCAAAATATTGTGCGCTGATACCTACCAAAATTCAGTTTTGTGCGCCTAGTGCACACACTATGCACCTAGATGCACAAACATATTGATGCACAAGAAATATGCGCCTAGATGCACAAATTAATGCGCCTAGATGCACAAAACATACGCGCCTAGATGCATCTTGTGCACTTGGTGCACAACTTGCGCTATGGTGCATAAGAAATAAAAGTTGCGCCTAAAACAAAGCTATGCACAAACATATTGATGCACAAGAAATATGCGCCTAGATGCACAAATTCATGCGCCTAGATGCACAAATCATACGCGCCTAGATGCATCTTGTGCACCTTGGTGCACCACTTGCGCTATGGTGCATAACAAATAAAAGTTGCGCCTAAAACAAACACAATGGTGCGCCTTACTTGTAATAGTGCGCTATGGTGCATTCTGTGCACCTTAACTATAATGGTGCGCCTAGTCCATAAATCAAATTCATCTTTTTTTTTTTAAATATCCTTACGATATGTCTATTTTTCTCCAGAAATTTAATGCATCAAAATTCATTATTATGACATGTCCATTTCTCTTCAGAAATACATCAATTTACTGACTTTTGATGTTAACAAAGTTAATACATATGACAAGTCCACTTCTCATTTAAGACATGAGCACTTCTAATTTAAGGCAAAGTTAACACATAAAGTCTATTAATACATCCTTCCCATCTTTACTCACTTTTCACGTTATTAACAAATTCTCATTTTAAACGTGTTTCAAACATCTAATTTTCATATACTCGCAATGGACGTGAGTTTATCAAAAGGGAGATTTAAATTGTGTATTGTTAATGGTGATCGACACTCTAATGTTCTTTTGTCGAAAAAGATTAGTTATAGTAGTTTTCGACAATACGTGGGGAATAAGTTTGGTCTAGATAGTAGTGGTGCTATACGATTGTCCTATCGTCTTCCGTCTAGCGACCAAGTTTACGATATCAACGATGACGAAGAGTTAAGGTATTTTATAAATTTTATCTTAACTACGAATGAAGAGCAAATGATGTTGAATGTTGATAGCTTTCATTAAGCTGTGCATGTTAATCCTTATAAGAATTTCGAGTATTGTCAAACAGGTGAACCATCTCATACATCCCTTTATCAAAATGTTCAACCTCATAGCAATTTTCCTTATTCTCTAAATATTCAGCCTCCTCATAATTTTCAAGTTTCACAAAATCTTAATAATCAAAATTTTCCTTTATTTCAGAATATAGAGTATACTCAAAATATTCAATATTCTCAAAATATTAGATATAGTGAATATATCCCATATTCTGAAAATAAACATTATGACACTCAATATACTGGTAGTAGCTCAAAACAACCATACTACAACACCCAAAATCAGAATTACAACGTCCAAACTCAAAACTACAACATAGAAAACACCCAAGATTACAAAGCTGACGTTGATGGAGAAGTTGATGATGTAGATGGTGAAAATGGAATTGGTTTTAATTCAGACATTGATGGTGATGATGAAGATGAGGATGTGGATGTGGTTATAATGTTAGACAAGTAAGTGATACCATTCAACTTGGACGTAATGCTCGAGAAACCATCTTGGAAGAATTTTTTAAAGATGCAATTCATTTTGCACCTACTCGTGCTATTGGTGAGCCGAATCCAATTAATATGGTGATTTAGTATTTGTATCTAATTTGGATCTATTTCTATTAGAAATGTGACATTTTGTTCTTTTAATATTTTTATTAAAATGTTAACTATTTGAATTTATTTCTATTTGTATGTGTTCATTGCCATAATGTTTTTGGTATTTAGGTAAGATATTTCTATTTGTATGTGTTTATTGCCATAATGTTTTTGATATTTACATGCATATATGCGCATAAAAAATTTCAAAAGGCTATAATTTGAAGATACACAAACAATTTCAAAATGTTGTAATTTCAAAATGCTATAATTTGAAGATACACAAAAAATTTCAAAAGGTTGTAATTTGAAGTTGCACAAATCATACATGCGTAAATACTTGAAAATTAGTGCATTCTTGTATATTGTGATTTAGGTGCATACCATCTTGTGCGCCTAGTGCACTTAGCCAAAATGCTCCATCAGATTATGGAGTGAGATGCACCTTGTGCACTACATGCACACCAAATTATGTGCGCTTGCAACCAAATCACTAGATGCTGTGAGATGCACCTTGTGCACTAGATGCACAACAAAATGCACCATTATGCACAAACATGTGCGCCTAGTTGCACAAGCTAGTGCACTAGTTGGTCTATTTTGGTAAGAAGAGAAAACTTGGTCTATTTTGGTAAAGAGAGTTGTAATATAGTCTAGTTTCGTAATTCTTTTATAAAAACTAGGTAATACTTATACATCTAAGGAAAAATTTCTAACTTTTTGGAGGCCCTCATTTTTGTGTGGTCCTGTACCATTGCACTTATGGCACCTCCCTATATCCGGCCCTGATGAAGAGTATTTATGAACTTAACCCAAGAAGCTATTAGACAAGTATCATACCCATTGTTTTGAAAACCGGTTTTGTCAAGTCACGGGTCCAAGTCAAAATGGATCGATCCGGTTTTCTAAAAACTATATATGTTTTATAATTTTAATAATTAAAAAAATATATATATGAAAACTATGAAAACTTTCGTATTTTGAACATATAAATTATTTACCAACCAATATAGCATGTAAAAATAAAATATCACATATACGTAAAATTTATATATATTAAAAAAAACCCGAAAAATCGAAACCCGATCGGATCTCGAAAACCGAGTTAACCCAGGTCACCCCAAACCCGACGAGTTTAACCAGGTTTCAAAAATGTAAACCCGAGTCAATATAACCCATTTTCTTGATTAAAACCGGATCAATCGATTAACTCGGCCGAATCGACCGAGTCTGATAATATGATGATACCAATCCGGAATTTCTAGAGTATTTGTTTTACAGTTGGCACTTGTCAATGATGTGAGCAATGATGTGAGAGTACTGTAACAAAACAGTAACGTAATCTTTTCTTTTCCCTACAAATAACCCCTAACCCTTCATTTCATTTCCCACTCAAACAACAACAAACCAAAGGTCCTTTACATTCTACTACTCTTTTGTTAATGAAAGTTTGTGTGTTGTTTGGGTACAAGGGTTAGCACCCCGTCAAAATTTAGAAAATAATGAACCTTTACATACTAAGATTATATGGAATTGTCTTCCTAAGAGCGCTAAGAGCCATCGCGCCGCGGTGGCCCACTCTCGCGGCGCGGATGGCATGATGACTCCGGTGATTGACAAAAGTGACGGTGCGGGGTGGGGCGTGGGTAAACTCACGTCGCGTGAGGCACTTTTTTTTTTTTAAAAAAAAATTGAAAATATTTTAAAAAAGTAACGGCTAGTAGCCGTTGTATTTGAAATTTTTTTTTGTTTTAATTGCCAACGGCTAGAAAAGTTATATAAAAAAATTAAAAAAAAAATTTGTTTTAATTGCCAACGGCTAGTTTTGATATATATAAAAAAAAAATCAATTTTAAACTCTATATATACTCCATTTCCTATATCATTGTTCACACACAACATTAATCATTCTCCAGTTCTATACATTCAAATCATTCTCTCATTCAATCACAACAAAAAAATGACAGGCGAAAATTCTTGGTTCGGATTCACCCACCTCCTTCAATCCAACATGGGTGCCGGTGACGGATCTACGTCCAATTCGCAATTTCCCGGATTTTCTACCCAAGGTCCGATAACTCCCGAAGATCAAGCTTTTCTACAAAAGCAACAAGACGATTATTTATCTTATACCCAAAGACGAATATCACTCCAATTTTCAAGCTCAATTCCACCACCCAAACCCGAACCAACAAAAAAAGCCGAAAGAAACAACCCGTAAAAAATCAAAAGAACCCGTTCCGAATGAAGGTCTTGGTCGGTGGACCAAGGACGAAGAAGTCGTGCTTGCCGAGTGTTACGTCGCAACATCCGAATATCCGAAAGTTGGGCGTCATCAAAAAAGAGACACTCTTTGGATTCGGATTACCCGAGTGTTTAACGAAAGAAATCATCAAGAACGTACCAAAGACATGCTTACGGGTAAATGGAATCCGATGCATCATAATATTATGAAGTGGAACGCCATCTACAAGAAATGTATTCGGAACAAAAAAGTGGCGAAAGCGAGGTCGATGTGATTGAACGGGTTCGGGTCATTTACGCGGACGAGAATAGAAATGTCACGTTTAGTCACGAAAAGGCATGGAATGTTTTGAGTAAATCCCCGAAATGGGACGCACCCGAGGTTGCCCCGGTTGATTTGACCGAAAACGATGAACGCGGTTCGTTTCTGATGCCGATGAACACGGACGAGCTTTTCCAACGCGATTAACGACCCCGACCCGCCGGTAAAGAATGGCACGGGAAAAAAAGCCGTTCCGAAACATCGGCGAGTACCGGAGGAAGTAACTCGTCTCAATATAATGACGCGGTTACCTATGACCTTTGTCTCCGTCGTGAAGCCGCGAAGAAAGCGTATGCGTCTTCGCAACGCAAAAACGACACGATTGCCGAAATGGAGGAGTTGAAATTTCTCAACTATGACACCTCCAATATGGATGCCGAAACGGTCGCGTTTATAAACTTTAAAAAAGAAGAAATCAAGGCTCGTCTACGCGCAAAAATGCCGAATACCAATCAATACCGCGACGTTGAAGATTCCGAACTCCTCCGACTAGTAGTTTTTTTTCATAATTTTTTTAATTCGTATTTTTTTCGTTTTTTTATTCGAATTAATATTTTTCTACTTTTTTAGGATTGTAATATTTATTTTTAATTATGAAATGAATTGGTTTAATTTGAAAATGTGAGAAATAAAAAAAAGTGAGCCCCACATTCACCCATCACTTAGAGTGATGGCTCCCCTGTTTTTTTCTCATGTGAGTGAGTGAGTGAGTTTCGCTAATATGACACCTCAAAATAGAGTCACTTGGAGTGATGACTCCTAGCGCTCTAACACAATAAACGAAGCGCTACTATACTAGTTTGATGAACCATGCCATGATCATAACAACCAAGATAAACAAAAATCGACAAGCCGAAAGAAAGAAAAAATAATACAACGACAACATCTCGTAACAACTGTAGACCCGCTCGATCTCTTCTACCTGCATTATGACTTATTTGATGATGATTGATGAGTATTCGGGGTTATTTATTTTACTTTTTTCATTTGGCACTGAGATGACCCGTAACATGCTTAAATTGGAATTAGTCCAAACTAGTTAGACCTTTAGAAGACAAATAATTGACATATCCGGTATCTCTTGTCTCTTTTCTCCCTTTAAAATTGAACCAAGTAAAACCAATGGACCTAATAAAAAAGAACGAATTTTCTTTTTTGGTTCATTATGTAATAAAGCAAAACTGTTCCAAGTCCTACTACAATCTTTAAATTGAGTTTAATTAAACAACTATTGATGCATATGTATATGTTAACGTACACCATGAAAAGTGAGTGGTTGCAAATATGTTGATCTATCACAAGAGTTGTTCTTGTGTCCCATAGAGCATTGATTAACCCTTCTTATATTTCCCGTGGTCGCTATGAAACTTCATCTTGGACCATAGCGTCATGCACTCTTTGATTAGCCTTCTCTGCCTGCAGAAAATGCAATACCTCATTAATTAAATTAAATAAATGTTAGAAACGAAGAGTGAACTATATATACATCATATATGCAACAAAACTCTCCTGCCTACTTCTGTAAAAATTGAAAATCAGTTCAATCAAATATGAAATCATCCATAGCTAACACTACTCCTAGAAAATTCAGTGTTCTTTTTAATATACATACAAATATACAATAACATTATGGAAATTGCTGAAGTCAGTTAAATGTTGCGAGACAGAAAAATAGAATAAGTAGGATCACGACATACTTCCTTATTCCAGTCGGTGTATAATATTAAGATAGTTAGAAAGACCGCTTGAGTGAGTAATGCTGCAATGATCCCCAACACTACAAAAATTATGACATTTATTTACTAAATTAAATGTGAAATAGCAAGTAATAGAGGGGAGCACTAAAAGTCTATACTTACTCAATATTGAGTAAGCAAAAGTATTTTCTATTAATGTCTACTAAAAAAGAGTCATCAAAAATTAATTTTTATCAACTCCTACTGTTAAAAAAAAGAGTAAGTAATAGTGGGAAGCACTAAGAGGGTGTTTGGTTAAGCTTATGAATGAGGTTAGGCTTATATTATATAAGCCATTTATAGCTTATATATAATGAGCTCATAAGCCTTTAATAAGTGTTTGGTTTAACTTTTATAACTAATAAAGTAGAATGACTTTAAAGTACATAAAAATAAAATGAGTGTAATGAATTAAATGAGGGTATAAAAGTATTTTAATATAAGTATTCATATATAAGCCTACACCTCCTTAGAAAAGCCACAAAGTTTTGGCTTAACAAAACCCCCTTACATAAGCTTATAAGCCTAGTTATATAAGCTTAACCAAACACTTGTTTCGGCTTATTTAACACATATAAGCTAATAAGCTTATAAGCCCATTATATAAGCTTAACCAAACACCCTCTAAATGTCATTACTTACTCAATATTGAGTAAGCAAAAGTGAAAAACTTTTAATGACTCTTTTTTGGATTAATGTGTTATTCTTAGCGGTTTACGTTGGAGTTTCCCCTTCATGTAAGAAGACTTGGACTGGTTTATCAAAGGAAGCATTTCATAGCATTCCAGCCTTTTTGAAAATTGCAGTTCCTTCTGCAGTTATGGTCTGGTAATTAATACAGATTTATAATTTTCATCAAGTCTGTATCTCTTGAATACCAAGAATTAAATAATTCTATTATTTTATAAACTTCAAACCAAAATTATGAGTTGTGTATTAATTAACTTGTTCTGTGAATCTTTAATCAGTTTAGAGATATGGTCATTTGAGATGATGATGTTGCTATCTGGTCTTCTTCTTAATCCACAACTAGAAACCTCGGTTTTTTCTATCAGGTTGATAGATAGAAGTCCTATTCAAAGATTTGATAGTAATTCATCTTAATCAGGCTAACTAATTGTGTCCATTACAGTCTGAATACTTACTCATTGGTTTACATGTTTCCTCTTGGTCTAAGCGACGCCACAAGGTACTTTAACCCTTACAAATTATTAAATATATCAAGTTCATTGGTTTACATTTCTCTGGTTTTCATTTCAACGTAAGGGTTTCAAACGAATTGGGTGCTGGACGGGCACAAGCAGCACGTTTAGCAATACGTGTTTCAATGTTTTTTGTAGTGACTGAAGGAGTTTTGGGCGCGATAGTCTTGATTTCAGGGAGGAAACTATGGAGTTATTGTTATAGCAGTGAAGAACAAGTGGTGAGTTACATCTCGCAGATGATGCTCCTTGTTGTAGTGTCTCATGTGATTGATGGAATTCCAATTGTGCTTTCAGGTTATAAAGAGCGACTCTATCAGCATATCTTACCTTTTGATGTCAAAATATATATTACCAAAATCAAAACTATCATCTATTTTTCTGCAGTATTGATATGCACTTACTTTATATTCAATCACTTTGATTTGAAATTCATAGGCGCGATTAGAGGGAGTGGACGGCAAAAAGTTGGTGCCATAGTCAACTTGGGATGTTATTATCTAATCGGAATACCTTAGGCAGTCGTTTTTGCTTTTGTACTGCATATAGGAGGAAGGGTAGACTTTTACCTCTTTGTAATCATCTACAACTCAAGAGAAACATTTGCTTTGAGTAAATTTTTTCTATTATGCAGGGATTATGGTTGCACTACAAAATAAATGACATTTACTTACTCAAAGTTTTACTTACTAATAAAACGAGGCATTCGAAACCTGTGAGTTGCACTAAGGGGGCATGGGTTGCTCTTTTTGGGGGCATGATATTTGTTGTTATTGAACAAATTGTAATATTTACTATTTCTAATTTAATATTTCTAATTTTTAAAATAAATTTTAGTACTGTTATGTTAATATTGTATTTTTAGGGGTTTATATTTAGTTTAAGAGGCTTTGTTGTTAAAATGATATAATGTAGGGGCTTTTAACAAAATTCTTTTTAGTATTTATTTATTTTAAATTTATAAACTTGTAAAAAAAACTGTGATACAACAAAAACAGATTTTTGAGATTGCTTAAAAAAACCTTGTATTGCATCGGGCTTATACTTGATCTTAAGTATATACTAAGGGTGAAACTAATTGTTAATCCCTCCCTCCCTCCCTCCCCTCTCTCTCTCTCTCTCTCTCTCTCTCTCTCTCTCTCTCTCTCTCTATGTATCAATGCGTGGATATTGTCCCCGTTCTTTTCTTATTTTTCGTTAACATTTATATGTTTCTCTTGCTTTTTACTTCCATTTAAATAATGATATGCTCTAAAGTTTAAATAAGTGCAAAAACCTATCTCTCTTTCAACACACGTATATGATACTATATTTTTCTGCATAATTAATATATAATATGAATTATGAAAGTAACACTGTCTTAGAAATGGACCAAATCAACAACCAATCAGATACTTTTGTGAACTGTTTTCGCTGTCACAACACGACCCGTACCATTTATTTTTGTTAAATATACAAAAAAATAATTCTAGAAATAAAATACCCATTATAATTATAATTCTATATTACGTTTATGATATACTTATAAATAGTACTATTTATAAAATATTGTTTTCTAACTTTTTATTTTTTTTTTTCTTATTCTCTTGGCAAAAGAATTAAATAGTACCATCTATAAAATATTATTTTCTAACTTTTTGTTATTATTTTTCTTATTCTCTTGGCAAAAGAATTAAGCGTTAGCATGTGTCATCACCAAATTATCTCTCTAATACACATACACGTGTTTTGCAAATTAAATATAAAGTATTAATAATCTAATTAATTGATAGATATATTTATTTTTTATTTTTAAAAATGAACTTATGATTTTATTTACGATTACCTCATCGAATTTGCACTTATTTATTCAAATTTTAAAAAAATGGCCATTTTGAGCCCGTACCCGTTTAGCTTAGCGCCAGTGTTTATCGGACGCGCTCATCTTTTCACCTCGTAATTGATTAAAAATATCGAAAGATTGTAAACCAAAATCTTCACAAACATTGTGTTAGCTATGTACGTAATTACTTTCTTATACCAAAAGCTAGATCAAATCGATTAAAATACCACATTTTTTATGTTTTCAACGTTAACAAAATAACTAAAGGAAAATAATGTTCCTTTTAAAGAAAAAAAACAATCACATACCAAATAAGAATGAAATGAAGAATATTACCATCGTAATCAAATGAACGTACAAATTACCCGATCCATAACATTTTGGGTATAAATTACTAAATCTCATATCCTAAACCTAATCTTCAACACACGCCTCCCATATCATATATTTTTCTAGCCACCATCAAAGCCATAGACACATCTCATATCCATCAATTAACTATTATTTCTTGCCCTCAATGAAGCAAAAGTGCATATGACAACCGCATCGTCTTTTTGTCTTCAAGATCTCGTTGAGGAGGTCTCGGGTAGGTTTCGTTTACCGTTTTGATTCGTTTTCGTGTTTCTTGATCTTTAAAAGATCTTGAATAATTATCATACACGAAGGTCGATGATGAGATGGTTCTATCATTCAGGATCTGAAGCCCAAAACAAATACCTAAACCAAATCTGTGATATATGAGACTCCACTCACTTTCTAACCCTAAACCTCATACATATGCCTACGACTTTCTTTTTATACAACTTATACAGTTGATCGGAACCCATGCGATGTACTAAGATCGCAGGCTGTTGTATATCTTGTGTTTATTTTATAGAGTATTTTTTTATTATTAAATGTACTTGATTGTATATGTTTCGCTTAATGTTTATGTTAATGGTTTGTTATTTGTTAACATTCTATTGAGTTTGTTCACGTATCATGACCCGTGTGAATATGCGATGCACATTATTTGTTTAACTTAAAAAGTTATTGGCTTTTGCGGCTCATAGTTGTAAAGATCTCATCCATAAACATCTGTTAAAATTTTCATAATATTAAAATACACATTTTTAACCACTTTTTCTATAAAAAAAATATTTTTAATTAACATTTAACATAAAAAAATAAGTTGACTTTTTTAGTTATATCGCCGAGTGCTCCATCATCTTTTCTATCTTTGCAAATTTTGCCTCTGTTAATCAAAATACTTCACCAATATAAATCGTATCTTGAAGTATTTATCGTCACATTTCATATTCATACTTTATTAAATTACCAACCAGGATATTCTAGGTATGTTTTTCTCATCATTTCAATTTAATGATTTCACGAAAATATGTTTTTATATTATTTAATTTATGATTTATTTGTAATGTAAATTGTTGTTATGTTGATTAGTTAGGCTTTTTTATTGTTTGTTTATGATTTCTGTTGTTAAAAGAAACAAAAAATAATCAATACTAAGATTATTATTTATCTAACTTTTATACGTATGATTTTGTTGTACTAAAACCACAATGTGATAATGTGGTGAGAGGTATTGATGGATATCCATCAAGATAATGATCATGTTTTTTTTAATATTGATGTGATGATAACAAAGTTTGCGTATAATGTAATAGTTAAATGACAAATTAGCTTAGTTAAAAAAGATGACAAATTCGCAAAAGCGAACTTAATGATCCACGTAACTCATTTACCCGATCTTGAAGTGTGTGAATGGGAAATTTTATATGAATTATGTGTATGTAACCTACCAAAGTCTAGCTCATTTTCATCTAACTCATGACAAAAAGAAAATAAAATCCTTGCATTTAGATGCTAAAAAATATGATCCAATAATTTAACTAAAACCCACTCGATCGGGTTGACCAGGTGATTCGATTGAATGACTCGATGATTCGACCGGGTGGCATGGTGACTCGACTGGATTGCCCGGTGACTTGACCGGGTGGCTCGGTGACTCGATCCGATTGACTTGATGATCGATCTTGTAATCGAGTGACTCGACCGAGTTGACTCGATAATCAAACTCGTTATTCGATAATATTGTGTGAAAAAGACAATATTAAATTCTTTCACTTTAAAATAAATAAAACAAATTATAAAACGCAAAGGCATACACAAACAATTAATACTAATATCTTATAACTTACAAAAATCAGATCACGACATATATACTAATGGAATACGCACTTTTTTTACTCTAGCTTATATAACAACGTCATAGTAATATCTAATTAAATTATAGAATAAATTATTATAGAAAAAGTCAACACCTTTATATCTAGTGCAGAGAATAGTCGATAGATGCACAATTCTCGCAAGTCAATAGGTCAGTGTTATTATATACATCAATGTCCATTAATGAAATAAATGCACTGTCAATCACTTTAAATACACAATTTCAGTTTAGCAAAAAAAAGTTATTCTTTCATAAATAACTCATACAAAATTTTCGTTTTTTTCAAGAAACGAAACTCCTATACTTACATTTACTCTTTCACAAACTCACAAAGGCATCAAACTGCTTGCCTATGTTTCATTTACTCAATTACTTTCTCTCTTTTAGTCTCTTATCATTAGCATTCTTTTATAGCCTCGGGACCCTCTTTTCGATAAGAATGATGTTTGTGTGGCTCAAAGATCTTGAAAACCAACCATCTTCTCAACCACAACAACTACCGCAGCCACATCGCATCCCGATTTCCACCATCAACAACCTGATCTCAACCTTACCCGTGCCTCCAAAACAGGTTGGAAACAAAACCCACAAAGGTTGGTGAAGACGATACATCTTTTATAATTTTTCTATTAAGAATCTACTAAGGTTCATATAATTTCGTTTCTATAACCTACTTTTCTCTCGCACAACAAAAACCACAGCCGCAGTATAAAACCCAAACAAATCACAGCAGAATCCATCTTTATATCATATCAAACCTGAATTAAAAAAAAACTCAAATCGGATGGTATACATTAGCCACAAATCTGGTTATGAAAAAAACAAAAAAAGAAAACACATAAGTCCATCTTTATATCACAATAGGTGTTTCTGTCGAGTATGAGTGAAGGTTTATTGATCTTGGTGATGTTTTTTTGTAGTAAAACTGACGATTCTCTTCCACAAAAGAAGTCGATGTGCTAGATTTGTTGTTATTTTCGGTTGGGGTTGTATACATGTTTTTTTCAGAGGCTGTGTATTTGAGGCAGCAAATGGCATATTGCCTTTTCTTATTATCGAATTATTAGAGATAAAGTGGAAGGTGTAAAGAACCAAATCCTCTTATTGTGCAATTTATACTGTAATGTTACACATGATGGATTTGTAACTCGGAATTTCAAAGGTTTTTATGACATAACTCCATGAACATTTGGTTTGCTCCAATCAAATGTGTAACCTCAAAAACTGTTGGTTTGCTTTGAATTAATATAGTGTTCGAATCTTACAACACTCAAAGCAAATAAGCATAATTACTGCCGATTCAATATAAGGACTGAATCTTTAGATATAATAATAGATTTATAATCATTTAAGTTATCATAACTTTTCCTTAATAATACACAATGCATATAAAAGTAAGAAAAAACATTTGCTTACTCTTTTCCTTACTCACTCATACTGCTAAAGATGATACTTTTACTGCTTTTAGGTAATAGACTCGAGTACTTCCCAAACTCTACGAGAGAATCCATTTATGACCACAACAGATTTAACATCTCCATGACTAAACTGAACAAATATAGGGGTGTATGATCTCCTTGTTTTAAGCCTCTTTCACCCTTAACACTTAAATGTGAATGTAGTGGAGGTTACACATTTCATAATCTGTATGTAATATACGGAATAATCGACACCAGAATGGTAACTTCGACACTAGAATCAAATCGCTAGAACTTTGAGTTACATACTATAGATGCAATTGAGTGAATTGGTTAATTGGTTTAGCGAAATTTTGGATTAGAAACATGGAATTTACAGGTCTTTTGAGTAAATTTGATAAAGGAATTGGCTGGAAAAGTTGTTTAAGGAGAAAGGAGGTTTCACACCACTATCCACTCAAAACATTTCATCAAAATAAAGGATTATGATTGACGTTGATTTGCTTAATTATGTTCTTGGTATTTCTCTTATGCTTCTGTTTTGTTCACAATGAAAGTATGTGTTGGAGATTTTGGAACGTGCTAGTATGGTTGAATGTAATCGATGTCGACACTGGTATGACACAAAATCCAAGGGGTTAATGGTGATCTTGTGTATGATTCGACACTATATTGCATTCAGGCTCTTTAGTATCTTACTTTCACAAGTCCTAACATTTCTTATGCGGTTCAACCAGTTTGTAAATATGCATGATTCCCAGGAACCACTTTTTTCAGTTAAGCAGATCGACCATACGGTATGTTCGTGGTACGTTATGGGTTACAACTTTATTCCTCTTTCACTACCTCCATGGTTAGTTGGTTGCCTACTTGAATGCAGATTGGGTTGGTTGTCTCATTACTCGCTTCGCTATTGCGTGTTCCTTGGAAACAACTTGCTGACCTAGTCTTCTAAACGTCAAATGATGCTTTCTTGGTTCAGTTCTGAGGCTGAGTAATAACAGATTTTTGGTTAGTTAATAAAACAGGTTTGTTGCAAGATCTTTTGTCGTGTTGCTCGCACCCAATTATATTTGTCGTTGTTTCGTTCTCGGTATCTTCTCGAATTGATCACGGTTCAAAGTTGAATTGTTATTCTTGGTAACTAAAAGGGGGAGCTTTTGATCTATTTCTACTTAAAGGGTAAAAGCGTGAAGTAATAAAAGTAAACTAAAAGCAATTAATGAAAATACAGCTGGAATTAAACTTAAACAGTAAAATACCTTTACTTGGAAAATCAGCTGACTCGGAATAAAATGCTTGATTCGGAATATATCAACTCATGCGGAATAAGTCTTTGGTTCGGAATAAACAGCCTTCATTCGTAACACTTTGCTGGTCCGGAATAAATGATAAACAGGCTTCGTTCGGAATAATCTTACTCATGCGGAATAAACTAATCTCATGCGGAATGTTTCCTTTATTCGGAATAAGAGGCTCATGCGGAATAATTGAGCTGGTTCGGAATATTTGCTTGATTCGGAATATATCAACTCATGCGGAATAAAACACTCACTCGGAATACCAACTACTCATTCGGAATAATTTAAAATAGACTGGTTTGGAATACTTTGCTCATCCGGAATAAATTAGACAGAAACCTTCATTCGAAATATAACCTTTATTCGGAATGTTGCTCTTGATCCGGAATAATTAACATAGAAGGCTCATTCGGAATGTTCTGCTCATCCGGAATGTTTTGTTGGTTCGGAAAACTTACTTGATGCGGAATAACTAGAAGGGAAAGCTGGTTCGGAATGTTTTTAACAAATCCTTGGTTCGGAATGATTAGTTCATTCGGAATCTGGGGAAATGAAAGACGCGAAGAACAGGGGAACTTAACAATACGAATTTTTACCAAAATCAACCAAGTTTTTAACCAAAGATTAAACCAAGCTAACCACTAATCATCTACTAATGATAAACATCAAACAAAATCAATAAAAATACAAAACCACTTGTTTTTAGGAATCAAAATCAACAAAATAAAAACTTAGAACTTAGAATCAATAAGAAAAGGAAGAACAAGATTAAAAGGAAACTTGTATTAAGGATTAAGATTCAAACAAACAATAATAAAAATCAAACTTACATGAAGATGGATAAAAAATTAAAAGGTGCCAAACACCCTAATGGTGTTTGGTTTGCTACGAACCAAAAAGAAAGGAAACAGATTAAATAAAGACTAGTTTTTAAGTTGTGAAGGAGGTCTCCTATTTATAGGCCTTGAGTTGGTTGGTGAGTGGGCTTTCTCCCTTTCTTTTTGTCTTCTCGTCTTTTCAGTAAAGTTGACGTTTTCGATTCTGATTCGGGATTTGTCGATGAATAAATTCAACTCGTCTTTTAATTTCTTCGTTTAATAGACTTGAGTTCTTCGACATATGTAAATCTTCCATCTTTGGTCCTTTTCTTTGATAAATCTTCAAATAGGCCCATTGACTTCAAATCTTTTGCATCTCTTGGATTATAGACTTCGTCTTTTCGTCTTTTTCTTCGATAAAACCCGTGCAATCCCATGTTTTCTTCAATATTTATCCGGTTGGCTCTGAAAATACAACAAACACACAAACCACGCATAATTCCAAACAAATGATATTAAATACGCGTTTTGGTCTCGTTTTAGCAAGGAATAAGTGGTAAAAGGATGGGTGTTTTCACACCTATCAAATCCCCTACACTTAACCATTGTCATGCCCTCATGCAATGCTTATTGACAAAGCAAATTTACACTTTTCTCATAATCAATCAACCTTGGCCTTATTAACGAAAACTACTACTACTACTAAAGAGAAATAAAAGCTTGAATGAAATAAAAGGGATAGAAACTATTTTCACATGGAAATAGCTATATGGAAACAACTCGTAAAGAGATCTAAGACTTACATTAGGGCTTTGGTGCTGCGAAGATTTATCACCCTCAAGTTTCACGTTCCCCACACTAAGCTTAAAAACGAGATCATTGTTATTATAAGTTAGCAAAACAAACACTTACACACATGGCTTAATTATACGCTTAAACTCCCTTATTCCTAGGTGTATCTCTTATATTTTATTGTTGTCTTGAATGATCACGAGGATGCATTGTTTGACTTATTTCGATAGTTTATTTATGCTGAAAATAAAGTAGGACGATCTAATCCATAGTTAGCTAAAGGACAAAATCTTTTAAAACTACTTCTCGAGACCTCATAAAGTTCATATCTTGGCATAACTCGCTTCACGATTTGAGACCTTTCTCGGACCGATATTTGGCATTTACTTCATACTTTAAATCTTGAGAAGACGTTCTTGAAATTATGGTCTTCTCTTCATATATAGAGTATATCTTCACTTGGAGTAGTTGAGATATTTTCTTCAAATGTTGACCACGACTTCTTCATTATTTCTTCAATCCTTATTTTGGAATTTGATGTACAACGATCCGCCTCCTTTTCGGACTTGGATCTATTTATCCTCATACCTTGTTAGGGTCTTTTCGGATAGATTTATCCATGATCTTTATGGGAGTAATTGCTTTTCGTCGTGTGTCTTGATCGTTCATATTGATTTTGGAATAATGATACTTCACATCATCTTGGATCTTTAGCAACAACATGGAATCCTCATGCCTTGTTAGGGCCTTTTCGGACTCGCCAATCTTCGCGTCCTGTTTCAATAGTTATGCCTTGGCTATGAACTCTAATTAATACCGATCAACTTTTAAACGATCTTGGGCTAGAAGCTAAGTAATTTTTCAGACCGTACGACCTTACTTATTGAAATTATTTATTTACAAGTGATGGGAGGAAAAGCTAATAATTACACCAAGTGTGCTTATGCAAGATTACCGACTTATAATTGACTCTATCATTTCTCGTTCTCCACAATTTAAAATCTCAAGTAATGAGACTCGTGGATGCTTAGCCTAATAAACCAATTAATGTCTACATGGTTAAGGATACTTGCTAGAATAAACTTGGATAAGTCCATTCGGGTCGAGTCAAAATAATCACAACGGGCCTAATATATCAAAGACTTCTAAACTAGCTACACCACTTTGTTAATATTTTTTATTTTTCTTTTATTTTAGACTTTATTATGGGATATATACATATGGAAGCAACGATCAAAGGAAGGTAATAAAAGACATAAAAATTTTAAAATTACGACTATATGGCCAAAGTTAATTAAAAATTTGAAAAATGCCGAAAAAAATGATTTTCCGGTTAAATGAAGGCACTTTAATGGAAAAGTCCACTTAAAACTTCGATAGAAGTCTCCCCTACACTTAATATAAACATTGTCCTCAATGTTTAAGCATGTGGGAAAAGTCTCCCCTACACTTATGACATTGTGCACATTGGTTAAATCAAGTTAAGGAGGAGACAACTAAAGTGATCAATTTCAAATGTGAGTATGAAGAAAATTGAATCACGATAGTTGAGAGATAGAACCGGATTTGTGGATAACATGGGAGCACGGTTCTTCAAAGATTCCAAAAGTGCACTTATCCCTGTAATCACATCACCATACAAACACAAGCAACCTATATAGCCCCCCCTACACTTAGGATGAAAAACGGAAAAGGGGGGATAGATACTCGGGTTGCCTCCCGAGGAGCGCTTGTTTTTGTTAACCGAGTCACGAGCCTGACTCGATCCCGAAACTAGTTCATGGGAAACATGGTGAGGGATGGAATCATCTCATGAGAGATGTACTCACCAAAGTACAACTTCAAACGCTAACCATTCACCTTAAAATTGGGCCCATTTGGCTGAGAAAGCTCAATTGTGCCATAGGGAAAGACTTTGGCGATGGTGAATTGTGACAACCCTAGATTTTGGATTTGTCACTTTTGACTGTTTGATGTTGATCGTGTGCTTGGTGTGCGTTTATGTGTTATGTGTTCATATTTGAGACTTTATCATGATGTTAGACATTGTTTACGTAGTACATGGTACGTTATATGATGATTTGATGGGGTTGGTTCGTGCTCATGAGTTCACATGAATGTATAAATCATGGTATAAGTTGGAAATGAAACGAAATGAAATGAAATGAAATGAGTTCAGAAATGAACTGCAGAAAAGTTCGGGTATCATTTTGATAAGGTTTTGTGTACGTATCGTATGTTGTATGTATGTATTAAGTATATATAATATGGTTAGTATAAGTTTTATAGTTACTTTCTATATTTAGAAACTTTTAGAAATGAAGGCTAGTTCAAAAATCGCGTAAAAAGTCGAAAAATTAGCAAAAGGGTATCCGGTTTGGTCCCGAAAGTGTATAGGAGTATAAGTAAACATAAAATAGAAGGGGGAGAGTGTAAATATGATAAAACACAGAGAGGAGTCGAATTTATGGGTCCCATAGCCTTAATTTTAATAATTAAATAAATAAAAATAGGATAATTACCATTTAAAAGTCCTAATTGGGCCTAAACTTGTCCAGAAGGTTACCAAGGCCTATATAAACACCCCTAGACCCCTAAAAACGACTAATAATCCTAAATAAACCTAAAATCAGTCTAAATCTTCCATGGATATCAAGAGAAGTCGAAATTATGATTAGGGCTCATTAATTTTTCTTGTTTCAAGGTAAGTGATCAATTCAACTTTAATATAATTCATGTTTTTATTAATTAATCATGATTGTAATGTTAATTAACCATCATTGAGATGATTAAGGTTTTATTAATTTTTTAGAAAATATAGTAATTAAGATTCATTAATGATTTTAGGGTTTGCGTTATAATTTAAGGGTAATTAATGATGTTTAGAGGGTTAGTGCATAAAGGCCTAAAACAGTCTGATTTTTAGGGCTGTCTTGTATCGACTGTTCTGGACAGTAGGTAGCACCATTGGTCGAGTTTCTTTTTTTGAAAATTAATTTCAGAGAGTCTACTTTTCAAAAATGTAAGGTTGGTCGAAAATGGAGTTCGGGAAGGTCGTCAAACAATTTTTACAAAAACAGTGCGCTGTTCAGGAATAAATTTTGATTTCGGGGATTTGAGTCAAAACCTAACCAAACGGATGAGATAGCCAAATATTTTTGATTTGGGAACTCTTTATAATGTACATAAAAGGACTGGAGGTTTTCAATAAAATTTATGGTATTTAGGTTAGGGTTTTGGGGTCAAACATTTAGCATGTACGGAAAATCAGTTTTGGTGAAAACGACTTTTGGCGAAGAGACTAAACGAAAGGGTTAAACGTGTAATTAGAAATTAAAATTGGTTTTTGAAGTTCTTAGATCATATAACAACATAACTACAGTAGGGTAGGAGTCAAGTGTGGTGTTAAGTTCACTTCATGTGATCGTTTAGTGACTAGTAAACCGTACCGGGGAAAAACTGGAATTTTACGTACAGAATTGCTTGTAGTGGGAGAACTAGATAGTGGGGATTGGGGGATTAGATTCATCTCCTTGATTGTTACTTAACTTGGGTGTTAAGACCTGAGCTAAGGGTGTCGTGTATGATTTTATAGGTTTGCAGGAGTGCTAGCTTGTTGTGCTATCAAGTGAGTTCATAGTCCCATTTTACTACGTTCTTAAATGTTTTTCCAGTATGGGATGGAGATGACACTTGCAATGTTCTTTAACATGATTTAGTACTATGTTTTAAAATGTGTGGACATACATGTGATATTGTGTAACTTGCGTGCTTATGTGTTCTCATATGTGCTTTGATATGTGTTCTGATATGTTAATCTTGATTGGGTTATGATTGGGATTGGTACGTAGATGTATGGGCGTCTATGGGACCAGTTGTGATGTGTGTGGAGCGTGGGGCACGATCCGTCCTGAGTTCTTGGTTCTGAGTTCTTGGTTCGTGAGACACGGTCCGTCCTGAGTTCTTGGTTCGTGGGGCACGATCCGTCCTGAGTACTTGTGCATCGTCTCTTCGGAGGCAAGATATCTCGACGAGGATATAGTTCATCTTCCACAGGTGGTGTGGGAAAGATCCGGATAGTGTGGTGTGTTCTTGTGTGTGTGACGGGATACTTCTTGATTGTTAATAGTGTGGTGCATTGTTCTTATTGTGTGTTCTGGATTGTTATAATTGTGCTTTGATTGTAGTTGTATGTAACATGATTATCACATTATGGTCCATTACTATAAATTGTTTTCCTTCAACTTATTTGCAGCGGATGTAAAGGTTTCTTATGATGTTCTAGATAACTTAAACCTATGTTCTCACCAACTTTATGTTGACAGATTTTAGTGTCATTTTCAGGTGAGGTAGTTGAGGAGGATGAGGTTAGAAGTGGCTAGAGTTTAGAGGCTACTAAGACTGCATTAGGAGGAATCCCTTTCCTCTTAGTTTTTATTTAATGTTTGAATAAGTGATACTTTTTAGACACCTATATGTTTGATGTTTGTTTATTTGTATGTCTTTGGTAAGAGGTAGGCGTGTTACCTACTTACCTAGGCGCCTGCATTGTTTGAGATATTGTCATGGCATTGTGTCACCTTTTATGACATTTCTATTTCATTTAGTTAACTCTATAGACACACTATTGTTGTGATGATATCCATACGTCGCGCCCCATATATTCCGCCATGGTGGGGTGTGACAGAATGGTATCAGAGACAATGGTTATAGAGAATTTGGTTGCTTAGTCGCGTAGCCTAATCTATAGCTTAAGGGTCCCTGCATATAGGCGTCACAGGAGTATGTGTGCATTTTATATTAATTGATGTGTTTGGATGTTATTTATTGCGATGTTTTGACTAGTATGAATTGAACCATAGTGAGTTCATACTTAGCTACATTTTATTTTCTTTACGAGTTTTGACTAGTGCGGGTAGAACTATAGTCGTATACGCTAGTCATTGTTGGATTTCGTTTAATTACGTTTTCATGTCCTTTATACATTTTGAATTTAGTCTACGCTAGTTCAGCTGGACTACGAGTTTATTTGTTTCATGCATTGGCTATGTTATTTTAATACATGTGATTTTGGACCTTATGTTATGTTGTGGATTATGTGCTTATATGAGTTGTAGGATCTATGTGATTATTTGAGTTGGTAGACTGATGTGTTATGTGTAGTATTAATTCTTATAAGTGTCATCATAGGAGGGAGTGCATTAGTGAAAGGGGACTGATATAAGTATGGTGGCCAACATAGTTATATAAGTACCACGACATCAATGGATTCCTAAGTATGGTTGCATGAAAGAGGGTTAATACATGCTTGTATTGTATATGTTGTATGGATTTGAGTGTATGTACGCCTATGCCTATATATGTGTATATCCCTTCTACTTATCGGTTGTATTCTTAGGATGGTTTTATAGCTCTTCATTCTTTGGGATGTTCAACTTCTGTAGTAGCGCATTTATCAAGTCCTCATTTCACGTATTTGTTTGTACGGTACTTTTGGTGTAGAGGCTATTGAGAGGGTGGAGAATTCTTTTTGGGATCACGGTATCTTTTAGTTTGTATCTTATGTGGTAAAAGAAATGGAATTTGTAAATAGTTAAAATAGTTGTTGGTAGTCGGTGAAATAAGGGTTAAATGTCGTAAGCGTGTTTGAAATAAGATGGGATATATATTTTTTTTAACATATAAGTATGGCTTGTTTATTATTATTTTTTTTTTAAAAAAAAACTAAAATTGGTTTTGATCACCTAAAGCTAATGATCTTTAGTTAAATTCTTGTTCTTATTTAATTAAATATGTTAAAATCATGTAATTACTCATATGATGGGTAAGGGTTTCTAATTTTCTGGAATTAAAATAAATTAAGTCTTGAATTTGGTAATTAATGAGGGGTTTTAGGGTTTCAAATCGTTTTTTTTGTTATAAATCGGAGTAGGCAGAAACTGTCGCTAAATTGTCAGAATTCATCGCTAAACTGTCAGAAATTGTCGCTAATGTCTGGGCAGATTCTAGGTAAAAATCGTTTTGGTTATAACTTATTCGTTTTTAAAGATTTTTTGGTGATTCAAAAGCCTAAAGTTATGTACTCGGAGCGTACTTTTCAAATATTTAGAACGTATTGTCAATGGAATTCAATAGCTTGGTCGAATTAATTGTACAACTGTCGAGTTCAAGATTAATTTTCGGACAACATGGTTTAAACTCGTGTTTTGGGTATTTTGGGATACTGGACACTTAGAAGGCTAACATAGGGCTGCTTTGGGATAGGATTTTAGATGTATCCATCATAGAGATTGTTACATTAATGAAGAATGTGGGTTCCGGAGTCAATGTTGACGCGTGATATTGTGTTGTGTGCTTTAGACAATTGATCGTTCGTGAAGAGACTGTAGATTTTTTTCGTCAAATGATTACATATATTACTAATGTGATACCATGGCTTTAGAACAACTAATATACATTAAGGTACAAAATCCATTCTGGGGTAAAATTTGGTTTTGCACAAGGTTTTAATAGTATGTCACCGGTCGTAATACGTTTCGGTTGTCGTTGGGTGCTTCTTGTGTCATTGGTCCGTTTTCATGGTTCGTTGGGAGTCGATACATGTTTTATGTTGAGTATCTTTTGGAGTCTCAGGTTTTGGTTCATATTTTTAAATTCTTTCACGTAAACGTCCGTTAATTGTCCATGGGCTTGATCGTTTATCCGAAGTTGGGGGTCCTAAAATTTGTCTTGAGCTTATATTCATTGAGGCCGTTGTTGTAGTCATACGGATGATCCGGTTACGTTCTTATGAGAGAGATAGAGAGTTGGTTGTGAAATGAAGTTTTTTGAGCTTATGGAGTAAATCTCGGGACGAGATTTCTATTAGGAGGGAGTGATGTTACAACCCTAGATTTTTGGATTTGTCACTTTTGACTGTTTGATGTTGATCATGTGCTTGGTGTGCGTTTATGTGTTATGTGTTCATATTTGAGACTTTATCATGATGTTAGACATTGTTTACGTAGTACATGGTACGTTATATGATGATTTGATGGGGTTGGTTCGTGCTCATGAGTTCACATGAATGTATAAATTATGGTATAAGTTGGAAATGAAACGAAATGAAATGAAATGAAATGAAATGAAATGAGTTCAGAAATGAACTGCAGAAAAGTTCGGGAATCGTTTTGATAAGGTTTTGTGTACGTATCGTATGTTGTATGTATGTATTAAGTATATATAATATGGTTAGGATAAGTTTTATAGTTACTTTCTATATTTAGAAATGAAGGCTAGTTCAAAAATCGCGTAAAAAGTCGAAAAATTAGCAAAAGGGTACCCGGTTTGGTCCCGAAAGTGTATAGGAGTATAAGTAAACATAAAATAGAAGGGGGAGAGTGTAAATATGATAAAACACAGAGAGGAGTCGAATTTGTGTGGGTCCCATAGCCTTAATTTTAATAATTAAATTAATAAAAATAGGAAAATTACCATTTAAAATTCCTAATTGGGCCTAAACTTGTCCAGAAGGTTACCAAGGCCTATATAAACACCCCTAGACCCCTAAAAACGACTAATAACCCTAAATAAACCTAAAATCAGTCTAAATCTACCATGGATATCAAGAGAAGTCGAAATTATGATTAGGGTTCATTAATTTTTCTTGTTTCAAGGTAAGTGATCAATTCAACTTTAATATAATTCATGTTTTTATTAATTAATCATGATTGTAATGTTAATTAACCATCATTGAGATGATTAGGGTTTTATTAATTTTTTAGAAAATATAGTAATTAAGATTCATTAATGATTTTAGGGTTTGTGTTATAATTTAAGGGTAATTAATGATGTTTAGAGGGTTAGTGCATAAAGGCCTAAAATAGTCTGATTTTTAGGGCTGTCTTGTATCGACTGTTCCGGACAGTAGGTAGCACCATTGGTCGAGTTTACTTTTTTGAAAATTAAGTTCAGAGAGTCTACTTTTCAAAAATGTAAGGTTGGTCGAAAATGGAGTTCGGGAAGGTCGTCAAACAATTTTTACAAAAACAGTGCGCTGTTCAGGAATAAATTTTGATTTCGGGGATTTGAGTCAAAACCTAACCAAACGGATGAGATAGCCAAATATTTTTGATTTGGGAACTCTTTATAATGTATATAAAAGGACTGGAGGTTTTCAATAAAATTTATGGTGTTTAGGTCGGGGTTTTGGTGTCAAACATTTAGCATGTACGGAAAATCAGTTTTGCTGAAAACGACTTTTGGCGTAGAGACTAAACGAAAGGGTTAAACGTGTAATTAGAAAGTAAAATTGGTTTTTGAAGTTCTTAGATCATATAACAACATAACTCCAGTAGGGTAGGAGTCAAGTGTGGTGTTAAGTTCACTTCATGTGATCGTTTAGTGACTAGTAAACCGTACCGGGGAAAAACTAGAATTTTACGTATAGAATAGCTTGTAGTGGGAGAACTAGATAGTGGGGATTGGGGGATTAGATTAATCTCCTTGATTGTTACGTAACTTGGGTGTTAAGACCTGAGCTAAAGGTGTCGTGTATGATTTTATAGGTTTGTAGGAGTGCTAGCTTGCTGTGCTATCAGGTGAGTTCATAGTCTTATTTTACTACGTTCTTAAATGTTTTTCCAGTATGGGATGGAGATGACACTTGCAATGTTCTTTAACATGATTTAGTACTATGTTTTAAAATGTGTGGACATACATGTGATATTGTGTGACTTGCGTGCTTATGTGTTCTCATATGTGCTTTGATATGTGTTCTGATATGTTAATCTTGATTGGGTTATGATTGGGATTGGTACGTAGATGTATGGGCGTATATGGGACCAGT